>CM076850.1:56165955-56765955 GCA_039519185.1 Astragalus membranaceus | reverse complement strand
CAGGAGCAGTTTTGGTCAAAGGGGACGAATAGTAACTGTGCCGTGTAATACGAAATGGCTATTTATAGCCTTCGAAGGGAATGATTGAAATACTTGGGAATTGGTGTTGCGCCGTTTCGTAGGAAGAGATAGGCCGTCACACGTCTAATCAATGACGTAATGGCTACTCATCATAAATGCTGCAATATGTCGTTTCGGTTTTCGCACCGTCAGTCACATCCACTCAGCTAGACAACGATGCAAAAAGGGGGGCATTTGTTGACACCCAAAATAAAGTGAGTGGTTGACCAAAGGAAAATAGGGAGTTCAGGGCCAAAACAAGGCCTGAGGGAGCTATGAGAACACTAGGGTAGAGGAAATACTTGCCATAATGTGGGGCAGCTTTGGGCTGAGCAGGTAAATATAAAATATTTTGAAGCCCCGAAGGAGTGAAGGTAGAGCACCGGGGAACTACAAGACTCGGATGGAGGGAGCCTCGACCACAAAGTGACTCGGCTGAGGAACCAACAGCCGAAGGCCGAAGTGAGGCACCACGGTTGTGGCCGAGGCGAAGTATTCAATGCACGTGGACATACTACGTCGGGTTAAGGACGATGAGCAGAAGACTTCGAAGAAACATGAATGACTTGAGTTTACCCCACTAACCTGTGCTAGTGACGTCCCGAAAGAGTGGACTCCGAGTTTCAAGGATTAGGCTTAATTAGAACCGTTGATCACGATTAATCCAAAAATGGGCAAATGTAGGCTCGAATAGCAGCCAACGAAGGCCCATGTATATAAATAGCAGTACTTGTATAGTTTAAAACACACATCAATCAATACACTAGTCTTTTACTTATTTTATCTTTCCTTTAATGCTTTTCTTTATGTTTTCTTAGTCTCGTAGATAATCCATGCCACACTCCCTCTCACACCTAACCTAACGACTCATTGGAGGAGTTAGGGAACCCATAGTCGAGGAACAGAGTTCCTTCCTCGGTGTAATCGCCCTATCACACCTAACCTAACTGTCTAAACCTCTGAACGATTCCACGGCTAGGATCAAAGTGTTTGACGACAACAGACTCAAATATATCACAATGAGGTTAGGATAAGATTTGATATTGAATATACCTCCTTTAGTAATCTTCTTTACTTTGAGATTTATGTAATGAGATTATCCGTAGTGCCTTTGTAGGATACTCTTATGTTCAGCATTATTATACTTTGAGGATATATGAAGGATGTTAGAAGATAGACGTTTTGTTGCATTCTTTTGACTTTAGATAATGCATATTTATGAGTGTTGCTGGGAGAGGATCACCCTTGTAGGAATCCTTTTAAAGCTTCTTAGAAGAGGGTTATAATGATTTATTTGAAGGAGGCATGAGTTTGAGTGAGTTTAGTTACTGGAGGATAGTGTATGATCATCCAACATCGATCCTTAGTTGGTTCAATCTTAGCTTGTACATCCTTTAAATGAGGATCCACATATATAGATTTCTCTCCCTAAGTTGGTGCCAACTCACGAACGTTTTCACTTCCCATCTTGTTTAGCTTATTTCTCTTCATCTCTTTGTTAGAAGCAACCTCGTGATCAATTTCTTCTTGATGAGCTTGTATTTCCTCTTATTATCACATTTTTCATTTGAGCTTATTTTGTTCATGGCATTTGACTGGTAATCCTTCATAAGAAGAAACAAATAATTTTGGTACCCAAGACTTATTGGGTCCTTAGCTGTTAGCATACCTCTTCTCAACCAAAATGTTATAACATGAACAAACACCATTGGCCTTTTGAAGCAAGACAGATAATTAGGGAAAAGATAATGTAAGAATTAATATACGTCTACATTTACTCTTTTTTTGTCTTGACTCTACACACCCATTTCAACCACTTTAGGACACTTGAAGCATACTAATCATTTTACATTGACTTCCAAGTTTACATACAACTCAATATTTTATTTTCTCTAAAATTGAATTTCCTTTTTAAACGAATGAGTTGACATCTTAGAAAGCAACTTTTTAAATGAATTGATTTAATACCATGTTGTTGGGTAAAGCCATGTGGGACAACCTATGGAGCATTAAGACCTCGTTGAGAGCCTTTGAGCTTGTGTCCGATTTGAAGGTAAATTTCCACAAGAGCAAGTTGATCGGTATTAACATTCCAGATGGTTTTTTGGAAAGAGCTAGCACCTTCCTATTTTGTAGAACGGAATCAATACCGTTCAAGTTTCTGGGCATTCCGATTGGCACTAATCCGAGACGGGAAGCTACTTGGAGTACCGTTCTAGGGGGTATTAGAAAGAGATTAGCGATGTGGAAGGGTCGTTTTCTATCCATTGGTGGTCGGGTTACTCTCATCAACTCCGTTTTGAATAGCATCCCTTGATACATGTTCTCCTCTTATAAAGCTCCGAAAGTGGTTATTAAGAAGATGGTTAAAATTCAACGGGACTTTCATTGGGGAATCAATGAGGGAGATAATGGAATGTATTGGGTGGCTTGGGATAGAGTTTGCAAGTCAAAAAAAGATGGCGGTCTTTATCTTCTGCTCTTTTATTTGGCGGTCTTTATTTAATATAGCTCTTTTATTTAAATGGAAGTGGAGGGCATTGACGGATAGTAATGCGAGTTGGAGTCGGTTGTTGAGACATAGATATGGGGAATTCGCTTCTTGCTTCATTCATGACTCGGTTGTAGGAAATTCTCGCCGGAATTTTGGCTCTATTTGGTGGAGAGACCTGGTGACTTTGGATGATAACTTAGAGGAACCGAGAAGGTTCGCTTGGTGCATTAAAAGAGTGGTAGGCGATGGCGCTTTAATAAACTTTTGGAAGGAACAATGGTTAGGTACCGAGCCTTTGCTCAAAGTCTTTCCCTTATTGTTTGATCGAGGTGGGCAGCAACTTGTTACAGAGGAAGATTTCGGGTCTTGGCATGCAGATACTTGGAGTAGGAACAAACCGTGGTAGGTTTTTACGGATTCTATCCGCACATCAGAAGGTGAGATATTGGACAGTATTTTGCCATCGGTAACGCCAACGAGAGGGAAGGAAGACGCATGGATTTGGCCGCAGGATCAGACTAAGAGTTTCACGGTAATTTCAGCATATTAGCTACTGGCCCGCAGCAACATTCTTTCAACTGCTTCGGTTCAGCAGCGTCTGTCGGGGGCGTTGTGGACATCGCTTGTTCCTTCGAAGGTTGCGGTCTTTGGATGGCGTCTTTTGCTTGATTCTCTGCCTGTTCGTGACCAATTATCTCATAGAAATGTCCTCCATTCTGAACAGGAGGCTAGCTACTCGCTGTGCAGTAACTTTCGCGAGACCGCCAGCCACTTGTTCCCCAGCTGCAGCTTTGCTCGTTCTGTATGACAGCTTGTTGGCAATAGGCTCGGAGTTGATTTCGACATGTCCCTGGATATTGTTGACTTCTTCCTTCGTTGTGGTCGCTTATGCAAAGGGAAGAATGCGAAGCGTACGAAACACATCAAAGTGTATCAATGATGTATCTAATGCAGCAGCATTAGTTGCTGTAGCATCTAATGTATACTTTTAAGATACTTTTTCTAGGGTTTCACTACAAGGGCTTATGTCTAAGCCCTAAATAGGTTCACCCTAGGCTATTACGCACCACAGTGTTCACCCTATGGAATTTGCCCTCCTATGTCTAGGGTTAAAGCAAGGGGTCTTAAAGTGTCCTTTAACACCCACTATCCATATTATCTTTTGAGATTAATTTATAAACCTTTTCAAAATTCCTAAATGCTACTTAAATTTAGTTGGCCATTACGCAAAGGATAAAATGCTAAAACGTCAAATAAACTTCATTAAATATACTAAGACTTCATTACATCGCTTAAAGTATTCCAACTAAGAGTGATTAGCTCATAATGAGCAAACAACACAAGAAATAAAGCTCAAACATAAAGTCTAAAGCCATAAACCGAAAATACAAACAAGAAATATACTAAGAAGAGGTAGACTGAGGATTAGCTCCAAGAACAGCAGCTTGGAGGTACAAAACAGCTTCCCACATCTATGAAAATCTTCAACTAAATTAGCTTATGTATTGCTACAGCATCCTTCCCTGCATCAGTATTCCCACTTTAGTGTTTGAAGGTATAGCTTGGAACAAAATAGAGGAATTAAAACCTATTTCTATACTTTTCTCCTTCTGACCAGCGTACTAAATGAAGAAGGAGAGTTGCCTTTTATAGTGCTAGGGTACATGATCCAAGAAAAACCCTAAAAGAGAGGAGCCCTTTGTCCTATATGTGCCCAAAAGTACAATTTGCCTAAGAACAAGGAGGAGTATTCTGAATTCCATGCGCTGGTCCCCTCATGTACTTGCTCGTCCTTATTTGCCAGCTACCATGCGCTAAAAGTAGCACCTCAAGCTTTCTCTCCCATCTGACGCAGAAATGCATTGTCGTGACACCTAATGCTGCGGCATATAAAACACACACATAAAAGTACAAATGGGGTACCAAAGTGCCAAATGATTCCCAATCAAAATTAAATCCTCTTTCCTAATAAATAACATATTTACAAAAATTAAACACATTCTTAATTTAGAACTTACAACAATTTAAGCATAAGAAAGCATAAATAACTTTTATAAATAAGAGTTATCACACCCCCAAACTTAAACCATTGCCTCTCCTCAAGTAATGACACTTGACAAAGACAAACAACTACAAACAAGGCAATGTTCAGTTGTACAAGTTGATTCAACAGATTTTTCAAAGATGATCAAATTGGGCTTAAACTTTCAGATCCTCAATCATTCATTACACCTTAAATTCATCAAGATTACTATAATTACCCCTGCTCAACGTGTGTGTGCGTGTGTGTGTGTGACAACTAGGCTTAGTTCAGCTCTTAACAAGTTTCAAAATTTCACCTAGCTTGAGAAAGAATGGTTTTCTTTTGGTTATGCCAAGGGTTTTTCAAAAAGAAGTGTAGTCTAATAACGTCAACTTAAGAAAGGGGGGCTTTAAAGCACAACAAACGGCTTGATTAAGTATTTCAGATTACTGGTTAGTGCACTACTATAAACTTGATTTTGATTCAATGTTGTAGCATCTGGTGCCATCAGTAACTTGACACACAACTTTGCTTCAATGCCTATTTTACTGAATACTTTTGTTTTTTTTTTGTTTTTTTTACTAGGCAATTGTAGCTTATTCACTATTATTGATCTTTGTACAATACACAACAAACACTTTATGCACTGACCCTCCTAAAATCTTCATATTTAGCCTCAATATAACTGATGCACCCCCAAACTTAGTTTCATATGCTACCCTAAGTTTTTTAGTAAAAACTTGGAACAAACTAGGTCCACCAACTGAAGTGGAATCTTTCTTTCCAACTAAGGTAGCAACAACTAGCTACTTGGCTGCTTGGGAAGCAGCAGCTGCAACAACAACTTTCTCTTTCTCTTCAGTTGCCACATCATCAGGAGATGCAACATTCTCTTTTTCAGCAACCACTGTAGCAACAATGCTCTACAGCGCAGGATCTTCTTTGGCACCCAAGCCTTCTTCTTCATTGATAAGCTCCTCTTGAACATCTACTAGCTTTGCTTTAGGGGCCTTGCGGGCCATTACTTTAGTTCTTTTCCTTTTCAAAGCTGTGGTAGCAGGCTCTGCGACACTCTCCGAAACCACAGATGCTGCATCATTAGATGCTACAAGGGACTATCACTGCACCAGTTCTTTGCTGAGGTGGATCGGTGGTTGTTTGGTGCTCAGGTTGGGATTGGTCAGTTTGTAAGTGATTGTTTTGAGGTGGTGGTTCTGGTGTTGGGTTCGATGGCTGAGTAGGTGGTGGTGTGGTTTTGGTAGGTGGTGAATTGTGTGGTGGAGGTGCGGGTTGAGTGGTTGATGATTTGGTGGGTGAGGTGGAGGTAACTTTTGGGCTAGGGGAATTGGTAGCTGATGTATTGAGTTGCTGATTTTTAGGGTTAGGTTCCATCTCAATGTCAGTCTCTTGCTCAGAATCATCCTTGCTCTCTTCACTTTCTTCTGTGGATTCACCCTCTCCTAACTCTGCTTCTCTAGCTCTGCCATGATGTCTCTATTTTCTTGCTTTTCTTCATCCTTAAGTGACTCCTCATCATCAGTCATTAGAGCATCATCTTCTTCCTCTACCAACTTCTTCTTACTCTTCTTAACAACAGCCATGGACTTCTTTTACTTCACTCCCTGTTCCATGTGTTTCTCAGCTTCTGGCTCTCTTTCATTCACTTCCTCTATAACCCAGTCAGGGAATACAGGAGGCTCACTTTGAATTTTCTTCTTGAAGTTCTCGGCAAACATCTTCTTATGCCATTCATACTGATTTTTCTGGAATTCCCATACAGCCTAGTGCTACAGCATAAAGTGCTGCAGCTTAGCATCACTGCCAAATGCTGCAACCATTTATTGCTTTACACTAAGTACAGTTGGTAAAACACTAAGTGGGTAGCCTTTTTCTTCTCCTTTACTTATTTCTACCCCTGCATTGACAGATGGGTCAATTATCAAGCATGGAAAGAACAAATATCCTATTGTCTTGACCTTACAAACTTGGATCTCCCTTGATTCCAATCTACCCACATCTACTTCCTTCCCTCCTAAAATAGCATCCAACGATATCATACGCTCTTTCTCCACCATAGTGGTGTGTGATGTTGTAAGTATTGAGTGTTTGATGAAGTTGAACCAAACCTTAGAATCATGCTTTAGGTTTCCTCTTGTAACCTTGAACTCCGTACCACTGGTCTTGGTCTAACTAGCACCTTCCACGGTGATCATTTGTTTGACAGCTTCCATTTCCTTCTTACCGTAGCTATCAACTTTCTTCATGAATGACAATCTATTGTAATCTAGAGCGTTTCTTGGTTTTGGGTGCGTTTCTTAGATTTATTATCGGTTCTAAAACGAAAATTCGTGCAAGTTTGATAACTCTTGATTGATCATAAACTAACTAAACAACCGTTAGTCAATTCATACGAATTCGCACTGTTTTAAAGCAATCATCAAAATAGTGTGTTCAATCAATCGTGATAGTGAACAAGCGCCACCGACAACAATTAACATCATAACAGAATTCTATCAATCCTATAAACAAGAGTCATAGACTCTATCAACTCCTATCAAAACTACATTAAACAAGCGATAAAAGAGTTTGAATAACGAAAGTTGAAAAACAGAATCATGATTAAGTGACTAAGCAAAACTGAATCATAAAACGAATCACAAAAGCAAATCACAAAGTTTGAGTAATTAAGCAAAACACAAACCGAATTTGCAACAAGAATTACGGAGATGAAATTGATAGTATTAAAACCATAAAAACAAAATAAACATTAAGCACCGAACCTCAAAATCTTTACAAGCAGCACCCTTTACCATTAGATTGATATAGGGCTTTAAGCTTCCATGGAGGTTAGAGCACCAAATCTTCAAAATGGTATAATAATGTGTAAGAGAGAAAAGATGACTCTCTATCGTGTATTTAGTCTCAGAGAAAACGAAAAACCTAAATCCCTAAACGGGTTCTATGATAAAAGCCCGATAAAAATAGTAAATTGGCCCATAAACCCGTTTTACAATAAACGGCTTCGGTAATTCACCGTTTTGACCTTCAATACATCAAAATTGGCTTTTGAGCTCAATTGAAGATTTGTATCTCTGTTCCTTAGCTTTCCAACGCATGCTCACACGCCTCAATCAGATAGCCACAGGAAAAGTTATGGTCTGCAGAGTAGACAGGGGTCAACATGCAATAAAAACAAGATTAATCAAGAAATTACAATACTGCTCAAATGGGACCCAAAATCTAGAAACGTGCAAAGACTTAAATATTAGGCACATAAGAAAATCAAAAACACCAAGTGAAAAGGTATAAAGAATTCATTAAAATGCACTGATCAGTGAAACAAATGAAAAGCTTTGTAATGACTTTGGATAATTGATGAAAAGTGAGTTTGAAAGGAACCTTATGGGTGAATTAAGGTATTTCTTTGGTTTGCAAATTAAGCAACTTAAGAAGAATATTTTTATTTCTCAAGAGAAGTAAATTAGAGACCTTCTTAAGAAGTATAAAATGAGTGATGCCAAATCTATGACCACTCCAATGCACCCTTCTTCAAGCATTGAAAAAGATGAGAAGGGTAAGCCTGTTTCTTAAAAGGAGTATAGAGGCATGATAGGTTCGGTGTTGTACCTCACTACAAGCAGACCAGACATAGTCTTCTCTGTAGGACTATGTGCTAGATTTCAAACAGCTCCTAAAGAATCTCACCTCACTACTGCCAAAAGGATTTTTAGGTATCTTGTTGGAACGCCTAACCTTGGTCTTTGGTACAAAAAAGAAAACATATTTTGAGCTTATAGGGTACAGTGATGCTGACTATGCTGGAGATAAAATGGAAATAAAAAGCACTAGTGGTTCATGTCAATTACTTGGGGAATCACTCATCTCATGGTCATGCAGAAAACAAAGTACAATTGCCCTTTCAACAACAGAAGCTGAGTATGTCTCTGTTGTTGGCTGTCGCTCTCAAATTTTATGGATCAAGAACCAACTTGAAGATTTCTCTTTAAGTTACTCAGGTATTCCAATATTTTGTGACAATACAAATGCTATTAATTTGTCTAAAAATCCCATTCAGCATTCTAGATCAAAGCACATTGATATCAAGCATCGTTTCATTAGAGATCATGTGCAAAAGAAAGATATTGAACTTGTTTTTGTGGATACTAAACATCAACTAGGTGATATTTTCACTAAACCCCTCTTAGAGAAAAGTTTTAGTTTCATTAAAAGCATGCTTCATATCATTGAAACCCCCTCAGATGAGAAGGGTCATGACCAACAACCTTCTTAGTGATGAGATGGGTCATAACCCTCAACCTTCTCAAACTTGAGAAGGGTCATCAGATGCATATGACCATAAAAATCAAAAAATATGTTAACTACTTGTTATGTTATTCTTCGTGTTTGTTTATCGTTTGCTTTATTGTCTTGGTAGTTTCTTTTTTTCTTTTTCGAGAAAACAAAAAATAGGCTCCTAGTCGTTACAACGGCTATCTTCCTTCATTCACTCTCTCATCAAAATCAATCGCATCCATTAAACGGTTACAACATGGAAAATAATGACAGTAACCGTTGGACATTAACTACTCCAAAGTGATTAAAACATCATTTTATCTTCCCTTCTCAATCTCACTTCGAAACCAATCTCTCAACACATCTCTCTCTCTCTCTCTCTCTCTCTCTCTCTCTCTCTCACGCTCAAAGCTTCCAAAATGGAAAGAACCAAAAACATTGGTCCTGTACCCGCCGAACATAAACCAAAATCCAATCCTTTAAGACCAGAATCATCCACTCCTAATTTCGTAATTGTTTCACCATCTCCTTTGCAAGTCCCTGTTTCTGCTACGCCTTTCAAAACACGACCAGTAAAGTTCAAACACGCACCTAGTGGGAATCCAACGCGGTCAATGAGGGTAAAGTCTAGCACCTCACCAAATACTAACACCACTGAAACATCAATGGAAAGTAAAGCCCCTATTGATGTAGAACAGAAAACACCCTCACCAGAACCAAAAAATGGAGCATAAAAGAAATATGGAAAGAAGAAGAAGAATGAGGACAAGGGCAAACAGAAGGTTGAAACTCCTCAAACTAGGGGAGTTAAGAATGGTCAAGTAAGTATTAAGAGAAAGGAACCAGAAAGATCAAAATGGGCATCAAAACCCATTGTCTCTGGAACGGTCTACAATCTTGCTGAAATAGAGAAATGTGGATGGAATGTCATTCCCTTTCTCACTCAACAGAAATGGGATGCGTTCATTGCATCGAAAGATTTGGTGTATAAGAAAAGAGTAAGAGAATTCTTCAAGTGTGCCTATATCAAATATGACCCTCTAAGGATCATCACTCTGGTAAAAAACAAGGAAATAGTGGTATCATGAGAATCTCTTGGCAAAGCACTCAACATGCCAAATGAAGGTGTACATGTTTATGTGCAAACCTGGTGTGAGAAGGTTGGTATCTCACAGGAAGAATATAGGACCACCCTTCTCTCCCTGTGACAACACCAAATTTCAAAGACTTGGTGAGAATACTCCACCACATCTGCTCCCATACCCTTCTCCCTAGAGCAGGTTAATTTGAAAAGGTAACCACACGTGATCCAATGTTGTTGTATCATCTAGTTCAAAACAAACCAGTCAATCTACCCTTTCTCATGGTTTACCATATGATCAATGCCATTAGGGCTGAAAGAGCCTCTACCTCACTTCCTTATGGCAAACCCCTAACCAGAATTTTCAATGACTTCAAAATCAACATTTCTAGTGATGAAGGCACCATTGAAAAGAAGGTTTTTACAGCAAATAACCTCAAACTCATGAGCATTGAGGTCACTATCTTTGAAGAGGGTAAGAAAGGCAAGATGAAGAAGGAGCAAAAGACCAAGAAATTGTCTGATTTTTCCGGTGAGACAAGTACTAAGGAAACACTTGCTGAAGTGCTAAGAAGAGATATGAGAACCAAGAAGAAAAATGACCCTCAGGTTCAAGAGAAGACTGATGAACAACAGAAGGGTCACGAGATGGAGATTGACCAAGAGAAGGGTCAAAGAAAAGAAATGGAAGGTTCTGAGAAGGTTCAAAACGAAGAAGGACATGCTGAGAAAGATGCCTCTAAAGAGAAGAGTGCTTTTGAGGATAAGGAAATCTCTCAAGAGAAGGGTCTCTCTCAAGAAAAGAATGCATCAGAAAGCTCTGATGGTGAGAAAACCCTCACAGAGAAGCAAGTAACCTATGAGAGTTCCTTCTCAGCATCAAAAGTGGTGAAAGCACCACCATTGAGTATCTATGAAAGGACTAAAGAAAGAAAGGATTGGAGGGTAGAAGATCAAGAAGTAACAAGCAATCTGGTACAACAGTTTGATGAAACAACTACTGCTCAAACTATGGACGAAGGCTATATCACACCAGAGAAAGTTGGTGGTGGTGAAGAAGCTGGAGAAAAGACTGAGGAACTCCACATCAACTCTTCGAAACCTAAACCAGTCACCCATAGATGATTTCCCTCAGCCACGTATGCCTTCAATCAACGCCCAATCTCACTCTTCTAACATGCCATCCAAATTTAGATTTCAAGATTCCTCTTTCTTCAATGCTGGCCAACCTTTCCTGGTCTAGCTCATGAGAAAGTTGCTGAGGAATCTAAAGAGAAAAGCCCAGAATTTGGTCCATTCCCTTAAGGGATGACCACACTTTCTCCTACTCTTTCTACTCCAGAATTTGGTCCATTCCCTCAGTTTCCAGATAATCCAAGACCTGCTACTTCTTCCTCTTCTGATGGGTCTTCCCCATCGAAGTGGGAACTTAATGTCTCTGTCTTCCTTACCCTTTATGATATGTGCCAAAGGGGGAGAAGAGTAGATTAAGTTTAGGCTCTTAGTATGTTTTTTGAATGATCCATCTTAGACATATCTGTGTATGCTAGACACTTTTTTGTTGAGAAGTATTCTTCTCACTTGTTTTTATTTTCTAGGAACATGCTAAGAACATAACTCTTGTAATCATATCAATGATTTTTTGATGAGCTGAATGCGATACGTGTTCTTATTTGGTATCTGAAATGTGTTCCAATTCAATTATCAATCATATATGCACATTCTCTAGGGGAGTTAATTGTTAATGCCTTAGAAAGTTTTAAAAAATCAGAAAACTTCATTCATCTCAAAAGTTTGTCAAACATCAAAAAGGGGAAGATTGTTGAGGCAAAATCCTAGTTTAGTTTTGATGGTTAACAAACTTCAAATGTGAGAAGCCTAAGCTATCTGATTTCATATGCTACTAATGTTTCTTCTTGAATGAAATATAAGAACAAGATCTGTCAACTTATTCTCAAGAAGATATCTGCTTTTGAGAAGCATATATATATATATATATATATATATATATATATATATATATATATATATATATATATATATATATATGTTGAGAAGACTTTAAGCAATGACAAGAAGTATTGACCAGAGGAAAACAAAGAAGAAGACCTCTCTTGACATGATCAAAAGTCAAGACCAGATGGGTTAACTTGAGAAAGATTATCATGAGAAGAGTCAACATAAGAAGAGTCATGATGAAAAGAGTCAACATGAGAAGAATCATGAGAAGAATCATGAGAAGAATCAACCTCAGAAAAGTCATGATGAGAAAGCTCATCATGAGAAGAGTCAAGATGAGAAGCATCACGATGAGAAGTGTGACACCCCTTCCCAAAAAAGACTTAATAAAGAAATTCTTATCAATTCAAAGGACCTTCTTAAAATATATCAAAATAACTTGAATAAAAAAATACTTAAAAATATTTACATATTCGATTTGACTAATTTTATTCGCACTCGAGAAAAAGGTACCCTGTGCATCATTGCTTCTTACATCTATATGGACTTATAGTAAATAAACTTCAAATAAAATTACATTCAAATAAAACTCAGTATCCCGACATGACACCTAGTCAGAGCCTAACACCATATAATTACGGGGACATGAGGACTAGCATCTCATATACAAGAATGTCCCACTGAAGTGGACTTCTAGCTGGGACACAAACCTCATCACAATTATCAGGAAAAAATAATTGTACGGTGAGAATTACATTCGAGCCATATTAGGATGGTATGATAAGTATCAAGGCAGACACTAGTCTCATTTCATTTGAGCACAACAATGTTCAGTGAGTGACATACATGTGAGACAACTTGTATTTAAAATACACACAGGTTACACCTTGTTTTCTTGTTCACTAAACTACAAGTTGGCAAATATGAAGTAAGAAAATGTGAAACAGGGCATGTTAATGGTAAAAGATAGAAATCATCAAATCTTTGTATAAGGTACGTCAATCATTATAAACGTCAAGTTTCACACAAGTAATCCCAAAAGTCATAAATTATGACAAGTCACGAAGGTATGGTAACCGTGTCTCAAACAACAAACACAAAGATGTCGGTATAGACTCAAAAACATAAGTGAGAACCATCCTCACCTCACTCCACGATTAGGTATCTCACAACTAGTGTGTCACCCGAGTATCATTTTCGCCTCACTCCACGGCTAGGTAACTCAGACTCAATGACACTAAACTAGACACAACATCACCTGAGTACCATCTTAACCTCACTCCACGGCTAGGTAACTCAGACTCAATGAAACTAAACTAGACACAACATCACCTGAGTACCATCTTAACCTCACTCCACGGCTAGGTAACTCAGACTCAAGGGTACCAGATCACAACACGCACAACCACATATTGAATACACAAATATATTGTAGACAAAGCATCACATGAGCACCATTCTTACCTTTAAGAGGTTAGGTAGCTCATCACAATTGTTCCAAGCCATATATACATATGTCCCATAGCACAATAAGATAATATTAACAATAATGATAATAATAATAATAATAATAATAATAATAATAATAATAATAATAATAATAGAAAATACACACACATTTGATGCACACTTTAAATTATTGGTCACTATATAAACATTTCATATTTTAATTAAACTCTTATTCTATTTTTTTTCTCTTTTAAGCATAGTATATAACTTTTTACCTAAAATCTAACACTACTTAATGTCTCTTTAAATCATTCCTTAAGACATTAACATAATTTTATATTTAAAATAAATCAATATGAAATTGAGGTGCTTATAAGATATCATCATATGATCCGTTCCCAATTTCAATACATAACAAGAACACCCGAATAACAATTCAATTTAATCGACTGGTCCCGATAGATTGACAACAGAAATATATACAATAAGTTGAAGGTAAAGTTTACAAAATTCAAACACGCAGGGGTCTCATACTAGCATATCACGACATTCAAGACAGTCAATTAACACAACAAGCTCATAAGTTCAATGAAATATATTTTGCACAAACAATATAATAACATTTATGCAAGTTTCATTATAAATAATTGAATTATTAATCACATGCTTTAGAAGAACCTCTTAGGTCTTGGCCTCGTTGTATGAGGAAATGAGGCCATACACAATTTAATTAGGTGTTCAAGGGATTAATGAAAATCCCTACCACCTTAACGATACCCTACAGGCCGAATATAACCCGAAGATCATCTTCCGTACCTGGTGTGACGACCTCGTATGATAAAAAAACAAATAGAACTTTGGCAGTCCAGTTCACAAAGCTAACGAAAATGTGACTGTAAAATAATGTTGAGTATAAATACTAGTGTTAAATATTTAATAAAAAAATTAGGTGTGTAAGAGGAGTGAAAAGGACTCACGAGACTAACCAGAAAAGCCTCATCGGCATAGCCAAGTTCTGACAGGTCCGCCATCAACTTTGATGTGACGTGCAAACAAATAATGCTTCACGAAGTTTTCGATGAGAGGAATCCAAAACTAACATCCTTTTTTTTGGAGCGACATAATGAACTAATGGGTTCCGAATCACAACTGCTCGGGAGCTATATGGCTTAAGTCATGTTGTGAAGAATTAATCACTCGTATTCAATAAAAAGATATAAAAGCAAGTGATTGGTTGGTTGCCTATCAAATGCAAATGACGAAATACTCAAATCCCAATAGCCGCAGAACTTGAAACCTTGAGGATGTTAATCCTAAAATATAAATCCGGGGTAGTATTGGCGCCAACTCTCCCGCCAAGCTCCCCCCTCCCTTTTTTTCCATTCTTTTTTTTCTTTTATCCTTTTCACTTGTTCTACCTTTTTTTTTTAATATTTTTTTATACAATTTTGAGTCTAGAAAAAATTTAAATTATTTAAATACGCGAAGTTTGTTCATTCATTACTAGATTTGTGAAAAAGAAAATTAATTTCGTGACAAATTACGTAAAGTGTGACGCTAGACAGTGTGTTTTAAGGTATTTTAAGATATGTAAAAAAATTTAATTGTTCAAATACGTAAAGTTTGTTCCTACATAATCGAATTCGTCGGAAAGGAAATTAATTTCGTGACAAATTGTGTGAAGTGTGGCGTTAGACAGTATGGTTTGGGGTACTTTAAGATCCGGAAAAAATTAATAGTTTAAGTACACAAAGTTTGTTCTCGATAATTAATTTTATTAAAAAAATAATAATTTTGTAATAAAATACGATGCTAAGTAGTGTGTTTTGGGTGCTTTAATTAGGATTCAAAAAAAAATAGATATACAAATACATGGAGTTCGTTCCTCAACAATTGGTTTGGTCATACCAAAAATTAACTTCTTGGTGTGTTTTGGGTTACCTTAGCGTTCGACAAAAATTTTAAAAGTTCCAATACGCAAAGTTTGTTTAAAAAAATAATTTCGTGACAAAATACGTAAAGTATGATGCTAAGTAGTGTGTTTGTGGGTACTTTTGCGTTCGGAAAAAATTACTGTTAAAATACTAAAAGTATGTTCCTCGATAACTGATTTAAAAATCAATTTATTTTTGTATTTCTTCTCTTTATATTCTTTAGGACCATATTTTTCTGGATTTTAAAAAAATAATTTAAAGATGCTTCGGAAAAAAAGAATTTAAAGACCATATTCCTTCAACTTTGGATAGTTGCTTCCATTTTATTGGTGATTCTCATCCAAACCCTACATGATACCCACGTTTTTCACTTTCTAATTGTGTTGTCTTTTTTTCTTTCTAATTGCTTCCATTTCATTGTGTTTGTTAATTAAAAATGATACTTTTAATTATGATTTACATTGTCACACACTTCTACAATATATAATTAATTTTATCTTCACTCATACAATGTTACAATATTTATGTATTAAATGAAGCTTTTGTTCCCCCCCCCCCCCCCAACCCCTTTTTTTTTCTTTTTTTTTCATATTTTCATTTTCACCCCCCCTTTTTTTTCTTTCATATTTTCATTTTTAAGAGTACAATAAAATTTAGGTGAAGATGAAAAATACATAAATTATATATTGTAACATTCAAATATACAAAGTTTGTGCATCAGCAATCAATTTGGTTAGGTGAAAAAAAAATAATTTCGTGACAAAATATGTAAAGTGTGATGCTAAATAGTGTGTTTTGAAATACTTTAGTGTTGGAAAAAAAATAATCGTTTAAATGCTCAACGTTCAGTCCTCAATACTGAAAAAAATTATCTGTTTGAATGCGCAAAATTTGTTTTGGTGAAAAAAGTAATCAAAACAAAATATGTAAAGTCTGATGCTAAGTAGTGTGTTTTTTTATACTTTAGTGTTCACAAAAAAAATTAACCGTTCAAATGCTCAACGTTCAGTGCTCAATATCAAAAAAAAATTAATTGTATAAATGCGCAAAATTTGTTTTGGTGAAAACAAAGTATGTAATGTTCAATGCTAAGTAGTGTGTTTTTTTTTACTTAAGTGTTCGTAAAAAAAATTCATCTATTCAAATATGTTATGTAGTGTGTTGTTCTGTGAGATCTTATGTAATGTGATAATGCGTTAAACTAAAGTTATTTGATTATCATTTGTTGTCTATATTTTAATAGATCAATTTCATTTGTGTGCTGATTTTAAAAACAAAAATTAATTGTCTGAATTACTTATGTTTGAATTATAAATTACTATGCTACCTTATTTCCATAGACTATTACTTATGTTTGAATTATAAATTCCCCTTAATTTGTGTGTTGATTTTTAATTTATCCATCAAATTTTAATATCACAACAATTAAGTACTCGCTAAAGCTTTGGCCTCGTGCATCGCACGGGTCCCGGCGCAAGTTGAGAATATAAGCTTATGGACAAAGAAGTGATAAATGCAGCTTTGATATTAAAACACTTGTTCTGGACTGGGCCGCAGCCCACGAAGAATACTGGGCCGGGTCGTGCGGCCCAAATAATCAGCCAGCATTTCACGTCGATTTGGATCGGGTCGCGACCCGTAAAGAACGGTGGGCCTGTGCAAGCGGCCTAATAGCGACCCGACGCCATCTAATGCCCACGATGGGAAGATCAACGGCGGAGAGAAATCCTCGCAGGATCCGACGGTCGCCTGTGGTACCCCTGGTAGTATATAAAGAGTCCATGACATCACCTGCCAGGTACATTTTTTACACATACTGTTACTATACTCGAATATCACCCCACTGACTTGGGCGTTGGAGTGCCATCGCAGGTACACCCCGCGAGAGCTATGGACGTGACCAGCCTTCACACAGGATCGACGTCAACACCTCGCCCGAGTCTCCAGATCTGCATCAGCACTGATATACTTACTGAATCAAAGGGACCGATCACCCAAAGAAGAGTCCGGTTCATTGGCGACCACATTGGGAGAAAGAACATTGCCACCCAGGCTAACATGCCTCCGCGAGGAAGACCACGCGGCTCCCCGCGCCCGCGAAACATGGCTGCAATCCCTCAGCAACGGCAGACACCGGAGGCGACGCCGCCGACGTAGGCGATACCGCATCCAGTGCACAAGGGGTTCCTCCCGACCACACAAGTGTCATGCTGCCAAACGAGATCCTACAGGAACTGTGCGATCTGTTGAGAACAAGAGACAGAAACATCGTCGATCAGGCCGCTTCTGGGAGAGCGTACACCACGCCGGAGCAGCATCGTCGCGATGACGACTCATCTAGACCTAGAGGCTACCCATCCTGAAGACATCGATCTCCTCCGATGAGGTTACTGGTGCACGGATCGCCCCCAAGAAGGCGAGGAGTGACCCAGCCACGACCACGAACTCCACTCTCCTCGACCGACCCTAGCTACTGGCCCGAGGAGGAGTCCTACCAAGAATCCTCAAATGACTCATCTGGTTCGCTAACTCGGTCTCGAAGCCGATTACTGGACAGGTTCCCTCGCCCATATTACGATGCACCCCCACCGTCACGTCCTTGTCGATATGATTCCCCTCCTCAATGACGTGGTCATCGGGGCCACCACCCCGAGGACCGACCATCTCGTAAGAGGACGGGCGATGATGATTTGGGACCTTTCACTCGCGAAATCGATGAATACCCCATCCCGCGAGCGCTAGAAAAGCCTCCCTCGATTCTCAGGATGTATAACGGGGTAAAGGACCACGACGCCCACCTGCGGTACTTTGACTTGGTAATGAAGTATAGGCGGGAAGATGGGCCAGTAAAATGCAAGATCTTTCCGTTGACCCTAGAAGGACCCGCTCTGGAATGGTTCATCGAGTTGAGGCCCAGTAGCGTCTCATCCTAGGAACAATTGGCTCGAGTTTTTAGCGCCCGCTTCACCGCGTCAAGGGTGAAGCCTGTAACATCCCTAAATTTTTAGAATTTCGAATAATGTGGACTTTAAATAATTCCTAACCGAGGAAAATAATAATCCGCGATTCGTAACCGTATTAGTATTCTAACCCTCGAATTATGTCCCAAAACAAGGAATTAAAAAGAAGATTTGGAGCTGGGGGGCACTATGGTCATTTCGCACCCTTGACCCATCCTCAGCCCCAAAGTAAACTGGACCCACTCACACCCTCTCACTTAAACTCATTTCTAAAAACAGAAAGAAGAAGAGGACCAAAAATCTGAGAAGAGAAGAAGGAGAGGGCGAAGTGGAGAGGAGGAAGAAAACTTGGGCTGAGTTCATCTACTGGTTGCATGTAAGTACATTTCAGACCAATGAATTCCTTTTGTCTTCCTTGTTCTTCTGGTATAAGCATTGTGAGCTGAACCAAGCCATTTCCTTTCCTTCCATTTTCGATTTCTTGCACCTCCATAGGGGGAGAATAGAAGTCTATTGAGTAAGGGGTCACCTTGCATGTTCAGGAGGAGCCACTAGGAGGAAGATTTCGAACCTGCATTTGCTTTAGAAGAGGTAATATTTCTGAGTTCAAATTGGCCATAGGAAGTGTTGCTGTCTTGGAATCGATTGGAGCTCAATTTCGGGGATTTTTCGTGTTCGGTTCGGTGATTTCGTTTTTCAGCTCAACTCTCGGGATTTCGACTTACCGGTGAGTTCTACTCACGATTAGGGGAATAAATTGAATGTTTTGAACCTTGGTATATTCTGAATTTTTCAGGAAATCGAGTCTGTAAGGTGTTTGAAACAAATTCTGAGTTTTGGAAAAATTGACAATTTACGGTTTTGAAAATCATAAGCGAATTGAAATGATTTTTGACAGTGATTTGCTATTGAAATGTACTCTGGAATATTGCCAATTTTCTGGGTTTCAGGTGGAACGGAAATTAGGAATCGAATCGAGAGCGAACGGAGAACGAAAGTGAGAAAATTTCGAGTTGGGCATCAGACTGGTGGTTCTGTCCACTGGCGCATAACTCACGCACGAGTCGCGCGCCGCGCGCCACTGTGGAAGAATTGGTTCTGTCATCTGGCGCATAACTCGCGCACGAGTCGCGCGCCGCGCGCCACTGTTAATCCTGATGCGTGACTCCGTTTTTCTTGTTTCAACGCTCCGTTCAATCCCGAACCTTTCCTAATCCATTCCTCAAACGATTTTAAAGCTACCAACCTATTGAAAACTTAATTTCAAACCATTCAAACTATATTTTTGAAAAAGAGTCTTGAAACCTATTTGGTCGAGAACGAAAACCCTAGATTACGTGTGAGCACACCGAGTAATGGTTGAGCTGAACTTATATATATGGATATAAGACCTGGAATTGATTATAATTCTGGAAGTTAATAGAACTCTTCATAAATGGACTATGGAATGAAATGGAATAAATTATCTAATAAGCTTATGTGACTGATCCTTTGGTGATCGAAAAGATATAAATTATCTAATGAGCTTACATGACTGATCCTTTGGTGATCAAGATGAAAAATAAGATATAAATTATCTAACTCTCGAGAATTGATACGTATTGTCATATGTATAGCGTTGGGTGACGATCCGACAAGTAGCATACTAGGGAGGGTAGTCATGACCCCTTACCTATGGCCCTGAATGTGTTTTGGCGTGGTCAACTCACGGGTTACCGATATTCGTGACGTTGGGTTCACAATCGGTTTATGCTAAACTAAGGCTATGGTATTTCCGATATTCGTGACGTTGGGTTCACAATCGGTTTATACTAAATAAAATATGAACACGATTTGCTTGGCATTTCGATTTTAGCTTGTGATGGCTAATCATCTATAATTGATAACGGTTTAATAATTGAACCGAGTGTCAGAGAGGGGGCACGGTAGAACTCACTGAGATATTGTTATCTCACCCAATCCATATTTGTTGTTTTTCAGCTAAGCAGGGAAAAAGGAAAACTATTGTGCAGGAGTAATATTATGCTCCTGGAGATGCAGAAGACCTAGCTGATTCCCTTTACTTTATTGTACCTTTTGGGGTTGTACGAACTTGTGTTGTATAAGTTGTATAAACCTTATTTCAGTTTCTGTTTTATGTATTGGACTCAGATGTTGTACTCCGATCGGTTGTATGCCGAATGACTTCTATTGTATGAAGTATTATGATCCCGATCTTATGATTATTTTGGAAAAAGTTTGTTGGTCCAATTATAAGCAGGAACTGTGTCCTCTGATTATTCCGCGAGTTGTGCATTTCGGTGCTTCTACATGTTAGAAATACCGGGGTGTTACATTTGGTATCAGAGCGGTTCGACCTAGTCGGACTTAGATGTTAGGAGTCTTTTACGTCTTCTAAGTCTGATTTTTCTTAGTATGCTATTAGACATTGAGCCTGATCAACTTAATACTTTGTGCATACTTCGCAGAATCATGGCTGGAAGAGGTAGGAGAAACCCACCTATTGATCCTCATCAAGAATGGATGCAGAATGTCATCGAGACTCAGCAGAAGATGATGAATGACATGATGCTAATGCAACAGCAACATATGGCTCAAATGGCTCAAATGCAGCAGATGCATCAGATGCCTCAACCCCAACCAGCTGAGCCAGTCAATGTGCCAACACCTGAGGATCCCAACAGGGTGTATTTCCGGTTTCTGAAGATGAAACCCCCAACCTTCAAAGGAGGATCCGAGGCAATGAAAGCCCATTTCTGGGTAGACGCCATGGAACGGATCTTTGATACCTTGCAATGCAATGAAGGTGAAAAGGTAATTTGTGCTGCTAATGCTCTGGACGAGGATGCTCACACCTGGTGGGTTAACGCTCGTAGGATGCTTCAAAATCAAGGAACTCCTCTTGAGTGGAATAATTTCAAGGAGTTGTTTTTGGGACATTATTTTCCCGACTCCCAAAGACTTGACAAGCAGATGGAATTTCTGAGTTTGAAACAGGGAGAGATGACAGTTGGGGAATATGCCGCCAAATTTGAGAGGTTGTCACAATTCTATGAATTGGGGACCACCGCTCCTGATGATAAGTGGAAAATGGTGATGTTCAGACAAGGTCTTAGAGGCGATGTTAATCAAGGTCTCAGTTCTTATTCCATGACCACTTATCCTGCCTTGGTTCAACAGGCTCATTCAGCTGAGAGCGATCTTAAAAGAATGTATGCAGAAAGGAAAGATTTCTGGAAGGATAAGAAGAAGGTTAATGAGTCAACTTCTTCAAACCCTAGGTATAAAGGGAATTCAGACAAAGGAAAGCAGGTTCAACCGAACAATACTTTTGGGTATCGTAACTGTAAGGTGTGTAAGAAGAATCATCGTGGGAGATGTCAATCGGAGTCGAAGTCAAACCAGTGTTATTACTGCAATGAAGTGGGCCATTATGCTAATAATTGTCCGTCAAGGAAAGCTTTCTTGGAGTCTCCTGATGCTCCGAGACAGGCTCGGGTCAACACTCTGGATGCCGAGACCATCAAGCCAGCTGATAATCTTATAAGGGGTACAGGTTCTCTCTTTAATCAAACTGTTAATATTCTGTATGATTCTGGTGCTACTCACTGTTTTATCTCCGAAGCATGTGCTGAACGGTTAGGATTAGAAGTATCTCTTATATCCGAACCAATCACCATTCGTACTGCTGCAAGGGGTCGTGTTCGAACCCAATCATTGTGCCTTAACTGTCTGCTTACCATAGGAGGCAAGGATTTTGTTGTTGATTTTATCTGTTTGCCTATGAGGGGAATGGAAATCGTTTTGGGAATGAATTGGATGACTTCCAATCACATTACTATTGACTGTTTCAGTCGGGCAATTAATTTTCCCTCTGAGGTAGCGGGACATGCACTACCTGCAGATGGTGGTGTTATTTCATTCGCTTCAGCCAGCCAGTCTCTATTCCAAGGTGCGGAAGCTTTTGTTGTTATTTTGTCTGCATCAACTGAAGCTGATTTGGATTTATCGTCTATTCAAATTGTTAATGAATTCTTAGATGTTTTTCCCGAGGAAGTTTCCTCTTTTCCTCCAGAACGAGAGGTAGAATTCTCGAAAGATTTGGCACCCGGTACAGGGCCAATATCCACGGCACCTTATAGGATGTCTCCTCTCGAACTAAAGGAATTGAAGTACCAACTTGAGGAATTAATTTCCAAGAAGTTTATTCGACCGAGTGCTTCTCCATGGGGTGCTCCGGTATTGCTAGTCAAGAAGTAGGACGGAAGCATGAGATTGTGCATAGACTACCGTCAGCTGAATAAAATCACTATCAAGAACAAGTATCCATTAGCAAGGATAGATGATCTACTTGACCAACTCCGAGGTGCTAAAGTTTTGTCCAAAATTGATCTGAGGTCGGGATACCATCAAATCAGGGTAAGAGCCTTAGACATCCCGAAGACTGCTTTTCGTACGAGGTACGGACACTACGAGTTTGTGGTGATGCCCTTCGGATTGACTAATGCTCCCGCCGTATTCATGGATTATATGAATAGAGTATTTCATTCTTACCTAGATCAGTTTGTGGTCGTCTTTATTGATGATATCTTGGTTTACTCAAAGTCAGTCGAAGAGCATGCTCAGCATCTCCGCTTTGTCCTAGGAGTACTCCGAGAAAAGAAACTTTATGCTAAACCGTCGAAGTGTGATTTTTGGATGTCCGAGGTGAAATTCTTGGGTCATGTGATTTCCCAAGAAGGAGTTGCAGTTGATCCCAGCAAAGTGGAAGCAGTGTTAAAATGGGAAAGACCAACGTCAGTGACTGAGATCAGAAGCTTTCTGGGTCTAGCGGGTTACTATAGAAGGTTCATTGAAGGTTTCTCACAATTGGTACTTCCGCTTACTCGATTGACTCGCAAGGGTCAACCGTTTACTTGGGATGCCGATTGTGAAGAGTGTTTTCTTGGATTGAAAGAAAAGTTAACTTCTGCTCCGATTCTAATTCTTCCAGATCCATCATTGGGATTTCAGATTTACAGTGATGCATCTGGGAAGGGTTTGGGATGTGTTCTCATGCAGAATCAACATGTTGTGGCCTACGCATCTAGACAGTTGAAAACTCATGAACGGAATTATCCAACTCATGACTTAGAGTTGTAGGCGATTGTGTTTGCACTAAAGATTTGGAGACATTACCTTTACGGTTCTCGTTTCGAAGTTTTTAGTGATCACAAGAGCTTGAAGTACCTGTTCGACCAAAAGGAGTTGAATAACAGACAGAGAAGGTGGACTGAATTTTTGAAGGACTACGACTTCGAATTGAAATATCACCCTGGGAAAGCCAATGTGGTAGCGGATGCCCTGAGCAGGAAGTCTATCCACACGGCAAGGTTAATGGTTCACGAGATGGCTTTGTGGGAGTCATTCAGAGACTTGAAGCTCAAAGTGGTAAGAAAGAGGGACCGCATAGTGTTGCGGCATATACGGATAGCCAGTGTGCTAAGGGAACAAATCCGTGTAGCTCAAGAAGCTGATATGAAGTTGCAGTCTCAGAAAGGATCGCCAGATTTTACTGAGAATAGTGATGGCATGATTTGCTTTAATGGGAGGATTTGTGTTCCCGATGATGATGACATCAAAAGGCAATTATTGGAAGAAGCTCACAGGAGTCAGTACTCTGTACATCCGGGATCCACCAAGATGTACCGAGACTTGAAGTTAATGTATTGGTGGCCTGGGATGAAGGCCGAAGTAGCTGAATTTGTTTCTCGGTGCTTGACCTGTCAGAAGGTTAAGGCGGAACACCGAAGGCCGGGCGGTCAATTACAACCGCTGGATATTCCTGTTTGGAAATGGGAAGATATTTCCATGGATTTCGTTATGGGCTTGCCGAGGTCGCAGGCCGGCAATGATTCTATTTGGGTAATAGTGGACCGACTGACAAAGTCTGCTCACTTTATTCCTGTTCGTTCGAATTTCAAAGTGTCAAGGTTGGCCGAGGAATATATGAGGAACGTCGTCAGATTGCACGGGATTCCGACTACTATAGTGTCAGACAGAGATCCTAAGTTTACGTCTAGGTTTTGGAGAGCGCTGAATGAAGCTATGGGGACGAGGGTACTTCTTAGCACGGCTTATCATCCTCAGACGGATGGTCAGACAGAGAGGACCATTCAGACTCTAGAAGATATGTTACGGGCGTGTGTGTTGGATAACGGTAAGAAGTGGGAAGACCATCTTCCATTGATTGAATTCGCTTACAACAAAAGTTACCACTCTAGCATCGGTATGGCACCGTTCGAGGCACTTTATGGGAGGAAGTGCAGGACCCCACTATGTTGGTATGATATCGGCGAGAACAAGTTTTTGGGGCCGGACATGGTCCGAGAGACTACGGAAAGGGTCAAGTTAATTCGAGAAAGAATGAAGGTCGCACAGAGTAGACAAAAGAGCTACGCCGACAACCGAAGGAGGCCTTTGGAGTTTGAGATTGGTGATCATGTATTTCTGAAAGTTTCTCCAACTATAGGCACAGGTAGAGCCTTGCGAGCGAAGAAACTCAGTCCTCGATACGTTGGACCTTTCCAAATTATCGGGCGTATTGGGCCACTTGCGTATCGTCTTGCTCTATCTCCTGCCTTATCCAATCTTCACGATGTCTTTCATGTATCTCAGTTGAGAAAGTATATTCCTGATCCCCTTCAACCGCTGAGTGTTGATACAATTGACCTTCGACCGGATTTATCCTTTCAACCTTCTCCTAGTTATATCTTGGAGCGTGGTGTGAAGACTCTGCGTTCTAGGACTATTCCGATTGTCAAAGTGGTCTGGGATGGCTTTTCAGTCGAAGAGGCTACCTGGGAACTGGAAGAAGACATGCGTGCTCGATATCCCTATCTCTTTCAGTAAGGTACGTCTCGTCAATTTTGAGGACAAAATTTTAAAAGTTGGGGTGATTGTAACATCCCTAAATTTTTAGAATTTCGAATAATGTGGACTTTAAATAATTCCTAACCGAGGAAAATAATAATCCGCGATTCGTAACCGTATTAGTATTCTAACCCTCGAATTATGTCCCAAAACAAGGAATTAAAAAGAAGATTTGGAGCTGGGGGGCACTATGGTCATTTCGCACCCTTGACCCATCCTCAGCCCCAAAGTAAACAGGACCCACTCACACCCTCTCACTTAAACTCATTTCTAAAAACAGAAAGAAGAAGAGGACCAAAAATCTGAGAAGAGAAGAAGGAGAGGGCGAAGTGGAGAGGAGGAAGAAAACTTGGGCTGAGTTCATCTACTGGTTGCATGTAAGTACATTTCAGACCATTGAATTCCTTTTGTCTTCCTTGTTCTTCTGGTATAAGCATTGTGAGCTGAACCAAGCCATTTCCTTTCCTTCCATTTTCGATTTCTTGCACCTCCATAGGGGGAGAATAGAATTCTATTGAGTAAGGGGTCACCTTGCATGTTCAGGAGGAGCCACTAGGAGGAAGATTTCGAACCTGCATTTGCTTTAGAAGAGGTAATATTGCTGAGTTCAAATTGGCCATAGGAGGTGTTGTTGTCTTGGAATCGATTGGAGCTCAATTTCCGGGATTTTTCGTGTTCGGTTCGGTGATTTCGTTTTTCGGCTCAACTCTCGGGATTTCGACTTACCGGTGAGTTCTACTCACGATTAGGGGAATAAATTGAATGTTTTGAACCTTGGTATATTCTGAATTTTTCTGGAAATCGAGTCTGTAATGTGTTTGAAACAAATTCTGAGTTTTGGAAAAATTGACAATTTACGGTTTTGAAAATCATAAGCGAATTGAAATGATTTTTGACAATGATTTGCATTTGAAATGTACTCTGGAATATTGCCAATTTTCTGGGTTTCAGGTGGAACGGAAATTAGGAATCGAATCGAGAGCGAACGGAGAACGAAAGTGAGAAAATTTCGAGTTGGGCATCAGACTGGTGGTTCTGTCCACTGGCGCATAACTCACGCACGAGTCGCGCGCCGCGCGCCACTGTGGAAGAATTGGTTCTGTCATCTGGCGCATAACTCGCGCACGAGTCGCGCGCCGCGCGCCACTGTTCATCCTGATGCGTGACTCCGTTTTTCTTGTTTCAACGCTCCGTTCAATCCCGAACCTTTCCTAATCCCTTCCTCAAACGATTTTAAAGCTACCAACCTATTGAAAACTTAATTTCAAACCATTCAAACTATATTTTTGAAAAAGAGTCTTGAAACCTATTTGGTCGAGAACGAAAACCCTAGATTACGTGTGAGCACACCGAGTAATGGTTGAGCTGAACTTATATATATGGATATAAGACCTGGAATTGATTATAATTCTGGAAGTTAATAGAACTCTTCATAAATGGACTATGGAATGAAATGGGATAAATTATCTAATAAGCTTATGTGACTGATCCTTTGGTGATCGAAAAGATATAAATTATCTAATGAGCTTACATGACTGATCCTTTGGTGATCAAGATGAAAAATAAGATATAAATTATCTAACTCTCGAGAATTGATACGTATTGTCATATGTATCGCGTTGGGTGACGATCCGACAAGTAGCATACTAGGGAGGGTAGTCATGACCCCTTACCTATGGCCCTGAATGTGTTTTGGCGTGGTCAACTCACGGGTTCACAATCGGTTTATGCTAAACTAAGGCTATGGTATTTCCGATATTCGTGACGTTGGGTTCACAATCGGTTTATACTAAATAAAATGTGAACACGATTTGCTTGGCATTTCGATTTTAGCTTGTGATGGCTAATCATCTATAATTGATAACGGTTTAATAATTGAACCGAGTGTTAGAGAGGGGGCACGGTAGACCTCATTGAGATATTGTTATCTCACCCAATCCATATTTGTTGTTTTTCAGCTAAGCAGGGAAAAAGGAAAACTATTGTGCAGGAGTAATATTTTGCTCCTGGAGATGCAGAAGACCTAGCTGATTCCCTTTACTTTATTGTACCTTTTGGGGTTGTACGAACTTGTGTTGTATAAGTTGTATAAACCTTATTTCAGTTTCTGTTTTATGTATTGGACTCAGATGTTGTACTCCGATCGGTTGTATGCCAAATGACTTCTATTGTATGAAGTATTATTATCCCGATCTTATGATTATTTCGGAAAAAGTTTGTTGGTCCAATTATAAGCAGGAACTGTGTCCTCTGATTATTCCGCGAGTTGTGCATTTCGGTGCTTCTACATGTTAGAAATACCGGGGTGTTACAAAGCCTAAATCGCACGCTATCCTGAAGGCGATCAGGCAAGGTCCAGATGACTCCCTCCGTGAGTATGTTGAGCGCTTTAACAAAGAGGCCTCCAACGTACGAGGGCTGGAGGACGATATGCGCTTGTGGTTCCTTCGGGACGGTCTCCGAACCGAAAGCTTGTTTGAGATAGAAGTTGGTGTGAATGAGCCTCCGGACCTCGAAACGTTCCTGCGACGATCGCAGAGGTTCATGAACTACGAGGAAAGAGCGATGGCCGCCCAAGCCGTCGCAGGGCATGCAAAGGAACTCCAGACGGACCGAGCCCAAGAACCCAGGAGGAATAGGGGAGACAGAGAAGGACCATCCAGGGAATTCAGGCAGAAAAAATTCTCCGATCGGACCAAACTCAACACCTCATACTCCCAAATCCTGGCCGAGTGCGCAAACACGGAGTTTAAAGATATAAAGAGGCCTGATCCACTCGTCCTTAAAGAAGGGCAGCGCCCATCTCGCAGGTACTGCCGTTAGCATAGAAGTAACGGGCATGACACCAACAATTGCATGGCCCTAAAAGACGACATCGAAGAGCTGATTAGAAAGGGAAAGCTGACCCGGTATGTCAAGAAAGGGCAAACAGATAAACGAGAAGAGAAGGACAAAGATCGATCCCCTCGAAAGGGCAAGTCCATCGTAAATGAAGTCGGCAAAGGCACGAACGAGGACGAGGATGAGGACAGTGAGGAAAGGAACGAGCAAAGGAGGTCAAGGGGACGCGATGTCGCGATGGTAATTACAAGGGGGTGCCCCACGGAAGGGGGAGAAACGAACAAGTCATTTAAAAGACAGTGGAAAGAGATAATGAACAACGCCTCGACCTTCGCGCCCAGCCACCCCTCAAATAGGCCGCCCTTGGCATTCGGTGACGACGACTTGCTCGATGGGAAACCAAACAAGTACGTCCCGCTGATCGTCACCGCGGTAATGGCGAGGTTAGAAGAATCCTGGTCGACTAGGGAAGCTCGGCCGATATCATCTTCGAAGACCTCCTCGACGTCTTGAGAATACCCAGGGGCGAGCTGACGGCCTACCGGGGATCCGATTTAATAGGCTTCAACGGATCGTCCACCACACCCCTCGGCATGGTGGAATTTATGGTAACGTTCGTCGACGACAGCGGAGAGAAACCCAAATGCAGAACCGTGAAAGTGAACTTCTTGGTGTTGCCATGTAAGTCGGTATACCAATGCATCATCGGTCGTCCCACTTTGGGAAAGCTAGAGGCCGTGACCTCGACCGTCCATTTGAAAATGAAATTTTATTCGGACAGCAATGACGTGGTCACCGTTCCGGCGGATCTACAAGTCGCTCGGCGATGCCATTTCATGAGCATGAAGGAACAAGGAGAGTGTGAGGCGAGAAAGACGATCGCCGTAACCAAGGGTGGGAATCTGGTCAATGTAGCCGATCTAGATGCCCGCTATGACCCAGACAGTGACGCAGAAGAAGGAGATGATGACCTGACCCGAGAACTCAAGAAGATAATTAAAAGACCAGAGCCAGACGGTGAACTCATCCAAATACAACTAGGGAACAACCCAGAGAACACAGTAGCGGTGGGAAGTGACCTTCCCCCGGAGGTACGAGATCAGTTGATCCAGTGTTTGAGAGAACACGCTGATGTATTCACTTGTAGTGCTGCTGACATGCCAGGCATTCCACCAGAGGTGGCTTGTCACCACCTGGCTGTTAACCCCACTGCGAAATGGGTCGCCCAAAGAAGAAGGGTGCAGAGTGAGGAGAAAGGACAAGCGGCCGGTAAAGCGGTCGATGATTTGCTGGAAGCCGGGTTCATTAAAGAAATCAAGTATACAACATGGCTCTCCAACGTCCTCCTAGTTAAGAAGGCCAATGGGAAATGGCGCATGTGCGTCGACTATACTGATCTTAACCGGGCATGCCCTAAAGAAGCGTTTCTGGTGCCCAGTGTGGACCGGTTGGTAGACAGCGCAAGCGGGTTTCGATTACTCTCATTTTTAGATGCTTACTCGGGTTACAACCAGATCGTAATGCACCCACCCGACCAGGAAAAGACGGCCTTCATGACAACAAGAGGGAACTACTGTTACCTAGTCATGCCCTTCGGATTGAAGAATGCGGGGGCCACTTATCAGAGAATGATGAATAGGGTTTTTCGAGCACAGATCGGCAGAACGGTTGAAGTATACTTAGACGACATGATCATTAAAAGCAAACGAGACATTGATCATGTAGCCGATCTTAAAGAGGTATTTATGGAAGCCCGCAAGAATTCGCTGAAGCTAAACCCTGAGAAGTGCACGTTCGGAGTCAGAGCGGGCAAGTTTTTGGGGTTCTATTTAACAGAGCGGGAGATTGAGGCGAATCCAGATAAATGTAGGGCAGTGACCGAAATGAAGTCGCCCACTAGTAAAAAAGAAATCCAAAAGCTGAACGGAATGATAGCCGCACTCTCCCGATTCATTTCGAAGGCGGCCAACAAGTCTCTCTCGCTCTTCAAACTGCTTAAGAAGGAGGAAAAGTTCGAGTGGTCGCCCGAGTGCGACCAAGCACTAGATCAGTTGAAAAAAGTTCTGTTGCAACCGCCCATCTTGACTACTCCAGAGCCCGGGGAGACGCTGTATCTGTATCTCTCCATCAGTGACGAAGCCCGAGCAGCCGTGCTAGTATGGGAGGACGGGGAAAAACAGAATCCCGTATATTTTGTGAGCAAAGCACTCCAGGAACCAGAGCTCGGGTACCAAAGGATTGAGAAGCTATCCCTGGCACTGATCGTGGCAGCCCGAAGGCTGAGATCGTATTTCGTGGCCCACCAAATCGTCCTCAAAACGGACCAGCCCATTCGACAGATTTTGCATCGACCTGACCTAGCAGGGAGAATGATTAAGTAGGCCGTGGAGCTCTCAGAGTTTGGCGTCAAATATGAAACAAGAACGGCCACGAAAGCACAAATCCTGGCGGACTTCGTAGCAGATATGACCCCGATCCAGGAAGAAGGGCCAGAACCGACCTGGACGCTGTATGTGGGTGGCTCCTCAATGTCATACCCCAATTTTGTCTGCCTAAGTCAAAAATATTTTTCTTAATTTTTAGGAATTTCAGAAAATAAAATAGTGCATATTTTTGCATTTTTGGGCATTTAAATAAAAGCAAATTAATTATTATTGGACCAAGACCAGGTCAAGGACATGGTATACACGTTACTCTACCAAGGATTATTTTTGTATAATTTTTGGAAAGAAAGTCCCAGTCCAAAATAATTAAAAATGCATTTTCTCCATTTTTAGTGCATAGAAAAATGAAAAAAAGACCATTAAATATTCCTCAATTATTAAATTACAATTTTTATTGTCATGAATAATTAGAGGGAATATTTTATGGTGCTAAAAAATATGTGACACTTTTTAATAGGTGCACATTCACTTCCATGCCCAAAATTCAAAAACTCAAAAAAAAAGGGAAGTGTCCTCAATAAGCCAAAACACCAAAAACTAGTTTTTTTTTCTCTCTCTCTCTCCCCCCACAATTTCGAAATTCTCTCTCTCTCTCTCCCCCCACAATTTCGAAATCCCCTCTCTCTCTCTCCCTCTCACAAAATTCTTCCACACTCTTCTATTGTACTATTATTCCTTATCTTGAAGGAATATGCCTTGTACCATCCTTAAACCTTCTCCTTTGGTGCATATCACCAATTCTCACTCACTCTCATGAGGATTCATGCCCTCTTTGGTAAATAACCCCACCCACTCACACTCACCTCTTCATTAGAAAATGCAAACTTACTTGAAATAGAACATTCCATCCCCATTCTACCCTTAACCCTATTTTCACCTAGACCCATATATAAGCCTACACTCCAAAATAACAAAGAGGAGGCCTCATTTTCACCCTAGCACACCAAAAACTTCTCCCTCTTCCTCTCTTCCACGAAATCTCTTTCACTCCCTCACTTCATCCTTCAATCTTTCACCATCAAATCTTCCATTTCTTGCTAGATCATCATCATTCCTTCCATTCTCTTCAAGGTGGCACCATCAAATTGCTAAGAGCTAGCAATCTTTATGGGTTCAAGGGTAGATCCAAGTTCATTTTGAGTCTATATCATCTCCTTCTTCATTTCTTTGTGATTTTGAGGTAATCCTTGAAACCTTGCATCTCATATTTAGTTTTTCTTGCATAATCTCTCTTCTACTCCCAACTCCTTCTTGATTGCTTGTTGTTGTCGCCTTGAGGATCCGTTTCAAACATTTTGACAAGGACTTAGGGAGCCTTGGGTGTTTGAGATGGGCCCTTGGCCTCGAAGGAGTTGTTCTTCTACTTGATTAATTTCCCTTGCATTTTTACACATTTTGCACTAAAGTTCATGAAATAAAACATCACTTTCTTTCAAAAAAGGTTTCGGCCATGTAGTTTTTTTAGTGGTTCATGCATTTCTTTGTTCATTTATGGTGTTTAAGTTAAATAAAAAAGTGGATCTAGCCAACTATGCTTTTAGGTTCATAGGTAGAAATTAGGGTTTTTCCTAAGAAATAAAAAAGGAAAGTAGAGAAAGAGCTGCCGTAAGGCCTATTTTTGCCCTCTTTGATTGCTTGAAAATTGTCATTTTGATTGTGTTTGGGCAAGTGCAAGTTATGCAATTGTGTTTGTTTACTTTTTACCATTTTACTTTACCACTTCATTAACTTTTTACCAAAAGACATAAAAATATTTTACCATTTTGGTCTTTACCACTTCATTAACTTTTTTACCAAAAAACCTAAAAAGATTTTACCACTTTGGTTTTTACCTATTCATTAACTATTCACCTAAAACATAAAAAGATTTTACCATTTTACTTTTACCTCTTCATTAAGTTTTTACTAAGAGTTTTTACCTCATTCATTGAAACATTTTTACCTTCATTCATCAAAACATTTTTACTACATCCTTACTCTAACTTTTTACTACTTCTTACCAAAACATTTTTAAGCTTTGCATTTCATTTATTTACATCATCCAAGCAACACATTTTCATGCTTGCACACTAATACTTGCATACTCCCATATACTCGCATGTTCATGCATTCTTATATGCTTATGCTTATGCATCTTGCATTCTTTTATTCTATCACATGTTTATGCATCCTGGTATGCCATACATACATTCATAAACAAGTATGTTATACATTCAATAGTGTTATGCCTTGCATTCATTCTTAAATGTTCATGCATTCATGGATATCCTGTCTTGCATTCAATAACCAAATGTTCATGCATTCATGCCATGTCAATTACTTCAAAATCAAACAAAATTGCATTCAATAATGTTCATTCATTCCTTGTATGCTCATGCATCATCACCCAACCGTGCATTCATATCCACATGCTTACTCATTTAAACTAAGAATATCCTATGCTTATGATCAATTGCATTCTTTTGTTCATGATGCCATTTAAATGTCTTGACTTAATTGTGTGCCATCCTTTCTACATCTATGACCTCCTAATGAAGACGTAAGCCTACTTGCTTGTTGTAGCATAGAGTCATTAGGGTAAATACACTCCTTTGAGATTGTTGCCCGTCCCGTAGCAATTCTCACCCACACAACACAATTGCTTTGAGAACTTTGTTTTGCATCTTTGATAATTGAATCCCTTGATTGTATTGGCATGCTTAATCTTGGTTGATGAATAATATGTTCATGATTTCTTGATTGTTGAAGTATGAGTCTTGTTCATTCATTTGCATTTGGTTATGGATTTAGAATTGATTTGAAGTGTTCTGCTTTTTTTTTTTTTCTAAAACCTCTTTCCTAGATTCATTAATAAAAGAAAACCCTTTTATTTTCAAAACAAGAATAAAATAAATTGTCATTGACGACCAATCGCGCCGTTGCGTTTAGGTTGTTAATGATGATTTTGTTTTCAAAAGATTTAGTAGTGAGGCCATTCTAACCGTTGTTGTTCGGTCTTCACAAAATCTCAATCCTATTTTCGAAAACTTATTCCTCAAAATTAAAACCAATTGTCACTAATGACCAATCGCGCAGTTGCCGTTTAGGTCATTAATGATGATTTCATTTTCAAAAGAGTTAGTAGTGAGGGCATTCTAACCGTTGTTGTTCGGTCTTCACAAACGCTCACCCAATTGCGAAAAACCCCTTAAGCCGTTTTCAAAACCAAAAACCGAGAACTACGTAGCTTTGAATTCTCCATCGCACCGGGAGATACGTAGGAGCGGGGTCCTGTCCCGTCAAGCACACTCTTAAAAAATCTTTGTTTTGTCCTGATTTTCAAAGATAACCAAAAATATTCTTCTTCCCTCCTGTTTTCAATAAAACAAACCTTAAAGAAAAGAAAAGAAAAGAAGTAGAATAAATTGCTTTCAACTCGAACTTTTGTCTAAACCACACATCAAGTTAATGGTTCCCTTTCGGTAGAAAGGAGGTGCGGGGTGCTAATACCTTCCCCGTACCTAACCGACCCCCGAATCTACATCTCTACGTTTTCAAAAGACCATCCGCCTTTTCAAGGACTTTTTTTCAATGTTTTGGTCTTAAAATAAAAATAATGGTGGCGGCTCCAAACTTCTTCCGCGTTGTCAAACGAAAAGTCCCAAACCGGATTTTTCGGGGGCAACAGCTGGCGACTCCACTGGGGACCATTTTTTTTAAAAAAGACGAGGGTCAAGCCTAGTTAACTTGATGTGTGGTTTAAAATTAATTGAGTTGAAAGCTTTGTTCTACTCCTTTTCTATTTGTTCACAATGCCGTGTTCATGCATTCCTCAATTCCCATGTCCCCTATTCTCTGCTCCCTTTCTTAAGGTAAAAACATGCATTTCCTCCCATTCTATTATGATCCCTTCTTCTCCGCTCCCTTTCTTGAGGTAAGCAGTGCATATGATTGTTGCTGAAACCTAGGTTGGATTATTGGTATTGTTATATTTAGCCCTAGGGTAGACGGCATGTTATTGCCTGCTATTGTTTGGACTGTTCTGGGTTTTCCTTCGCAGGTGGGGATATATGTGGGTAGTTTTAGGCGGTTTGTCCTCACTACACACATGCACTCACACCTTATGCTTACTATGCTTTGAGAGGGGCCCAAAACCCAAGGTCTGCCAAAACTTAGGAGAGTGGAAACGAGTAGTAACTGGCAATTGGACCGTTGTCCTTCTGACTCTCACGAAAGTTTCAGCCAGAGTATGCTCTTTCATGAGGCCTCACACCAGATGGCGTTCCATCGTTGTGGGTGCTATTATGAGAAAGAATTAGCTCTGGTAACCTGGTGAGGAAGTGACTAGAACCCACATGGGAGGAACATTTGAGTTGTCCTAGAACTTAGGTCCCCACCTTCGTAGGACACAAGGGGCATACCAAATTGTGTGTTGCATTGTAATCTAGGCATGTTTTCAAAAAAAGAGAGAAGGGAATTTTTCCTAAGAAATAAAAAAGGAAAGTAGAGAAAGAGCTGCCGTTGTAGCCTTTCTTTTGTCGGTCCGTACGAGGCAGTATGTGGTCCAATTTATTTTCAAAAAAAAGGAGAGAAAGAGTTGCCGTTGTAGCCTTTCTCTTACTAGGTCCATATGAAACCACGTACGGCCCGCATTTTTCAAAAAAAAAAAAAATTGAACTAATGCCAATAAAGATTTTGCCCTAATCTGCCCATGCATAAAATATCATCATCATTTGCATACATCCCCGCATTACATAAAACGTAAGTTTCTGCAACTCATGCACGCATCATTGCATGGTGTGGAATCACAAAGTAATATCTTGTCATAGGCACGGTTTGGAATCAAAAGTGAAACAGCGTACACTCCGAGGTGTTTGTTTAAGTTTGAATGCATGGAATGTGCTTTGTTTCGCTTATTGATTCTAACCTTGTTGTGTTTCAAAGAAAAAAAATAATCAAAATCCACCGTTAAATCTATGGCAAGCATAGTACACCGTGATTCCCGGCACCAAGACAAACAGGAAGTCATACATATTGCATTGCACTTGCATTCAAACAAGTATTAGTGCATACCGTCTTTTATCAAAAAAAAATCAAAAAAATCAAGAAAAATCAAAAATTGTTATTTTCCACAAGTTTTTAGAAAACATACTACATGCTTTTTTTTTTCTTCTTTGCATTACAAAAATAATCAAATAAACATCTCATGTTGCATGAATTTTTATGACCACCAGAGAGTTAAAAGCTTTATTTTGGAAAGAAGCCATGCATGCTAAAGTCAAAATCAAATTTTGTACTGTACTCTCCAAATGAAAAGCTTATAATTCCCCGACGCGATAAATCCTCATTCATCCATTCGCATTCTCATTTCATTCACATTTATTCATTTGCATTTTCATTTCATTCGCATTCTCATTCCATGCGTATTTATCCATTTTGCATTCTCATTCATTTGCATATTTACATCATGCATAAAAAAATGAGCATAATTCTAGAGAAACAATAATAATTCTAAAAAAATTGTGATGAGAGGTGAGACGTTCTTGCGAAGTTTTTTTATTCATCTTTGGAAAAGTTTAGTCTTACTTAGTTGCAAACTCAAGGTGTTTCAAGGCACCCGGTTTTTCAAATCAGCAGTTTGTTCACATTTTTCAACAAAGCATTGCATCTCACCAACCCCATGATGAATGACCGAAATGGTCCACAAAAATGTTTCTTTCACGTTTTAACTAATGTTAACTCTCTGCGAAGCATTCGTGTAGTAACTTCTGTGTGACATGTGTCTTTATTTTTGTTTGAGTCAGTTAGCGTCCCTACATTGTCATCATCCCTCGCCCAAGTCTAATCCCACCCTGACCACCCATAAAGTACATATCCCCCAGATTAGTGCATAGTTGGCTTTTTGGTTGGTCCCCCTAATGAAATACCGGTCTTGGTCCTCCATGCTGGGGCAATTCTGTGATCACTAACTTTCTTTATCGGCATTATTTTCCTTTAGTGCAAGTCTTTCCAAAAAAAAAACAACAAAAAAAAGAGAAGAGATGAATGAGAAGAACAAGCTCGCTAGGTTGAAAACCCGCAAAGGGCAGCCTAGGAAAAAAGGAGCGCCCGGTGGATTGAAAACTCGCAAAGAGCGGTCCAGGCAAAAGTTAGGGCATAAAAAAATGCAAAGAAAAGAGCAAACACATATAGATAGATAAATTGTTGTCAGGTTTTACGAGAAAATAAGCAATCGGAATTTGAAATGAAGTTTGGCCGTCTCCCCACAACCTCAAGAAAATCCGAAATCCAGAAGTTCCCCCTCCTACCCACCTTAAGTCAAGAAAGTCCCAGGATATCTCCATCACTCTAGACAAGGATCAATTCCACACCGAAAATGGTATATCATCTTTATCAGCTCACCCAAGTCCAAAGAAAAGAAAGAAGTTCAAAGGAAAAGAATGCAACCAAACAAAAAGATTCAAAAAAATGAAAAATCCCAAAAGAAAAAAAAAGGGGAAAAAGAAAGACCAGGAAAAAAGAGAAACAAAAGAAGTACAGATTGTGAGCCGATATATTTCACCATGAAACACTAGAGATCCTTGTCTCCATAAACCTTCCAACACTCTGTTGTGTATAATCATCTCTCCTTTCATAAAGACCGCAAACATTTCCTTTGGCCTCAACATCTAACCCTCCGTAAACCCTCAGCCATTCTACTATGAAACACAAACTCGTCCTAGTAAAACCCCAAGCACCTCATCAAACCTAATAACCCTTTCCTTCATAAATCATTGACCATTGGCCCATGCCGAATAAGACCCATTAGCCCATCAGCCTCAAACACTTCATTAAGCTCAATCATCCCTTCTCCACAAAACACCACAATCCTGAAAAGTCCATCCCGATCAATAACCGATCGCTTCTGTTTTTTCGAATTTTAACCCTAAGACAAATAAGTTTATCTATTTACGATGGGTTTGCTCAAAAGAAAAACAAACAATCGGAAAAAAGAAAGCCGATCAAGAAAAATCTTCAGGAAAAAGAAACAGTCAGAAAAAAGAAAGCTGACAAAACAATAAAGACTTGCACTCTAGAATGCGTTCAGGTTGCATTAAAACAAGGTTTAGTGATCACCAAGTGAGGTTTCTTTCATACTAAAAGTCAAAACTTTCATTGCATTTGAGTTGTTCTTAAAGAGAACCAAAAGTGTGTACTAGGGGGAATTTCCTTCACCTCTCACTCCACTCAACTTTGGGGAGGTTTATTCATTGCCCACCCCATTCATATATCACCCTCAGTTCATAACCATCACCATAACTCTGTCGCCTTTCACAACCCCACTAGAAGCAATCATTTGAAATACCATTCCAAAGTGGGGCAATCCCGTCACCCTTCACTCCACCTAAAGTCGGGGAAGTTCGCCCTACCCCATCTCATCCCCTCGTCATATTCACATCCATGAGACCACACCAGGGCAATTTCTCGACCCACCATGCTAAATACTGCCTTTTGCAAACTCGAGTCGGGGCAAACTTGCTCTTGTCAAGATTGGGGCAACACCAAACATCGTGGGTTGAGACAGAATCTCTTGTTTGCCACCCTTCATCCCAAAGTCATGGTATTTCCAATTCATTGTTTCTCTACAACCCTGGCTGTTGTCACCACTAGACAGGGGCAAGTTATGCACTCACCTTCACCAGTAGTCTAAATCGGGGCAGTTTTACCTTTCATGACTTTGGCAAAAACCTACCTTTCATCCCCTCACGTGTCATATCTGTCATACCAAGTCAACTGACTCATTCATCTGTATTTGCACTACTCTACATGTTCATGCTTTAAAGAGAGAGAACACAAGTTAATAATGTGAAGTCGGAAACTCACTCAGTTAACTTTGTGGACCTAAAAATCAATCATCATGGGGCACCATCATAGGAGAGCAAAATAAGCGAGTCTGCAAATACGGTCAAATAGTTTTGCACATCAGTGTCTGTGAATAACAACCTTGAGATTGCCATGTCTGAATTCAAACCTCTTTCCAAGGAATGATTATTCCAAAGCACTCACCTCTCTACCCCTCGTATCGAAAGTCTCATTTCTCATCTCAAAACAAAACACATTTGCATGCATTACTATTATACCATATCATAAATCATTGCACCATACATTGTATTTCAACAACAAGTTATGCATCCAGCACAACTATTGCATTTAAGCATTACCTGTGCGCATTCATCCATTTATTCAAAAAAGGGGCAAAAAAAAAAGAGAAAACCAAAAAGGCAAAAATCATCCACATTGCACCCGTTGCCCCCACCAAAGCATAAATCATTCCATCATACAGCCAGCAGTACATTTGCATTCGCATGTTATCTGCATTCGCACACACAGCTTATCAATTTCCTTTTCCGACCAACTTCAACATCCATCATTCACGGGCCTTTTGTAGTCCATTTACTTTCGCATTGCACATTCATCACATTGCATACCTGTAACACTTTTTTGCTTCGATAGCCGTGCCAAGTGCCAGTCTCATCGTTGCCAAAAGCTTTCTACATCACCAATCATATCATTTGCTACGCATTCATGTGTTTCCTTTATTCACCATAGCATTTGCATCAAAGTATTACATTCGCATCATATTCACATTCGCATTGCATGCATCAAGAAAAGAAGCAAAATAAATAAGAAAAAAAGCAAAAAGAAAAATCTGTCCATCATTCCATCAGGTTCAACACCCATGGTATACCCATTTCATTCATCATCCCACGTTCATCACATTACAAGCATGACATTGTTCGCTTCGATACACGTCCAAGTGCCGGTCTCATCGTTGCCCCAAAAAAAAGAAGAAGAGTTTTTTACATCACTAATCATATCTTTGTACCATGCATGGCATTCTCATCAAAGCATTACATTTGCATCACATTCACACTTTGCATTTCATACACTCATACCAAAGGAAAAAAGAGAAAAGCCAAAAAACAAAAGGAGGAAAATTGCTAATTCCATTACATTCATCATTAATCAGCACAATCACATTCATATCTTATCTGCATTCACATACGTTGGTTGTCAACCTCCATGTTCCATCAACTTCAACTCACATCATCTGCCCCGCTTCATTCATCCCATCGGATGCCTACCATTTCACATACTTATATTGACGCATACATCATTCATTGCATTTTTAGACATGCCAAATATAGATAGTTTTTCCCGTCTCAGGTAAATGCATTCATTAGGTATGTTCTAGGCAGATACGCCATGTACCAATCCCAATAGTTTGTTCCCTCAAAGCCAGTGCTCCAAGAGCTGGTCTCATCTCACAATTCAGAGTCCCAGTACTCTTGCTGACCCCCAGTGGTCCATCAGAGCCCAAGCGCTCCTTCAGACCATCAATGGTCCTACAATCCAGATCGCACGTCGCGTTATCGAGCAACCGACGGATCATCCGACCCCAGGTCCTTCAGACTAGCTATATCCGCCTAAAAAACACAGTGGACGTCCTTCGAGGTAGGCAAATCAAGTCAATGACCTGACCTTGCCACCCATGGCCGCTCGAAAAAGGCCACCCCCCAAGCAGACCGTTTTACTAGTACCGTTGCTAGTTTGCGCTCCATCAGACCCATTGGTCCATCAGGCTTAGGCATGCCCTTCAGACCTCGTCAGTCCTTCAGTTTAACTCCAATCAATGCGCCAAGCATCGACTGCGAATTAGACCATCAGAGCCCAGTGCTCCTTCAGATCCCCGGTGATCCTTTATTTACTCTTGTTCTATGTCAACCCAATTTTTCAAGAATTTCTATATAAAAAAAGAGAGCTGATCAGGAAAAAACGGTCAGACCAAAAGAAGAACTTCAGAAATGTTCCACCACATTCATCATCACACCAAAATCATAGCATTGCATGCACATGCATAACATGCCCTTGCATAACATGCACCCACACTCCATGCACCATTCCTCGCATCAGCTGACGTATGCAGGTACCTCAATTCAGTGAGGCAGCATTGGTCATTTCAATCAATCAATCAACAGGATTCGTGAATCCCTTCAGGACCCAAGTGTCCCTTCAAAAGCAGACTTCACCTCGTATTCGAGCTGTGGGTAAGTCCTTCAGACCCCGAGTGGTCCTTCAGACTAGTCGTGTCAGCCTAAGACACAGTGGACGTCCTTCATGGTCAACATATCAGTTCCGGAACTGATCTTGACCCATCATGGCCGCTCGAATATAAAGGCCCCCTCAGACCGTTTTACTAGTAACGTAGCTAGTAGCGCTCCTTCAGACCACGATGGTCCTTCAATTAAGGCCTAGGCAGCCTTCCAGACCCCGAGTGGTCCTTCAGAGCCTTAGTTCTCCTTCAGACCCTGAGTGGTCCTTCAGAGCCTTAGTGCTCCTTCAGACCCTGAGTGGTCATTCATTTTATTTTATTTTTTTTCCTTCCTCGGTTAATGCGCCAAGTGTTAACCATCCCCTGTTCATTCTCAAATCCTCTATTTCCCCTCTAAACGGACAAAATTGACGTCTGTTTTATCTTTATTTCTATTTCTACTATGAAAATTTGAATACACTTCACATTTTCTAGTAAAATATAAATAAAGATGGGCAGCTGTCATACCCCAATTTTGTCCGCCTAAGTCAAAAATATTTTTCTTAATTTTTAGGAATTTCAGAAAATAAAATAGTGCATATTTTTGCATTTTTGGGCATTTAAATAAAAGTAAATTAATTATTTTTGGACCAAGACCAGGTCAAGGACATGGTATACACGTTACTCTACCAAGGATTATTTTTGTATAATTTTTGGAAAGAAAGTCCCAGTCCAAAATAATTAAAAATGCATTTTCTCCATTTTTAGTGCATAGAAAAATGAAAAAAAGACCATTAAATATTCCTCAATTATAAAATTACAATTTTTATTGTCATGAATAATTAGAGGGAATATTTTATGGTGCTCAAAAATATGTGACACTTTTTAATAGGTGCACATTCACTTCCATGCCCAAAATTCAAAAACTCAAAAAAAAAAGGGAAGTGTCCTCAATAAGACAAAACACCAAAAACTAGTTTTTTTTCTCTCTCTCTCTCGCCCCCCACAATTTCGAAATTCTCTCTCTCTCTCTCCCCCCCACAATTTCAAAATTCCCTCTCTCTCTCTCCCTCTCACAAAATTCTTCCACACTCTTCTATTGTACTATTATTCCTTATCTTGAAGGAATATGCCTTGTACCATCCTTAAACCTTCTCCTTTGGTGCATATCACCAATTCTCACTCACTCTCATGAGGATTCATGCCCTCTTTGGTAAATAACCCCACCCACTCACACTCACCTCTTCATTAGAAAATGCAAACTTACTTGAAATAGAACATTCCATCCCCATTCTACCCTTAACCCTATTTTCACCTAGACCCATATATAAGCCTACACTCCAAAATAACAAAGAGGAGGCCTCATTTTCACCCTAGCACACCAAAAACTTCTCCCTCTTCCTCTCTTCCACGAAATCTCTCTCACTCCCTCACTTCATCCTTCAATCTTTCACCATCAAATCTTCCATTTCTTGCTAGATCATCATCATTCCTTCCATTCTCTTCAAGGTGGCATCATCAAATTGCTAAGAGCTAGCAATCTTTGTGGGTTCAAGGGTAGATCCAAGTTCATTTTGAGTCTATATCATCTCCTTCTTCATTTCTTTGTGATTTTGAGGTAATCCTTGAAACCTTGCATCTCATATTTAGTTTTTCTTGCATAATCTCTCTTCTAGTCCCAACTCCTTCTTGATTGCTTGTTGTTGTCGCCATGAGGATCCGTTTCAAACATTTTGACAAGGACTTAGGGAGCCTTGGGTGTTTGAGATGGGTCCTTGGCCTTGAAGGAGTTGTTCTTCTACTTGATTAATTTCCCTTGCATTTTTACACATTTTGCACTAAAGTTCATGAAATAAAACATCACTTTCTTTCAAAAAAGGTTTCGGCCATGTAGTGTTTTTAGTGGTTCATGCATTTCTTTGTTCATTTATGGTGTTTAAGTTAAATAAAAAAGTGGATCTAGCCAACTATGCTTTTAGGTTCATAGGTAGAAATTAGGGTTTTTATTGTTCTTGCATTTCCTTTGATTTTGAGTTGAAATAAATGATGGAATGACAATTGTTTGAGCATCAAATGTATGGGTAGATACTAGGGTTTATGTTCATATGCTCATTGATGTGATTTGGTTGCGAGAACATGATGAAATTCGTGCTTGAGTTTTCCTTGCTATGCATTCGGCCATAAGGCCTATTTTTGCCCTCTTTGATTGCTTGAAAATTGTCATTTTGATTGTGTTTGGGCAAGTGCAAGTTATGCAATTGTGTTTGTTTACTTTGTACCATATTACTTTACCACTTCATTAACTTTTTACCAAAAGACATAAAAATATTTTACCATTTTGGTCTTTACCACTTCATTAACTTTTTTACCAAAAAACCTAAAAAGATTTTACCACTTTGGTTTTTACCTATTCATTAACTATTCACCTAAAACATAAAAAGATTTTACCATTTTACTTTTACCTCTTCATTAAGTTTTTACTAAGAGTTTTTACCTCATTCATTGAAACATTTTTACCTTCATTCATCAAAACATTTTTACTACATCCTTACTCTAACTTTTTACTACTTCTTACCAAAACATTTTTAAGCTTTGCATTTCATTTATTTACATCATCCATGCAACACATTTTCATGCTTGCACACTAATACTTGCATACTCCCATATACTCGCATGTTCATGCATTCTTATATGCTTATGCTTATGCATCTTGCATTCTTTTATTCTATCACATGTTTATGCATCCTTGTATGCCATACATACATTCATAAACAAGTATGTTATACATTCAATAGTGTTATGCCTTGCATTCATTCTTAAATGTTCATGCATTCATTAATATCATGTCTTGCATTCAATAACCAAATGTTCATGCATTCATGCCATGTCAATTACTTCAAAATCAAACAAAATTGCATTCAATAATGTTCATTCATTCCTTGTATGCTCATGCATCATCACCCAACCGTGCATTCATATCCACATGCTTACTCATTTAAACTAAGAATATCCTATGCTTATGATCAATTGCATTCTTTTGTTCATGATGCCATTTAAATGTCTTGACTTAATTGTGTGCCATCCTTTCTACATCTATGACCTCCTAATGAAGACGTAAGCCTACTTGCTTGTTGTAGCATAGAGTCATTAGGGTAAATACACTCCTTTGAGAATGTTGCCCGTCCCGTAGCAATTCTCACCCACACAACACAATTGCTTTGAGAACTTTGTTTTGCATCTTTGATAATTGAATCCCTTGATTGTATTGGCATGCTTAATCTTGGTTGATGAATAATATGTTCATGATTGCTTGATTGTTGAAGTATGAGTCTTGTTCATTCATTTGCATTTGGTTATGGATTTAGAATTGATTTGAAGTGTTCTGCTTTTTTTTTTTCTAAAACCTCTTTCCTAGATTCATTAATAAAAGAAAACCCTTTTATTTTCAAAACAAGAATAAAATAAATTGTCATTGACGACCAATCGCGTCGTTGCCGTTTAGGTTGTTAATGATGATTTTGTTTTCAAAAGAGTTAGTAGTGAGGGCATTCTAACCGTTGTTGTTCGGTCTTCACAAAAGCTCAATCCTATTTTCGAAAACTTATTCCTCAAAATTAAAACCAATTGTCACCAATGACCAATCGCGCCGTTGCCGTTTAGGTCATTAATGATGATTTCATTTTCAAAAGAGTTAGTAGTGAGGGCATTCTAACCGTTGTTGTCCGGTCTTCACAAACGCTCACCCAATTGCTAAAAACCCCTTAAGCCATTTTCAAAACCCAAAACCGAGAACTACGTAGCTTTGAATTCTCCATCGCACCGGGAGATACGTAGGAGCGGGGTCCTGTCCCGTCAAGCACACTCTTAAAAAATCTTTGTTTTGTCCTGATTTTCAAAGATAACTGTAACACCCCGGTATTTTTATCGAGTAAAAATACCTAAGTGTACCAAACCTAAATCATCAGAGATATATTTCCTGTTTAAATACTGAACACCACTATAAAATTTTCACTGAATAACAACAGAACAGTCTTAAACATAAATAAGACCATAAACCATCAGTGAAATACAGTGTTCAATATCGTACAAGAAAGCGGAAAATAAAATACATAACTAACAAGGGAAAACATAACTTAAGCATAAAAGCTAAGTCTTCAGCAACCATCCGAGTACCACCTACTCGTGCCTCTTGGATCTCCACTTTCCCTGTTTATCTGAAAAACAACAACATATAAACAATGAGATACAATCTCAGTGAGTTCTACCGAAACCCCTACTAACACTCGCGGTCCAGTTATGAAATCTTTTATCTCGGAGTTTAATTTATAAACCCCGCAATTTTAACCTAGCACGACACCGGCCCCAGACATGGTAATCCCGATGAATCACACTAGATAACACGGCACCGACCCCAGACATGGTAATCCCGATGAACCGCATTATTTAGTCCTTAACACAGCACCGACCCCAGACATGGTAATCCCGGTGAACCGTATTATAGAACTTTCTTTCTTGTAGTTTAATTTATAGACCACGCAATTTAACCTAGCACGACACCGGCCCCAGACATGGTAATCCCGATGAATCGCACTACATAACACGGCACCGACCCCAGACATGGTAATCCCGATGAACCGCATTATTTAATCTTTGACACACCACCGACCCCAGACATGGTAATCCCGGTGAACCTCATACCAATAGTGTTTCCTAATGGCACGGAGCCTAGGGTAAGGGTTCATTACTTCCCCGCCTAGTATGTCAACATGGGTCGTCACCCAAACTCGATATAATATATAATTATATCTACACTCGATAACCTGTTAGTTCACGTATACTCAATGAACATTCAGTCCATCTACATTTGACCGTTACCTATAGTCGATATAATATATATATCGTGAATCGTAGACCGGTTTAGACGAACATAATACCATACCACGTAGGACTCATAGTCCACTTCATTATTAATAAAACATATCCGCACACGAGTACTCTTATTTCGGTTTATGGAAACAATTTATAACTTCAAAGTATTTTATAAAGCCCTTTTGAAACATACCCAAAATCATGGCATTATAAGCCTAATATCATTATAAAAGGGTTAGGAAAGGATTAGAAGAGGATTGGAATTGATCGGGATCGTTTCGGGCAAATTTGGAAAATTTGGACAGAACGTTGCGCACGGACCATGCTCCCATACGCACGGGTCGTGCACCCTTTTATAAAAATTTGCGAAATAGAAACAGAACCAGACGCACGGTTCGTGCGCCTGGGGCGCACGGATCGTGCGCATTTGACAGCATTCTATTTTCATTCCGCTTTGCGTTTTCGTCGTTCCGATGAATTTCGATCACTTCCGGTACCTGTTCCAGTCCAATCCTAACACCAAAATAGTACAAAAACATATCCAACGTCCTCACTCGATCAACCAATCCAATCAAAGACTCAACACATTCGATTTTCATCAAAATTCGACTTATTTAAAAATAATGGTTTTGGACTCAAAATCTTCCGAAATCAAATCACTAAAAATTCCATTTCAACACGACTCATCCCGAGACTCGCTCCGATCAATTTCTAACCCGAATCAGGTAGTATCAAGAAATATTCCAGTCCAGCGAAAGCGATAAAATATTAAATCAATTAGTTCGAAACATAAAATCCTAAACGTGAGGAGAACTCACCTATCGTGATGAAAATCACGAAACACCGAGACTTTCCGTGAAAACGCTTTTCTGACATAACCGCACGAACGCTCCCCGAATCAATTCCACGCTTCGGCGACATCCGTATCCGCTCCCAAAGCTTCCCACTCGACCTCGAGAAATCTTTTGACCGTAAAACCGAATTCCCCTAAATCCTTCATGAACACTATTCATCATCTTCCTCCCCTAACCTCCATGACACTATTCACACATAAACCCCAATTATTTTGATTTCTCAATCCCTAACCTTTGCTCCTTCAAAATCGCCCTAGCCTTAATACCAAAGCCTCCATTCCATGTTTCCATGCTTCATGACCCAAAAAGAAGATGAACACCACAAAATCCCTCAATTTTGTCTCAAAATTCGAAAATGGCAAAGTGAGAGAGAGTGAGTTGATGATGAAGATCTTGGTACCAAATCGAAGAGGAAGGAACGCCGAACATTTTTCGTGTTGGAAGGAAGTCGTTTCGGTGAGCCAATCTCTCTCTAGTTCCTCTTCTTCCTCCCAAACCCATTCCCTTTTTTTCTCTCTTTCTCTCCTTTCTCCTCTCTGTAACTCTCTCTCGCATTCTTTCTTTCTTTTCTTTTTAACACACACACACACACACTTATATTTATTTATTTAATATATAAGCTGTAACCCGGTCAAATTACCATATTGATCGAAATCTCTTATTTCGATTCCAAAACTTCCTTGACCCGTATTATTCGGTTAACGATCCGATGACAACCAATAAATAATTTTAGCACTCAATAACTTTACCAGTTAAGTACTAAATTAGTTTAATTGGGTTAACACCCAAATAATTCTACTAATTATTTTGAGGATGTTACAATAACCAAAAATATTCTTCTTCCCTCCTGTTTTCAATAAAACAAACCTTAAAGAAAAGAAAAGAAAAGAAGTAGAATAAATTGCTTTCAACTCGAACTTTTGTCTAAACCACACATCAAGTTAATGGTTCCCTTTCGGTAGAAAGGAGGTGTGGGGTGCTAATACCTTCCCCGTACCTAACCGACCCCCGAATCTACATCTCTACGTTTTCAAAAGACCATCCGCCTTTTCAAAGACTTTTTTTCAATGTTTTGGTCTTAAAATAAAAATATTGGTGGCGGCTCCAAACTTCTTCCGCGTTGTCAAACGAAAAGTCCCAAACCGTATTTTTCGGGCGCAACAGCTGGCGACTCCACTGGGGACCATTTTTTTTTTAAAAAGACGAGGGTCAAGCCTAGTTAACTTGATGTGTGGTTTAAAATTAATTGAGTTGAAAGCTTTGTTCTACTCCTTTTCTATTTGTTCACAATTCCGTGTTCATGCATTCCTCAATTCCCATGTCCCCTATTCTCTGCTCCCTTTCTTAAGGTAAAAACATGCATTTCCTCCCATTCTATTATGATCCCTTCTTCTCCGCTCCCTTTCTTGAGGTAAGCAGTGCATATGACTGTTGCTGAAACCTAGGTTGGATTATTGGTATTGTTATATTGAACCCTAGGGTAGACGACATGTTATTGCCTGCTATTGTTTGGACTGTTCTGGGTTTTCCTTCGCAGGTGGGGATATATGTGGGTAGTTTTATCCTAGAGAGCCCGGAAGGGACGACGGTAGAGGTCTCGTTAACATTTTCCTTTTCCACTTCAAATAACCAGGCAGAGTACAAAGCATGCATCACAGGACTTATGCTCGCTAGAGAATTCAAAGCACAACGGGTCGAGCTTCGCTCTGACTCTCTGCTAGTAGTGTCCCAGATTGGAGAGGCATATGATGCCAAAGATGAAGTTTTGCAGAGGTACCTCGCCAAGGTACGAGAACTGCTCGAGCAGTTTGAGCGCGTAGAGGTCCGACACATCCCTAGATCAGAAAATGCAAGGGCGGATGTGCTCTCGAAACTGGCGAGCACAAAGACCCCAGGGAACCACAGGAGCGAGATCCAGAAAACACTCCCTCAACCCAGCGTTCGATTAGAAACAGTCCCAATCACAAATGCCTGCATGGTCGATCAGGGCGAGACTTGGATCGACCCCATCCTAAAGTACATCGTGTTGGGGGAGGAGCAGAACGATCCAAAGAAGTCGGCTCTCACCCGTAGACGGGCATCGTCCTACTCAGTAATTGAAGGAAAATTGTTTCGCAGAGGATTCTCGACACCATTACTTAAGTGTCTGACGCCACACGGGGCCGATTACGTGTTAAGAGGGATCCACGAAGGATTATGTGAAAATCACCTGGGGGCACGAGTGTAACACCCCTTTTCTACCCGGTAATTTATTTACTAAAAATCAGAGTTTCTCTTTTTTTTGTCAACTAAAGGAATGTCACATTTCAACTTAAAAACATCACCACTCGCAAATAACAGTGTCAATCATAAAATTCACTGTATAAAGGGAATGCGATACATAACACCCTGCAAATGGGACGAACCCAAAACACCTGTTCAGTCAACACAGTAATATGCTGCATCATCTCGCAGCGGAATAAAATTTAAGGATTCAAGTGAAACAACCATAGCATCTTTGCAAAATCAGAATAATTAAAGACAAGCGTTCATCCCCCACTAGAGTGCTACGTATCAGAGTAGACGACCCGACTCAGCTAACGAAGGTACCTAAGCCTTCACTCGATACTACCTGCACGTTACCACATAGGGGTAACATTCAAACAGAAGGGGTGAGTTCATCTAACAATATAATAGTGTATATGATAAGTATTATGCTAGAGCTACAATGCTATATAAACCAACATCGCACATCAAATCAGTCATCTCAGCAAGTCATCACAAAGTCATGAGTATGTATGAAATGCAGCCAATCGCAACGGGCGTATGCATGTGGTACCAGTCATCATCATCACTAAAAAGCCTTTATGGAATCATCGTCACTTGTAAGACTGCAGCCTTTTATCGTCACTTGTAAGACCGCAGCCTTTATGCACATGAGTTGCATGAGACACGATGACATGCACCAAACACAACCACACACAATCACGGTCAACTTAGTGACCCATTACTTACCAGTTCGCCAATTAAAGGCACATCACCTGTCAAGTCATCGTTACATATATCATCATCATTAATACCATCATCACTAATATTCTCATCGTCATTAACATCATCGTCGCTAATAGCCTTTATGGCATCATCGTCGCTTATAATACCACAACTTTTATTCATCATCAATATCATCGTCAATCAAGTAATAGCCACTAGGGCATTATCGTCAAAAACATCAACACGTCCTTATTGACACCGGGACACTAATATTGCCGATTACATCAAAAGGTTTTACTTCAGCTCACGACACCAATTAGGACACCAAAAAGGATTTTAAACACCGTAATAGTTTTACAACGCCAACAACAACGACAAACGAGGACAGCCACTTGAGGCGCCCAGAAACTTTCAGAAAAATAATAATTTTTACCCTAAAATAGAACACCCAGGTAGAAAACTGAAGAAGCTTCGCAACGCACTTTGAAGCACTTAAAACGGACATCCGAGTCAAAAGATATGACAAAAACAAAACCGGGGAACATTTGGGCAACATCCTGAAAATGGAACACGCTGGGAACTGGCCAGCAGCAGGAACTGGCGCAGGAAGGGATCCTGGCTCCTAGCAGCACAGAAAAACTGGCGCAGCCACTGAAAACTGGCGCAACAACACAAACTGGCGCCCTTGGCGCCCCTTCGCCAAGACACAACGCGCAACACAGACACAGGCGCCCAGGCACAGGGCGCCAAGGCGCCCTTGCGCCAAGACACAAACTCACGCACCCACGCACACATCAACACTCACACACACCTTGGCACACGGCACCCATGCACTGGGCGCCAAAAACAGAATGGCAACAACTTGGCACACGGCGCCCACACCCAGGGCGCCAAACTCAGGAACACAGGCACAACACACTGACACACAGGAACACTCCCAGACACGGCGCCCAGGCACTGGGCGCCAAAAACAGCAACAGGATCACCAGGCAACACAGACAGGCACGGCGCCCATGCACAGGGCGCCTAACACAGAACACGCACAGACATCAAAACACACACACGATTGGCCACGGCGCCCATGCACAGGGAGCCAAAAACAGCAACACGCCAGGACACCACACGCAACATCCTTGGCCACGGCGCCCATGCATAGGCCGCCAAAATCAGCAACATGGCCACGCCCAGCAAATGGCGCCCAGCGCCAGGGCCCCAAATCCAGCACACCCAAATCATCAAACAACACATATGCAACTCATCCATTTCTCAATGTACAACGTGGAAGAAAAATCCCAGTTTGGGTTTCTTAATGTACAACGTGGAAATTTTTGAAGCCGCCACCAATATTTATTTTTAAAGACTAAAACATTGGAAAAAGTCTTTTGAAAAAGGCGGATGGTCTTTCGAAAACATTGAGATGTAGGTTCGGGGGTCGGTTAGGTACGGGGAAGGTATTAGCACCCCGCACCTCCTTTCTACCGAAAGGGAACCATTAACTTTGATAGGTGGCTTAGAAAAAGTTGACTTGAAATGATTTTTTGTTCTACTTCCTTCCTTTTTATTTCGTTTGAGAAACGGTTTTATTGAGAAGAAAAATAATTTTGGTATCTTTGAAAAACGGAACGAAACAAAGATTTTTAAAAGGGTGCTTGACGGGTTACGACCCGCTCCTACGTACCCTCTCTGGAAGAGGGATCAAAGCTACGTAATTCTCGTCTTTTGGTTTTGAAAGCGTTTTTTTTTTTGAGTTTTTGAAATAAGACTCATGTGTTCATGAATACCAAACAAGCAAAGGCTTCGAGTGGCGTTCATTACTAACTCGAAAGGAAAGAGTCGAAACCGGTAATCAAGCAAGCAAAGGCTTCGAGTGATTACAAGTAACAACGTTTTATTATCTTTTTGATATCATTTTGAAGAAGGGCGAGCATCGGTAATAATTATCACCAATAGCTCGTGTTGTTTTTGAAATTGGAATTTTGTTTGTGTTTAGTTAAGGTGTGGGAGCTTTCATAATAGTCAAACAAGCAAAGGCTTCGAGTGATGGCTAATGATTTATTTAAGAAAAATGCTTTAGGTTTTTTTTATTTGAAAAAAACATTTGACTCTTGATTTGAAACAAGTTAAGAAAAAGAATTTGATTTGGAAAAGGGGTTTTGGAAAATAAGTGGGACATTTCAATCAACATACCAATCCCTAGCCAATATACAAATCATTTAATTACAATTCATGCAAGCATTACAAATCCAAGAGACAAGCAATATGCATAAATATGTAATGGTCAAAATTAATTACAAGTTGCCATAAGAAATGGTCATGCAAAGGTGAAGCATTAATCAATTGCAAAAGGGTAGCTCATTGAATCATTTAATGATCAACAATAGAAGCACAAGAGTTGAGTTTCTTTTGGTAATCCTTGACACTTATTAACAATGCACAAAAGCATAAGTGTCTAGTCATTTTACCAAAATTTTTTTAATGCTAAAATATATGCAAGAGTTGAATCCCTTTAAAGTAATCCTCAACACTTGGAAAATGCACTAGGCATAAGTGTCAAGTCATATTACTAAATCATCAACAAGAGATAAATGATTGATCATGAAGTAAGGTATAAAAATGAAATGTTGAATCACTTTAGGGGATCTCCAACACTTGGGATATGCACTAGGCATAAGGGTTGGATCATATCACCTAATCATCAACAAAGTATGCAAAGGAAAAATGTTTTTGAGTTTTGATAAAAAGTAAAAATGTTTTTTTTATCTTTTTGTAAAAATCAAAGTAAAAGTGAAAAATAACTAAACACGATCGCACCATCTTATTTTACTCAAATGAGATTAAAGTGATAAAATTTGAAGCACAAAATATACCAAAAAAAGTGGCCCTTGGCCGAATGCTATATGCTCAAATCCTCATCAAAATTTCATGCCAAAACTTACACATTATAGCTCACAGCCAATTGTGCACCCAACAATATTTTGCAACAAGTGATATAACCCTAGCATGAACCACATGCAAAACTCAAATTCAATCATTTGTAAACCACAATCAAGACCCAAACATCATACATTCACAAGAGAATAACAAGAATTTACCAAAACCTAGCTAATTCAAGCCAAACCCTAGACTACTACATGCAATTTAACAAGGTAAACTCAATAAAATCAACACGATTCATTATGGGATCATGATTCAAATTGCAAACAATTAACACAAGTGCAAACCCTACCAATTGGGGGCTCAAAACAGAGGCATATCCATCATTTAAAGATTCAAACAACTCATTTCCAAATTATTCAACACATATATAAAAAGTAAGTAAAAATCAAGAGATGCACTAGGAAACCCTAGCTAACCCGAAGCTATACATACCCCAAATCCACAAATTTCTTCATCAAACTCCAACCAATCACATGAATACATGAAGAACATCAATTAACAAGCAAAACCCCAAAATTTTAGCTCAAGGCCGAAGCCATTTTTTACCCAAAAACAAATTTTAAAACCCTAAAATCAACAAATATGCATAGTTCATCTTAAATCCATAAAATCAAACATGATCAAGCATGCATTTCACAAGATTCAAACATATATCATGATGGAAATGAGATGAACAACATAAATAAAGCATGGGTCTACATTTTGGAGCAAAGGTTTAGAAGCTCACCCCAAAATCAAGCTAGAAACTAGTGTAGGAGAAAGAGAGAAGAACAAATCAACCAAGAACTTCAAGCTTCCTCTTTAACCACTTTGTGAGCTTCAGAAGCTAACCCTTCTCTCGTTCAAATCACAAAAATGAAGTGTGCAATGCAAAGATATGATGAAATGGAGTGAGGATTTTGTGTTATCTTTAGGTTTGGAGTGCTTTTGGTGAAGAAATGGAGGAAGGAAGTAAGAAGTGACTATGGAGGTTGAGAGGGATGAATGGAGGCGTGAATGAGAGGAATAGAAGGAGAGTATTCTGATCTAGGTTAGAAAAATGAGAGTCCTCCCTTAGTCTCTCCAATTTTGGGCTTTTATGTGAAGGCCATTTTAAAGGGTATTTGTGACATTGTGCTTTTGCAAACCACTAGGATTTGAGATAGAATTTTGAATGGATGGTTTGGATTGCAATGCACAAGTATTAGGGGCATTCAAGAAGCACAAATGAGCTGGTTATGAAGGAGTACACACGGTTTTGGGGGTGGTTTTTGGAGAGCAAAAATTGTTGAGGGCATTTGGGTCTTTTTACATTGAGTTATAGCCTAGGATTTGATCAAAAATTTTAATCAATGGCTATGGATCATTTCACAAGGATCATGGGTATGAGAAAACACAAAATGTGGGCTGATATTGAGCTGAAATTTGCAGCACCTAGGAAAGAGAGTGAGTGGAATTGCAACTTGTACTATTGTACTACACTTGACCTTTCAAAATTCAAAGGAATATTGATTATTCCTTTCAAGATAATTCTTCTAAATTCTAGCCATTTTGGGCCATGTCCCATGATTCAATGATTGGGCTCTGCATTTTATGATCTCACCAATCCCAAAATTGATTTGTTGACCCCACTCCAAAGGAAATGACCATTTTACCCTTTTGTTCAAAAACCGAATTTCATGCCAAAAATACTCCCATGATGCACAAAAAATACACAACTATACTCACTGGGATTCACATAAATTCCTCAAGAGATGTATAATGGTTTTTACCGAGAAATTATTTATTTTAGTGAAGTGACCAAAATGCCCTTTTGGTCCCAAAAACCCTAATTCGCTTAAAAAGTGCATTCCAACCCTAAAAATGATTTTAAAGACCTTGGAATGGCTTCTAGGACTCAAAATGCAATGCATGATGCTCTTCATTCTTCCACCTATTTATTTTTTGTGGAAAATTAGGGTTTTGACCTAAGCCGGACAAAATTGGGGTATGACACATATGCAACTCATCCATTTCGCAACATCCATTATCAAAACATCAATTTTGTAATAACCTTCATCAAAACATCAATTTTATAATAACCATCATCAAAACATCAATTTTATAATAACCTTCATCAAAACATCAATTTCATAACAATCATCATCAAGCACCAATTTCAATCAACAACTAGTTCAAACAATTCAAACAAGAGTCATGGCAACATAGGTCTAAGCCCCTACCCTAATACCCATCATACCCACCATTATATTGAAAGAGAGATCTCACCCTTACCTGATATCGAAGGGTATTCCAATAGCGAATTGACGGAAAGAAATTACGGGTTCACGAGCACGATTTAACTCCAACATGCAATGCTTAACTCGAACGCGCACAGTTATGCAACAACAAATACAGTGGCAGACTAAACGTCAGACACCAAACATATTAAATATAATTAATCGCTTTAAATGAATTTAATCGTATTTTCGGAAAGAGAGTACCTATTGGATAGTACAAGACGCCGATGACAACCGCTCGAAACCATGAATGCGGTCAAGTTGGAATGGCCGAATGCACGAATTATGAAGGGGCTTGTCTTAATAAGATTAGTCAACGATGGTTGGAAGGAGTTCTTTGGCGAAGTCGCATGTTGTTGGATTAGTACATGATTAATTTGTGTAGGTATCACAATCAGTGACTGTGGGGGTGGGTGGAGTTGAGCTCTAAGGCGTAAACCAAATAAGAGATGGGTTCTGTTGAAATCCAAATTGGTTTGTACGCGACAGTCATGGCGGTAGAGGCTCCATGTTTAGCGATTTGGGGTTGCTGTCACGAATTAGGAAGGCACGGGATAACATCAAATCAGTCCCAAGTTGAATAATCAGCTTTTACATGGCTATCCTTTTGCGCAACACGCATCTGAGAGGCTATTCGAACCACTGCAGTTTGCGAAGGGCGAGTCGCGGCGGAGAGGAAGGGATCGCGAAGAGGGAACACGGTTTCTGGTGCGACTTTTGCTAACCAACGAAGCCATAATTTATAAAACTAAGGTCATAAACAGAATCCAGGGCAAAATTCGAGTGGAAAGGTGAAATTTGAGGGTCAGTCGTGAAGAGAGGAGGGAGAACGCGAGATGGAGGGATATGGATGCACACAAGGGTTCGTGAGTTCAGTAGAATCGAGGAAGAAGAAGAACAGGACGCGGGTCGGGTCTGGCCCAGTGGGTCGCGAGTTGGGCTGGTGTGTTTTGCTTGGGCTGAGCAGCTAACTAAGAGGAGGGGTGCGAGTAGTAGTGAAATGGGGGTGTATGCGCTAAAACTCCAAAAAATCCGTTTTAAAAATAATTTTAATGCTCATTTCCATTACAACTACCATTCTAACACTTCAATAGCCCAAAATAACTTTTAAAATAATTAACACCTAAACTACAAATATTTATTATCAAAATAAACTAAATATAAAATAATTATAACATATTACTTATAACATATAAAAATACATTTGAATGTGATTTCCACTAATTTTAATGACACAAACGCACAATAAATTAAAATAATTTAGTCTTATCAATCTAAAATACTTAATACAATAAAAATACTTTAAAAGAGCCACAACGCACGAAAATTGGGATGTTACAATCCAACCCCCCTTAAAAGAAATTTCGTCCTCGAAATTTCATAAGCTCAAGACAAACTAAAATAATAATTACTCCGACATTTCAAACACACAAGAGAAAAATCTAAACCTTGAAAATTTCACAAAAAATGAGAAGTCAACGACATTCAAGGGAAGAAACTGAAGGTATCAACAAAAGACGAGGCACGGTGAAAATTTTATGACCGAGGATAGTGAATATTTAAACTACAATGAAAATAAAGCTGGAATGTCAACAAACTAACTTAGGGATTGCGAAAGGGAGAGTTACATGATCGAGTCTAGACAACATTTTAGTGGAAAGTATAGAAGAAGAACTGAAAGTAGAGTTTGAGACTTTAGAGACTCACGCCCCAAAATCCTGGGTCATTAGTCGCTATAAGAGTAACTTCTGAACTCGTGTCGCGAGGTGAATTGTCATAAACTCTTAAACTAAGCATTTTTTAGCAAGCATAAAAAGAATCAATCCTAATAATATTATATGAGGCTCACTACAATTAAAATAGCATAAACAAGTATAATAACGTTATCACATCCACACGGAAAACACAATAGTACGAAATTCAGACAGAACAACAGTCACACAATTGACACATCTTAAAACAAAAGAATCAATTAAGATAGAGATCCCACAAACTCACTAGCCGAATAATAACACGAAAATAAAAATAAAAGTAACAAGAAAGTAGAAGTTATGCAAGAACAATAATTACGATGTACATAAGTCATACAAATACAAGACTGAATGTTAACTTAACCAATCTAAATAAAACACATTTTAGAACATATGACAATAAAGGCTAAGTAAATAGGAGTACAGGGGCAGTGTCAGTGCGCAATTTTAATCTAAGGTTTCAAAACCATGTAGCACAAACTATAAAAATATAACAACCAAAACCAAATCATAAAAACTCGGTGTAGACAATTTAGAGGTCGCAATCATAAATCATATAGCATGGAATTTATGAAACAATCCATAAAGATACATAGCTCAAAACGTTGCACGACGAGTACAATTAGACAAATAGGACAAAATAAATAAAATAAATGATATAAAAATATAGTTCTCATTTAAAATCCTTATATATAATCTCACCCATTAAAATAAAAGAACTCAGTAATTATAACACTTAGGCGGAGAAATTATATTTCTAGAAATCAAAATATCACAACACATTACTTGTCAAGTAGCAACGTTATATCAAATAATTGACAAAGCAATTTCTCTGAAGCACCAAGTTTAGAGCATTAATAAGTAAATAAAAGGAACATCGAAGGACTTTGTGTAAGACATGGTAATATTTAATTAAATAAATGACATACATTGTGAACATCCAAAAATAGTTTAATATAAGATTACGAGTAGACTAAATAAACATTTTAACTCACAAAATCACGTAATGCAATTAACCACTACAAAGTCAAACTATAGAAGTGCAGCTTTTGTGGACACAAAGTTTCAAAAGCAAGAAGGTAACAAAGTAAATGACAACATTACAGAGTTCACACAAGGAAGCACAATGGAAAACCAACACAAGGCCAAAAATACAGGGTTCACAAGAGAAGACACAATAAACACACAACGCATGGCTTAAAGAATAGACTAAGCTTTATGAAAAATTCTCTCTAAGGGAAAAGTCATTTGAGTTCTCACTAAGAGTCAAACTTCTTTTTATCCGTTATAGCCTTGATGATTCCTCTACGGAATACCTATTGCATATCTCATTACCTTAAAACTTATTGATTGAATTAGTCAGCTTAACAACTACCAAGAATAAAGTAAGCGATGCTTGCAACTCTACTCAGAGTTCACACATCAGAAAGCAAAATAAACAACACAAACAGTCCGGTTAGGACCGAACAATCAAAAAAAATTTACTTGATTTCAACAACCTGCAATGTAAACAATGGTTAATGCTAAAAGACAACTGTTGGTCGTTAACCGACACAACGACTCGACGACTTGGCCGGACGGACCAACCATTGCTCTGATACCACTAATGTAACACCCATTTTCTACCCGGTAATTTATTTACTAAAAATTAGAGTTTCTCTTTTTTTTTTGTCAACTAAAGGAATGTCACATTTCAACTTAAAAACATCACCACTCGCAAATAACAGTGTCAATCATAAAATTCACTGTATAAAGGGAATGCGATACATAACACCCTGCTAATGGGACGAACCCAAAACACCTGTTCAGTCAACACAGTAATATGCTCCATCATCTCGCAGCGGAATAAAATTTAAGGATTCAAGTGAAACAACCATAGCATCTTTGCAAAATCAAAATAATTAAAGACAAGCGTTCATCTGCCACTAGAGTGCTACGTATCAGAGAAGACGACCCGACTCAGCTAACGAAGGTACCTAAGCCTTCACTCGATACTACCTGCACGTTACCGGATAGGGGTAACATTCAAACAGAAGGGGTGAGTTCATCTAACAATATAATAGTGTATAAGATAAGTATTATGCTAGAGCTACAACGCTATATAAACCAGCATCGCACATCAAATCAGTCATCTCAGCAAGTCATCACAAAGTCATGAGTATGTATGAAATGCAACCCATCGCAACGGGCGTATGCATGTGGTACTAGTCATCATCATCACTAAAAAGCCTTTATGGCATCATCGTCACTTGTAAGACCGCAGCCTTTTATCGTCACTTGTAAGACCGCAGCCTTTTATCGTCGCTTGTAAGACCGCAGCCTTTATGCACATGAGTTGCATGAGACACGATGACATGCACCAAACACAACCACACACAATCACGGTCAACTTAGTGACCCATTACTTACCAGTTCGCCAATCAAAGGCACATCACCTGTCAAGTCATCGTTACAAATATCATCATCATTAATACCATCATCACTAATATTCTCATCGTCATTAACATCATCATCGCTAATAACCTTTATGGCATCATCGTCGCTTATAATACCACAGCTTTTATTCATCATCAATATCATCGTCAATCAAGTAATAGCCACTAGAGCATTATCGTCAAAAACATCAACACGTCCTTATTGACACCGAGACACTAATAATACCGATTACATCCAAAGGTTTTACTTCAGCTCACGACACCAATTAGGACACCAAAAAGGATTTTAAACATCGAAATAGTTTTACAACGCCAACAACAACGACTAACGGGGATAGCCACTTGGGGAGCCCAGAATCTGTCAGAAAACTAATAACTTTTACCCTAAAATAGATCACACAGGTAGAAAACTGAACAATCTTCGTAACGCACTTTGAAGCACTTAAAACGGACATCCGAGTCAAAAGATATGACAAAAACAAAACCGGGGAACATTTGGGCAACATCCTGAAAATGGCGCCCAGTGAGCGCCTAGCAGGGAACACGCTGGGAACTGGCCAGCAACAGGAACTGGCGCAGGAAGGGATCCTTGCACCTAGCAGCACAAAAACTGGCGCAGCCACTGAAAACTGGCGCAGCCACACAAACTGGCGCCCTTGGCGCCCCTGCGCCATGACACAGCGCGCAACACAGACACAGGCGCCCAGGCACAGGGCGCCCAGGCGCCCCTGCGCCAAGACACAAACTCACGCACCCATGCACACAGCAACACTCACACACACCTTGGCACACGGCGCCCATGCACTGGGCGCCAAAAACAGAATGGCAACAACTTGGCACACGGCGCCCACACCCAGGGCGCCAAACTCAGGAACACAGGCACAACACACTGACACACAAGAACACTCCCAGACACGGCGCCAAGGCACTGGGCGCCAAAAACAGCAACAGGATCACCAGGAAACACAGACAGGCACGGCGCCCATGCAGAGGGCGCCTAACACAGAACACTCACAGACATCAAAACACACACACGATTGGCTACGGCGCCCATGCACAGGGTGCCAAAATCAACAACATGGCCACGCCCAGCAAATGGCGCCCAGCGCCAGGGCCCCAAATCCAGCACACCCAAATCATCAAACAACACATATGCAACTCATCAATTTCGCACCATCCATTATCAAAACATCAGTTTTGTAATAACCTTCATCAAAACATCAATTTTATAATAACCTTCATCAAAACATCAATTTTATAATAACCTTCATCAAAGCATCAATTTCATAACAATCATCATCAAGCACCAATTTCAATCAACAACTAGTTCAAACAATTCAAACAAGAGTCATGGCAACATAGGTCTAAGCCCCTACCCTAATACCCATCATACCCACCATTATAGTGAAAGAGAGATCTCACCCTTACCTGATATCGAAGGGTATTCCAATAGCGAATTGACGGAAAGAAATTAGGGGTTCACGAGCACGATTTAACTCCAACATGCAATTCTTAACTCGAACGCGCATAGTTATGCAACAACAAATACAGTGGCAGTCTAAACGTCAGACACCAAATATATTAAATATAATTAATCGCTTTAAATGAATTTCATCGTATTTTCGGGAAGAGAGTACCTATTGGATAGTACAAGACGCCGATGACAACCGCTCGAAACCATGAATGCGGTCAAGTTGGAATGGCCGGATGCACGAATTACGAAGGGGCTTGTCTTAATAAGATTAGTCAACGATGGTTGGAAGGCGTTCTTTGGCGATGTCACATGTTGTTGGATTAGTACATGATTAATTTGTGTAGGTAACACAATCAGTGACTGTGGGGGTGGCTGGAGTTGAGCTCTAAGGCGTAAACCAAATAAGAGCTCTAAGGCGTAAACCAAATAAGAGATGGGTTCTGTTGAAATCCAAATTGGTTTGTACCCGACAGTCATGGCGATAGAGGCTCCATGTTTAGCGATTTGGGGTTGCTGTCACGAATTAGGAAGGCACGGGATAACATCAAATCAGTCCCAAGTTGAATAATCAGCTTGTACATGGCTATCCTTTCCTCAACACGCATCTGAGAGGCTATTCGTACCACTGCAGTTTGCGAAGGGCGAGTCGCGGCGGAGAGGAAGGGATCGCGAAGAGGGAACGCGGTTTCTGGTGCGACTTTTGCTAACCAACGAAGCCATAATCAATAAAACTAAGGTCATAAACAGAATCCATGGCAAAATTCGAGTGGAAAGGTGAAATGTGAGGGTCAGTCGTGAAGAGAGGAGGGAGAACGCGAGATGGAGGGATATGGCTGCACACAAGGGTTCGCGAGTTCAGTAGAACCGAGGAAGAAGAAGAACAGGACGCGGGTCGGGTCTGGCCCAGTGGGTCGCGAGTTGGGCTGGTGTGTTTTTCTTGGGCTGAGCAGCTAACTAAGAGGAGGGGTGGGAGTAGTAATGAAATGGTGGTGTATGCGCAAAAACTCCAAAAAATCCATTTTAAAAATATTTTTAATGCCCATTTCCATTACAACTACCATTCTAACACATCAATAGCCCAAAATAACTTTTAAAATAATTAACAGCTAAAATACAAATATTTGTTATCAAAATAAACTAAATATAAAATAATTATAACATATTACTTATAACATATAAAAATACATTTGAATGTGATTTCCACTAATTTTAATGACAAAAACGCACAATAAATTAAAATAATTTAGTCTTATCATTCTAAAATACTTAATACAATAAAAATACTTTAAAAGAGCCACAACGCACGAAAATTGGGATGTTACAACGAGCACTAGCTAAGAAGGCGCTTAGAGCTGGATACTACTGGCCCCTGATGGAGGGTGATGGAAGCAAGCTAGTTAAAAGATGTGAAAAGTGCCAGAAGCACGCAGATGTGCACATCGTCCCTACATTGTCATCATCCCTCGCCCAAGTCTAATCCCACCCTGACCACCCATAAAGTACATATCCCCCAGATTAGTGCATAGTTGGCTTTTTGGTTGGTCCCCCTAATGAAATACCACTCTTGGTCCTCCATGCTGGGGCAATTCTGTGATCACTAACTTTCTTTATCGGCATTATTTTTCTTTAGTGCAAGTCTTTCCAAAAAAAAAAACAACAAAAAAAAGAGAAGAGATGAATGAGAAGAACAAGCTCGCTAGGTTGAAAACCCGCAAAGGGCAGCTTAGGCAAAAAGGAGTGCCCGGTGGATTGAAAACTCGCAAAGAGCGGTCCAGGCAAAAGTTAGGGCATAAAAAAATGCAAAGAAAAGAGCAAACACATAGAGATAGATAAATTGTTGTCAGGTTGTACGAGAAAATAAGCAATCGGAATTTGAAATGAAGTTTGGTCGTCTCCCCACAACCTCAAGAAAATCCGAAATCCAGAAGTTCTCCCTCCTACCCACCTTAAGTCAAGAAAGTCCCAGGATATCTCCATCACTCTAGACAAGGATCAATTCCACATCGAAAATGGTATATCATCTTTATCAGCTCACCCAAGTCCAAAGAAAAGAAAGAAGTCCAAAGGAAAAGAATGCATCCAAACAAAAAGATTCAAAAAAAATGAAAAATCCCAAAAGGAAAAAAAAAGGGGAAAAAGAAAGACCAGGAAAAAAGAGAAACAAAAGAAGTACAGATTGTGAGCCGATATATTTCACCATGAAACACCAGAGATCCTTGTCTCCATAAACCTTCCAACACTCTGTTGTGTATAATCATCTCTCCTTTCATAAAGACCGCAAACATTTCCTTTGGCCTCAACATCTAACCCTCCGTAAACCCTCAGCCATTCTACTATGAAACACAAACTCGTCCTAGTAAAACCCCAAGCACCTCATCAAACCTAATAACCCTTTCCTTCATAAATCATTGACCATTGGCCCATGCCGAATAAGACCCAACAGCCCATCAGCCTCAAACACTTCATTAAGCTCAATCATCCCTTCTCCACAAAACACCACAATCCTGAAAAGTCCATCCCGATCAATAACCGATCGCTTCTGTTTTTTCGAATTTTAACCCTAAGACAAATAAGTTTATCTATTTACGATGGGTTTGCTCAAAAGAAAAACAAACAATCGGAAAAAAGAAAGCCGATCAAGAAAAATCTTCAGGAAAAAGAAACAATCAGAAAAAAGAAAGCTGACAAAACAATAAAGACTTGCACTTTAGAATGCGTTCAGGTTGCATTAAAACAAGGTTTAGTGATCACCAAGTGAGGTTTCTTTCATACTAAAAGTCAAAACTTTCATTGCATTTGAGTTGTTCTTAAAGAGAACCAAAAGTGTGTACTAGGGGGCATTCCCTTCACCTCTCACTCCACTCAACTTTGGGGAGGTTTATTCATTGCCCACCCCATTCATATATCACCCTCAGTTCATAAACATCACCATAACTCTGTCGCCTTTCACAACCCCACTAGAAGCAATCATTTGAAATAGCATTCCAAAGTGGGGCAATCCCGTCACCCTTCATCCCCTCGTCATATTCACATCCATGAGACCACACCAGGGAAATTTCTCGACCCACCATGCTAAATACTGCCTTTTGCAAACTCGAGTCGGGGCAAACTTGCTCTCGTCAAGATTGGGGCAACATCAAACATCGTGGGTTGAGACAGAATCTCTTGTTTGCCACCCTTCATCCCAAAGTCATGGTATTTCCAATTCATTGTTCCTCTACAACCCTGGCTGTTGTCACCACTAGACAGGGGCAAGTTATGCACTCACCTTCACCAGTAGTCTAAATCGGGGCAGTTTTACCTTTCATGACTTTGGCAAAAACCTACCTTTCGTCCCCTCACGTGTCATATCTGTCATACCAAGTCAACTGACTCATTCATCTGTATTTGCACTACTCTACATGTTTATGCGCTGCTTTAAAGAGAGAGAACACAAGTTAATAATGTGAAGTCGGAAACTCACTCAGTTAACTTTGTGGACCTAAAAATCAATCATCATGGGGCACCATCATAGGAGAGCAAAATAAGCGAGTCTGCAAATACGGTCAAATAGTTTTGCACATCAGTGTCTGTGAATAACAACCTTGAGATTGCCATGTCTGAATTCAAACCTCTTTCCAAGGAATGATTATTCCAAAGCACTCACCTCTCTACCCCTCGCATCGAAAGTCTCATTTCTCATCTCAAAACAAAACACATTTGCATGCATTACTATTATACCATATCATAAATCATTGCACCATACATTGTATTTCAACAACAAGTCATGCATCCACCACAACTATTGCATTTAAGCATTACCTGTGCGCATTCATCCATTTATTCAAAAAAGGGACAAAAAAAAAAGAGAAAACCAAAAAGGCAAAAATCATCCACATTGCACCCGTTGCCCCCAACAAAGCATAAATCATTCCATCATACAGCCAGCAGTACATTTGCATTCGCATGTTATCTGCATTCGCACACACAGCTTATCAATTTCTGTTTCTGACCAACTTCAACATCCATCATTCACGGGCCTTTTGTAGTCCATTTACTTTCGCATTGCACATTCATCACATTGCATACCTGTAACACTTTTTTGCTTCGATAGACGTGCCAAGTGCCAGTCTCATCGTTGCCAAAAGCTTTCTACATCACCAATCATATCATTTGCTACGCATTCATGTGTTTCCTTTACTCACCATAGCATTTGCATCAAAGTATTACATTCGCATCATATTCACATTCGCATTGCATGCATCAAGAAAAGAAGCAAAATAAATAAATAAAAAAAACAAAAAGAAAAATCTGTCCATCATTCCATCAGGTTCAACACCCATGGTATACCCATTTCATTCATCATCCCACGTTCATCACATTACATGCATGACATTGTTCGCTTCGCTAGACGTCCAAGTGTCGGTTTCATCGTTGCCCCAAAAAAAAAGAAGGGTTTTTTACATCACTAATCATATCTTTGTACCATGCATGGCATTCGCATCAAAGCATTACATTTGCATCACATTCACACTTTGCATTTCATACACTCATACCAAAGGAAAAAAGAGAAAAGCCAAAAAACAAAAGGAGGAAAATTGCTCATTCCATTACATTCATCATTAATCAGCACAATCACATTCATATCTTATCTGCATTCACATACGTTGGTTGTCAACCTCCATGTTCCATCAACTTCAACTCACATCATCTGCCCCGCTTCATTCATCCCATCGGATGCCTACCATTTCACATACCTATATTGCACGCATACATCATTCATTGCATTTTTAGACATGCCAAATATAGATTGCTTTTCCGGTCTCAGGTAAATGCATTCATTAGGTATGTTCTAGGCAGATAGGCCATGTACCAATCCCAATAGTTTGTTCCTTCAAAGCCAGTGCTCCAAGCGCTGGTCTCATATCACAATTCAGAGTCCCGGTACTCTTGCTGACCCCCAGTGGTCCATCAGAGCCCAAGCGCTCCTTCAGACCATCAATGGTCCTTCAATACAGATCGCACGTCGCGTTATCGAGCAACCGACGGATCATCCGACCCCAGGTCCTTCAGACTAGCTATATCCGCCTAAAAAACACAGTGGACGTCCTTCGAGGTAGGCAAATCAAGTCAATGACCTGACCTTGCCACCCATGGCCGCTCGAAAAAGGCCACCCCCCAAGCAGACCGTTTTACTAGTACCGTTGCTAGTTTGCGCTCCATCAGACCCATTGGTCCATCAAGCTTAGGCATGCCCTTCAGACCTCGTCAGTCCTTCAGTTTAACTCCAATCAATGCGCCAAGCATCGACTGCGAATTAGACCATCAGAGCCCAGTGCTCCTTCAGATCCCCGGTGATCCTTTATTTACTCTTGTTCTATGTCAACCCAATTTTTCAAGAATTTCTATATAAAAAAAGAGAGCTGATCAGGAAAAAACGGTCAGACCAAAAGAAGAACTTCAGAAATGTTCCACCACATTCATCATCACACCAAAATCATAGCATTGCATGCACATGCATAACATGCCCTTGCATAACATGCACCCATACTCCATGCACCATTCCTCGCATCAGCTAACGTATGCAGGTACCTCAATTCAGGGCGGCAGCATTGGTCATTTCAATCAATCAATCAACAGGATTCGTGAATCCCTTCAGGACCCAAGTGTCCCTTCAAAAGCAGACTTCACCTCGTATTCGAGCTGCGGGTAAGTCCTTCAGACCCCGAGTGGTCCTTCAGACTAGTCGTGTCAGCCTAAGACACAGTGGACGTCCTTCATGGTCAACATATCAGTTCCGAATCTGATCTTGACACATCATGGCCGCTCGAATATAAAGGCCCCCTCAGACCGTTTTACTAGTACCGTAGCTAGTAGCGCTCCTTCAGACCACGATGGTCCTTCAATTAAGGCCTAGGCAGCCTTCCAGACCCCGAGTGGTCCTTCAGAGCCTTAGTTCTCCTTCAGACCCTGAGTGGTCCTTCAGAGCCTTAGTGCTCCTTCAGACCCTGAGTGGTCCTTCATTTTATTTTATTTTTTTTCTTCCTCAGTTAATGCGCCAAGTGTTAACTGTAACACCCCCTTGCTACCCTTTTATTTTAATTAAGAGAATCAGAGTTCAAAAATCATTTTCGATTTCACCACGAGGGTGTCACACATACGTCAAAATAAAACCTCAAGTCTCAAATAAAATAGTACGTCGTCAAAGGTGCAATACATAGCACTCCACAATGGGGAGACCTCAAAACATCGAAAACTATGTCATAAAATCCAACGACAACGCAGCGGAAAAGTAAATCAACCCATCAACAGTATAAAAATCTAAGTACATCAACAAAACATCAAATACATCCCCCCAGGTGCTACGTATCAGAGCATGACGACTCGACTCAAGAAGTGAAGCTAAGACCTTCACTCGGAATCACCTGCACGTTACCAACACGGGGGTAACATTCAAACAGGAAAGGGTGAGCATCATTTCAATCCATATAATAGAAAATATGATAAGTACTAATCGTAGGCTACGCACTAGAGCAATCAGCATCCAAAACACTGAACATTCGCATCACAATCATCATTCACATCACTTACAATAACTCATCTCATGTCATGTAGGCATATGAAATGCAACCCACTCGCGGGCATATGCATGAGGTACCTTTTCACAAACGTCGCTTAGCCCTTAAGGCCTCATCGTCACTTAGCCACATGGGCCTCAAAACGTCACTGGGTTTATGCATATGGGCATGAGACACCATGACATGCACCACTCACAACACAAATACACAAATACCAAAATCATAGTCAATTATGTGACCCGTCACTTACCGGTTTGCTCACAAGAAGCACAGCACCTGTCAAATTCACAATCAACACACAACGTCACTTGGCCATTTAGACCTTAACATCACTTAGCCTTTCGGGCCTCAAACGTCACTGGGTTTTCATCGTCACTTATACAATAAATATCATCAGCTCAAACAATAGCCACTGAGGGCAAAAACGTCATTTACTAGCCCCCAAGGGCATCATCGTCATTTACACGTCATTATAATTAATATTAGCCACCAAGGGCAAAACAGTCATTTAACTAGCCAGTAGGGGCATCATCGTCAAAATCATTATTTTTGACACTAAATCGTTAAAATCACTGGCCATACGCAAAAGAGAATTTCTAAAGACACCCGGAACATCTTTTCATTGTCACAGCAACGGTCACCGGAAACGGCCACTCGGGCGCCCCAGCAACCTTCAGAGATAACAAATTTTTATTTTTAAAAATGGAACACACAAATAGACAACTGAAAATGCTTCACAACGCTTTTTGAATCGTTCAAAACGGATATCCGGGTCAAAAGATACAGCGAAAACAGTTTTTAGAAATATTTTGGAACATCCAGAAAACTGGCGCCATGGGCATCCAGCGCCCAGGCGCCTGGCGCCCAGCGCCTAGCAAAGTGCAACACACGCACGCACACACCTGGGCGCTCAGCGCCCAGCGCCTGGCGCCCAGCGCCTTGGCGCAACGCACACACACACCCGCGCGGGCGCTCAGCGCCCAGCGCCCCAGACACAACACGCTGGAACTTGGCGCCCAGGAAACAGGCGCGCGCCTAGACATCCTGCGCCACACACAGACGCGGCGCCCAGAGCATCCAGCGCCCAGACAGCAACACACACCAGGCGCCTTAGGCGCCCTTGCAGCAACCAAAAACCACTATTTTTCCAGCAACTTTCAAAACACTAAAAATTGATTCCTAACAATTTTAAAGTATCAAAATTCATATTTTTCAGCACCCAAAAATGCACTTATTTTATTCAAGATCACCAAAACTCATTGAAAAACATCACCAACATCATCATGGCGCCCTAGGCGCCCAAACATCCACAATCACCTATGCGACCTCATCACCACCAAGCCAAACACATAGATCAATATTATGGGCTCCCAACACATGCGCATATCACCATCAATAAGGCAAAATCATAGATCATGTACAAGTAATGGATCAAATTCGCATATACATATATGAATATATAAGAATTGACATCAAGAACATCAAGATCATCAAGAACATCAAGAAACAACATTAAGAGCATCAAGGATCTAGTCAAAAACCCTAGATCTAGGACCTATCATGAGATCTATTAGATAGAAGGATAGAGCTCCCCTAACCTTTCAAAGAAGAAGAGCTTGAACCCTAGGAGTAGTCACCTACAGAGCCACAGCAACAACGGTGATCTCCTCTCTCCTTGATCTTCGAAATCCCTCTTCTCCTTCTCCTCTTGTGTTCGACTTCCTCTTCTCTTGGCCGCCCCTTGCTCTCTCTTTCTCACGCTCCTCTCTTTCTTTCTTTCCAATTCGTAAAATCACAAGTGAAAACCCTAGGGAAGACTCCTCACCAAAATGCGCCTAGGTCAAGCCATTGGGCCATGGGCTTCACTTAAGCCCAATCCATTCGAATGCACCTCCTCCTCCTAGCATCACACCACCCCTCAATTAAAACAATTCCAATAAATAATTAAAACCCAAATAAATAAAAGAAATACCTAAATACTTAATTAAATAAATTAATTAAATATTTAGGGTGTTACAACTCTCCCCCACTTAGAATATTTCGTCCTCGAAATTTACCTGATCAAATAATTCTGGGTAGGACTCTCGCATCTTGCTTTCCAGTTCCCAAGTCATACTCTCGCCGGCAGCTCCTAGCCAAACCACTTTCACTAATGCAATCTCTTTGCCTCTAAGCGCTTTCACTTCCCGATCCTCAATCCGTACGGGCATCGTCTCCACAGTGAGATTATCCCGCACCTCCACATCATCCATATGGATCACATGAGATGGATCCGACACATACTTTCGAAGTTGCGACACATGAAACACGTCGTGCAAGTTCGAAAGATTTGGCGGTAAAGCCACTCTATAAGCCACATTTCCGATTCTTTTAGAAATCTGATAAGGACCAACAAATCGAGGAGTGAGCTTCTTCGATTTCAACGCTCGACTGTAACACCCCCTTTCTACCCTTTTATTTTAATTAAGAAAATCAGAGTTCAAAAATCATTTTTCGATTTCACCACGAGGGTGTCACACATACGTCAAAATAAAGTCTCAAGTCTCAATTAAAATAGTACGTTGTCAAAGGTGCAATACATAGCACTCCACAATAGGGAGACCTCAAAACATCGAAAACTACGTCATAAAATCCAACGACAACGCAGCGGAAAAGTAAATCAACCCAGCAACAGTATAAAAATCTAAGTACATCAGCAAAACGTCAAATACATCCTCCCAGGTGCTACGTATCAGAGCATGACGACTCGACTCAAGAAGTGAAGCTAAGGCCTTCACTGGGAATCACCTGCACGTTACCAACACGGGGGGTAACATTCAAACAGGAAAGGGTGAGCATCATTTCAATCCATATAATAGAAAATATGATAAGTACTAATCGTAGGCCACGCACTAGAGCAATCAGCATCCAAAAACACTAAACACTCACATCACAATCATCATTCACATCACTTACAATAACTCATCTCATGTCATGCAGGCATATGAAATGCAACCCACTCGCGGGCATATGCATGAGGTACCTTTTCACAAACGTCGCTTAGCCCTTAAGGCCTCATCGTCACTTAGCCACATGGGCCTCAAAACGTCACTGGGTTTATGCATATGGGGCATGAGACACTATGACATGCACCAATCACAAACACACACATACACAAACACCCAAAATCATAGTCAACTATGTGACCCGTCACTTACCAGTTTGCTCACAAGGAGCACTGCACCTGTCAATTTCACAATCAACACACAACGTCACTTGGCCCTTTAGACCTTAACATCACTTAGCCTTTCGGGCCTCAAACGTCACTGGGTTTTCATCGTCACTTATACAATAAATATCATCAGCTCAAACAATAGCCACTGAGGGCAAAAACGTCATTTACTAGCCACCAAGGGCATCATCGTCATTTACACATCATTATAATTAATTTTAGCCACTAAGGGCAAAACAGTCATTTACACGTCATTATAAAATAATATGAGCCACGAAGGGCAAAACAGTCCTTACACGTCATTATAAAATAATATTAGCCACTAAGGGCAAAACAGTCCTTACACGTCATTATAAAACAATATTAGCCACTAAGGGCAAAACAGTCCTTACACGTCATTATAAAATAATATTAGCCACCAAGGGCAAAACAGTCATTAAACTAGCCACTAGGGGCATCATCGTCAAAATCATCATTTTTGACATTACTTCGTTAAAAACCACTGGTCGCACGCAAAAGAGAATTTCTAAAGATACCCGAAACATCCTTTCATTGTCACAGCAATGGTCACCGGAAACGGCCACTCGGGCGCCCCAGCAACCTTCAGAAATAATAAATTTTTATTTTTAAAAATGGAACACACAAATAGACAACTGAAAATGCTTCACAACGCTTTTTGAATCATTCACAACGGATATCCGGGTCAAAAGATACAGCGAAAACAGTTTTTAGAAATATTTTGGAACATCCAGAAAACTGGCGCCATGGGCATCCAGCGCCCAGGCGCCTGGCGCCCAGCGCCTAGCAAATTGCAACACACGCACGCACACACCCGGGCGCTCAACGCACACACACACGCGCGCGGGCGCTCAGCGCCCAGCGCTGGCACCCAGCGCCCAGCGCCCCAGACACAACACACTGGAACTTGGCGCCCAGGAAACTGGCGCACGCCTAGACATCCTGCGCCACACACAGACGCGGCGCTCAGGGCATCCAGCGCCCAGACAGCAACACACACCAGGCGCCTTAGGCGCCCTTGCAGCAACAAAAATCCAGAATTTCCAGCAACTTTTTCAACACTAAAAATTGATTCCTAACAATTTTAAAGTATCAAAATTCATATTTTTCAGCACCCAAAAATGCACTTATTTTATTCAAGATCACCAAAACTCATTGAAAAACATCACCAACATCATCATGGCGCCCTAGGCGCCCAAACATCCACAATCACCTATGCGACCTCATCACCACTAAGCCAAACACATAGATCAATATTATGGGCTCCCCAACACATACGCATATCACCATCAATAAGGCAAAATCATAGATCATGTTCAAGTAATGGATCAAATTCGCATATACATATATGAATATATAAGAATTAACATCAAGAACACCAAGATCATCAAGAACATCAAGAAACAACATTAAGAGCATCAAGGATCTAGTCAAAAAAACCTAGATCTAGGACCTATCATGAGATCTATTAGATGGAAGGATAGAGCTCCCCTAACCTCGTATTCGAAGAGTAGGAGCCCTCGAGACGATCACGAACGGAACCACGGCAACAATCCACGATCCTTTCCTCTCTTGGTGGCGCGACCTCTCTTCTCTTCTTCTCCTCTCCAATGGCGCGCCTCTCTTCTCTCTATGCTCTTTCTCTCCATTTCGCAAAAGCCAACCAAAAACCCTAACCCCTCTAGGCGCCTATTCGCATATGACTAGATTCATGGGCTTGGGCTTCTCACTTAAGCCCAAGTCCATCTACTTTTGTGCCTCCATCTTCTAATACTACCTACACATATTAATATAATCTCTAACAATTAAATTATATCCAATTAATTAAATTAAATTCCTAAATACTTAATCAAATAAATTAATTAACTGTTTTAGGGTGTTACATCGACCAACACCGGTAATAGGAGAAACCCTCAAGAACACATGCTCACCCTCCTGAAACTCTAAATCCTTCCTCCGCTTGTCATGATAACTCTTCTGACGACTCTGCGAAGCCTTCATCTTTTCACGGATCATCTTGATCTTCTCTGTAGTCTCCCGGACAATCTCCGGTCCCAACACTACACTCTCTCCCGACTCATACCAACACAATAGCGTTCTACACTTTCGACCATACAATGCTTCAAACGGTGCCATCCCGATACTGGAATGGTAACTGTTGTTATAGGTAAACTCAATCAACGCAAGGTAGGAATCCCATGAACCCCGTTGTTCCAATACACAAGCATACACAAACTGTGCCACATCTCTCTTCATACCATACCACCAAAACATCTTTTTCAGATCTTGATACATTTTCGTCGCTCCAGGATGGATACTCAACTTGCTACGGTGACCCTCCTCTAAAATTGCCTTTCTCATCTCTTCATCGTCCGGAACACAGATCCTACCCCGGAACCTCAACACACCACTGGAATCGAATTTGAAATCTTCATCTTCAGATTGACCAACCCCATTAATTAAATCTACTAACTTGACATCTGTCTTCTGAGCTTCCCTGATGCTGCCCAGGAAATCATTATCGATCTTTAACATTCCCAGCTTGACACTGCGAGGTGTCATTTTACAAACCAAACTCAAATCTCTGAATTCCTCGATCAACTCTAATTCTTTCACCATCATTGCCGACATATGCAAAGACTTTCTGCTTAAAGCATCAGCCACGACATTAGCTTTGCCGGGATGATAATTCAAACCAAAGTCATTATCCTTCAAGAGCTCCAACCACCGACGCTGTCTCATATTCAACTCTTTCTGATCGAACAGATACTTGAGACTCTTATGATCACTGAACACTTCGAACCTCGAACCATAAAGGTAGTGCCTCCAAATCTTAAGCACAAATACCACAGCAGCCAATTCCAAATCATGCGTGGGGTAATTCTTCTCATGAACCTGTAACACCCCTTTTCTACCCCATAGTTTACACGTCATTTATCAGAGTAAGGAAAAAAAATCTTTTTCGCAAATATTGATTTCAACTGATAGAAAAGAAATGTTACGTCGTCGTTAATAAAACTCGTCAAATGCACTCATCAAGGTTTGAGCAACAAGACACCCGTCATGAAAATTAGACTTCACAAAATTCACGTTACAGCGGAATAAAACGATGACTCGCCAATACCACTCGGACACACCGTACATCATCAACAAAATCGTTAAACAGTTAATTAATAAATTAACAAACTCCAATCACGCCCCCTAGGTGCTACAGTATCAGAGAGCGACTCGACAGACATCCCAACAGCTATCAAAGAAGGTACTAGGACCTTCACTCGCGGTTACCTGCAGCATTGCCACAATAGAGCATAATTCCAAGCAGAAGGGGTGAGAATTTCAATAAAACATAATAACGCATATAATAGAGTAATATGAGCAACAGTCACATAACATCTTCATTAACATCAACTTCATCGCATACAGTCACACAACATCATCATTAACAACAACTTCATCGTCATTACACACAAAACCCAAGTCATAATCACATCACCAGTCATAAAAAAAAATGTATGCGCATGAAAATGCAACCCACACCTGGGCATATGCATGATGGTACCATACTCGTCATAAATAGCCACTTGGGCACATCGTCACTGATTCTCGTCAATAAGAGGCCGAGGCCTATTCGTCATAATATGCACATGCTATGAGACACTATGGACACATGTGCAATCACCAAATTCAACTCACCCGGAGTACTCGTCATTGTCATCACAAAACACTAATATAGTGTACTCGTCATAGTCACCATAATCATATCACAACTTCCTCATAAAACATCCCAATCAAAATTGAAGTAACAACGTCCTTAAATCTTAAATAACAATACATTAAATTTAAGTGACAAACTATATAAAAAAAATCCGAGTACAACTTGTCTAAATTTTGTACAACCATCTCCTTTTCAACATCACAACTACACTTGAGAAAAACAGTGTGGAAAAACAGCAGTATTTTTATTTGCAAAACAGCAACTAAACAGCAACTTTTTCATGCGCTAAATAACACTAACAGCAGCATTTTTATGCGATAAAAACAGTGCAAAACAGCAGTACTTTTTTCAAGATAAAAACAGTAAAAACAGCATCATTTTTAAGCGCTATAAACAGTACCAACAGCAGCAATTTTTCGCGATAAAAAACAGTAAAACAGCATCATTTTTCTTTGATTAAAACAGCAAACAGCCACACATTTTAATGTCAAACAGCAGCATTTTAATTCTGCAACAGCAGCACTTTTCTTTGATGAAAACAGCAAACAGCAACACCTTTAAGTGACAAACAGCAACATTTCGAAATTGACATACAGCAGCACTTTAATTCAACAAACAGCAGCACTTAACTTGACAAACAGCAACATTTCGAATTTGACATGCAGCAGCACTTTAATTCAACAAACAGCAGCACTTAATTTTGACAAACAGCAACATTTCGAAATTGACTTACAGCAGCACTTTAATTCAACAAACAGCAGCACTTAATTTTGACAAACAGCAACATTTTCTTTTACCAAGACAGCATACAGCAGCACTTTAATTCCAGGGACAGCAACATCGTTTATTTTAAATTTCTTGGAGTCATTCAAAACAATTATACTAATATCACCCAATTTATCAAATTGCATTTCCAACACCAACAATTCACCAACATAGAAATTAACCACACTACATTCACCAAGAATTCGAAAACTCATCTCCTCACCTCCCAATTACAATTCGCATATCAACATCAATAGTTCAAAACTTCCATCCATCATAACATACACATCCCTAAAAATCATCACAACATCTAAACCCCATACAACCCACCATATACCCAATTATATTTAATTGAAAACGCTCACCCTTACCTTAATTATGATGAACACGAAACCTTCTTGACGAGAAATCACCACGTAGCCAACAGCAACAAAGCGCCCTTCTTCTCCTCTCTTGTGCGCCGTACGACTCCCTCTCTCCTCCTCTCTTCACGATTTCTTTCTTTCTTTCCTCTCCAAGGCGCATTCTCTCTTTCTCTCTAGGTCTCTCTCAAAATTTCGCTAATGACCCATCATAGTCCTAACCCCTATTCACTTATGCGCAATCCAATGGATCATGGGCCTCCAACACAGCTTAAGCCCTTTATCTAATTAGTTGTCGCCACCAAATCCCTAATACCACACCTCCACATAATTAATATAATTTCTAATAATTAAATTATATCCATTAAAATAATTAAATTAATCAAGATACCTAAATACTTAATTAATTAACTTAATTAAATATTTAGGGTGTTACAACTCTCCCCCACTTAGAATATTTTGTCCTCGAAATTTTTCCCTTGCCAACGCTAACACTCCCCCACTAGCCAACTGCGACAATCTAGACAACCAGTGCCATCTCACACGCTGATTATTATTCTTTTGATTACCGGCGATAAGTGATTGGGCGGCCGTCCCTCCTACTTGTTCAGCCAGGTAACTTCAAGCAGTAGCAATCAGGCTCACTCTCTACTCCGCTGTGCCACTCTGGTAAACTGACTTGCATTCTACCTCACTCATCCATCCTCATAGGTTCGCACACTAACAGGCTGCTAACGGCTTGGTTTCTATGACAATGTCATTACAACATACAACATATAGCATGCCACCACAATCAACGTCATTACAACAACATATATCATCGACACAGTCAAACCCCGGGACCAAATATCCCTTTTTAAACAATGGCCATAGGCCCACAACAACAATCAGCAATAATAACAACAAAACCATGTGGGCCATTCGGCGGTACCCACGGTGTCAACAATAGCAAAACATCAGCATACGACATGGCAACAACCACAACCTCAACAATTATGATAACAATCAGCAGCATCAGGACTAACAACTTAGTCACGACGGTGGGCGCTAAGGCGCCGCAAGCAACACAGCAAAACAGGCACGACGCGCCCGAGGGCAAGCGCCTTCGACAACAGCAACATTAACAGCAGTCCATAATGCATACAGGTTTCACAACAAGTCTCATAGTTTTCCTCACAACAGTCAGCATCATTACAACGGACATCATACAGCATATCGCAACAACCACTCAATAATGGCCTTAGGCCCACAACAGCATGAAATTAATCAAACAATTCGGGCCATCCCGCGGTACCCTCAACAAGACAATGTGGGCCATTCGGCGTTACCCACGACATAACCACAACGTGGGCCATTCGGCGATACCCACAACAACATAATAACTTGGGCCATTCGGCGGTACCCAACGCAACAACAACAACATAACTTGGGCCAACCCATGGAACATCATTTCACGGCTAAAGGTAAGTATATGAAAGGTTCAGTCACATACATGCGCAACATACTTATTTAGGATTCTTTCGACACGGGAAATAAAACATGTTATAGAAATTGATTTTTCCTTACCAGACTGAACATCAGCTTAAACATTTTGGGATAAGACATCCTTAAGAACATACGGTAACAAAAGTTAACTCAAAGAAGGGCACAAACAGTGCAAATGCACATTTTAAATCCTAAGGTTCTTCACAATCACGTATGAGAACAAACGACAACAGGGTTAGTATTCATTTGTTGAAAATAAATCTAATACTCATATTAATACCCAACCATAAAAATTGTTTGTTAAAGGTTCACAAGCAACTTCAAAAATCACTTCGTTTTTTTTTTAAATTACAAATCCACAACGTATAAATATCAAGGTTCAAACGTTTTTGCTAATCTTCATAAACTCGGGTGCAGAAAATTCTGTAACTATGCGTCTACTTTAGTGAATTAATTGAAATAGTAAACGGTGTCGGATTTCGACAAATAAATACTTGTTGGAAAGCCCTCTGAGTGTAGTTTCTACCTATGGTTTTCGTCTTTTACAATAAACTGCCAATTGGTACAGTTTTTCAAAATACTACACGGAGGTACCAACTTGGACAGAACTTCTTACTCAACTTTCAACCAAATTAACTTTCTCATCTTTTAATGAAACTTTATGAAACCAGTGTCTAATTCGTAGAGAATTAAGTCTACTTTTCAAAGAAACAAGAATCATTCAAAACGGAGTTCATTTCATGACACAAAACCTACGAAAACCGAACATTACTCACAGTTTGATTCCTAAAACTTGACCTAACTTGAAGCAATCATAACTTGAGCCACACAGCTCCAAATTGAACGAAACCAGTGGCAAAACGACCGGCGTTAAATCTATTTTCAAAAACAATCAACCACATAATTTTTTGATCAACTAAACGGTGCCAGTTTTTGAAAAACGAAGCAGTGTCCAGAAATGCACAAAACCGTAAACAAGTAAAATTCATCATGTTTAGTCACGAAACAATAATCTCCAACAACGCTCAAATTCAACAATTCATGTCATCAAACAACACTCGGGCATTCAATCAACCTATCGACATTTGGTCAAACACCTGGTCTTATTCGACTCAACACAACAACAACAACGCTTTGGTCACATTGACCCAACAACAACAAGTGAATCAGAAAAACCATTTTACCTATACAGTTATCCTTAACAGCAAGACACACTGCAAGAGAGTTTTAAGTAAGGCTTGGTGTCAATCAATTAAAATAGTTCAGCAATCAATACGCATGCGATCACGAAGCCGCGGGGCAGTTCATTTAACGACGTGCAACATGGAGGTCAACAATAAGGACCACACAACCAGAAAGTCAACAACAGGAACCAAAACAAAGAGACAGGGCTCACACACAGAATCACAGTAAAACACACAATACCAGCACACAACGCTAGTAGGGACATCTCCCCCACTAGTACTCTTACCATTAGCAATTTTTTTTTTTGTTTTACCTTCACCTGCAGAAGCGTTAGTACAACACAAACAATTGTTAGATTCAAAAGACGACAGTTGGTCGTACACCGACACAACGACTCGACGACTTGGCCGGACGGACCAACTGCTCTGATACCACTATTGTAACACCCCTTTTCTACCCCATAGTTTACACGTCATTTATCAGAGTAAGGAAAAAAAAATCTTTTTCGCAAATATTGATTTCAACTGATAGAAAAGAAATGTTACGTCGTCGTTAATAAAACTCGTCAAATGCACTCATCAAGGTTTGAGCAACAAGACACCCGTCATGAAAATTAGACTTCACAAAATTCACGTTACAGCGGAATAAAACGATGACTCGCCAATACCACTCAGACACACCGTACATCATCAACAAAATCGTTAAACAGTTAATTAATAAATTAACAAACTCCAATCACGCCCCCTAGGTGCTACAGTATCAGAGAGCGACTCGACAGACATCCCAACAGCTATCAAAGAAGGTACTAGGACCTTCACTCGCGGTTACCTGCAGCATTGCCACAATAGAGCAACATTCCAAGCAGAAGGGGTGAGAATTTCAATAAAACATAATTACGCATATAATAGAGTAATATGAGCAACAGTCACATAACATCTTCATTAACATCAACTTCATCGCATACAGTCACACAACATCATCATTAACAACAACTTCATCGTCATTACACACAAAACCCAAGTCATAATCACATCACCAGTCATAAAAAAAAATGTATGCGCATGAAAATGCAACCCACACCTGGGCATATGCATGATGGTACCATACTCGTCATAAATAGCCACTTGGGCACATCGTCACTGATTCTCGTCAATAAGAGGCCGAGGCCTATTCGTTATAATATGCACATGCTATGAGACACTATGGACACATGTGCAATCACCAAATTCAACTCACCCGGAGTACTCGTCATTGTCATCACAAAACACTAATATAGTGTACTCGTCATAGTCACCATAATCATATCACAACTTCCTCATAAAACATCCCATTCAAAATTGAAGTAACAACGTCCTTAAATCTTAAATAACAATACATTAAATTTAAGTGACAAACTATATAAAAAAAATCCGAGTACAACTTGTCTAAATTTTGTACAACCATCTCCTTTTCAACATCACAACTACACTTGAGAAAAACAGTGTGGAAAAACAGCAGTATTTTTATTTGCAAAACAGCAACTAAACAGCAACTTTTTCATGCGCTAAATAACACTAACAGCAGCATTTTTATGCGATAAAAACAGTGCAAAACAGCAGTACTTTTTCAAGATAAAAACAGTAAAAACAGCATCATTTTTAAGCGCTATAAACAGTACCAACAGCAGCAATTTTTCGCGATAAAAAACAGTAAAACAGCATCATTTTTCTTTGATAAAAACAGCAAACAGCCACACATTTTAATGTCAAACAGCAGCATTTTAATTCTGCAACAGCAGCACTTTTCTTTGATGAAAACAGCAAACAGCAACACCTTTAAGTGACAAACAGCAACATTTCGAAATTGACACACAGCGGCACTTTAATTCAACAAACAGCAGCACTTAACTTGACAAACAGCAACATTTCGAATTTGACATGCAGCATCACTTTAATTCAACAAACAGCAGCACTTAATTTTGACAAACAGCAACATTTCGAAATTGACTTACAGCAGCACTTTAATTCAACAAACAGCAGCACTTAATTTTGACAAACAGCAACATTTTCTTTTACCAAGACAGCATACAGCAGCACTTTAATTCCAGGGACAGCAACATCGTTTATTTTAAATTTCTTGGAGTCATTCAAAACAATTATACTAATATCACCCAATTTATCAAATTGCATTTCCAACACCAACAATTCACCAACATAGAAATTAACCACACTACATTCACCAAGAATTCGAAAACTCATCTCCTCACCTCCCAATTACAATTCGCATATCAACATCAATAGTTCAAAACTTCCATCCATCATAACATACACATCCCTAAAAATCATCACAACATCTAAACCCCATACAACCCACCATATACCCAATTATATTTAATTGAAAACGCTCACCCTTACCTTAATTATGATGAACACGAAACCTTCTTGACGAGAAATCACCACGTAGCCAACAGCAACAAAGCGCCCTTCTTCTCCTCTCTTGTGCGCCGTACGGCTCCCTCTCTCCTCCTCTCTTCACGATTTCTTTCTTTCTTTCCTCTCCAAGGCGCACTCTCTCTTTCTCTCTAGGTCTCTCTCAAAATTTCGCTAATGACCCATCATAGTCCTAACCCCTATTCACTTATGCGCAATCCAATGGATCATGGGCCTCCAACACAGCTTAAGCCCTTTATCTAATTAGTTGTCGCCACCAAATCCCTAATACCACACCTCCACATAATTAATATAATTTCTAATAATTAAATTATATCCATTAAAATAATTAAATTAATCAAGATACCTAAATACTTAATTAATTAACTTAATTAAATATTTAGGGTGTTACAGAACCCGCAGCTGCGTCGACGCATACGCAACGACTTTCCCATCTTGCATCAGCACACCACGAAGACCCATTTTCGAAGCGTCACAATATACAACGAACGGTTCCTCCGGATTAGGCAACGTCAAAATAGGCGACGTCGTCAATCTCTTTTTCAGTTCCATGAAACTTTCCTCACACCGAGCATCCCAAACAAAAACTTTACCCTTACAAGTCAACTGAGTCAACGGAAGGGCCAACTTGGAAAAACCCTCGATGAACCTCCTGTAGTACCCAGCCAAACCCAAAAAGCTTCTAATCTCTGTTGCGGACTTCGGAGCCTCCCACTCCAACACTGCTTCTACTTTTACCGGATCAACCGCAATACCATTACCAGAAATCACGTGCCCAAGGAAACTCACTTCTTTCAGCCAGAATTCACACTTTGATAACTTGGCATACAACTTTTTCTCTTTCAGAACTTCTAACACTGTCTTCAGATGCTCAACATGTTCTTCCTCTGACTTAGAATAAACTAGAATGTCATCTATGAAGATCACCACGAACCGATCTAGGTAATTATGGAAAATACGGTTCATATATTCCATAAATACACCAGGAGCATTGGTCACACCGAACGGCATCACTGAATATTCATAATGCCCATACCTTGTCCTGAACGCTGTCTTCTGAACATCTTCATCCTTTACTTTAATCTGATGATATCCGGACCTCAAATCAATTTTGCTGAAAACACGGGCACCCACTAACTGATCCATCAGATCGTCGATCCTCGGAAGCGGATACTTATTCTTGATAGTTACCTTATTCAACTGACGATAGTCCACACATAACCTCATGCTCCCATCTTTCTTCTTTACTAACAATACAAGAGCTCCCCACGGTGATACACTCGGTCTCACAAACTTTTTCTCAAGCAATTCTTCAAGTTGCGTCTTCAACTCGGACAATTCCGACGCCGACATTCTGTACAGTGCCATAGACACAGGCCTTGTACCAGGTACAAGATCAATCGAAAACTCAACTTCTCTTTCCGGTGGCACGCCCGGAATTTCATCAGGAAAAACCTCAGGAAACTCGCGTACCACTTTCAGTTCTTCAATAACAGCCTGACTCTCAGCAGACAACGATGCCATCAACGCAAATAGCTGAACTCCTTCTTTCCTCAACTTCTTCAATTGACCAGCAGATACCAAAACGGAATCTTCTTCCCCGAAGCTCACAGACTTGCTACGACAGTTGATATGGACGTGATTATTCTCTAACCAGTCCATGCCTAAGATTACATCCAGACCTCTCAACGGAAAGCAAACAAAATTCACAATAAAGTCCCTGCCGAAGATCGACACGGGACACTGAGAACATACCTGGGACGTAATCACCGACCCCTTCGCAGGAGTATCGACAACCATATCCCCACACATAGCAGATAAAACAAGACCCAATCTTTTACAACAATCAACGGATATAAAACAATGGGTAGCACCAGTATCAATAAGAGATTTCAGAGAAGTACCATTAATAAAACACGTACCTCTAATTAGACCATCATTATCATCAGGCTCCTCTCCTGCCAATGCAAATACCTTCCCAGTAGACCTTTCCTTCTTCGGCTTTGTACACTTTGTACTGATATGCCCAGACTCACCACAGTTGAAACACACCACATCCTTGACCTTACACTCGGCTGCCATATGACCCTTTTTACCACAACGGTAGCAAACCCTCTCATCAGACCTGCATGTAGTACTCTTGTGGCCAGGCTTGCCACACTTATAACAGACAATGCTAGCAGGGGCATCTCCCCCACTAGAACTCTTACCCCCAGCAGCCTTCTGATAACTCTTACCCGCAGGAACCTCATACGGCTTGCTTCGACTCTGAAACTTACCCTTTTTCTCAGAAGTAGCTTTGTAATGAGCAGTACTGTCCTCCTCAAAGATTCTGCAACTGTCAACCAGATCAGCGAACACCCGGATCTTCTGATAACCAATGGCCTTTTTAATATCAGGCCTCAACCCATTCTCAAACTTTATGCATTTAGAAAATTCAGCTGTAGCCTCACTGTAGTGTGGATAAAATTTTGCTAGCTCCACAAATTTCGCCGCATAGGCAGTCACAGACATACCACCCTGCTTCAGCTCCAAAAACTCTATCTCTTTCTTCCCTCGGACGTCTTCCGGAAAATATTTTCTCAGAAATTCTCTGCTGAATACCTCCCAAGTAATCTCTTCCTGCACAGCCTCTAACCTCCGCCTAGTAGCCAACCACCAGTCGTCGGCCTCCTCGGCTAACATGTGGGTACCAAAACGGACCTTCTGCTCAACAGTACAGTCCATCACCCTGAAAATCCTCTCGATCTCCTTCAACCAAGCCATAGCACCATCTGGATCATATTTGCCCTTAAAGGTGGGCGGATTCTCTCTCTGGAAAGTAGTCAGACTCCGAAAACCAGCGTTATCTCCAGCATTCTGCTGACCCTGCACAGCCTGAGCCATAGCTTGCAATGCAGCAGCAAGAGCAGCGTCGTTTCTCCCAGCCATTCTGAACTATCACTGCAGCACAGACCAAAAATTCAGAACTAATCTATTGTCATAAGACACTATGACAGGAAAACATTGGCCGGACAGACCCAACCTGGCTTTGATACCACTAATGTAACACCCCCTTGCTACCCTTTTATTTTAATTAAGAGAATCAGAGTTCAAAAATCATTTTCGATTTCACCACGAGGGTGTCACACATACGTCAAAATAAAACCTCAAGTCTCAAATAAAATAGTACGTCGTCAAAGGTGCAATACATAGCACTCCACAATGGGGAGACCTCAAAACATCGAAAACTACGTCATAAAATCCAACGACAACGCAGCGGAAAAGTAAATCAACCCATCAACAGTATAAAAATCTAAGTACATCAACAAAACATCAAATACATCCCCCCAGGTGCTACGTATCAGAGCATGACGACTCGACTCAAGAAGTGAAGCTAAGACCTTCACTGGGAATCACCTGCACGTTACCAACACGGGGGTAACATTCAAACAGGAAAGGGTGAGCATCATTTCAATCCATATAATAGAAAATATGATAAGTACTAATCGTAGGCTACGCACTAGAGAAATCAGCATCCAAAACACTGAACATTCGCATCACAATCATCATTCACATCACTTACAATAACTCATCTCATGTCATGTAGGCATATGAAATGCAACCCACTCGCGGGCATATGCATGAGGTACCTTTTCACAAACGTCGCTTAGCCCTTAAGGCCTCATCGTCACTTAGCCACATGGGCCTCAAAACGTCACTGGGTTTATGCATATGGGCATGAGACACTATGACATGCACCACTCACAACACACAAATACACAAATACCAAAATCATAGTCAATTATGTGACCCGTCACTTACCGGTTTGCTCACAAGAAGCACAGCACCTGTCAAATTCACAATCAACACACAACGTCACTTGGCCATTTAGACCTTAACATCACTTAGCCTTTTGGGCCTCAAACGTCACTGGGTTTTCATCGTCACTTATACAATAAATATCATCAGCTCAAACAATAGCCACTGAGGGCAAAAATGTCATTTACTAGCCCCCAAGGGCATCATCGTCATTTACACGTCATTATAATTAATATTAGCCACCAAGGGAAAAACAGTCATTTAACTAGCCACTAGGGGCATCATCGTCAAAATCATTATTTTTGACACTAAATCGTTAAAATCACTGGCCATACGCAAAAGAGAATTTCTAAAGACACCCGGAACATCTTTTCATTGTCACAGCAACGGTCACCGGAAACGGCCACTCGGGCGCCCCAGCAACCTTCAGAGATAATAAATTTTTATTTTTAAAAATTGAACACACAAATAGACAACTGAAAATGCTTCACAACGCTTTTTGAATCGTTCAAAACGGATATCCGGGTCAAAAGATACAACAAAAACAGTTTTGAGAAATATTTTGGAACATCCAGAAAATTGGCGCCATGGGCATCCAGCGCCCAGGCGCCTGGCGCCCAGCGCCTAGCAAAGTGCAACACACGCACGCACACACCTGGGCGCTCAGCGCCCAGCGCTGGCACCCAGCGCCCCAGACACAACACGCTGGAACTTGGCGCCCAGGAAACTGGCGCGTGCCTAGACATCCTGCGCCACACACAGACGCGGCGCCCAGAGCATCCAGCGCCCAGACAGCAACACACACCAGGCACCTTAGGCGCCCTTGCAGCAACCAAAAACCACTATTTTTCCAGCAACTTTCAAAACACTAAAAATTGATTCCTAACAATTTTAAAGTATCAAAATTCATATTTTTCAGCACCCAAAAATGCACTTATTTTATTCAAGATCACCAAAACTCATTGAAAAACATCACCAACATCATCATGGCGCCCTAGGCGCCCAAACATCCACAATCACCTATGCGACCTCATCACCACCAAGCCAAACACATAGATCAATATTATGGGCTCCCAACACATGCGCATATCACCATCAATAAGGCAAAATCATAGATCATGTACAAGTAATGGATCAAATTCGCATATACATATATGAATATATAAGAATTGACATCAAGAACATCAAGATCATCAAGAACATCAAGAAACAACATTAAGAGCATCAAGGATCTAGTCAAAAACCCTAGATCTAGGACCTATCATGAGATCTATTAGATGGAAGGATAGAGCTCCCCTAACCTTTCAAAGAAGAAGAGCTTGAAGCCTAGGAGTAGTCACCTATAGAGCCACAGCAACAACGGTGATCTCCTCTCTCCTTGATCTTCGAAATCCCTCTTCTCCTTCTCCTCTTGTGTTCGACTTCCTCTTCTCTTGGCCGCCCCTTGCTCTCTCTTTCTCACGCTCCTCTCTTTCTTTCTTTCCAATTCGTAAAATCACAAGTGAAAACCCTAGGCAAGACTCCTCACCAAAATGCGCCTAGGTCAAGCCATTGGGCCATGGGCTTCACTTAAGCCCAATCCATTCGAATGCACCTCCTCCTCCTAGCATCACACCACCCCTCAATTAAAACAATTCCAATAAATAATTAAAACCCAAATAAATAAAAGAAATACCTAAATTCTTAATTAAATAAATTAATTAAATATTTAGTGTGTTACATTAACCATCCCCTGTTCATTCTCAAATCCTCTATTTCCCCTCTAAACGGACAAAATTGACGTCTGTTTTATCTTTATTTCTATTTCTACTATGAAAATTTGAATACACTTCACATTTTCTAGTAAAATATAAATAAAGAGGGGCAGCTGTCATACCCCAATTTTGTCCGCCGAAGTCAAAAATATTTTTCTTAATTTTTAGGAATTTCAGAAAATAAAATAGTGCATATTTTTGCATTTTTGGGCATTTAAATAAAAGCAAATTAATTATTTTTGGACCAAGACCAAGTCAAGGACATGGTATACACGTTACTCTACCAAGGATTATTTTTGTATAATTTTTGGAAAGAAAGTCCCAGTCCAAAATAATTAAAAATGCATTTTCTTCATTTTTGGTGCATAGAAAAATGAAAAAAAGACCATTAAATATTCCTCAATTATTAAATTACAATTTTTATTGTCATGAATAATTAGAGGAAATATTTTATGGTGCTAAAAAATATGTGACACTTTTTAATAGGTGCACATTCACTTCCATGCCCAAAATTCAAAAACTCAAAAAAAAAGGGAAGTGTCCTCAATAAGACAAAACACCAAAAACTAGTTTTTTTTTCTCTCTCTCTCTCTCCCCCCACAATTTCGAAATTCTCTCTCTCTCTCTCCCCCCCACAATTTCGAAATCCCCTCTCTCTCTCTCTCTCTCCCTCTCACAAAATTCTTCCACACTCTTCTATTGTACTATTATTCCTTATCTTGAAGGAAATATTCCTTGTACCATCCTTAAACCTTCTCCTTTGGTGCATATCACCAATTCTCACTCACTCTCATGAGGATTCATGCCCTCTTTGGTAAATAACCCCACCCACTCACACTCACCTCTTCATTAGAAAATGCAAACTTACTTGAAATAGAACATTCCATCCCCATTCTACCATTGACCCTATTTTCACCTAGACCCATATATAAGCCTACACTCCAAAATAACAAAGAGGAGGCCTCATTTTCACCCTAGCACACCAAAAACTTCTCCCTCTTCCTCTCTTCCACGAAATCTCTCTCACTCCCTCACTTCATCCTTCAATCTTTCACCATCAAATCTTCCATTTCTTGCTAGATCATCATCATTCCTTCCATTCTCTTCAAGGTGGCATCATCAAATTGCTAAGAGCTAGCAATCTTTGTGGGTTCAAGGGTAGATCCAAGTTCATTTTGAGTCTATATCATCTCCTTCTTCATTTCTTTGTGATTTTGAGGTAAGCCTTGAAACCTTGCATCTCATATTTAGTTTTTCTTGCATAATCTCTCTTCTACTCCCAACTCCTTCTTGATTGCTTGTTGTTGTCGCCTTGAGGATCCGTTTCAAACATTTTGACAAGGACTTAGGGAGCCTTGGGTGTTTGAGATGGGTCCTTGGCCTTGAAGGAGTTGTTCTTCTACTTGATTAATTTCCCTTGCATTTTTACACATTTTGCACTAAAGTTCATGAAATAAAACATCACTTTCTTTCAAAAAAGGTTTCGGCCATGTAGTGTTTTTAGTGGTTCATGCATTTCTTTGTTCATTTATGGTGTTCATTTTGGTCTTTACCAGTTCATTAACTTTTTTACCAAAAAACCTAAAAAGATTTTACCACTTTGGTTTTTACCTATTCATTAACTATTCACCTAAAACATAAAAAGATTTTACCATTTTACTTTTACCTCTTCATTAAGTTTTTACTAAGAGTTTTTACCTCATTCATTGAAACATTTTTACCTTCATTCATCAAAACATTTTTACTACATCCTTACTCTAACTTTTTACTACTTCTTACCAAAACATTTTTAAGCTTTGCATTTCATTTATTTACATCATCCATGCAACACATTTTCATGCTTGCACACTAATACTTGCATACTCCCATATACTCGCATGTTCATGCATTCTTATATGCTTATGCTTATGCATCTTGCATTCTTTTATTCTATCACATGTTTATGCATCCTTGTATGCCATACATACATTCATAAACAAGTATGTTATACATTCAATAGTGTTATGCCTTGCATTCATTCTTAAATGTTCATGCATTCATTAATATCATGTCTTGCATTCAATAACCAAATGTTCATGCATTCATGCCATGTCAATTACTTCAAAATCAAACAAAATTGCATTCAATAATGTTCATTCATTCCTTGTATGCTCATGCATCATCACCCAACCGTGCATTCATATCCACATGCTTACTCATTTAAACTAAGAATATCCTATGCTTATGATCAATTGCATTCTTTTGTTCATGATACCATTTAAATGTCTTGACTTAATTGTGTGCCATCCTTTCTACATCTATGACCTCCTAATGAAGACGTAAGCCTACTTGCTTGTTGTAGCATAGAGTCATTAGGGTAAATACACTCCTTTGAGATTGTTGCCCGTCCCGTAGCAATTCTCACCCACACAACACAATTGCTTTGAGAACTTTGTTTTGCATCTTTGATAATTGAATCCCTTGATTGTATTGGCATGCTTAATCTTGGTTGATGAATAATATGTTCATGATTTCTTGATTGTTGAAGTATGAGTCTTGTTCATTCATTTGCATTTGGTTATGGATTTAGAATTGATTTGAAGTGTTCTTCTTTTTTTTTCTAAAACCTCTTTCCTAGATTCATTAATAAAAGAAAACCCTTTTATTTTCAAAACAAGAATAAAATAAATTGTCATTGACGACCAATCGCGCCGTTGCCGTTTAGGTTGTTAATGATGATTTTGTTTTCAAAAGAGTTAGTAGTGAGGGCATTCTAACCGTTGTTGTTCGGTCTTCACAAAAGCTCAATCCTATTTTCGAAAACTTATTCCTCAAAATTAAAACCAATTTTCACTAATGACCAATCGCGCCGTTGCCGTTTAGGTCATTAATGATGATTTCATTTTCAAAAGAGTTAGTAGTGAGGGCATTCTAACCGTTGTTGTTCGGTCTTCACAAATGCTCACCCAATTGCGAAAAACCCCTTAAGCCGTTTTCAAAACCAAAAACCGAGAACTACGTAGCTTTGAATTCTCCATCGCACCGGGAGATACGTAGGAGCGGGGTCCTGTCCCGTCAAGCACACTCTTAAAAAATCTTTGTTTTGTCCTGATTTTCAAAGATAACCAAAAATATTCTTCTTCCCTCCTGTTTTCAATAAAACAAACCTTAAAGAAAAGAAAAGAAAAGAAGTAGAATAAATTGCTTTCAACTCGAACTTTTGTCTAAACCACACATCAAGTTAATGGTTCCCTTTCGGTAGAAAGGAGGTGCGGGGTGCTAATACCTTCCTCGTACCTAACCGACCCCCGAATCTACATCTCTTCGTTTTCAAAAGACCATCCGCCTTTTCAAGGACTTTTTTTCAATGTTTTGGTCTTAAAATAAAAATATTGGTGGCGGCTCCAAACTTCTTCTGCGTTGTCAAACGAAAAGTCCCAAACCCGATTTTTCGGACGCAACACTCAAACAGTAAAGGGAGTGGGGCTGGTTTGATCCTAGAGAGCCCGAAAGGGACGACGGTAGAGGTCTCGTTAACATTATCCTTTTCCACTTCAAATAACCAGGCAGAGTACAAAGCATGCATCACAGGACTTATGCTCGCTAGAGAATTCAAAGCACAACGGGTCGAGCTTCGCTCCGACTCTCTGCTAGTAGTGTCCCAGATTGGAGAGGCATATGATGCCAAAGATGAAGTTTTGCAGAGGTACCTCGCCAAGGTACGAGAACTGCTCGAGCAGTTTGAGCGCCTAGAGGTCCGACACATCCCTAGATCAGAAAATGCAAGGGCGGATGTGCTCTCGAAACTGGCGAGCACAAAGACCCCAGGGAACCACAGGAGCGTGATCCAGAAAACACTCCCTCAACCCAGCGTCCGATTAGAAACAGTCCCAATCACAAATGCCTGCACGGTCAATCAGGGTGAGACTTGGATCGACCCCATCCTAAAGTACATCGTGTTGGGGGAGGAGCAGAACGATCCAAAGAAGTCGGCTCTCACCCATAGACGGGCATCGTCCTACTCAGTAATTGAAGGAAAATTGTTTCGCAGAGGATTCACGACACCATTACTTAAGTGTCTGACGCCACACGGGGCCGATTACGTGTTAAGAGGGATCCACGAAGGATTATGTGGAAATCACCTGGGGCACGAGTGTAACACCCCTTTTCTACCCGGTAATTTATTTACTAAAAATCAGAGTTTCTCTTTTTTTTTGTCAACTAAAGGAATGTCACATTTCAACTTAAAAACATCACCACTCGCAAATAACAGTGTCAATCATAAAATTCACTGTATAAAGGGAATGCGATACATAACACCCTGCAAATGGGACGAACCCAAAACACCTGTTCAGTCAACACAGTAATATGCTGCATCATCTCGCAGCGGAATAAAATTTAAGGATTCAAGTGAAACAACCATAGCATCTTTGCAAAATCAAAATAATTAAAGACAAGCATTCATCCCCCACTAGAGTGCTACGTATCAGAGCAGACGACCCGACTCAGCTAACGAAGGTACCTAAGCCTTCACTCGATACTACCTGCACGTTACCGGATAGGGGTAACATTCAAACAGAAGGGGTGAGTTCATCTAACAATAAAATAGTGTATATGATAAGTATTATGCTAGAGCTACAATGCTATATAAACCAACTTCGCACATCAAATCAGTCATCTCAGCAAGTCATCACAAAGTCATGAGTATGTATGAAATGCAACCCATCGCAACGGGCGTATGCATGTGGTACCAGTCATCATCATCACTAAAAAGCCTTTATGGAATCATCGTCACTTGTAAGACCGCAGCCTTTTATCGTCACTTGTAAGACCGCAGCCTTTTATCGTCGCTTGTAAGACCGCAGCCTTTATGCACATGAGTTGCATGAGACACGATGACATGCACCAAACACAACCACACACAATCACGGTCAACTTAGTGACCCATTACTTACCAGTTCGCCAATCAAAGGCACATCACCTGTCAAGTCATCGTTACATATATCATCATCATTAATACCATCATCACTAATATTCTCATCGTCATTAACATCATCGTCGCTAATAGCCTTTATGGCATCATCGTCGCTTATAATACCACAGCTTTTATTCATCATCAATATCATCGTCAATCAAGTAATAGCCACTAGGGCATTATCGTCAAAAACATCAACACGTCCTTATTGACACTGGGACACTAATATTGCCGATTACATCAAAAGGTTTTACTTCAGCTCACGGCACCAATTAGGACACCAAAAAGGGTTTTAAACACCGAAATAGTTTTACAACGCCAACAACAACGACTTTGAAGCACAGGTAGAAAACTGAACAAGCTTCACAACGCACTTTGAAGCACTTAAAACGGACATCCGAGTCAAAAGATATGACAAAAACAAAACCAGGGAACATTTGGGCAACATCCTGAAAATGGCGCCCAGTCACTGGGCGCCTAGTAGGGAACACGCTGGGAACTGGCCAGCAACAGGAACTGGCGCAGGAAGGGATCCTGGCGCCTAGCAGCACAGAAAAACTGGCGCAGCCACTGAAAACTGGCGCAGCAACACAAACTGGCGCCCTTAGCGCCCCTTCGCCAAGACACAGCGCGCAACACAGACACAGGCGCCCAGGCACAGGGCGCCAAGGCGCCCTTGCTCCAAGACACAAACTCACGCACCCACGCACACAGCAACACTCACACACACCTTGGCACACGGCGCCCATGCACTGGGCGCCAAAAATAGAATGGCAACAACTTGGCACACGACGCCCACACCCAGGGCGCCAAACTCAGGAACACAGGCACAACACACTGACACACAGGAACACTCCCAGACACGGCGCCCAGGCACTGAGCGCCAAAAACAGCAACAGGATCACCAGGCAACACAGACAGGCACGGCGCCCATGCACAGGGCGCCTAACACAGAACACGCACAGACATCAAAACACACACGATTGGCCACGGCGCCCATGCACGGGGCGCCAAAAACAGCAACACGCCAGGACACCACACGCAACATCCTTGGCCACGGCGCCCATGCATAGGGCGCCAAAATCAGCAACATGGCCACGCCCAGCAAATGGCGCCCAGCGCCAGGGCCACAAATCCAGCACACCCAAATCATCAAACAACACATATGCAACTCATCAATTTCGCAACATCCATTATCAAAACATCAAATTTGTAATAACCTTCATCAAAACATCAATTTTATAATAACCTTCATCAGAACATCAATTTTATAATAACCTTCATCAAAACATCAATTTCATAACAATCATCATCAAGCACCAATTTCAATCAACAACTAGTTCAAACAATTCAAACAAGAGTCATGGCAACATAGGTCTAATCCCCTACCCTAATACCCATCATACCCACCATTATAGTGAAAGAGAGATCTCACCCTTACCTGATATCGAAGGGTATTCCAATAGCGAATTGACGGAAAGAAATTACGGGTTCACGAGAACGATTTAACTCCAACATGCAATGCTTAACTCGAACGCGCACAGTTATGCAACAACAAATACAGTGGCAGACTAAACGTCAGACACCAAACATATTAAATATAATTAATCGCTTTAAATGAATTTAATCGTATTTTCGGAAAGAGAGTACCTATTGGATAGTACAAGACGCCGATGACAACCGCTCGAAATCATGAATGCGGTCATGTTGGAATGGCCGAATGCTCGAATTACGAAGGGGCTTGTCTTAATAAGATTAGTCAACGATGGTTGGAAGGCGTTCTTTGGCGAAGTCGCATGTTGTTGGATTAGTACATGATTAATTTGTGTAGGTATCGCAATCAGTGACTGTGGGGGTGGGTGGAGTTGAGCTCTAAGGCGTAAACCAAATAAGAGATGGGTTCTGTTGAAATCCAAATTGGTTTGTACGCGACAGTCATGGCGGTAGAGGCTCCATGTTTAGCGATTTGGGGTTGCTGTCACGAATTAGGAAGGCACGAGATAACATCAAATCAGTCCCAAGTTGAATAATCAGCTTGTACATGGCTATCCTTTCCGCAACACGCATCTGAGAGGCTATTCGAACCACTACAGTTTGCGAAGGGCGAGTCGCGGCGGAGAGGAAGGGATCGCGAAGAGGGAACGCGGTTTTTGGTGCGACTTTTGCTAACCAACGAAGCCATAATTTATAAAACTAAGGTCATAAACAGAATCCATGGCAAAATTCGAGTGGAAAGGTGAAATTTGAGGGTCAGTCGTGAAGAGAGGAGGGAGAACGCGAGATGGAGGGATATGGCTGCACACAAGGGTTCGTGAGTTCAGTAGAACCGAGAAAGAAGAAGAACAGGACGCGGGTCGGGCCCAGTGGGTCGCGAGTTGGGCTGGTGTGTTTTGCTTGGGCTGAGCAGCTAACTAAGAGGAGGGGTGCGAGTAGTAGTGAAATGGGGGTGTATGCGCTAAAACTCCAAAAAATCCGTTTTAAAAATATTTTTAATGCCCATTTCCATTACAACTACCATTCTAACACTTCAATAGCCCAAAATAACTTTTAAAATAATTAATACCTAAAATACAAATATTTATTATCAAAATAAACTAAATATAAAATAATTATAACATATTACTTATAACATATAAAAATACATTTGAATGTGATTTCCACTAATTTTAATGACACAAACGCACAATAAATTAAAATAATTTAGTCTTATCAATCTAAAATACTTAATACAATAAAAATACTTTAAAAGAGCCACAACGCACGAAAATTGGGATGTTACAATCCAACCCCCCTTAAAAGAAATTTCGTCCTCGAAATTTCATAAGCTCAAGACAAACTAAAATAATAATTACTCCGAGATTTCAAACACACAAGAGAAAAATCCAAACCTTGAAAATTTCACAAAAAATGAGAAGTCAACGACATTCAAGGGAAGAAACTGAAGGTATCAACAAAAGACGAGGCACGGTGAAAATTTTATGACCGAGGATAGTGAATATTTAACTACAAGGAAAATAAAGCTGGAATGTCAACAAACTAACTTAGGGATTGCGAAAGGGAGAGTTACATGATCGAGTCTTGACAACATTTTAGTGGAAAGTATAGAAGAAGAATTGAAAGTAGAGTTTGAGACTTTAGAGACTCACGCCCCAAAATCGTGGGTCATTAGTCGCTATAAGAGTAACTTCTGAACTCGTGTCGCGAGGTGAATTGTCATAAACTCTTAAACTAAGCATTTTCTAGCAAGCATAAAAAGAATCAATCCTAATAATATTATATGAGGCTCACTACAATTAAAATAGCATAAACAAGTATAATTACGTTATCACATCCACACGGAAAACACTATAGTACGAAATTCAGACAGAACAACAGTCACACAATTGACACATCTTAAAACAAAAGAATCAATTAAGATAGAGATCCTACAAACTCACTAGCCGAATAATAACACGAAAATAAAAATAAAAGTAACAAGAAAGTAGAAGTTATGCAAGAACAATAATTACGATGTACATAAGTCATACAAATACAAGACTGAATGTTAACTTAACCAATCTAAATAAAACACCTTTTAGAACATATGACAATAAAGGCTAAGTAAATAGGAGTACAGGGGCAGTGTCAGTGCGCAATTTTAATCAAAGGTTTCAAAACCACGTAGCACAAACTATAAAAATATAACAACCAAAACCAAATCATAAAAACTCGGTGTAGACAATTTAGATGTCGCAATCATAAATCATATAGCATGTAATTTATGAAACAATCCATAAAGATACATAGCTCAAAACGTTGCACGACGAGTACAATTAGACAAATAGGACAAAATAAATAAAATAAATGATATAAAAATATAGTTCTCATTTAAACTCCTTATATATAATCTCACCCATTAAAATAAAAGAACTCAGTAATTATTACACTTAGGCGGGGAAATTATATTTATAGAAATCAAAATATCACAACACATTACTTGTCAAGTAGCAACGTTAAATCAAATAATTGACAAAGCAATTTCTCTGAAGCACCAAGTTTAGAGCATTAATAAGTAAATAAAAGGAACATCGAAGGACTTTGTGTAAGACATGGTAATATTTAATTAAATAAATGACATACATTGTGAACATCCAAAAATAGTTTAATATAAGATTACGAGTAGACTAAATAAACATTTTAACTCACAAAATCACGTAATGCAATTAACCACTACAAAGTCAAACTATAGAAGTGCAGCTTTTGTGGACACAAAGTTTCAAAAGCAAGAAGGTAACAAAGTAAATGACAACATTACAGAGTTCACACAAGGAAGCACAATGGAAAACCAACACAAGGCCAAAAATACAGGGTTCACAAGAGAAGACACAATAAACACACAACGCATGGCTTAAAGAATAGACTAAGCTTTATGAAAAATTCTCTCTAAGGGAAAAGTCATTTGAGTTCTCACTAAGAGTCAAACTTCTTTTTATCCGTTATAGCCTTGATGATTCCTCTACGGAATACCTATTGCATATCTCATTACCTTAAAACTTACTGATTGAATTAGTCAGCTTAACAACTACCAAGAATAAAGTAAGCGATGCTTGCAACTCTACTCAGAGTTCACACATCAGAAAGCAAAATAAACAACACAAACAGTCTGGTTAGGACCGAACAATCAAAAAAAGTTTACTTGATTTCAACAACCTGCAATGTAAACAATGGTTAATGCTAAAAGACAACAGTTGGTCGTTAGCCGACACAACGACTCGACGACTTGGCCGGACGGACCAACCATTGCTCTGATACCACTAATGTAACACCCATTTTCTACCCGGTAATTTATTTACTAAAAATCAGAGTTTCTCTTTTTTTTTTGTCAACTAAAGGAATGTCACATTTCAACTTAAAAACATCACCACTCGCAAATAACAGTGTCAATCATAAAATTCACTGTAAAGGGAATGCGATACATAACACCCTGCTAATGGGACGAACCCAAAACACCTGTTCAGTCAACACAGTAATATGCTCCATCATCTCGCAGTGAAACAACCATAGCATCTTTGCAAAATAAAAATAATTAAAGACAAGCGTTCATCCCCCGCTAGAGTGCTGCGTATTAGAGCAGACGACCCGACTCAGCTAACGAAGGTACCTAAGCCTTCACTCGATACTACCTGCACGTTACCGCATAGAGGTAACATTCAAACAGAAGGGGTGAGTTCATCTAACAATATAATAGTGTATAAGATAAGTATTATGCTAGAGCTACAACGCTATATAAACCAGCATCGCACATCAAATCAGTCATCTCAGCAAGTCATCACAAAGTCATGAGTATGTATGAAATGCAACCCATCGCAACGGGCGTATGCATGTGGTACTAGTCATCATCATCACTAAAAAGCCTTTATGGCATCATCGTCACTTGTAAGACCGCAGCCTTTTATCGTCACTTGTAAGACCGCAGCCTTTTATCGTCGCTTGTAAGACTGCAGCCTTTATGCACATGAGTTGCATGAGACACGATGACATGCACCAAACACAACCACACACAATCACGGTCAACTTAGTGACCCATTACTTACCAGTTCGCCAATCAAAGGCACATCACCTGTCAAGTCATCGTTACATATATCATCATCATTAATACCATCATCACTAATATTCTCATCGTCATTAACATCATCATCGCTAACAGTCTTTATGGCATCATCGTCGCTTATAATACCACAGCTTTTATTCATCATCAATATCATCGTCAATCAAGTAATAGCCACTAGAGCATTATTGTCAAAAACATCAACACGTCCTTATTGACACCGAGACACTAATATTACCGATTACATCCAAAGGTTTTACTTCAGCTCACGACACCAATTAGGACACCAAAAAGGATTTTAAACACCGAAATAGTTTTACAACGCCAACAACAACGACTAACGGGGACAGCCACTTGGGGCGCCCATAAACTGTCAGAAAAATAATAATTTTTACCCTAAAATAGATCACACAGGTAGAAAACTGAACAAGCTTCGCAACGCACTTTGAAGCACTTAAAACGGACATCCGAGTCAAAAGATATGACAAAAACAAAACCGGGGAACATTTGGGCAACATCCTGAAAATGGCGCCCAGTCACTGGGCGCCTAGCAGGGAACACGCTGGGAACTGGCCAGCAACAGGAACTGGCGCAGGAAGGGATCCTGGCGCCTAGCAGCACAAAAACTGGCGCAGCCATTGAAAACTGGCGCAGCAACACAAACTGGCGCCCTTCACGCCCCTGCGCCAAGACACAGCGCGCAACACAGACACAGGCGCCCAGGCACAGGGCGCCAAGGCGCCCCTGCGCCAAGACACAAACCCACGCACCCATGCACACAGCAACACTCACACACACCTTGGCACACGGTGCCCATGCACTGGGCGCCAAAAACAGAATGGCAACAACTTGGCACACGGCGCCCACACCCAGGGCGCCAAACTCAGGAACACAGGCACAACACACTGACACACAAGAACACTCCCAGACACGGCGCCCAGGCATTGGGCGCCAAAAACAGCAACAGGATCACCAGGCAACACAGACAGGCACGGCGCCCATGCACAGGGCGCCTAACACAGAACACTCACAGACATCAGAACACACACACGATTGGCCACGGCGCCCATGCACAGGGCGCCAAAATCAGCAACATGGCCACGCCCAGCAAATGGCGCCCAGCGCCAGGGCCCCAAATCCAGCATACCCAAATCATCAAACAACACATATGCAACTCATCAATTTCGCAACATCCATTATCAAAACATCAATTTTGTAATAACCTTCATCAAAACATCAATTTTATAATAACCTTCATCAAAACATCAATTTTATAATAACCTTCATCAAAACATCAATTTCATAACAATCATCATCAAGCACCAATTTCAATCAACAACTAGTTCAAACAATTCAAACAAGAGTCATGGCAACATAGGTCTAAGCCCCTACCCTAATACCCATCATACCCACCATTATAGTGAAAGAGAGATCTCACCCTTACCTGATATCGAAGGGTATTCCAATAGCGAATTGACGGAAAGAAATTAGGGGTTCACGAGCACGATTTAACTCCAACATGCAATGCTTAACTCGAACGCGCACAGTTATGCAACAACAAATACAGTGGCAGTCTAAACGTCAGACACCAAACGTATTAAATATAATTAATCGCTTTAAATGAATTTCATCGTATTTTCGGAAAGAGAGTACCTATTGGATAGTACAAGACGCCGATGACAACCGCTCGAAACCATGAATGTGGTCAAGTTGGAATGGCCGAATGCACGAATTACGAAGGGGCTTGTCTTAATAAGATTAGTCAACGATGGTTGGAAGGCGTTCTTTGGCGATGTCACATGTTGTTGGATTAGTACATGATTAATTTGTGTAGGTATCACAATCAGTGACTGTGGGGGTGGCTGGAGTTGAGCTCTAAGGCGTAAACCAAATAAGAGCTCTAAGGCGTAAACCAAATAAGAGATGGGTTCTGTTGAAATCCAAATTGGTTTGTACCCGACAGTCATGGCGATAGAGGCTCCATGTTTAGCGATTTGAGGTTGCTGTCACGAATTAGGAAGGCACGGGATAACATCAAATCAGACCCAAGTTGAATAATCAGCTTGTACATGGCTATCCTTTCCGCAACACGCATCTGAAAGGCTATTCGTACCACTGCAGTTTGTGAAGGGCGAGTCGCGGCTGAGAGGAAGGGATCGCGAAGAGGGAACGCGGTTTCTGGTGCGACTTTTGCTAACCAACGAAGCCATAATCAATAAAACTAAGGTCATAAACAGAATCCATGGCGAAATTCGAGTGGAAAGGTGAAATTTGAGGGTCAGTCGTGAAGAGAGGAGGGAGAACGCGAGATGGAGGGATATGTCTGCACACAAGGGTTCGCGGGTTCAGTAGAACCGAGGAAGAAGAAGAACAGGACGCGAGTCGGGTCTGGCCCAGTGGGTCGCGAGTTGGGCTGGTGTGTTTTGCTTCGGCTGAGCAGCTAACTAAGAGGAGGGGTGCGAGTAGTAATGAAATGGGGGTGTATGCGCAAAAACTCCAAAAAATCCGTTTTAAAAATATTTTTAATGCCCATTTCCATTACAACTACCATTCTAACACTTCAATAGCCCAAAATAACTTTTAAAATAATTAACAGCTAAAATACAAATATTTGTTATCAAAATAAACTAAATATAAAATAATTATAACATATTACTTATAACATATAAAAATACATTGGAATGTGATTTCCACTAATTTTAATGACACAAACGCACAATAAATTAAAATAGTTTAGCCTTATCAGTCTAAAATACTTAATACAATAAAAATACTTTAAAAGAGCCACAACGCACGAAAATTGGGATGTTACAACGAGCACTGGCTAAGAAGGCGCTTAGAGCTGGATACTATTGGCCCATGATGGAGGGTGATGCAAGCAAGCTAGTTAAAAGATGTGAAAAGTGCCAGAAGCACGCAGATGTGCACATCGCCCCTCTGGTCGAACTAAACTCAATGACCACTCCATGGCCGTTCGCATGGTGGGGAATCGACCTTTTGGGCCCGTTCTCAGTAGCCCCTGGACAACTGAAGTACTTAATCGTGGCAGTGGACTACTTCACCAAGTGGGTGGAAGCCGAGCCCTTTGCGACTATCACCTCCAGAAACTGCTTGAAGTTTTTCAAGAAGAATACACTAGTTCGATTCGGAGTCCCTGAGGTCGTGGTCTCGGACAACGACACCCAGTTCACGGAGAAAAACTTCCACGAGTACAAGTCAGAACTAGGAATCAAGCAGCGCTTTACCTTGGTCGAGCACCCACAGACCAACGGGCAAGTAGAGGCCGCCAACCGAGTGATTCTGCGCGGGCTGAAAAGAAGGCTGGAAAAATCCAAAGGCAAATGGGTTGAAGAACTTCCTTTCGTGTTATGGGCCTATCGGACTACCCCGCACTCCACCACAGGCGAAACCCCATTCAAGATGGTATACGGGGTAGAAGCACTCATCCCGATAGAAATTGGAGAGCTCAGTTGGAGAACCGCAAATCTCAAGACCCCTGACGAGAACGATCAAGGACTTAGGGAAGAACTCGACTTGGTTGAAGAGCTCCGCACCAAAGCATCATTGAAAGAAGCACTAGTGAAACAAGGGATGGCGACAAGATACAACTCGAAGGTCGTCCCTAGAGAGTTCACCATTGGCCAGCTCGTCCTCAGAAGAGCGACGATAGGACAGAAGTTCGCAGCTCAAGGCAAACTCGCCCCGAACTGGGAAGGGCCCTACCGAGTCGTGTCGAGGACAAGGAAGGGCGCCTACCAACTTCAAACCATGGGAGGTAGAGCAGTGCCAAGGACATGGAATGCGGCCAACCTCAGGCGATACTTCATTTAAAATTTGTGCCTAAATTTAATTGTAACGTTGACAAGTACTCTATCGTTGACACTTTTGAATAAAGAAGGTAAACCGGGCAGGACACTCTTTTCCCGCTGGGTTTTTTTTGAGGCCCGCCCGGTCATCAGCATAGATGGAATATTTTTATATGTTGTCTCATCCTTTTATGTTTTTCATAACAGACCCGTTAACCGCCAGGCGGGTTAAAATCAAACCGAGTTTGATAAACCACTGAGCGGGTTCAAAGGTATTTAGTCGAACTAAGCCACACCCGAAGCGACCACGATCAATGGTCGCAACCCCTAGGGCGAGTTAAATGTGGGCACGAAGGCTAAAACGAGAATTAAACACGACTAAGCAACCATGATTAATAGTCGCACCCCCTAGGGCGAGTTAAATTTGGGCACGAAGTCTAGTAAACTGCCCGAAGGCTAAAATACGAATTAAACAGGACGAGCAAAATAACGATTTCAAAGCCAAGCATTGGCAAAGTACATATTACAAAAATGGAACGACCCAAAGGCCGCCCTAAAATAAATGTCTCAGGAAAATACTTGGAGCATATTACAAGTTTCAAGATTGATGAGGACAGTCAAAAACAACAATCTCTTCCACTACGATGTTTCCCTGCTCGTCCTCCTCGGCGGGCTGAATGATCCGACCATTTACATGGGAGTGGGAGAAGTTGATAATTTTGGGGTCGAGCTCCAGATCCGAGTAGATACACCGCACCTGAGCCAGAGCCTCGTTGTTCAACCCGCCAACCTCACCAAACAGCTCCTTAACCCTGTCCGCTTCAAGCTGTACCCTCTTCTCGGCTTCGGCTAAACCAGCCAGGGCATCATCCCGCTCTTGAGGGGTGGTGGAGAGCGTCTTCCTGACTTCAGCAAGGGAATTGGCAGTAGGTTGGAGTGCGGCCTCTGACTCTTGCAGTTTCTTCTTGGTGGACTCCAACTCCTCCCGCACCTCTGAGATGTAAGCATAAGCACGACTTAGCTTATCAGTTTTGTCTAAGTTATCACTCTCCAACCATAAGTTTTGGGCGAGGAGAATATTACCTTTGGTCCGCACCATTTCTCCCTGCTTCAACTTGGCAATCATGCGAGACCCAGCCTTGGCCACCTCGGCCACAAACAGAAGGGGGTCTTCACAAAAACCTTTGACGATGTCCGCCTCAGTCACCTCCTCCAGATCGAACCCCGAGATGGGACTCTTTTGAGGTCCTTTGTGAGCCCTGGACTTCTTAGGGACAGGGTCTTCCCTGGTCAGATCGACAGTGGGAGGAGTGCGACCTCTCTTCGTCCCAGCAAGGGGCGTGCTGTTCTCCCCTCCTCCAGACGCCACGGTGTCCTCAGGAACCGGGGAAAGGGTAACAGCAGGGGAGGACGGGCCGGGCTGGGGCTTTTTTCCCTTCTTAGCTTTCCTCATCAACTCAGCAAAATCTAGACTAGCCATTTCACCTGCGAAGAAGGAAAGAATACGATTAAAAAAAATATGGGCCGACCAGCCATACCAAGAGCGACTTTGAACTCAGCATCGTTGGTCGCTTTCACTAACTGGTAACACTTGATCAGGCCGTCCTCCATCCACGAATTCAAGTTCTCAAGCAGTCTCAAAGTCTCAATATTTTCCTCCCTGAGCTGACATCGGGTCCTATATGTGGCAGGCATGCGGCAAAAGTGGGCATACGTCCATGCTATGGGATACTTCATGCTAGTTACTCGCCCCCGGGCATCCATCGACCAGACCATCTTTTGGGATTCGTCGCAAACAGGGACTACCCACAGGAAAGAAGACTTCCAGGGTTTGAGCGAGTCAGAAAAAGGCTTGAATATTTTGTAGTCCGACTGGGCCTTAAGACTCAGATGCTCCCACCGGTTTCGATTGCTGCCTGGCTCCGGTCGCCTGCTCGTTTCAAAATTTTTGAAGAAAGCCTGCCAAGTGTACTCTCGCCCCATCACACTCAATAACTGTTCGAACACCTTGACGAAGGCCCATGAGTTCGGGTGCAACTGCGAGGGAGCGACCCCTAGATAGCGGAGAATATTGCGTTGAAACAGGAAAACGGTGGGCGGATCCCGATGTCGCGAAGTACGGTCGCATACATAGTAAACTTTAGAGTGGGCAGAATCATAGCTACCTTTTCCTGTGAAGAAGGACCTTCGACCGCCCATATCTGACCCGGGTCGCCAACAAATCTGGCGAAAAACTGTAACACTTCATCCCCAGGTTTAATGATCAAAGGTACCCGGCCTAGCACGGCCGATGAAATCCAGGAACGATCTTCCCCTAATACTCCTCTCCAGCCGGCTTCCCCTCCTCCGGAGACGGCTGGATAACCCGCTCCTAATGAGCTGAGGAGGTAGAAGGTGGGTCATTGATGAATCCCCATCACATGATGATTTTCACTGCAAAAAAGGGGGAATTTTACTTAATAATTTGATGAATGAATGGAAAGTGTTAGGAGAAAATTAAGAAGTTGTTTTATTTGGGATTTAATTGCTTTGCAGTGTTTATGTTGGGTTTTGTGGTGTTTTTGTGCCCAGGGACTAGGTGAAGAGAAGAACGAAGAAATGCAAGCAAGCAGACTCAAAAATACAAGGAAATAAGGTTTCAGCCAAATCGCACTGAAGTTGCGCTGGAAGCGCAAGTGAGGCGCAAGAATCCACTGTAGCGTCCTCCACCCGCGCCTAAGTGGCGCTGGAAGCGCGAGTTGCGCGCGGATTGACAGAAACAGTCACGCAGAGTTGTGCTGAAGTTGCGCTGGGAGCGCCAGTGAGGCGCAAAACACCGGAAAACACATTAAATCAGGCCCAGCACGCGTTTTGCTGGGACTTTTGGCCGTTTTTGGAACCCTAGAACAGGAGAGGAGCAATTCCGGCTGACGGCTACCGAAGAATCAAGACTTGGGAACAAGGATTGAAGCTTCATATGTGTTCATCATCATCTTCCACTTGTAATTTTCCTTGTTTCTCTTCATTAATCATGAATAGCTAAATCTCTTTATGTTAGGGATGAAGGAATATTGATGTAACTCTATTGTCGCTGGTTTAGGATCAGATTTGTATCGTACTCTCTCGTATTTTGTGTATCGAATTTCTATGCTTAATGCTTTTTATGGTTGGAAAACTCATACAATGATATTTTGTTCAATTATGAAATGGGAGTTTTATTCTTGAATGTTTGAAATTCGATACCCTCAATTGGTAGTTTAGGAATAATCTATGAGTTGTTGTATAATGCAAACTCTTGCTTTAATGCTTGTTGTTAATTAGAATCACCTAAGGGATTAGGGATTTAGTTATCGACAAAGGACTAGTTACCTAAGGAACTAGGAATTGGTTAATGTTGTGAGTTTGATAGCAAGATTAGAGAGAGAGATTAACTTTCAAATTAAATCAGTGGCAATAGGGTGAAATCAATAGGAATTCGTCCCTAGCATCCTTTACCATCGTATCCTTTTCAACTCGTTTTTCGGTTATTATTATTTAAAAACACAAAAATATTTTATTGCTTTACTTCGAGCTTGACAGCTCAACAATTATCAAACCAAAACCCTTTTAAACCTGGTTCCTATTAGTAGTTGTTAACATCCTTAGTAAAATAACTTCGATCCTTGAGGACGATATCCCGGTACTTACCGGTTTAATACTTGCACGATTCGGTACACTTGCCGAAAAGTTAACAAGTTTTTGGCGCCGTTGCCGGGGATCGAAATTACATTTACTAGTAGTTCGAAGGCAACTGCAAATTCGAACCCGTACATATTTACATTCACTTTAGTTTTATTTCTGTTATTTTTTTTATTATTGTATATATATTACACGGTTTGCTTTGACACTTGTGCGAGTTTCTTGTGTTCTCAGTGCATGCGCGGAGCTGTTAATCCTCGGGATTTACTTTTCGATCCGGAGATTGAGAAAACCGCTAGAGCTAATAGAAAGGAAGCAAGGTTAAGGAAGCAAGGAGCAACAACCGGAGAATCTTCTGTGCAACAAACTGTGACTGTAATTATGGGAGAAAATCCACCACCTGCTCGCACTCTTGGCGACTTTGGTAGAAGAAATCAAGGCGTTCAAGCATACACCTTCCAACCTGTGGGAGCTGTGGCATTTGAGATCAAGTCTTCGATCCTCACTGCCTTGAAAGCAGAACAATTCTCTAGGTCTGATGCTGAAGATCCAAATCAACACTTATTTCAGTTCTATGAAATTTGTGGGTCCACAAATCCTGTGGGAGTGACGGATGACCAGAAAAAGTTGCGTCTCTTTCCATATACTTTGACTGGGAGGGCTAAGGATTGGCTAAACACTATCCCAGCAGGAACTATTAACAATTGGGGTGATCTAGAGAGCAAGTACTTAGAAAGATTCTTTCCAATTTCTAAGTTCATCAAGAAAAGGGCTGAAATATCAAATTTTGAGCAAGGAGATGCTGAGTCTCTTTATGATGCTTGGGAAAGGTTCAAACTGTTAGTAAAAATATGTCCTGGGCATGGTATTGATGACTTTGTTCAGTTGCAAACTTTCTGTCATGGTTTGCGACCTCAAACAAGAATTATGTTAGATGCCTCAGCTGGAGGGTCTATGGCTTCTAATGAGTACCGGATTCAAAATGATAGAGGGGCAACAAAGAGGCCAGGAATTTTAGAGTTGGACGCTAATAGTGCTGTGTTGGCTCAACAAAAGGTAATGTCACTTCAAATTGAGGCTCTCACTAAACAGTTAGCTGCTGCTTTGCCAGGTGGATCTCAAACTCCTGCAACCGTTCAAGCAGTACAAACGGGGGCATGTAATTATTGTGGCAGAAATGCTCATGAAGGAGACTGTGCGACTCATGGAGATAACAGTGAACAGGTTAATTATATGGGCAACTTTCAGAAGCAAGGTGGGAACCCTTATTCTAACACCTACAATCCTGGGTGGAAGAATCATCCCAACTTCTCTTGGAAGAATAATGATACCGCAGGGTCACATCAGCAGCAACCTAGTCAAGAACAAAGAAAGCCATCTCCTATGGAGGAAGCGTTGACTCAGTTTATGCAAATGACAAGGACAACCTTTCAATCTCAAGACCAAGCTATGAAGAACATGGAAAAGAATCATGAAGCTTCCATAAAGAATTTAGAGACTCAAATTGGGCAGTTATCAAAGCAGCTTGCTGGATCATCTAACAGCGGTTTCTCAGCTAATACAGTTGACAACCCTAGGGATGAATTTGCTAAGGCTATTTCTCTAAGAAGTGGTCGGGAGTTGCCGACTCCTGTGGTAAATTGTGAAAAGAAGGTGTCAGTTGAAAATGAAAGAACAGAGTTGAGTGAAAAGAATGAAAATGAAAAAGATGGAGAAGTTGAAAATGAGTTGAGTAAGGAAAGTGAAGAAGGTGTGAAGTCTAACCCTAATAAAAACAATTTGTTCTTTGATGTGCAGGTACAGGAGAAACTCAAGGCATCTCCTCCGCAAGTGAAGTTACCGTATCCTCATGCTAGCAAGAAAAATCAAAAAGATGAGCAGTTTTCTAAGTTCATGGAGGTTTTCAAGCGGCTACAAATCAATATACCCTTCGCAGAAGCTCTAGAACAGATGCCCATATATGCCAAATTCATGAAGGAGCTTTTGACAAAGAAGAGGAAACTCAAAGAGGACGAAACAGTGGCTTTGACTGAGGAGTGCAGTGCTATAATCCAGAGGAAGCTCCCTCAGAAAATGAAAGATCCGGGAAACTTCACCATTCCGTGTGCAATTGGCGACATAGCCGTTGGCAAAGCTCTCTATGATCTGGGGGCCAGTATTAATCTTATGCCATTGTCTATGCTGAAGAGGCTTGGTGGTGGTGAGGTGAAGCCGACTAGAATGTCTCTAACACTTGCTGATCGATCAATAAAATATCCTTATGGAGTGTTGGAAGATGTTCTGGTCAGAGTTGACAAATTCCTATTCCCGGTAGACTTTGTGATACTTGACATGGAGGAAGATGCAGAGGTACCACTTATTCTGGGAAGACTATTTTTAGCCACAGGGCGAGCTTTGATTGATGTGCAACAAGGGAAGCTAATCTTAAGGTTCCAGGATGAGAAGATCACTTTTAATGTTTTTGAAGCTATGTGCCATCCTGATGACAAAGGACAGTGTTTTAGGGTGGATGTACTTGATAATTCTGTGAAAGAGACCTTTAGACAGGAAGTACCATCTCCTCCATTGGAGAATGTAATTGTAAACTCTATTGAAGAAGCAGAAGAGAATCTGGGGAGTGAAATAGAAGACTGCATTCTGCAGTTTGAAGCTTCTCAGATAGAAAAGGTGTCAAAGAAAAGAGAAGAGCTAGATAGGGGGGAGAGTCCCGAGAAAAAGATCCCTGAATTGAAGCAACTCCCCTCTCATCTGAAGTATGTTTTCCTTGCAAATGATGATCTTCATCCAGCTATCATTAGCAGCTCTTTGACCAAATTGGAATAGGAGAAGCTGATGAGGGTACTAAGAAGCAACAAAAGTGCGTTGGGTTGGACTATCTCAGACCTCAAGGGGATAAGTCCAGCCTTTTGCATGCACAAAATCAAACTGGAGGAAGAATTCAAACCTGTGATCCAACCTCAGCGGAGATTAAATCCTACAATGAAAGAGGTGGTGCGTAAGGAAGTTTTAAAGCTCTTAGAGGCCGGCATGATTTATCCTATCTCAGATAGCTCGTGGGTAAGTCCGGTCCATGTGGTTCCTAAGAAGGGTGGTATGACGGTAGTGAAGAATGATAAGAACGAGCTGATTCCGACTCGGACTGTTACGGGTTGGAGGATGTGCATTGACTACCGAAGGTTGAATCAAGCAACCAGGAAGGACCACTTCCCATTGCCGTTCATGGATCAGATGCTGGAGAGGCTAGCTGGACAAGCTTTCTATTGCTTTTTGGATGGATACTCTGGCTATAACCAGATAGCAGTAGACCCAGAGGATCAAGAGAAGACAGCTTTCACGTGCCCCTTCGGTGTGTTCGCATATCGGAGGATGCCCTTCGGGTTATGCAATGCTCCAGCAACTTTCAAAGGTGCATGCTTTCTATATTCTCTGATATGATGGAAAATGCAATTGAGGTATTTATGGATGATTTTTCTGTTTTTGGTCCTACTTATGATTCTTGCTTGGCTAACCTTGATGCGGTTTTAAAACGATGCGCTGAAAGCCTGAAACCAATTTAGTTTTAAATTGGGAGAAGTGTCACTTTATGGTCAAGGAAGGTATTGTGCTTGGCCATAAAATTTCTGCAAAAGGCATCGAGGTTGACCAAGCAAAAATTGAAGTGATAGAAAAGCTACCTCCTCCTCTAAATGTAAAAGGAGTGAGAAGTTTTTTAGGACACGCCGGTTTTTATCGACGTTTCATAAAAGACTTCTCCAAGATTGCAAAACCCTTATGCAATCTACTTGTTAAGGATGCTGGGTTTGTATTTGATAATGATTGTCTGTGTGCTTTTAATATCCTAAAGGAAAAACTTGTCTCTGCTCCAGTCATAGTAGCCCCAAAGTGGGATGATCCGTTTGAGCTCATGTACGATGCTAGTGATTACGCAGTGGGTGCTGTGTTGGGGCAGAGATCGGAGAAATTTTTCCATGCCATTTATTATGCTAGCAAGGTCTTAAATGAGAATCAAGTCAACTATGCAACAACCGAAAAAGAATTGCTAGCCATAGTATTTGCATTGGAAAAATTTCGTTCCTATTTGGTTGGATCGAAAGTAATTGTTTTTACTGACCATGCAGCAATTAAATATCTGCTAACCAAGGGTGAGTCTAAGCCTCGACTCCTTAGATGGATTTTGCTTTTGCAGGAATTTGACTTGGAAATCAAGGACAAAAAAGGGAGCGAGAGCATTGTAGCAGATCATTTGTCAAGGCTAGAGAACAAAGAAGTGACTGCTCTAGAAAAAGAAATCCTGGAAGAGTTCCCGGATGAAAAGTTGCTTGCCATTGTAGAAAGACCTTGGTTCACCGACATTGCAAATTACAAGGCAGCCGGAAAGGTCCCGGAAGATCTCACATGGCAACAAAAGAAAAAGTTCCTCCATGATGCCAAACATTACCTGTGGGATGATCCTTATCTCTACAAGGTTGGGGCGGATGGACTTTTGAGAAGATGTGTGTCTGGTGCTGAAAGTAAAAGCATTCTCTGGCATTGTCATGACTCTCCCTGGGGAGGGCACTATAATGGGGAACGCACAGCTGCTAAGGTTCTCCAATCTGGTTTTCACTGGCCATCCCTCTTCAAGGATGCACATGACTACGTGAGAAGCTGTGACAAATGCCAGAGGACTGGCAATATTTCAAGTAAGGGGGGGATGCCATTGAATCCCATCCTTGAAGTAGAAGTGTTTGATTGTTGGGGCGTAGATTTTATGGGACCATTCCCACCCTCTTACAATTGTGAGTACATCTTGGTGGCAGTCGACTATGTCTCCAAGTGGGTTGAAGCTACTGCCACTTCCAAGAGCGATTCCCAAACTGTGGTAAAATTTGTGAAGAAGAACATCTTCTCTAGATTCGGTGTGCCAAGAGTCCTAATCAGTGATGGGGGTAGCCACTTTTGCAACGCTCAACTCAACAATGTACTTTCCAAGTATGGTGTTACGCATAAAGTGACAACTCCCTACCACCCTCAGAGCAATGGTCAAGCAGAAGTCTCAAACAGAGAGATTAAGAGGATCTTGGAAAAGACAGTTGGAAGCTCAAGAAAGGATTGGTCGTTGAAGGTAGATGATGCGCTTTGGGCATATAGAACAGCCTATAAGACACCTTTAGGCATGTCACCGTACCAATTGGTTTATGGTAAAGCTTGCCATTTACCGGTTGAACTTGAGCACAAAGCGTATTGGGCACTAAAGTTTTTGAATTTTACCACTTCGGCCTGTGGGGAAAAGAGAATCCTACAACTACACGGATTGGATGAGATGCGTCTGCAAGCATATGAGAACAATAAGATCTACAAGGAAAAAATGAAAGCGTACCATGACAAGAACATTTCATGAAAATAATTTCATCCAGGGCAACAAGTGTTGCTGTTTAACTCTAGACTCAAGTTGTTTCCCGGGAAATTGAAATCCAAATGGTCAGGGCCTTTTGTAGTCAAAGAAGTGACACCATATGGAGCAATTGAAGTAGAGGAACCTGAATCAAAAAGATCCTTCAAAGTTAATGGGCAGAGATTGAAGCCATACTTGGGCGAAGTAGTGGAGAGAGAGAAGCTGGCATTGGTTTTAAGCGACCCTTAAAACCGGAGGTAACGTCAAGCTAGTGACGTTAAAGAAGCGCTTATTGGGAGGCAACCCAACATTTCTTAACCCTTATCTCTTTAAATTTTTGCATTATTTTTCGTAGAATAGGTACAATTAGTCACAAACAGTGTTCTGCATGTTAAAAAATGGTTTCTGTCCAGTCGCGCTGAAGTCGCGCCTAACTTGCACTCCAGGCGCGAACACACAGGGAATGCGGCTTGAGTTTCTGCCATTTTGCGCTGAACTCGCGCTTAAGTTGCGCTCCAGGCACGAACCAACAGGAAGTGTTTGATTGTTTCTGCCAATTGGCGCTGAACTCGCACTTAAGTTGCGCTCCAAGCGCAACTCTGGCATATAAAGCTGCGCCTCACTCACGCTGAAGTTGCGCAGCGTCTTTTCCTTTTCCTCCTTCGCGTTTCTCTCCTCCCCCTCTAGGTCACACAATTTTTTTTTGCTAACCAAGGCCAAAATCACCAGTATTTCTTGCCAAGATTCCTTGTTTGCATCATCTAGTTCCTCAACATCATCAACCAAGTAAGTAAATTCAATACTTTTTCCAAATTATGCTTTGTTACTAGATTTTGAGTAATTTGGAATTGATAAAAATATGACCTTTGAATTGGTTAATTGGTTGTGATGTTGTTAAACTAATTGATTGCAATGAAAAAGAAACAAATTTGGGGAATGTGAAGGTTTGTGGTTGTTGTTGTTCATATGTGGAGTAGTTATGCGTGCTATATGTTTGTAAAAATGCCTCAATCAAAAATGTGTGAACAAAAACTTGTGCTTATAATAGGTTTGGTAAACTGGCTAGGTGAACTCTTTGTTTCCATCAAGGAAGCAATGTGGTGATGATCTTGTGCAATTTGACTATTTGTTCTATGTGCACTAACCTTCACCCACTTGTACAACCTTGAACTTTGGTGTATGCAGGAAATGGCTCAGAGCTCACGGAAGAGGCAGGCAGTTCGCAGGGGTTCATCTTCCCAATCACACAACCCATCCTACAACTCCGATTTGTTTCGATCTTTGGGGTGTGAGAAGTTTTTTGAGTCAATTGAGGCTAACCAAAATTTTGTGAAGGAAAGGGCGATCACTCTCCACCCTGGTGACTTCGATGATATACGGCAAAACATTAACAACCGGGCGTGGAATAATTTTGTATCCTACCCGAGAAGAGCGAGCAAGGCGTTAGTATATGAATTCTTCTCGAATGTCTTTCCCAAGCAAGCAGTTGATGGGAGATTGACATTCCCCGAGGCCACAAGCTACGTGCGGGGTCATAATATCCCTTATGACTCTAACACCATCAATGGGCTGTTTGGGATCAGACCTGTGGACATCTTGGACAGCCGGCTCAGAACCAAAGCCGATAGGGAAAGGATAAAGAACAGCCCTGAGCGAGCAGCCGAGATCTCTGCGGCACTATGCAAGCCGGGAATGGATTGGGTGAGGAATAAGAGTGGGGTACCATGGAAAATTATGACAACTTCTCTCACCCCAGTTGCTAGAGCATGGGCATCTTTCGTCCTCACCACTATATGCCCTAGCTCTAACCAATCAGAGCTGAACATTGAGAGGGCATGCCTCACTGCGTGCATTATGAGAGGAGAGCCAGTCAATATAGGATGGGAGCTTAAAGAGGAAATAAGCAGTTTTGCCAACTTTAAGGGTGGAAGCCCGCCTAGCTATTGGAGGCATGCCAGCCTCGTTGCCTTTCTATGTGAGAGAGCAGGAGTTGTTGCTGATGCTGATGAAGAGACTATTGAACCATCTGCTGCAATCACCGGATCTTGGATTCGGACCATAACAGGGGGTGGGTATTTTGACCAGCCAGTGCACAGAGAAGAACCTCCGCAAGAGCAGTACCAAGAGGAAGGACCAACCTTCTCCATGGATGAACCTTGGGTTGATCCACACGCAGAGGACTTTCAGCATATTCAGGCAAGAATGGATTTGCTAGTAGTGGATCAGCAGCGGATGGCAGCCAGACAGGAGCGGATGGAAGTAGGGATGAGAAACATGTACAGAGCTATGTGCATGGTGCAGCGGGGAGAGCAGTTGGATCCTGAGGCGGACATCTTTCAGGCGCCTCCTCCAGACTCTGGACGCGGTTGAGTAGTCTACTCACCGCCAGGTTACTTTTTATCTGTCCCTTCTCTTTTGCTTTATTTGATTGTGCCTTGTGTTTCCTTTAGTAGTTGTAGTTTCGTAGGTTTAATTTTAATTTTATTTTTGTTTTAGTCTTAGTCGTTGTAAATAGGTCTTCCCCTAAATTAATCAGTGAGGACACTGCTATGTTTAAGTGGGGGGGAGGACCTATTGTCAGTTTTACTATCAGAAAAAAAAATGCAGTCATGTGGTGAATTTCCTGTTGAAAAAAAAAAAGACAGTTGAGCAAACTTAGTGATGATTCGGGAGAACTGAGCGAATAATACCCCTGCGGTGATCAAATTAGTACAATCTTGCTTCCACACTTAAAACACTAACCAGTGGAACTTAGTGATCCTAGAGATGAGGGCAGCTAAGCTAGTGTGGTGGACCATGGGAATCGCCAAAATTTCACTAAAAATTTAGGGTAGTTGTAGAAGCTAAGTTGGGGGTGCATCAGTTGTACTAAGGCTGGGCATGATGATTGTAGGATGATCAGTGCATTGGGTGCGTGTGTGCAGCACTGTAACGTCTACCCGTAACGTTATAGTGTATGTCGTGTGTGTTAATGTGTGTGTGTAGCACTGTGGCGTCTAACCGTAACGCTATAATGTATGCCGTGTGTGTCGGGGTGCGTGTGTGCAGCACTGTAGCGTCTACCCGTAACGCTAAAGTGTATGCCGTGTTGTGTTGTTTAAACTGATAATTGCTGCAATGTCCCAAAGCCAATGTTGATCAAATCCAAATACTAATGTAATGAAAGGGGTTGCAGCCCAAAAACAAGTGTGCATAGTTGTGTTGCGTGTGAAATGTGTGTGGTAATAGTTAGTGCACTGGTCTAATCTGAAAGGCCTATTTAAGACCCTTTGTTGTGCTTGAAGCCCCTTGATCCTTATGTGGAAACGTTAATCTACCCTATATTTTGAACCATTTTTGGTATTCTCGGAAGGAAACCCTCTAGTTTTAGGTGAATACATTTTGAATCTAGCTATGGTCCAACTGAGTTAAGTGTCACACACGCACTATTGAGCAAGATGATGCTAGTAAGAATACCACGTGTGGGTTGGAAATGGAGTGACCAGTCTGAAAGTTGCCGCTCAACTTGTCTTTTGATTGTTCGTAATTATCTTGTTTAGAAAGGGATTCACCATTGATTGCATGTTATCTGATGTTGAGATTGTCTTGGCTTTGTCTTGTCGTGTCTTTGCTTGAGGACAAGCAAATGTCCAAGTTGGGGGTTGTGATGAATCCCCATCACATGATGTTTTTCACTGCAAAAAAGGGGGAATTTTACTTAATAATTTGATGAATGAATGGAAAGTGTTAGGAGAAAATTAAGAAGTTGTTTTATTTGGGATTTAATTGCTTTGCAGTGTTTATGTTGGGTTTTGTGGTGTTTTTGTGCCCAGGGACTAGGTGAAGAGAAGAACGAAGAAATGCAAGCAAGCAGACTCAAAATTACAAGGAAATAAGGTTTCTGCCAAATCGCGCTGAAGTTGCGCTGGAAGCGCAAGTGAGGCGCAAGAATGTAGCGTCCTCCACCCGCGCCTAAGTGGCGCTGGAAGCGCGAGTCGTGCGCGGATTGACAGAAACAGTCACGCAGAGTTGCGCTGAAGTTGCGCTGGGAGCGCCAGTGAGGCGCAAAACGCCGGAAAACACATTAAATCAGGCCCAGCACGCGTTTTGCTGGGACTTTTGGCCGTTTTTGGAACCCTAGAACAGGAGAGGAGCAATTCCGGCTGACGGCTACCGAAGAATCAAGACTTGGGAACAAGGATTGAAGCTTCATATGTGTTCATCATCATCTTCCACTTGTAATTTTCCTTGTTTCTCTTCATTAATCATGAATAGCTAAATCTCTTTATGTTAGGGATGAAGGAATATTGATGTAACTCTATTGTCGCTGGTTTAGGATCAGATTTGTATCGTACTCTCTTGTATTTTGTGTATCGAATTTCTACGCTTAATGCTTTTTATGGTTGGAAAACTCATACAATGATATTTTTTCAATTATGAAATGGGAGTTTTATTCTTGAATGTTTGAAATTCGATACCCTCAATTGGTAGTTTAGGAATAATCTATGAGTTGTTGTATAATGCAAACTCTTGCTTTAATGCTTGTTGTTAATTAGAATCACCTAAGGGATTAGGGATTTAGTTATCGACAAAGGACTAGTTACCTAAGGAACTAGGAATTGGTTAATGTTGTGAGTTTGATAGCAAGATTAGAGAGAGAGATTAACTTTCAAATTAAATCAGTGGCAATAGGGTGAAATCAATAGGAATTCGTCCCTAGCATCCTTTACCATCGTATCCTTTTCAACTCGTTTTTCGGTTATTATTATTTAAAAACACAAAAATATTTTATTGCTTTACTTCGAGCTTGACAGCTCAACAATTATCAAACCAAAACCCTTTTAAACCTGGTTCCTATTAGTAGTTGTTAACATCCTTAGTAAAATAACTTCGATCCTTGAGGACGATATCCCGGTACTTACCGGTTTATTACTTGCACGATTCGGTACACTTGCCGAAAAGTTAACAGTCATGACTCTCCTCTTCCTGGAAAGACGCTGGGCGAGTGGTCGCCGGATCGGACCCCTCCGCCGGGGGCGTAGAAGTAAATCCGCTCTCAGAGACCGACCTATTCGTAGACCTGCGAGAGCTGGAGGACGGGTCGGTAGAAGAAGGTGGCGGGCTGCCGGTTACGCGGGCGGTTAGCATCGTCCACGCCATGACGAAAATTAACCTACAAGAAGGGAGCATGAAAGTTAGACCATCGAAGATGACCTATCGAAAGGGGGCGACATGATCGACCCCGGGTCTGACACCCCCTCCTCGCCTGTGTTAAAAAGTAAGTGCGATTTAAATTAAGATTAAGAGATAAAGAAGAAACTGAGTACCTGGAGCGGGAAACAAATTGGTCGCACTAGCTATTACCAGAATGAGGCGATCGAAAGTTAGGTCACGCCGGAGTTGGAAGTCGCTGATCGGAAATCACCTTGCCAGAGTAGCCGGAAAGTTGATCGCTCGCCGGAGAAGACAACTCGCCCTCAGAGCAAGAATTTCGGAAGGTAAACAACGGAATAGAAGGGGTGCCCCATATTTATAGGAGGGCAGAGCCAGAACCCGAAGGGGCACGGCTCTTCCCCTTCAGAATTAATGACATTCCTCGAAAAATGAACCATCATCATTGCGCGCCCCCTTGGGAAGCGTGAGACACTATGTCAATCCCATTGAAGCGTGACGCTTGTCCCACGAACATATCCCGTCGAATGGGCGTACGCTCAGGTCGCCTCAGCGCAGGCAGCCATAGGAGAGGCAGCTCGCCCCAACAAAAGAAAAGTACCTCTTAGGCCTGAACCAGTCCCAACGAACGACTTCGGCCTGGGGGGAAACTGTTCTGGACTGGGCCGCAGCCCACGAAGAATACTGGGCCGGGTCGTGCGGCCCAAATAATTAGCCAGCATTTCACGTGGATTTGGATCGGGTGCCTGTGCGAGCGGGCCAATAGCGGGCCAATAGCGACCCGGCGCCATCTAATGCCCACGATGGGAAGATCAACGGCGTAGAGAAATCCTCGCAGGATCCAACGGTTGCCTGTGGTACCCCTGGTACTATATAAAGAGTCCATGACATCACCTGGCAGGTACATTTTTTACATATACTGTTACTATACTCGAATATCACCCCACTGACTTGGGCGTTGGAGTCCCATTGCAGGTACACCCCGCGGGAGCTCTGGACGTGACCAACCTTCACACAGGATCGATTTCAACACCTCGCCTGAGTCTCCAGATCTGCATCAGCACAGATATACTTACTGAATCAAAGAGACCGATCGCCCAAAGAAGAGTCCGGTTCATCACTGAAACACGTGGTGATCATCAAATGAGAAGAATGAGATTTCCTTGGATAGGGGCATACACGTGAATTGGAAAGAAAAACATGGGAGTGCTCAAGGTATGAAATTCACACTAATGTTTCACTACAGAGGACCAAAGAGAGAAGGAGGTACATATTTTTGGTGGGGTTTGCGCACACGTAGAACGAAGTTAGTTAGAGGAAATTAGGTTAATTCCTACTGTGGGCTTCATTCTTAGAAGCTGAGAAATTCAACCCATTTGATAGATAGGAGTGCAAGAAGTACAAATGAGGTCGCTCTCTAGTAGAAGATTAAAACTCATTTACATCATCATTTGTTTAAGCGTTTAATTAATCACTAAAGATAATTTTAACACTTCAATAATGAAAATAGTAATTATTAAATATCGATAATTTATCGAGATATTAATTATATAAAATAAGTAATCAAAATAAGGAACAATTAGAAATGGTTAATATGTAACTAGTTATAAATTATTTGCAGATTAAACATACACTAAAAAATCACAATAAATACGATGACGTACATCCACACACAAAAAAATCACGGAAAAATAATAGAAATGTAGAAATTGGGGTGTTACAAGAAGAGTAAAGTTGAGAAGCATCGTTATAAGAAGAGTCAAGATCAGAAGGGTCATGGTGAGAACAGTCAAGTTGAGAAGAGTCATGTTGAGAAGCATCAATATGAGAAGCATCAACATGAGAAGCATCAACTTGAGAAACATCAACTTGAGAAGCATTATCTTCAGAAGACTCAAAGATAAGAAGAGCCAAAGCTGAGAAGAGTGGTGACAGCTGTATAAGTGTTGCCTTTTGCAGAAGTGTAGAAACATAGCTGTCTTCAAGCCAAAAGCACTCCAACTGCGATAAACGACTATAAACTTTTGGCAACGGCTCTTTTTCATGAACCAGAGGTAATTACACACACATTCAGCTATAAATAAACGCATTAGACCAAAGCTGAAAGGTGTGAGAGTACTTTGATGTTCAATCCTCCAATCTTCTCAAGTGTCAAGTTTTCTCTCATCCATACTCAGTCACTTCAAAATAGTAGGGATTCATTCTTTTTCTGAGTATGTATTTTAGCTTGTGTTTAAGTTCTGTTGAAACAACATTTGTATCAACTAAGCTCTAGCAATCCCACAAAACCCCCCAAACCGAATTGTATAACCTGTTAGAAACCTTCTCAAGAAGCATGTGTTGCTATAAGGCTTCAGAAGTGAGTTGATTCTGTGTTAGAAGCTAACTAGTAGATCAGAAGGATCTATTAGGTGTGAGAACAGTAGGTAGAGCTGTATTGAGAAAACTACCATGAGAACTTTAAGCCTAGGCTGGTTGCAAAATTGTAACTATTAGGAAAATAGTGGAAATACTCACCGGGGGGGGGGGGTGAGGAGAGGATGTAGCCCAGGGTTTTGGGTGAACCACTATACATCATTGTGTTATTTACTGCTTTTCTAAGTTGATTTACATTATGCTTAAAACTCACTATTTTGAGAAGGTGTTGAAAAACTTAGAAGACAGCTTTTGCTGACCTTTCTCTGCTACACACAGTTTTTCTTAAAACATTGTTATTACAACCCTTCTCAAATGTTTTCTAGATGGTAGACTTAAAACATTTTTCTCAAGTAATTTACACTTAAGTTAACATTTTTAAACACTATCTCTTACCTTAGAAAAGATATTATGAAAATAATCTCACACTAGTGCAGAAAACGAATTTAAAGTCATGCAAATTGGCCTTTTAAAGTCAAGCGGCAGCTTGACTTTTATTAAGGCGACTTCGTATGTCAGGAGCTTTAAAGTCAAGCGATAGCTCGACTTCGTATGTTTGTTTTTAAGTCGTACATTCATTGTCTGATTTTAATTATTGATGTTCCGCCGCTGGGAATGACCTTTAAAGTCGAGCCAGAGTCTAACTTTAAATCTATATTTAAGTCAGACTTTCTGTCGCCTGACTTTAAATGTGCTCATATTTTAAGTCAGGTTTGATTCCGCCTGACTTTAAAAGTTTTTTCTTTTAATTTTGGTCTATTCTCCCTTCATATACACCCTCGATATACAAATTTTGGTCTATTCTCGCTACATATACACCCTGGATATACGAATTTGACTCCACTAGGCATTAAATTCATTAAACAAGCAAAGTACATTAAAAGTACAAAATTACTAAATTTTGCTCCAAAAGTATCATTAGCAATTCAACATTCATTTGACTAATATCTTGTCAAAAGGTAAAGTAGAGCAACAATACACAAACATGTAACATTAAATGCAGATAAATATCGCACCAACCCAGAGCGTGGGATTCAGCGGTTGGGGCTGATCCTCCCTTAACCAAGGGTCGGGGGTTCGATCCCCACCTTGGGTACGGAGCTGCGTTAAAACTCTGGGCCAGCTGTCCTGCCTCTCGAGGCACCTACAATTCAGCGAGGGGATTAGTCATTGCGGTCGGCGGTGGATAGCCCGAATAAAATCAAAAAAAAGGCAAACAAACATCACCTAGGTTGTTTTCTTCATTCTTCCTTTGAAGTGGGTTTACGCTCTACATACAACTTTATAAAAAACTCCGCCCAAACTTGCCTAACGTGTGTCAACTCTTCTTGTGTGAACGGACAACTCGAATTAAACATCTACAAAAACAAAAGTTGAATACGAATCACATGGTTAACTTAATACCTACAACATAATAATTACCTAGTAATCATCCTATAAAACTTGAAAATTTCTATTACCTTCTTCCAATTATTAGTGATAGTTGTGGAGACAATAGTCATCATATTTATCATCACATAGTGGCCACAAGAATAACTATCCTTTTGTTTCGGTCCCTATAAATGAATATCAAATATCAAAATTGAATATAATTTACAGTAACTAGTATAAAATGAAAATAAAAATTATATATTAAATACTTATTTAAATGTCACTCAGTGAGGTTTTGTGTTTCTTAAACCCTTCATCCTATTATATCCATCCATAGCTCTGTAGGGTAACATCAAATTGTAAGTTACAAGTCTAAAGAATATTAAATCATAAACTTGTGACAACAAATTATTAATAAAACAAAACCTACTTGTCAACTATTTCAATCAGGGTCTCGTTTGGAAGGCGGTGAAGCGAACACATCCAAACAACCGTATTAACAGAAGGAAAAACGACAAACAATTGCCAATGTTTACTGCAGAATTGAACAACAATAATTAAATCATAATCAAACAAATAAATTATATATACACTTAACCTTAATTTGGACAATTTATATTTTACCCGAACAAATATGGCGCTAGAAAGCTTGTTTTGTTCTGGTCAATTAGCTTTTTCTGGATATATGTTTGAATGGTCTCTTGTTTGTGGCCATAACTACCACAAATTTTGTATGGATCTAAAAATCCATACATATCACTAATTTCCCCTGCTATATATTCGCGATGCAAATACCTAAGATATTGAAAACAAATTATTCAAAATTTATAACTATTTATAATTGAAACATTTTGGAATAAGTTTTACAAATAACTAATATATACTTACGTGCACCATATTGCCAAATGGCTCTTCTCAAGTTCCTCATTACCTTGAACCATTTCTACAATATCTGTGGAAATGTTCATGGTGCTCATGGCCCAAGTCGAACTTGACACTTGTTGAAATCTCATAAGCTAAAAAGGCATCTCTTTCAACCAGTCATTCTTGGGCGGTTCCTCCACAAGAGATGGTGAACAGCTAGCTTTAGATCCGATTGTATTTTATGGAGAAGTATTTTCATTGGGGGGGGGGGGGGGCTACGCAACGATCCCCACTTCTGCAAATCAAATATATTTATTAAGTGTTATTCACAAAGTTATTAAAATCAATTCATAAACTATGTTAATGCTCATATATATACCTCTGTCAATACTTCAACTATCATTTCTTTGTGTTTCTTTTCAAACTCCTATGTTAACTCCTCCTGTTTCTTTGCAAACTTCTGTGTTAACTCCTCCTGTTTCTTTTCAAACTCATGTGTTAACTCCTCCTTCAACTCTTGCTTCATGACAGCTAGTTTCCCACTATCTGTGGTGAATCTAGTACGTGAAGTTGGTCCAAAGCATTCTGATAGACCCACCCCTCTACCAGCTGCTCGTACACGACCACGAGGATCAGGTTTTCCAATGGCTATAGTCAAGATATCTTGACGTCCATGTGGAACAAAAGTTCCCTGTTTGGCCTGATCAACTAACTTATCCTATAACAAAAACCATGTGTGTAACGCCCAAATGATTTAATTAAATTATTTAGGTATTTCGTTGTTATTATTATATTAAGTTATTAATATATTATTTTATTTTAAATGAAGGGAGTAGTATCCGGTAATTACGGAGCGGTAAGATTGGCCCAAGAGCCCAAGCCCATTGACTTAGGCTCCTAGGCACAAGGGTTAGGAGAGTTGCGCCTCATTTGGTGAGAAAAAGAAAGAAATCGCAAAAGAGAGAAGAGAGAAGAGAGAAAGGAAGTTTGCGAAGATAGTGAGAAGGGAGAAGAGGTGCGATCGGCCAAGAGAGAAGAGGAGCAAGGAGCTGTTGCTGTGGTTACTTCGGTGCTTTCGTAGAGGTCTCATCATCTTCGGAAAAACTAAGGTAAGGGTGGGTCTTACCTTATAATAGGATTTATAATGGGATGTATGTGGGGTTTAGGACCTATGTCGCTATTCTTACGATTTTTGATGATGTTTGCAATGTATGATTGTATGGATGAATAATTGATGCTCAATAAGTGTTGTTGAAAAGTATATAATTTGTTTGATGTGTGTGAGGATTGAAATGCACGCTAAATGTTCGATAAAACGTGTGTTTGATGATGTGAGAACGTGTATGTGATAATTGAAGTTGTTGTTGATAATTGAAGTCATTGGAGTCTAGAAAAAATTGGATTAGGAGGACCCTAGGCGCCAAGGGCGCCATTTTGTGTTGCTGTTGTGCGCCTGTGCGTAGACGTGTCTAGGTGCTGGGCGCTGGGATCCCCTGCGTGTTGCGCCATTCTGGCGCTAGGCGCCACCTACTGGGCGCCGGGATCCCTGTTGTGTCGCTGCTGTGTCTAGGCGTGTCTTAGTTTGTGTTGCTGTTTGTGTCTGTGCTGGGCGCCAGTGTTGCTGCCCCGCGCCATTTTTTGTGTTGCGCCAGGATGTTGGCGCAGGGGGGCGCCTGGGCGCCAGTGTTGCTGCCCAGCGCCAGTTTTTGTGTTGCGCTAGGATGTTGGCGCAGGGGGGCGCCTGGGCGCCAGTGTTGCTGCCCAGCACCAGTTTTTGTGTTGCGCCAGGATGTTGGCGCAGGGGGGCGCCTGGGCGCCAGTGTTGCTGCCCAGCGCCAGTTTTTGTGTTGTGTCAGGATGTTGGCGCAGGGGGGCGCCTGGGCGCCAGTGTTGCTGCCCAGCGCCAGTTTTTGTGTTGCGCCAGGATGTTGGCGCAGGGGGGCGCCTGGGCGCCAGTGTTGCTGCCCAGCGCCAGTTTTTGTGTTGCGCCAGGATGTTGGCGCAGGGGGGCGCCATTTTCAGCATGTTTCTCAGTCTTGTTCTTATTTTGTTTTTGACATATCTTTTTTCTCGGGTGTCCGTTTTAAGTGCTCTAAAGTGCGTTGCGAAGCTTATTCAGTCCTCTGTATGTATATTCTACCTTAAGGTGAAACATGATTATTTTTCTGATAGTTTCTGGACGCCAATCTTGTGTTGCCATGTTGATATTAATGACGATGAGTTTAATGACCAAATGATAATGATGTTGTTAATGACGATGGGTCTACTGGCCAAATAATGATGATGATATGGACGATGTTGTTGTTGTGATGATTATGATCTGCTGGTTGTTCATGAGTCACATGCATTACATATGCATATATTGACAATGATGTTAAGAAACTATTTCTTTTTATTCCGTTGCGTGATGATGAACCATTCTTTGTAGACTTTTGAGTTACTTGAGGGTTTGCCCCATTTATTGAGGAGCTGCGTATTATGTTTTTTTTTTTGAAAATGATGAATTTATCATAAATTTGTATATGTTGAAATTGAAGTAAATGTAGCATCCCGTTTGGATGAATTGAAAAATAATTTTTATACTCTGATATTTTTATTTTAAATTGCCGGGTAGAAATGGGATGTTACATTAGTGGTATCAGAGCAGTTCGGTCTGTCCGGCCAAGTTGTCCAGTCTTAGTGTCTTTGACTAGCAAGTATTGCTAGATTAGTTCTGAATTATTGTTTATGCTGCAGTGTAAGTTGAAATGGCTGGAAGGAACGACGCTGCTCTTGCTACTGCCTTGCAAGCTATGGCGCAGGATGTTGGGAACCAGCAGAATGATGGTGAAAATGCTGGGACTCACAGTCTGGCTACCTTTCAGAGGGAGAAGCCGCCTACTTTTAAGGGCAAGTATGACCCTGATGGTGCCCTTGCGTGGTTGAAGGAAGTGGAAAGGATTTTCCGTGTTATGGATTGTACTGAAGCTCAGAAGGTCAGGTATGGTACACATATGCTGGCAGAAGAAGCTGATGACTGGTGGTTGGAGGTTAGGCAGAGGTTAGAGACTGCTAATGAAGAAATTACTTGGACTGTATTCCGCAGAGAATTCTTAAGAAAGTATTTTCCAGAAGATGTCAGGGGAAAGAAGGAGATTGAGTTCCTTGAGCTGAAACAAGGAAATATGTCTGTGACAGAATATGCTGCCAAGTTCACTGAATTGGCCAAATTTTATCCGCATTACGCTGATGCTAACTCTAAGTTCTCCAAGTGCATCAAATTTGAGAATGGGTTGAGGGCTGATATTAAGAAGGGAATTGGGTACCAGAAGATTCGTGTGTTCTCGGATTTGATTGACAGTTGTAGGATTTTTGAAGAAGACAGTGGTGCTCACTCTAAGGTTATGAGGGAGCAGATGGGTAGGTTTTAGAGTCGTAATAAGCCATATGAGGTTCCTGCTGGTAAAGGGAAACAGAGAGCTACTGATGGTAAGAAGACTAGTGGGGGAGATGCTGCTGCCAACCTTGTGTGTTTGAAGTGTGGTAAACCGGGTCATAAGAGCTACGAATGCAAGTCGGGGGTGAGAATGTGTTTCCATTGTGGTAAAGAGGGTCATTTGCCGTCTGAGTGTGGGCGCAAAGATATTCTGTGTTTCAACTGTGGTGAGGGTGGACACATTAGTACTAAGTGTCCTAAGCCGAAGAAAGAGAAGTTCAGTGGGAAGGTGTTTGCTCTCGCGGGATCAGAAGCGGCTAATGAGATAAGAGGTACATGTTTTATTAATGGTATCCCTTTGATCGCTATTGTTGATACCGGTGCCACGCATTCATTCATTGCTGCTATATGTGTTGAGAAATTGGGTCTAGCATTGTCTTCTTTGATGAGGGAGATGGTTATCGATACTCCAGCTAAGGGTTCGGTAACTACCTCTCTTGTGTGTGCTAAGTGCCTTCTGTCGGTCTTCGGCAGAGATTTCGTTGTTGATTTGATTTGTTTGTCGTTGGGTGGGTTGGATGTTATTCTTGGTATGGACTGGTTAGTGGATAACCATGTTCATATTAATTGCTTTAGTAAGTCTGTGAGTTTCCCTTCTCCCGAAGAGGAAAAATCTGTTTTGTTGCCGGCTGGTCAGTTGCATAAGGTAATGAAGGAGGAAGTTAATCTGTTTGCTTTGATGGCGTCGTTGTCGGTTGAGAATCAAGCTATCATTGAAGGGTTGCAGGTAGTGTGTGAGTTTCCCGAAGTGTTTCCTGATGAGATTCCGAGTGTTCCGCCGTGGAGGGAAGTTGAATTTGCTATTGATCTTGTACCTGGTACCAGACCTGTTTCTATGGCACCATACAGGATGTCAGCGTCTGAGTTGTCCGAATTGAAGAAACAACTTGAGGATCTGCTTGAAAAGAAGTTTGTGAGACCGAGTGTATCGTCATGGGGAGCTCCAGTGCTGTTGGTAAAGAAGAAGGACGGGAGTATGAGACTCTGTGTTGATTATAGGTAGTTGAACAAAGTGACAATTAAGAACAAGTATCCGCTCCCGAGGATTGATGATTTGATGGACCAGTTGGTGGGTGCTAAAGTGTTTAGCAAGGTTGATTTGTGGTCGGGTTATCACCAGATCAAGGTGAAGGATGAAGACATTCAGAAGACAACTTTCAAAACTAGATATGGGCACTATGAGTATTCTGTGATGCCGTTTGGTGTTACCAATGCGCCGGGCACATGAATCGTATTTTCCATACTTACTTGGACCGGTTCGTAGTGGTGTTTATTGATGACATTCTGGTGTATTCTAAGACGGAAGAAGAGCACGCAGAGCAGTTGAGGTTAGTGCTAGAAGTGTTGAAAGATAAGAAGCTGTATGCAAAGTTGTCTATGTGTGAATTCTGGCTGAATGAGGTGAGTTTCCTTGGGCATGTTATTTCTGGTAATGGTATAGCTGTGGATCCAGTCAAGGTAGATGCCGTGTTGCAATGGGAGAGCCCGAAGTCGGTTACTGAAATCAGAAGCTTTTTGGGGTTGGCTGGTTACTATAGAAGGTTTATTGAAGGTTTTTCTAAGCTAGCCCTTCCGTGGACTCAGTTGACTTGTAAGGGGAAAGCTTTTGTGTGGGATGCTCGGTGTGAGGAGAGCTTCAATGAGTTGAAGAAGAGGTTGACAACGTCTCCTATTTTGACTTTGCCCATTCCAGACCAACCGTTTGTGGTGTATTGTGATGCTTCCAATAGGGGTTTAGGAGGTGTGCTTATGTAGGATGGTAAGGTAGCAGCTTATGCGTCTAGACAGTTGAGGACCCATGAGAAGAACTACCCTACGCATGATTTGGAGCTTGCTGCAGTTGTGTTTGCTCTGAAAATTTGGAGGCATTATCTTTATGGTTCTAGATTTGAAGTGTTTAGTGACCATAAAGGTTTGCAATACTTGTTTGATAAGAAGGAGCTGAATATGAGGCAGAGGCGTTGGTTAGAACTGTTGAAAGACTATGATTTCGGCTTGAACTATCACCCAGGCAAAGCTAATGTCGTGGCTGATGCTTTAAGTCGAAAGACCTTGCATATGTCAGCAATGATGGTAAAGGAGTTGGAGCTGATTGAGCAATTCCGAGACTTGAGTTTAGTTTGTGAAGTAACACCTCAGAGTGTTAGATTAGGAATGTTGAAGATTGGCAATGACTTTTTGAGTAGTATCCGAGAGGTTCAGAAGTCAGATGTGAAACTAGTAGACCTGATGGTTGTGAATGATCAAGCTGAGGACGGAGATTTCAGGATGGATTCCCAGGGTATACTGAGATTCCGAGATAGGATTTGTATTCCTCATGATGCAGAGATGAAGAGAGTGATTCTTGAGGAGAGTCATAGAAGTAAGTTGAGTATCCATCCAGGGGCTATGAAGATGTACCAAGATTTGAAGAAGTTGTTTTGGTGGCCGGGGATGAAGAGGGATGTAGCCCAGTTTGTATATGCCTGTTTGACTTGTCAGAAGTCAAAGGTTGAGCATCAGAAGCCTCCAGGGCTGATGCAGCCATTGGAAATTCCAGAGTGGAAGTGGGATAGCATTTCTATGGATTTTGTGACTGGATTGCCTAATACGGCGAAGGGGCATGATGCTATTTGGGTGATTGTTGATAGGCTAACGAAGTCGTCTCACTTTGTTCCTATTAACATCACATATTCGGTGCCTAGGTTGGCGGAGATTTATATCTGAGAGATTGTGAAGCTTCATGGAGTTCCTTCGAGTATTATTTCAGATAGAGATCCTAGATTCACCTCTGAATTTTGGAAGAGTTTGCATGAGGCGTTGGGTTCTAAGTTGAGGTTGAGCTCAGCGTATCATCCGCAGACTGATGGTCAGTCAGAGAGGACTATTCAGTCGTTAGAAGATTTGTTGTTCTTGAGCATGGGGGTGCGTGGGATTCTCATCTTCCATTAATTGAGTTTACCTATAATAATAGTTATCATTCTAGTATTGGGATGGCACCTTTTGAGGCGTTGTATGGTCGGAGATGTAGGACTCCTTTATGTTGGTACGAATCTGGAGAGAGTGTGGTGCTCGGGCCTGAGATTGTTCGAGAAACCACGGAGAATGTGAAGTTGATCCGTGAGAAAATGAAAGCTTCGCAAAGTAGGCAAAAGAGTTATCACGATAAGAGGAGGAAGGATATGGAATTTCAAGCCGGTGATCATGTGTTTTTGAGGGTCACCCCTGTGACTGGTGTTGGGCGTGCTTTGAAGTCTAAGAAGTTGTCTCCTCGTTTTATTGGGCCATACCATATTTTGGAGAGGGTTGGGACTGTTGCTTATCGGGTGGCCTTGCCACCTAATCTTTCGAATTTGCATGATGTGTTTCATGTGTCGCAGTTGAGGAAGTATGTTACAGACCCATCTCATGTGATTCACATGGATGATGTGGAGGTACGAGATAATCTCAATGTGGAGACTATGCCTGTGCGGATTGAAGATAGAGAGGTGAAGGTTCTCAGAGGCAACGAAATTGCATTGGTAAAAGTGGTTTGGTTGGGAGCTGCTGGTGAGAGTATGACGTGGGAACTGGAGAGTAAGATGCGGGAGTCTTATCCAGAGTTGTTTGAATCAGGTAAGAATTTCGAGGACGAAATATTCTAAGTGGGGGAGAGTTGTAACGCCCAAATGATTTAATTAATTATTTAATTAAATTATTTAGGTATTTCGTTGTTATTATTATATTAAGTTATTAATATATTATTTTATTTTAAATGAAGGGAGTAGTATCCGGTAATTACGGAGCGGTAAGATTGGCCCAAGAGCCCAAGCCCATTGACTTAGGATCCTAGGCGCAAGGGTTAGGAGAGTTGCGCCTCATTTGGTAAGAAAAAGAAAGAAAGAAATCGCAAAAGAGAGAAGAGAGAAGAGAGAAAGGAAGTTTGCGAAGAGAGTGAGAAGGGAGAATAGGTGCGATCGGCCAAGAGAGAAGAGGAGCAAGGAGCTGTTGCTGTGGTTACTTCGGTGCTTTCGTAGAGGTCTCATCATCTTCGAAAAATCTAAGGTAAGGGTGGGTCTTACCTTATAATAGGATTTATAATGGGATGTATGTGGGGTTTAGTACCTATGTCGCTATTCTTACAATTTTTGATGATGTTTATAATGTATGATTGTATGGATGAATATTTGATGCTCAATAGGTGTTGTTGAAAAGTATATAATTTGTTTGATGTTTGTGAGGATTGAAATGCACGCTAAATGTTCGATAAAACGTGTGTTTGATGATGTGAGAACGTGTATGTGATAATTGAAGTTGTTGTTGATAATTGAACTCATTGGAGTCTAGAAAAAATTGGATTAGGAGGACCCTAGGCGCCAAGGGCGCCATTTTGTGTTGTTGTTGTGCTCCTGTGCCTAGGCCTGTCTAGGTGTTGGGCGCTGGGATCCCCTGCGTGTTGCGCCATGCTGGCGCTGGGCGCCACCTGCTGGGCGCCGGGATCCGTGTTGTGTCGCTGCTGTGTCTAGGCGTGTCTTAGTTTGTGTTGCTGTTTGTGTCTGTGCGGGGCGCCTGGGCGCCAGTGTTGCTGCCCAGCGCCAGTTTTTGTGTTGCGCCAGGATGTTGGCGCAGGGGGCGCCTGGGCGCCAGTGTTGCTGCCCAGCGCCATTTTTTGTGTTGCGCCAGGAAGTTGGCGCAGGGGGGCGCCTGGGCGCCAGTGTTGCTGCCCAGCGCCAGATTTTGTGTTGCGCCAGGATGTTGGCGCAGGGGGGCGCCTGGGCGCCAGTGTTGCTGCCCAGCGCCAGTTTTTGTGTTGCGCCAGAATGTTGGCGCAGGGGGGCGCCTGGGCGCCAGTGTTGCTGCCCAGCGCTAGTTATTGTGTTGCGCCAGTATGTTGGCGCAGGGGGGGCGCCTGGGTGCCAGTGTTGCTGCCCAGCGCCAGTTTTGTGTGCCGCTGTTCCCTGCTAGGCACCCAGTTCCTGGGCGCCATTTTCAGCATGTGTCTCAGTCTTGTTCTTATTTTGTTTTTGACATATCTTTTTACTCGGGTGTCCGTTTTAAGTGCTCCAAAGCGCGTTGCGAAGCTTATTCAGTCCTCTATATGTATATTCTACCTTAAGGTGAAAAATGATTATTTTTCTGATAGTTTCTGTACGCCAATCTTGTGTTGCGATGTTGATGTTAATGAGGATGGGTTTAATGACCAAATGATAATGATGTTGTTAATGACGATGGGTCTAATGGCCAAATAATGATGATGATATGGACGATGTTGTTGTTGTGATGAATATGATCTGCTGGTTGTTCATGAGTCACATGCATTACATAAGCATATATTGACGATGTAAGGCTTCGGCCTCGAGCTATTGACGATGATAAGGCTCAAATATTGACGATGTGCCCAATTGGCAAAATTATTGACGATGATGGTACCACATGCATGTTGCACTTCATACATTCATCCTTACCATTGGTGATTAATGTTTTGGTTGATATGTATATATATATAGATATATATATATATATATATATATATATATATATATATATATATATATTAAGGTTGTTGTTATACATATATATACCTTTGTTGTTATAGTTGCTGTATATATATATATATATATATATATATATATATATATATATATATATATATATATTTGTTGTTATGGTTGCTGTATGTATGTATGTATATATATAGATTGTTGTTATATATATATTTGTTGTTATAGTTGTTGTATATATATATTACTATAGTTGTTACATATATATATATATAAATTGTAGAAGTTGTTATATATATACATATATATGTATTGCTGTGATTTGGTATAGTTCCATACTCTAACATATTGCTTATTATAAGCTTTATTATACGGTTTGAGACTCACCCCTTATGTTGATTATTACTCTACAGGTAACCGTACGTGAAGGCTTTTAACCCTTCATTCCTCGAGTCGGTCTTGCTCTGATACGTAGCACCTGGGGGGCGAATATTAGTTATTTTTAGTCTTATTTTATATGACACTGTTGGATGTTGTGTTGATGTTGTTACAATGATGTTAAGAAACTATTTCTTTTTATTCCGCTGTGTGATGATGAACCATCCTTTGTAGACTTTTGAGTTACTTGAGGGTTCGCCCCATTTATTGAGGAGCTGCGTATTATGTTTTTTTTTTTGAAAATGATGAATTTATCATAAATTTGTATATGTTAAAATTGAAGTAAACGTAGCATCCCGTTTGGATGAATTGAAAAATAATTTTTATACTCTGATATTTTTATTTTAAATTGCCGGGTAGAAATGGGGTGTTACAATGTGAACTTTAGGCAACATTGTAAAATGTATTTCTTAAGGCGTTGGTGTTTGAATAAAAATTTTAACTTACAATTTTCGAAGCAACAGAAATTGACTCATCCGTTGTAAAAGATCATGTTTTCCTCTGATGGGCCAACTTAAATAACTCATGACGTGGAGGAGATGGAGGTTGTACTACTAAGTCTGGATCACCGGACTCCTCACGCTTTGCTTCCACGTAGCTCTCTTTCCACTTGCCCTTAATCATCTTATAGCCACCACGAGAGGATGTGTGGTAGAAGTTATTGTGGGATTGAATTTTTTTGCCTCTTTCTCTTTTAGTCTGTCATAAATACCAAACCAAATGTTATTACTCATGACATATTAAATTAAGACAGAAAAATAAAAACTAAAAAAGACCAAATAATTACTTGAAACTGTTCTTCCATGCGACTCTTTACGAACAATTCCCATGTTTCAGTTGATATGAAACTGTATATCTCACATGGAGTTGTGTCACCCTGATCCTCTTCGGGGTAAAGATAAATTTTCTAGTGAGTAATGACTTAAATTGCGTCCAACGCTCACCGGCATAAGCAATCAATTTTTTCTTCAACCTCCCATCACTGGGAATGTCAAATGTTTCCTAAAGTATACAAAAAAGGAAGTGTTAATATCACTGATCACTCTCTTTATTGATAGCTTTCTTGGGAAGAAAGAGTTATCCGATCCTCCTCAACTCAGAAATATAGTTGAGAAGACAATTTCATCTTACCCTTCTTTACTCACTATCATAGTTGAGAACACTGTTTTCAATCACCCTTCTCAACTCAGCACCCACACTCACAATGTCTAATCAAATTTGTGAAGTTATTTATCTTGTTTTAGGTTAACTTTTAAAAAAGGTCACAATTCCAACCCCCCTTGTAACACCCAAAAAAATTTAATTAATTATTTGATTAAATTATTTAAGTGTTGCATTATTATTGTTATATTAATTTATTAATGTGTTATTTTTATTTAATTTGAAGGGAGTGGTGATGGTAGTTCCGGAATGTTAGGATTGGCCCAAGCCCAAGCCCATTGACTTAGGCCTAGGCGAATTTTAGCTAGGGTTTGAGACAAGTGTCTCATTGGTGCAAAAGAAAGAAAAGAATTCGAAGAGAGGAGAGAAGAGAAGAGAAAAGAAACTTGCGAAGAGGAGAGTGAGAAAGAAGGGGCGCGGCGGTGCTAGGGCAAAGGAGGAAGGGAAAGCTTGTTGGTGTCTTGCAATTCCTTGGAGCCTTGCCTAGTCTATTCGAATCTCATAAGGTTAGGGGGTCCTCTTTTTATCTTTAATAGTGTATGTGATAAGTGTTGTCTAGGGTTAGGTTCTAGGGTAATTTTCCATGAATGATTTGTATGTTTGATGTTGTGGCTATGCTGAAATTTATTTGTGCAAAGCCATGTTTGATTGGTGTTGAGTGAAGTGCAAAGCGAATGATGCATGCTAGGTGTTTATGGTTTTGACTGAATAATTTTAGTGAAAAAGGGGATGGCTACTATTCATATGAGCATTTGGTATTGGTGATTAAATTTGGTGATTTTTTGTTGAGAGGAACTCAAAAAGTGTTGGTGCCTTTGGCGCCCCAGAGTGTTGCTTGTGTTGCTGAAATTCTGCTCCCAGGCGCCCTGCTGCTGGGCGCCAAGAGCTGTCATGCGCCTGTTGTGTCTAAGTGCTGAGACAAAAGCTGTCGAAGTGCTGAGACAGAAGCTGTCGAAGTGCTGAGACAGAAGCTGTCGAAGTGCTGGGACAGAAGCTGTCGAAGTGCTGAGACAGAAGCTGTCGAATTTGCTGAGACAGAAGCTGTCGAAGTTGCTGAGACAGAAGCTGTCGAAGCTACTGAGACAGAAGCTGTCGAATTTGTTGAGACAGAAGCTGTCGAAGTTGCTGAGACAGAAGCTGTCGAAGCTACTGAGACAGAAGCTGTCGAATTTGTTGAGACAGAAGCTGTCGAATTTGCTGAGATAGAAGCTGTCGAATTTACTGTGTCTCAGTTTTGTCCCAAATTTGTTTTTGACGTATCTTTTGACTCGGTTATCCAAATTTAACGGTTCAAAATGCGTTTTGAAGCTAATTCTGATGTCTTCTTAAATATTCTGGTCTTAGGCAAAAATGGATTATTTTCCTGATGGTTCTGGAGTGAAGTGTTCAAGGTGTCTAATTGCAATTTTTATTCACTTTCTCCTATTCCGTGTCAATGTCCTAAAACGATTTAATTAAATTGGTACTGATTTATTTGGTGAGTTATTTGGTGAGTTTATTGGTGAGTTTAGTTGGTGAGTTTATTGGTGAGTTATTTGGTTGGTTTATGGTGAGTTGGTTAAATGGTGAATTGGTGAATTGTGTGGTGTGTTGTGGTGTATTGTCATGGCGTCTCATGAACCATGTGCATTATTGGTGAGCAGAGGCTTCGGCCTAATTTTAATTGGTGAGCAGAGGGTTCGGCCTAATTGTATTTGGTGACGGATCCGACATGCATGTGCCCGTGGCGTTTGGGTCGCATTTCATGCATAACCACACATTTTGTAATGTGGTTTGGAATTGTAATTTTGATGTGGTTGCTGCCATTGTTGCGAATCGGTGTGCCTAGTTACTTTTCCTCTGCAGTGCTTATTCCATATGTTATTAATTATGAAAAGAGACTCACCCTACTGCTTTTATGTTGCTTCTCATGTCGGCAACGTGCAGGTATTAGCGAGTGAAGGTTATCCTTATGCATTCGTCTGGTAGGGAGTGTCATGCTCTGATACGTAGCACCGGGGGGCGTCTTATGTTTATGTGTTATTTTATTTATACTGTTAGACTGTTATTGGTGATGTATTGGACTTGTTTTCAAACTTATTAGTATTCCGCTGTGGTAGTGACTATATTTAGTTGATGCGAACTAAACAGGTATTTTATGGTGCTATGTATCTTGTGGCTTTTAGCCGAACTATGCGATTGGAATGTTGTTCGATTTAATGGAGTAGATGTAGCACTCTGATCTTATGTTGCTTTCAAAAAAAAAAAGAAACTCTGATTTTATTAAATAGTAAGGTTATGGCCAAGTCGTCCTGTCATAGTGTCTTATGGCAAATAGGAATTGTTAGATTAGTTCTAAATTTCTGTTTGTGCTGCAGTGATAATTTGAAATGGCTGGGAGAAACGATGCTGCTCTTGCTGCTGCTCTACAGGCTATGGCTCAGGCTGTTGGGAACCAGCAAAATGGTGCTGAAAATGCTGGGACTCACAGTTTAGCCACGTTCCAGAGGGAGAATCCACCCGTTTTTAAGGGCAAGTATAATCCAGATGGTGCTCTAGCATGGCTGAAAGAGATTGAAAGGATATTTTGTGTCATGGATTGTAATGATGCGCAGAAGGTCAGGTATGGCACCCATACACTGGCAGAAGAAGCTGATGATTGGTGGATGGAGGTTAGGCAGAGGTTAGAGACTGCTAATGAGGAGATAACTTGGGCTGTTTTCCGTAGAGAGTTCTTACGGAAGTATTTTCTAGAGGATGTGAGGGGAAAGAAAGAAATAGAATTCCTTGAGCTAAAGCAAGGAAACATGACAGTGACAGAGTATGCTGTCAAGTTCACTGAATTGGCTAAGTTTTATCCCCATTATGCTGATGCTGATTCTGAATTTTCAAAATGTATTAAGTTTGAGAATGGACTGCGGGCTGATATAAAGAAAGCTGTAGGGTACCAGAAGATTCGGGTATTCGCTGATTTAATCGACAGTTGCAGGATATTCGAAGAGGATAGTAATGCTCACTCCAAGGTCATGAGAGATCAGAGGGGTAAATTTCAGAACCGGGGTAAGCCATATGAGGTTCCGGCTGGTAAGGGTAAGCAGAGGTATGCTGATAGTAAGAAACCAAGTGGGGGAGATGCCCCTGCGAAGGTTGTGTGCTACAGGTGTGGCAAGCCGGGCCATAAGAGTTTTGACTGCTCAGATAATAAATGTTTCAAGTGCGGTAAAGAAGGTCATGTAGCTGCCAAATGTGAGGAAAAGGATGTGGTGTGCTACAACTGTGGGGAAGTAGGTCATATTAGTACCAAGTGTACTAAGCCGAAGAAAGAGAAGTTTAGTGGAAAAGTGTTTGCTCTCGCAGGATCAGAGGATACTAATGAGATTAGAGGTACATGTTTTATTAATGGTATTCCTTTGATTGCTATTATTGATACCGGTGCTACGCATTCATTTATTGCTGCTTTATGTGCTAAGAAATTGGACCTTGCTTTATCTTCTATGATGAGGGAGATGGTTATTGACACTCCAGCTAAGGGTTCAGTAACTACCTCTCTTGTTTGTGCTAAGTGCCCTCTGTCAATCTTCGGCAGAGATTTCCTTGTTGACCTTATTTGTTTGCCGTTGGGAGGGTTGGATGTCATCCTTGGTATGGACTGGTTAGTAGTTAACCATGTGCATATTAATTGTTTTCTTAAATCTGTGAGTTTCCTTCCTCCCGAAGAAGAAGAATCCGTTTTGTTGCCTGCTGGTCAATTGCATAAGGTACTGAAAGAAGGAGTTCATCTGTTTGCTTTGATGGCGTCATTGTCTGCTGAGAATCAGGCGATCATTGAAGGGTTACAAGTAGTGTGTGAGTTTCCTGAAGTGTTCCCGGATGAAATTCCAAGTGTTCCGCCAGAGAGGGAGGTTGAGTTTACTATTGATCTTATACCTGGTACTAGGCCTATGTCTATGGCACCGCACCGTATGTCAGCCTCAGAGTTGTCCGAATTGAAAAAGCAACTAGAAGATCTACTTGAGAAGAAATTTGTAAGGCCAAGTGTGTCACCATGGGGTGCTCCGGTATTGTTAGTGAAAAAGAAGGATGAGAGTATGAGACTTTGTGTCGATTATAGGCAATTGAACAAGGTGACAATAAAGAACAGGTATCCGCTCCCCAGAATTGATGATTTGATGGACCGGTTGGTGGGTGCTAAAGTGTTTAGCAAAATCGATTTGAGGTCGGGTTATCACCAGATCAAGGTAAAGGATGAAGACATTCAGAAGACAGCTTTCAGAACGAGATATGGGCACTATGAGTATTCTGTGATGCCGTTTGGTGTTACCAACGCGCCGGGAGTGTTTATGGAGTACATGAATCGTACCTTCCATAGTTACTTGGATCGGTTTGTAGTTGTGTTTATTGACGACATTCTGGTGTATTCTAAGACGGAAGAGGAGCACGCAGAACATTTGAGATTAGTGCTAGAAGTGTTGAAAGAAAAGAAATTGTATGCGAAGTTGTCTAAGTGTGAGTTCTGGCTGAATGAAGTGGGTTTCCTTGGTCATATTATCTCTGGTAACGGTATAGCGGTGGATCCAGCCAAGGTTGATGCTGTGTTCCAATGGGAGAGCCCGAAGTCAGTTACAGAAATTAGAAGCTTCTTGGGATTAGCTGGTTATTACAGGAGGTTTATTGAGGGTTTCTCGAAGTTAGGCCTTCCGTTGACTCAATTGACGTGTAAGGGAAAAGCATTTGTGTGGGATGCTCGCTGTGAGGAGAGCTTCAATGAGTTGAAGAAGAGGTTGACAACATCGCCCGTGTTGACTTTGCCTGTTCCGGATCAACCGTTCGTAGTGTATTGTGATGCTTCCAAGATGGGTTTGGGAGGTGTGTTGATGCAAGAAGGTAAGGTAGTAGCTTATGCGTCTAGACAGTTGAGGACCCATGAGAAGAACTACCCTACTCATGATTTGGAGCTGGCTGCGATTGTATTTGTGCTGAAGATTTGGAGGCACTATCTGTATGGTACTAGATTTGAAGTGTTTAGTGACCATAAGAGCTTAAAACACTTGTTTGATCAGAAGGAGCTGAATATGAGACAGAGACGCTGGTTAGAATTGCTGAAGGACTATGATTTTGGCTTGAACTATCACCCCGGCAAAGCTAATGTCGTGGCTGATGCTTTAAGTCGGAAGACCTTGCATGTGTCGGCTATGATGGTGAAAGAATTAGAGCTGAATGAGCAGTTCCGGGATATGAGTCTACTTTGCGAAGTGACACCGCAGAGCGTCAGATTGGGAATGTTGAAGATTGGAAATGAATTATTGGTTAGTACTCGAGAAGCCCAAAAGTCAGATGTAAAGTTGGTGGACTTGTTAGTTGTGAATGATCAAGCTGTGAATGGGGATTTCAAGTTAGATTCCAAAGGTGTATTGAGATTCAGGGATAGGATCTGTATTCCTGATGATGCGGAGATGAAGAGAGTGATTCTTGAGGAGAGCCATAGGAGCAAGTTGAGTATTCATGTAACACCCTAAAATTATTTAATTAATTTATTTAATTAAGTAATTGGGGATTTAAATTAAATTATTTGATGTAATTTAATTAATTGAATTTATGTTAATATGCGTAAGAAGTATTAGAAAGTGGAGGTGCCAAACCAAATGGACTTGGGCCTAAGTGAGAAGCCCAAGCCCGTTATTCTTGTCATATGCGAAGGGTTAGTTTAGTTGGGGTCTAGGGTTGGTGGCCAATTCGCGAAATCAGAAGAGAAAGCAAGAAAGAAAGAAAAGAGCGTGAGATAGAGAGAGAGGAAGGAGGCGGCCAAGAGAAGAAGGAGGAGAGGAATTCGAAGAGCAAAGAAGAGGGGATCTCCGTTGTTGCTGTGGATCTGTAGGTGACTGCATCCTAGGCATCGATTTCTTCTTGAAAAGGTTAGGGGAGCTCTATCACTCTATCTAATACATTCTATGATAGGTCCTAGATCTAAGGTTCATGCTAGATTTCGTGATGTTCTTGATGATTCTTTTGCGTTTCTTGATGTTCTTGAATGTTAGCTTCCATATAGGTTCATTATAATGTTGTTGCGAATTTGATTCCTGGTGTGGTGTGATATATGAAATTGTCTTATGAGTGGTGATATGCGCATATGTTGAGAATTCCAAAATTGTGATCCATGTGTTTGGCTTGTTTGAGGTGAGGTCGCATAGGGGTTGTGGTTTGGGCGCCTAGGGTGCCAAGATGATTATTGGTGATGTTTTTCAATCGAATCTTTGGGTATAATTGAGTTTGGTGATTTTCGAAAACAATTAGATGCATTTTTGTTTGCTGGAAAATTGGAGTTTTTATGCTTTAGAATTGTTAAGAAAAACCAATTTTTGTGTTAAAAAGGGTTGAACAGAAATTTTGGGCGTTGTTGCAGTTTCCTGGGCGCTGAGTGCCTGTCCTGGGCGCTGGGCGCCTGTGTTGTGTTGTGCTGCGCGTGGGGGCGCGCCTGGGCGCTAGGCGCCCGTGTCTGTGTTGTGCGTGCGTTGTGCGCGCCTGGGCGCTGAGCGCCTGTGGCGCTGGGTTGTGTTGCGTTGTTGCGCGCCTGGGCGCTGAGCGCCTGTGGCGCTGGGTTGTGTTGCGTTGTTGCGCGCCTGGGCGCTGGGCGCCAGTGCCCGTGTTGCCTGGTTGCCTGGGCGCCTAAGGCGCCTGTTCCCTGGATGTTGCCTGATTTTTCCAAAATTGTTTTTATCATAACTTTTGACTCAGACGTCCGTTTTGAACGATTCAAAAAGTGTCGTGAAGCTTTTTACGTTGTCCATCTATGGGTCTAATTTTTAAAATGAAAAATTGTTATTTTCTGATTGTTTGTGGGCGCCCAAGTGGCTGTCCCCGGTGATCGTCCCAGTGACATTGAAAAATGATGTGGAACTCTTTAAAAACCCCTTTTGGTGTATAAACAACAGTTTTAACACGGTAGTGTCAAAATGACTGTTTTGTCCCTAGTGGCCAAAGTTAATGATAATGATGTGTAAATGACGAGGATGCCCTTGGTGGCTAGTCAAATGACTGTTTTGCCCCTAGTGGCCAAAGTTAATGATAATGATGTGTAAATGACGAGGATGCCCTTGGTGGTTAGTCAAATGACGTTTTTGCCCTCAGTGGCTAATGTTTGAGTTGAATGATGTTTATGTGTAAGTGACATTTGGGGCCTGAGTGGCTAAGTGATGTTAAGGCCTAAAAGGCTAAGTGACGTTATTTGCGTTATGAAATGACAGGTGCTGTGCCTTTATTCGGCAAACCGGTAAGTGACGAGTCACATAGTTGACCATGAATTGAGTAATTGTGTATTTGTGTATTGTGAGTGGTGCATGTCATAGTGTCTCATGCCCATATGCATAAACCCAGTGATGTTTTGAGGCCTGAGTGGCTAAGTGATGATAAGGCCTGAGTGGCTAAGCGACGTCTTGTGAAAAGGTACCTTCATGCATATGCCCGCGAGTGGGTTGCATTTCATAAATCGATATGACATGGGATGAGTTATTGTAAATGATGTAAATGATGACTGTGATGTGGGTGTTTTGTGTATTGGATGCTGATTATTCTAGTGCGTAGCCCGTGATTAGTCCTTATCATATTTTCTATTATATAGACTGAAATGATGCTCACCCTTTCCTGTTTGAATGTTACCCCCGTGTTGGTAACGTGCAGGTGATTCCCAGTGAAGGTCCTAGCTTCACTTTTCTTTCGAGTCGAGTCGTCATGCTCTGATACGTAGCACTCAAGGGGGAAACGAACTCGGCATTTATTAATGATTTTTGATTATTATGTCCATGTGGACTATTTGGTTATGTTTTACTATTTTCCGCTGCGTAGATGGTTGTGTTAAGTTGAGTTTATAAGCGACGTTAAATGAGGCTTGAGATTTTTATGTTGAAGTGCCACGTGGATGAATGATCATTGAGTTAAACTGTTTTTGAAATTGATAAACGACGTTTTGTTTGAAGTATGTGTAACATTCCTTATGAACGAAATTTTCAAACTCTGATTTTTATAAATAAAGTGACGGGTAGAAAGGGGTGTTACATTAGTGGTATCAGAGCAGTTCGGTCTGTCCGGCCAATGTTGTCCTGTCATAGTGTCTTATGACAATAGATTAGTTCTAAATCTTTAGTTGTGCTGCAGTGATAGTTCGTAATGGCTGGAAGGAACGACGCTGCTCTTGCTGCTGCATTGCAAGCTATGGCTCAGGCTGTGCAGGGTCAGCAAAATGTTGGAGATAATGCTGGTTTTAGGAGTCTGACAACCTTTCAGAGGGAGAATCCGCCCACCTTTAAGGGCAAATATGATCCAGATGGTGCTATGGCTTGGCTGAAGGAGATCGAGAGGATTTTCAGGGTGATGGACTGTACTGTTGAGCAGAAGGTCCGCTTTGGTACCCACATGTTATCCGAGGAGGCCGACGACTGGTGGTTGGCTACTAGGCAGAGGTTAGAGGCTGTGCAGGAAGAGATTACTTGGGAGGTTTTCAGCAGGGAATTTCTGAGAAAATATTTTCCCGAAGACGTCCGAGGGAAGAAAGAGATAGAGTTTTTAGAGCTGAAGCAGGGTGGTATGTCTGTGACTGCCTATGCGGCAAAATTTGTGGAGCTAGCAAAATTTTATCCACACTACAGTGAGGCTACAGCTGAATTTTCAAAATGCATAAAATTTGAGAACGGGTTAAGGCCTGATATTAAACAGGCCATTGGCTATCAGAAGATTCGTGTGTTCGCAGATCTGGTTGACAGTTGCAGGATCTTCGAGGAGGACAGTACTGCTCGCTACAAAGCTACTTCTGAGAAAAAGGGCAAGTTTCAGAGTCGAAGCAAGCCGTATGAGGTTCCTGCGGGTAGGGGTTATCAGAAGGCTGCTGGAGGTAAGGGTCCTAGTGGGGGAGATGCCCCTGCTAGCATTGTCTGTTATAAGTGTGGCAAGCCTGGCCACAAGAGTACTACATGCAGGTCGGATGACAGGAATTGCTACCGTTGTGGTAAAAAGGGTCATATGGCAGCCGAGTGTAAGGTCAAGGATGTGGTGTGTTTTAACTGTGGTGAGTCTGGGCATATCAGTACAAAGTGTACAAAGCCGAAAAAGGAAAGGTCTACTGGGAAGGTATTTGCATTGGCAGGAGAGGAGCCTGATGATGATGATGGTCTGATCAGAGGTACGTGTTTTATTAATGGTACTTCTCTGAAATCTCTTATTGATACTGGTGCTACCCATTGTTTTATATCTGTTGATTGCTGTAAACGATTGGGTCTTGTGTTATCTGCTATGTGTGGGGATATGGTTGTCGATACTCCTGCGAAGGGGTCGGTGATTACGTCCCAGGTGTGTTCTCTGTGTCCCGTGTCGATCTTCGGCAGGGACTTTATTGTGAATTTTGTTTGTTTGCCATTGAGAGGTCTGGATGTAATCTTAGGCATGGACTGGTTAGAGAATAATCACGTTCATATCAACTGTCGTAGCAAGTCGGTTAGTTTTGGTGAAGAAAGTTCGGTTTTGGTGTCTGCTGGTCAGTTGAAGAAATTGAAGAAAGAAGGAGTTCAATTATTTGCGTTGATGGCTTCGTTGTCTGCTGAGAGTCAGGCTGTTATCGAAGAACTGAAGGTAGTACGTGAATTTCCTGAGGTCTTTCCTGATGAAATTCCGGGTGTGCCACCGGAAAGAGAAGTTGAATTTTCGATTGATCTTGTACCTGGTACGAGGCCTGTGTCTATGGCTCCGTACAGAATGTCGGCGTCGGAACTGTCTGAATTGAAGACGCAACTTGAAGAATTGCTTGAGAAGAAGTTTGTAAGACCAAGTGTATCGCCGTGGGGAGCTCCGGTATTGCTAGTGAAAAAGAAAGATGGGAGCATGAGGTTATGTGTGGACTATCGTCAGTTGAATAAGGTAACTATCAAGAATAAGTATCCGCTTCCGAGGATCGACGATCTGATGGATCAGTTAGTGGGTGCCCGTGTTTTCAGCAAAATTGATTTGAGGTCCGGATATCATCAGATTAAAGTAAAAGATGAAGATGTTCAGAAGACGGCGTTCAGGACAAGGTATGGACATTATGAGTATTCAGTGATGCCGTTCGGTGTGACCAATGCTCCTGGTGTATTTATGGAATATATGAACCGTATTTTCCATAATTACCTAGATCGGTTTGTGGTAATCTTCATAGATGACATTCTAGTTTATTCCAAGTCAGAGGAAGAGCATGCTGAGCATCTGAAGTCAGTGTTGGAAATTTTAAAAGAGAAAAAGTTGTACGCTAAGCTGTCGAAGTGTGAATTCTGGCTGAAAGAGGTGAGTTTCCTTGGGCACGTGATTTCTGGTAATGGTATTGCGGTTGATCCGGCAAAAGTAGAAGCAGTATTGGAGTGGGAGTCTCCGAAGTCCGTAACGGAGATTAGAAGCTTTTTGGGCTTGGCTGGGTACTACAGGAGGTTCATCGAGGGTTTTTCCAAGTTGGCCCTTCCGTTGACTCAGTTGACCTGCAAGGGTAAGGTTTTTGTGTGGGATGCTCGGTGTGAGGAAAGTTTTATGGAACTGAAAAAGAGATTGACGACGTCGCCTGTTTTGACGTTGCCTAATCCAGAGGAACCGTTCGTTGTGTATTGTGACGCTTCGAAGATGGGTCTTGGTGGTGTGTTGATGCAGAATGGGAAAGTCGTTGCGTATGCGTCGAGGCAGTTGCGGACTCATGAGAAAAATTACCCTACGCATGATTTGGAGTTGGCTGCTGTGGTTTTTGTGCTCAAGATTTGGAGGCACTACCTTTATGGTTCAAGGTTCGAAGTGTTCAGTGATCATAAGAGTCTAAAGTATCTGTTCGATCAAAAAGAGTTGAATATGAGACAGCGTCGGTGGTTGGAACTCTTGAAGGATTATGACTTTGGTTTGAATTATCATCCCGGCAAGGCTAAAGTCGTGGCTGATGCTTTAAGCAGAAAGTCTTTGCATATGTCGGCAATGATGGTGAAAGAATTAGAGTTGATCGAAGAATTCAGAGATTTGAGTTTGGTTTGTAAATTGACACCTCGCAGTGTCAAGCTGGGAATGTTAAAGATCGATAATGATTTCCTGGGCAGTATCAGAGAAGCTCAGAAGGCAGATGTCAAGCTGGTGGATTTAATTAATGGGGTCGGTCAGTCTGAAGATGAAGATTTCAAATTAGATTCCAGTGGCGTGTTGAGGTTCCGGGGTAGGATCTGTGTTCCAGACGATGAAGAGATGAGAAAGGCAATTTTAGAGGAAGGTCATCGTAGCAAGTTGAGTATCCATCCTGGAGCGACGAAAATGTATCAAGATCTGAAAAAGATGTTTTGGTGGTATGGTATGAAGAGAGATGTGGCACAGTTTGTGTATGCCTGTTTGACCTGTCAAAAGTCGAAGGTCGAGCACCAGAAGCCAGCAGGGTTAATGCAACCGTTGGAAGTCCCAGAGTGGAAATGGGATAGCATAGCGATGGATTTTGTGACGGGGTTACCGAATACAGTTAAGGGTCATGACGCTATTTGGGTGATCATTGATAGGTTAACGAAGTCTGCTCATTTTATTCCTATTAATATCACTTATCCGGTGTCGAGGTTGGCAGAGGTATATGTCAAAGAAATTGTGAGGCTGCACGGTGTTCCGAAGAGTATTGTGTCAGATAGGGATCCGAGGTTCACTTCCGAGTTTTGGAAGAGTTTGCAGAAAGAATTGGGTTCTAAGCTAAAAATGAGTTCGGCGTATCATCCCCAGACAGACGGTCAGTCAGAGAGGACAATTCAGTCGTTAGAGGATTTGTTGAGGGCTTGCGTATTGGAACAACGGGGTTCATGGGATTCCTACCTTGCGTTGATTGAGTTTACTTATAACAACAGTCACCATTCCAGCATTGGGATGGCACCGTTTGAAGCATTGTATGGTCGAAAGTGTAGGACGCCGTTGTGTTGGTATGATTCGGGGGAGAGTGTGGTTTTGGGACCGGAGATTGTCCGGGAGACTATAGAGAAGATCAAGATGATCCGTGAGAAGATGAAGGCTTCGCAGAGTCGTCAGAAGAGTTATCATGACAAGCGGAGGAAGGATTTAGAGTTCCAGGAGGGTGAGCATGTGTTCTTGAGGGTTTCTCCTATTACCGGTGTTGGTCGAGCGTTGAAATCGAAGAAGCTCACTCCTCGATTTGTTGGTCCTTATCAGATTTCTGAAAGAATCGGAAATGTGGCTTATAGAGTGGCTTTACCACCAAATCTTTCGAACTTGCATGACGTGTTTCACGTGTCACAACTTCGGAAGTATGTTTTGGATCCATCTCATGTGATCCATATGGACGATGTAGAGGTGCGGGATAATCTCACTGTGGAGACGATGCCCGTACGGATTGAGGATCGTGAAGTGAAGGCGCTTAGAGGCAAAGAGATTGCTTTAGTGAAAGTGGTCTGGCTAGGAGCTGCCGGCGAGAGTATGACTTGGGAGCTAGAGAGCAAGATGCGAGAATCCTACCCAGAGTTGTTTGATCAGGTAAATTTCGAGGACGAAATATTCTAAGTGGGGGAGAGTTGTAACACCCTAAAATTATTTAATTAATTTATTTAATTAAGTAATTGGGGATTTAAATTAAATTATTTGATGTAATTTAATTAATTGAATTTATGTTAATATGCGTAGGAAGTATTAGAAAGTGGAGGTGCCAAACCAAATGGACTTGGGCCTAAGTGAGAAGCCCAAGCCCGTTATTATTGTCATATGCGAAGGGTTAGTTTAGTTGGGGTCTAGGGTTGGTGGCCAATTCGCGAAATCAGAAGAGAAAGCAAGAAAGAAAGAAAAGAGCGTGAGATAGAGAGAGAGGAAGGAGGCGGCCAAGAGAAGAAGGAGGAGAGGAATTCGAAGAGCAAAGAAGAGGGGATCTCCGTTGTTGCTGTGGATCTGTAGGTGACTGCATCCTAGGCATCGATTTCTTCTTGAAAAGGTTAGGGGAGCTCTATCACTCTATCTAATACATTCTATGATAGGTCCTAGATCTAAGGTTCATGCTAGATTTCGTGATGTTCTTGATGATTCTTTTGCGTTTCTTGATGTTCTTGAATGTTAGCTTCCATATAGGTTCATTATAATGTTGTTGCGAATTTGATTCCTGGTGTGGTGTGATATATGAAATTGTCTTATGAGTGGTGATATGCGCATATGTTGAGAATTCCAAAATTGTGATCCATGTGTTTGGCTTGTTTGAGGTGAGGTCGCATAGGGGTTGTGGTTTGGGCGCCTAGGGTGCCAAGATGATTATTGGTGATGTTTTTCAATCGAATCTTTGGGTATAATTGAGTTTGGTGATTTTCGAAAACAATTAGATGCATTTTTGTTTGCTGGAAAATTGGAGTTTTTATGCTTTAGAATTGTTAAGAAAAACCAATTTTTGTGTTAAAAAGGGTTGAACAGAAATTTTGGGCGTTGTTGCAGTTTCCTGGGCGCTGAGTGCCTGTCCTGGGCGCTGGGCGCCTGTGTTGTGTTGTGCTGCGCGTGGGGGCGCGCCTGGGCGCTAGGCGCCCGTGTCTGTGTTGTGCGTGCGTTGTGCGCGCCTGGGCGCTGAGCGCCTGTGGCGCTGGGTTGTGTTGCGTTGTTGCGCGCCTGGGCGCTGAGCGCCTGTGGCGCTGGGTTGTGTTGCGTTGTTGCGCGCCTGGGCGCTGGGCGCCAGTGCCCGTGTTGCCTGGTTGCCTGGGCGCCTAAGGCGCCTGTTCCCTGGATGTTGCCTGATTTTTCCAAAATTGTTTTTATCATAACTTTTGACTCAGACGTCCGTTTTGAACGATTCAAAAAGTGTCGTGAAGCTTTTTACGTTGTCCATCTATGGGTCTAATTTTTAAAATGAAAAATTGTTATTTTCTGATTGTTTGTGGGCGCCCAACTGGCTGTCCCCGGTGATCGTCCCAGTGACATTGAAAAATGATGTGGAACTCTTTAAAAACCCCTTTTGGTGTATAAACAACAGTTTTAACACGGTAGTGTCAAAATGACTGTTTTGCCCCTAGTGGCCAAAGTTAATGATAATGATGTGTAAATGACGAGGATGCCCTTGGTGGCTAGTCAAATGACTGTTTTGCCCCTAGTGGCCAAAGTTAATGATAATGATGTGTAAATGACGAGGATGCCCTTGGTGGTTAGTCAAATGACGTTTTTGCCCTCAGTGGCTAATGTTTGAGTTGAATGATGTTTATGTGTAAGTGACATTTGGGGCCTGAGTGGCTAAGTGATGTTAAGGCCTAAAAGGCTAAGTGACGTTATTTGCGTTATGAAATGACAGGTGCTGTGCCTTTATTCGGCAAACCGGTAAGTGACGAGTCACATAGTTGACCATGAATTGAGTAATTGTGTATTTGTGTATTGTGAGTGGTGCATGTCATAGTGTCTCATGCCCATATGCATAAACCCAGTGATGTTTTGAGGCCTGAGTGGCTAAGTGATGATAAGGCCTGAGTGGCTAAGCGACGTCTTGTGAAAAGGTACCTTCATGCATATGCCCGCGAGTGGGTTGCATTTCATAAATCGATATGACATGGGATGAGTTATTGTAAATGATGTAAATGATGACTGTGATGTGGGTGTTTTGTGTATTGGATGCTGATTATTCTAGTGCGTAGCCCGTGATTAGTCCTTATCATATTTTCTATTATATAGACTGAAATGATGCTCACCCTTTCCTGTTTGAATGTTACCCCCGTGTTGGTAACGTGCAGGTGATTCCCAGTGAAGGTCCTAGCTTCACTTTTCTTTCGAGTCGAGTCGTCATGCTCTGATACGTAGCACTCAAGGGGGAAACGAACTCGGCATTTATTAATGATTTTTGATTATTATGTCCATGTGGACTATTTGGTTATGTTTTACTATTTTCCGCTGCGTAGATGGTTGTGTTAAGTTGAGTTTATAAGCGACGTTAAATGAGGCTTGAGATTTTTATGTTGAAGTGCCACGTGGATGAATGATCATTGAGTTAAACTGTTTTTGAAATTGATAAACGACGTTTTGTTTGAAGTATGTGTAACATTCCTTATGAACGAAATTTTCAAACTCTGATTTTTATAAATAAAGTGACGGGTAGAAAGGGGTGTTACAATTCATCCAGGGGCTACGAAAATGTACCAAGATTTGAAGAAGTTGTTCTGGTGGCCTGGTATGAAGAAGGATGTGGCACAGTTTGTGTATTCTTGCCTGACTTGTCAGAAGTCTAAGATTGAGCATCAGAAGCCCGCGGGGTTGATGCAACCATTGGAGATTCCGGAATGGAAATGGGATAGCATTTCCATGGACTTTGTGACTGGCTTGCCAAATACCGTGAGAGGATTTGATGCTATATGGGTGGTTGTGGACAGGTTGACAAAGTCTGCTCACTTCTTACCGATTAATATCACTTATCCAGTTCCAAAGTTGGCAGAGATCTACATCAAGACAATTGTGAAGTTGCATGGCGTTCCGCTTAGTATTGTATCTGATAGAGATCCAAGATTCACTTCTGAATTTTGGAAAAGTTTGCAAGAAGCTTTGGGTTCTAAGTTGAGGTTGAGCTCCGCTCATCATCCGCAGACAGATGGTCAGACGGAGAGGACTATTCAGTCGTTAGAGGACTTGTTGAGGGCATGTGTTCTTGAGCAAGGAGGTTCATGGGATTCTCATCTTCCGTTGATTGAGTTCACCTACAATAACAGTTTTCATTCTAGTATTGGAATGGCACCGTTTGAGGCGTTGTATGGTCGGAGATGTAGGACTCCGTTATGTTGGTACGAATCTGGAGAGAGTGCAGTATTGGGGCCTGAGATTGTGCGAGAAACAACTGAGAAGGTAAAATTAATCCGTGAGAAGATGAAAGCGTCGCAGAGTCGACAAAAGAGCTATCATGACAAGAGAAGGAAGGATTTAGAGTTTCAGGCCGGTGATCATGTGTTTCTGAGAAATATGTTTCGGTTTTGGTTCGTTATCGAAAACGTATTTTGTATGAAAATCGCGTTTTATGTCCAATTGGTTTTTGGATTGATTGATTGATGATTGTTATTGTTTGTATATGTTTTGGACTGTTTTTATGTTGGGACTGGACTGGAACAGGTATCGGAATTGGTCGGAACGACAAAAAATGCGAAAACGGGATAAAATACAATGCTGTCAAAAGCGCACGACCCGTGCGTCTCAGGCGCACGGACCGTGTGGGTCTTTCTGTTTCTGTTTTCAAAAACGCATTACAGGGCACACGACCCGTGCGTATGGGAGCACGAACCGTGCACTGTGTTCTGTCCAAATTTTCCAAACTTGCCCGAAACGATCCCGATCGATTCCAATCCTCTTCTAATCCTTTCCTAACCCTTCTATAATGATATTAGGCTTATAATGCCATGATATTGGGTATGTTTCAAAAGGATTTTATAAAATACTTTTGAAGTTGAAATTCTTTCGAAAAGCCGAACAATAGTACACGTGTGTGGATGTGTTTTATTGATAATAAAACGAAGTATAAGTTCTATGTAGGATTGTAACACTGACGCGGAATGATTATTATTCATTCGTCTAAACCGGTTAATAATTCACGATATATAAATTATATCGATCATAGGAGTCGGCCCAATGTGGGTGGTTATATATGATGGTAGATATACTAGGCGGGGAAGTCATGAACCCTTACCCTAGGCTCTGTGCCATTAGGAAACACTATTGGTTATGGGGTTCGCCGGGATTAGCAGTGCGTGCAGTCGGTGTTATGTTAAAAGTTATGTGCTACGTTCACCGGGATTAGCAGTGCGTGCAGTCGGTGGTACGTAGAATTGTTTTGTAGTACGGCTCACCGGGATTAGAAGTGCGTGCAGTCGGTGTCGTACTAAGTTAAAATACTATCACACGGTTCACCGGGATTAGCAGTGCGTGCAGTCGGTGTCGTGTTAAAATAAACAGGATTTATAATAGGACCGACAGTGCTAGTAGGGGTCTCGGTAGAACTCACTGAGATTGTATCTCATTGTTTATATGTTGTGGTTTTACAGATAAACAGGGAAAGTGGAGATCCAAGACGCACGAGTAGGTGGTACTCGGATGATGGCTGAAGACTTGGCTTTTATGCTTAAGTTATGTTTTCCCTTGTTAGTTATGTATCACGACATTATGGCTTTAACTGTTGTAAAGTTATGTATTTATTTCCGCTTTCTTGTGCGATATTGAATACTGCATTTCACTGATGGTTTATGGTCTTGTTTATGTTTAAGACCGTTCTGTTGTTATTCAGTGAAAATTTTATTGTGGTGTTCAGTATTTAAACAGGAAATATATCTCTGATGTTTTAGGAATGGTGCACTTGGGTATTTTTACTATATAAAAATACCGGGGTGTTACAGTTGGTATCAGAGCAGTTCGACCTAGTCGGACTTAGTTTAGGGTTGAGTCGATTCCTTGTTAGTCCGTGTTGTAATTACACTTGTGATGCTAAGAGACATTGAGCCTGATCAACTTAATACTTAGTGCATCATAAGCGGAATTATGGCAGGATGACCAAGACGCAATCCTCGACCAAGACCGGAATCTGCAACCGGTGCATCCTCATGAAAGGTGACATGACAGTGGAAGAATACACCGCTAAGTTTGAGAAGTTGTCTCAATTTTACCAAGTGGTAAAGTAAACTCCGGATGACGAATGGAGTATGCAGAAGTATAAGAGGGGCCTTAGTGCTTTTATGACTTAGGGTCTCAGTTCTTATACTATTACCAATTTTGTTGCCGTAGTGCAACCAGCCTATGTCGCCGAGGATGATCTCATAGGAAATATGGGAAAGGAAAGAAGGTAGTTGAATTATCAACTCCAGATGCAAAGTCCTAAGATAATTTCATCAAAGGAAAAGCAGATGCAATTCTTTGATTCTCCAATGGTCAGAAGATGTTCCAACTGTGGAAAGCCTCACAGTGGTGATTGCAAGCGAAGATCTAATCGGTGCTATTACAGTAATGTAGAGGGTCACTATGGTAAAGAGTGCCCTGTAAGGAAGAGTTCCAAGGATTTACAAGCAGCTCTAAGGCAAGGACGAGTCAACATTCTGGATGTTCAGACAGTTACGACTGCAGACAATCTACTGAGGAATATGAGATCAGTTTTCAGTAACACAATCAGTATATTATATGATTCGGGTAACCTATTGCTGTATATCCCGATCGCATGTGAATCGTTTGGGATCAGCCTTATCATCGCTATCCGAGCCGATAACTATTTTAACTGCTGCTAAGGGTCGTGTCCAGACCTAATCTTTGTATAGAATTGTCAACTTGTCATAGGAGGCAGAAATTTCGTTGTAGAATTTATTGTTTGCCTATGAGAAGTGTGGACACCATTTTGGGTATGAAGTGGATGACTGCAAATCTTGTTGCAATCGACTGTGGTAATCAACTATCAGCTTCGCTTCAGGATCAGTTGAATTGTCTAGGACAAATTCTGAAGCGGTTACCTAGTTCACCTTAGACGGTCAATCTTCATTCCAAGGTGCGGAAGCACGTGTTAGTATGTTATCTGCATCCACGGAAACTAGTTTAGATTTGGCGAATATTCAGGTTGTGAATGACTTTCTGGATGTTTTCACGATGAAGTTTCTTCTGAACCTCCAGAGCGAGAGGTAGAGTTTACGGTAGAATTGGTTACTGGCACGGGATCAATATCTATTGTTTCTTATTGAATGTTTCTTTAGAAGTAAAGGAAATGGAGTCTCAACTTGAAGAGTCGATGTTAAAGAAATTCATTCGACCGAGTGCCTCTCTAAGGAGTGCTCCGGTGTTGTTAGTCGAAAGGAAAAATGGTAGCACGAGATTGTGCATTGATTATCGACAACTCCACAAAGTGACGATCAAGAATAAATATCCCTTACCAAGGATAGACGATTTGCTTGAGCAATTTGTGGTGCTGCTGTGTTTTCAAAAATTGATTGGAGGACAGGATATCATCAAATAAAAGTTAGAGCCTTAGATATTCCGAAGACAGCTTTCGGTACTAGGTGTGGACATTATGTGTTCGTAGTGATGCCCTTCGGTTTGACTAATGCTCCAGCGGTATTCGTGGATTACCTGAACCGAGTTTTTCCTCAATTACCTAAATCAATTTGTAGTCGTTTTCATTGAGGGTATCTCGATGTGCTCGAAGACCATTGAGGAGCAAGTCCAACATCTCCGCATTGTTCTGAAAGTACCCCGAGGAAGTAAGTTGTACTTGAAGCCTTCGGAGTGTGATTTTTGGGTGCCAGAGTAAAGTCTTTGGGACAGGTGATTTCCCAAGTCGGGAGTTTCTGTAGATCCCAGTAAGAAGGAAGCAGTGTTGAATGGGAGTGACCAACACCAGTTGCAGAGATTAAAAGTGTAACATCCCCTAATTAGCTAATTAGATTTAATTAAATTAGCGCGAGGTTAAGTGGTTTAGTTGGCAATAATTATGTGATGTGGCAAATTAATAAATAATAGTTGTGCATAATTGCATTAATATGTTAAGTTAGTGAGTTATGGGATTAGTGTGGTGTTAGCAGTAAATTAAGAGAATATTAGAGAGTAGGGGTATTTTAGTCATTTCACCTCATTAAATGAGGCTTCAGCTGACTAAGTCAACTCCCTCACTCCCACCCCTTTCATTTTTCCTCATTCTGAAAATCAGCATAAGAAGTAGAGAGAAGGAGGAGGGAATTCGAGAGAGAGAGTGGAGAAGAAAAGGAAGGGACTCAACCTCCATTGTTCATCATTCTTCTTCCTCTATACATTGATGCCCAGAAATCTCCCATCAACCCACTTCATCAAAAATCACCATTTGTGCACCTTTGAAACTCCAAGCTCAAAAATGGAGTGTTGATGCTCCAAATAGTTGCATGTCCTTATTGTAGTCCCATATTCAGTACCAAAGCTCACATCCAAGCAACAAACCTGTTTGAAGCTCAATTGAGTTGCTGAGTTCGAGTCTTAGGTCCTTGGGAAGTTCGGGTTCAGTTTTTGGAGCGAGTCGGAGACGGTTCGTGAGGCTATTCGAACGCGTCAACTGCTAGATTCGTCGTTTGAGTGATTTTCATCACTTCGGGTGAGTTCTATAACTCGCTTAGGGAATGTGTTTGTGTCCGAGTCTTTAATCTTCGAAAACTCTGGTCACTCATTTTCGGTAAAGAAAGGATACTATTCGAAAATCGTTTTCTCAAAAGGATCGTGACTTAAATCATATATTGTTTGATTGATTGTTTTGGAATGCTATGATATATTATTTCAATGTGTGTTTGAGTTTGGGTCTCGATCGGAAGAGAAATGAGAATCGGAATGGAACGGATTTAATCATGAAAAACCTATTTTCTGGAAAACTGATAGAGACGCACGGATCGTGTGCCTATGAGCACGGGTCGTGCGCCCCCATCTGATACGACAAGAATTGGATTTTTAAACAACGCACGGATCGTGCGCCTAGTCGCACGGGTCGTGCGTATGTCTCTGGAACTTCCTACAATTTTAGTGAATAACGCACGGATCGTGCGCTTAGTCGCACGGGTCGTGCGTATCTTTCTGGAAATCTTCTACAAACTGTTCAACCAAGCACGGGTCGTGCGCCTACACGCACGGGTCGTGTGCCTACACGCACGGGTCGTGTGAGACTTTCTGACCTTCAATTTCAAAGGACCTTTTTATCCATTCCAAATGATTCCAATCCTCTTCTAATCCATTCCCCAAGGTTCCACAACAATGAAAAGGTAACAATGGTATGAGATTGAACATGTTCGATAGAAAGTTTGTATATGATGAATAAAATGGAAAACCGCACTTAGAGAACGCGAGAGGGCATATGTCAAGAATGGTAATAATACACGGTATTTGACTGACATTATACACTGTAATTGACTGATATGGTACGTGGTACTTGACTGGAATGACTAACAGCCCATTGCGGGTACACAGACTGAAAAGGTATAATAAATACAAGAGGAAAAAGGGTGACGACCCTAAGAGGTTAGCATACTAGGGGAGGGGAAGTCATGAGCCCCAAAACCTAGACTCAAGAATGTTTCCCCCACTAGAAATAGCGGGATGGGTTCACCAAAGTCAAGAGATGCCTATAAAATAGGTAGACTGAGGTGTTATGCTAAAAACATGGAACAAAGATTGCATGCTTCATGTGTCGCTTAGGAGGGCCATGAGCATGAAGGTTACAGGAACTAAATGTATTTCCACGTGGTTGCTTTTTAGGACCACGAGTTCAAAACAAGGCATAATGAACCGCTAGAGTAGTAAGGGGTCTCGATAGGACTCACTGAGATAATGTTTATCTCACCCTTCATATTTGTGGTTTTTACAGAGAAGCAGGGAAAAGCAAAGGCGATAAAGCACGGTTAGCTGGTGTGACTCCCGGAGTCATTGAAGACCTAGTTTCATGTTTTAGACCTTTGTCCCGTTTATTGTTACTATGTTCCGATTGTATAACTTTCGTTGTTAAGTTGTAAAATCGTTTCCGCTACTTTATGTTTTGAATATTGAACACCAGGATTATGTACAAGTCTTAAGTTTTGGAACTTAAGCATTTTCAGAAAGTTTATGAGGTTCAGAGAACCATTTGATATGTATTATCGAAAGTTTTAGTTGTGTTCAATATTTCAATAACAGGAAGTTACTCTGATGTATGCCATTTAGTGCATTTCGGTGATTCTATATGTTAGAATTTATCGGGGTGTTACATTTTGGTATCAGAGCAGTTCGACCTAGTCGGGCTTAGACAGTTAGGGTGGTTCTGTCCCTCGAATAACTCTGCTATCTTGCTTCTTGTGATACTAAGAGACATTGAGACTGATCAACTTAATACTTGGTGTATCATTTGCAGAATTATGGCAGGAGGATCGAGGAATAACCCACCAATTGATCCGCATTCTGCATGGATGCAGAACGTGATCGAGAGACAGCAGAAGATGATGGAAGACATGTTGCAGATGCAGCAGAATGCTCAAGCCCAGCCTCAGCAAGCCCCTGAGCCTCAAGTTGACCCAAGGAGGGTTTTCTCTGAATTCCTAAAAATGAAGCCGTCCGAGTTCAGAGGAGGACCGGATGTCATGGAAGCCCAGCATTGGCTAGATGATATCGAGAAGATTTTCGTAGCTATGCAAGTCACCGATGAAGACAAGTTGAGATTGGCAACACATATGTTGAAAGGTGAAGCTAACAACTGGTGTACTAATACCAAAGCCATGATGGTAACTATGGATACTCCCCAGACTTGGGAACATTTCAAGCAGGTATTTTTGGAGCAGTTCTTTCCAACAGCCATGAGGTTCGACAAGGAGAACGAGTTTCTGACTCTCACTCAAGGAAGTTCAACTGTGGGTCAGTACGCGACCAAGTTCGAAGAGTTATATCAATTCTTCGGTTTAGCCGGGTATGCCCTCAATGACAAGTGGAAGACCGAAAGGTTCAAGTATGGGCTGAGGGAAGACATTGCTCAGAGTTTGAGTTCTTTTGCCTATACTAACTATGCTGCCATGGTTCAACAAGCACACATAGCCGAGAGTGACTTGAAGAGGTTATATGCAAGCAGGAAAGTATTCCATCAGAATAAGAAGAATGTTGGATCATCCAGCCATCAGACGGGTCCCAGGCATAACTCCAACAAAGGGAAACAAGTTCAATCATCGAACTCCTCAAGATTCAGTACATGTTCCAACTGTGGAAAGTATCATCAGGGTAAATGCCAGATGGGATCCAACCAGTGTTATTTCTGCAAGAAAGACGGTCATTATGCACGGGACTGCCCCGAGAAGGAGAAGAGTCAAGGAAGTAACCCTGCTGCTACTACAACCCATGGAAGAGTTTACACCTTGGACGCCCAGAAGGTCACACCGTCAGATAATCTACTAAGGGGTATGGGATCTCTTTTTAATAACTCCGTTAGTATTTTATATGATTCGGGTGCGACCCATTGTTTTATATCTCAAGTTTGTGTCGATCGGTTGGGATTGGCTTTAACTCCTTTGCCTCAACCAATCTCCATTAAGACTGCTGCTGAAGGTAGTGTTCAGACCCAAGCGATATGTGAAAATTGTCTTCTATCCATTGGAGACAGGAATTTTGTAGTAGACTTCATTTGTTTATCAATGAAGGGCATGGACGTTGTCCTAGGCAGGAGTTGGATGACGGCCAACCATGTAACTATAGATTGCTTCCATCGTACTATCGGTTTCGCCTCCGAGTCAGTAGAGCTACAACCGCCCAAATCTGAAGCTGTTATTTCTTTCACTTCGGCCAGTAATTATCTGTTCCAAGGCGCGGAAGCTTACGTCATGATGCTATCTGCATCCACTGAGACAGGTCAGGATTTATCTTCGGTGCAAGTTGTTAATGAATTTCTTGATGTGTTTCCCGATGAAGTTCCTTCGTTTCCTCCGGATCGTGAGGTGGAATTCTCTATAGAGTTGATTCCGGGCACTGGACCTATTTCTATAGCACCGTATAGAATGTCACCATTAGAGTTTAGGGAATTGAAAGTTCAACTGGAAGAGCTAATTTCCAAGCGGTTCATCCGGCCGAGTGCCTCACCATGGGGTGCTCCAGTGTTGCTTGTCAAGAAGAAGGACGGAAGTATGAGATTGTGTATTGATTATCGTCAGTTGAATAAGGTAACTATCAAGAATAAGTACCCTCTGCCGAGAATTGATGATTTGCTGGATCAGTTGAGGGGAGCTTCCGTATTTTCGAAGATTGATTTGAGGTCCGGCTATCACCAAATCAGGGTTCGAGCTTTGGACGTCCCGAAGACCGCTTTCCGTACGAGATATAGACACTATGAATTTGTAGTGATGCCCTTCGGTTTGACCAATGCTGGTAGTGTTCATTGATGATATCTTGGTGTTCTCTAAGACGATTGAGGAGCATGTGCAACATCTCCGAATTGTTCTGAACGTACTCCGAGAGAAGAAGTTGTATGCTAAGCCGTCCAAATGTGACTTTTGGATGCCCGAATTTAAGTTTCTGGGCCATGTGATATCTAGGACTGGTGTTGCAGTGGATCCCAGTAAGATCGAAGCGGTGGTAGACTGGGAGCAGCCGTCTACAGTTACTGAGGTAAGAAGTTTCTTGGGATTAGCCGGGTATTATCGAAGATTGATTCAAGGATTTTCCCAGCTGGTTCTTCCACTCACTCGGTTAACTCGCAAGGGTCAGCCGTTTGTTTGGGACTCAGACTGTGATAATTGTTTCACGGAATTGAAGGATCGTTTGACTTCTGCACCCATCCTAATTCTTCCAGATCCGTCCGTAGGATTCCAAATCGATTGCGACACCTCTGGTAAGGGTTTGGGATGTGTCCTGATGCAGAATCAACAAGTAGTTGCCTATGCCTCCAGGCAGTTGAAGCCGCATGAAGAGAATTACCCAACTCATGATTTAGAGTTGGCGGCGATTGTGTTCGCCCTAAAGATTTGGAGACATTACCTGTATGGGTCTCGTTTCGAAGTCTTTAGTGACCACAAGAGCCTTAAGTATTTGTTTGACCAAAAGGAGATGAACAACAGACAGAGGAGATGGGTAGAGTTCCTGAAGGATTACGATTTTGAATTGAAGTACCATCCTGGTAGGGCTAATGTTGTTGCCGATGCTTTAAGCAGAAAGTCTATCCATACTGCAGAGCTGATGATGCACGAGATGTCCTTGTTGGAATCGTTCAGAGATCTCAACTTGAGAGTTAAGTCCAGGAGGAACAGGTTGGTGTTGAGTCACATTCGGATTTCAAGTCCCTTGAGAGATCTAATTCGCTCAACCCAAGAAGGCGATGTGGAGCTGGAAGCGCAGAAGAGATTGCCGAACTACACCGAAGACGGTGATGGTGTAATTTGTTTTGATGGCAGAATCTGTGTGCCGAATGATGAGGATGTGAAGAGGCAAGTTTTAGAGGAGGCTCATAAGAGTCAGTTCTCAATACATCCTGGGTCTACCAAGATGTATCGAGATCTGAAGCAATTGTACTGGTGGCCGGGTATGAAAGTGGATATTGCAGAGTTTGTGTCTCGATGCTTGACTTGTCAAAAGGTTAAGATAGAGCACCAGAAGCCAGGTGGCCAGTTACAACCGTTGAATGTACCTGAATGGAAATGGGAAAGCATATCTATGGATTTCGTCATGGGATTGCCACGATGCCAAACCGGAAATGATTCTATTTGGGTAGTGGTGGATCGCCTGACCAAATCCGCTCATTTTATTCCAGTGCGTTCGACTCACAAGGTTGCTAGGTTAGCAGATGAATATCTCAAGAATATTGTGAAGTTGCATGGAATCCCTACAAGTATCATCTGTGATCGAGATCCCAAGTCTACATCTCGATTTTGGAGAGCATTGAATATGGCGTTGGGAACAAAGGTGTGTGTTAGCACTGCTTACCATCCTCAAACAGACGGGCAGACTGAGAGGACAATCCAAACATTGGAGGATATGTTGAGGGCTTGTGTCCTTGATACTGGAGGCAGATGGGAAGATCATCTTCCATTGGTGGAATTTTCATACAACAACAGTTACCATTCTAGTATCGGAATGGCTCCATATGAAGCATTGTATGGAAGGAAGTGCAGAACACCATTGTGTTGGTGGGATGTAGGTGAGCAGAGAATGTTAGGACCGGATTTAGTCCGTGAGACTACAGAGAAGATCCGTCAGATAAGAGAAAGGATGAAAGCCGCGCAGAGTCGACAAAAGAGTTACGCGGATAAGAGAAGAAGGCCGTTAGAATTCGAAGAAGGAGACCATGTCTTTCTGAGACTTTCTCCAACCATCGGAACCGGTATTGCCTTGAGAGCGAAGAAGCTCAGTCCTCGGTATGTCGGACCCTTCTAGATTATCGAGCGAGTTGGGCCGGTAGCGTATCGCATTGCATTACCTCCAGAATTGTCCAAATTACACGATGTGTTTCATATATCGCAGCTAAGGAAATATATTCATGATCCGAATCAACCATTAAGTTATGAAGCGATTGACATCAGACCGGATTTATCTTATCATCCTACTCCAATCAGGATCATCGAGCGTGGCGAGAAAACGCTCCGAACGAGATCAATTCCTATTGTCAAGGTGCTTTGGGACGGTGCATCCCCCGACGAAGCAACATGGGAAGTAGAGGAGGACATGCGGGTGAAATATCCTTATTTGTTCGAGTAAGGTACGTTTTGTCAATTTTGAGGACAAAATTTTAAAAAGTTGGGGTCATTGTAACATCCCCTAATTAGCTAATTAGATTTAATTAAATTAGCGCGAGGTTAAGTGGTTTAGTTGGCAATAATTATGTGATGTGGCAAATTAATAAATAATAGTTGTGCATAATTGCATTAATATGTTAAGTTAGTGAGTTATGGAATTAGTGTGGTGTTAGGAGTAATTTAAGAGAATATTAGAGAGTAGGGGTATTTTAGTCATTTCACCTCATTAAATGAGGCTTCAGCTGACTAAGTCAACTCCCTCACTCCCACCCCTTTCATTTTTCCTCATTCTGAAAATCAGCATAAGAAGTAGAGAGAAGGAGGAGGGAATTCGAGAGAGAGAGAGTGGAGAAGAAAAGGAAGGGACTCAACCTCCATTGTTCACCATTCTTCTTCCTCTATACATTGATGCCCAGAAATCTCCCATCAACCCACTTCATCAAAAATCACCATTTGTGCACCTTTGAAGCTCCAAGCTCAAAAATGGAGTGTTGATGCTCCAAATAGTTGCATGTCCTTGTTGTAGTCCCATATTCAGTACCAAAGCTCACATCCAAGCAACAAACCTGTTTGAAGCTCAATTGAGTTGCTGAGTTCGAGTCTAAGGTCCTTGGGAAGTTCGGGTTCAGTTTTTGGAGCGACTCGGAGACGGTTCGTGAGGCTATTCGAACGCGTCAACTGCTAGATTCGTCGTTTGAGTGATTGTCATCACTTCGGGTGAGTTCTATAACTCGCTTAGGGAATGTGTTTGTGTCCGAGTCTTTAATCTTCGAAAACTCTGGTCACTCATTTTCGGTAAAGAAAGGATACTATTCGAAAATTGTTTTCTCAAAAGGATCGTGACTTAAATCATATATTGTTTGATTGATTGTTTTGGAATGCTATGATATATTATTTCAATGTGTGTTTGAGTTTGGGTCTCGATCGGAAGAGAAATGAGAATCGGAATGGAACGGATTTAATCATGAAAAACCTATTTTCTGGAAAACTGATAGAGACGCACGGATCGTGTGCCTATGAGCACGGGTTGTGCGCCCCCATCTGAGACGACAAGAATTGGAGTTTTAAACAACGCACGGATCGTGCGCCTAGTCGCACGGGTCGTGCGTATCTCTCTGGAACTTCCTACAATTTTAGTGAATAACGCACGGATCGTGCGCTTAGTCGCACGGGTCGTGCATATCTTTCTGGAAGTCTTCTACAAACTGTTCAACCAAGCACGGGTCGTGCGCCTACACGCACGGGTCGTGTGAGACTTTCTGACCTTCTATTTCAAAGTACCTTTTTATCCATTCCAAATGATTCCAATCCTCTTCTAATCCATTCCCCAAGGTTCCACAACAATGAAAAGGTAACAATGGTATGAGATTGAACATGTTCGATAGAAAGTTTGTATATGATGAATAAAATGGAAAACCGCACTTAGAGAACGCGAGAGGGCATATGTCAAGAATGGTAATAATACACGGTATTTGACTGACATTATACACTGTAATTGACTGATATGGTACATGGTACTTGACTGGAATGACTAACAGCCCATTGCGGGTACACAGACTGAAAAGGTATAATAAATACAAGAGGAAAAAGGGTGACGACCCTAAGAGGTTAGCATACTAGGGGAGGGGAAGTCATGAGCCCCAAAACCTAGACTCAAGAATGTTTCCCCCACTAGATATAGCGGGATGGGTTCACCAAAGTCAAGAGATGCCTATAAAATAGGTAGACTGAGGTGTTATGCTAAAAACATGGAACAAAGATTGCATGCTTCATGTGTCGCTTAGGAGGGCCATGAGCATGAAGGTTACAGGAACTAAATGTATTTCCACGTGGTTGCTTTTTAGGACCACGAGTTCAAAACAAGGCATAATGAACCGCTAGAGTAGTAAGGGGTCTCGATAGGACTCACTAAGATAATGTTTATCTCACCCTTCATATTTGTGGTTTTTATAGAGAAACAGGGAAAAGCAAAGGCGATAAAGCACGGTTAGCTGGTGTGACTCCCGGAGTCATTGAAGACCTAGTTTCATGTTTTAGACCTTTGTCCCGTTTATTGTTTCTATGTTCCGATTGTATAACTTTCGTTGTTAAGTTGTAAAATCGTTTCCGCTACTTTATGTTTTGAATACTGAACACCAGGATTATGTACAAGTCTTAAGTTTTGGAACTTAAGCATTTTCAGAAAGTTTATGAGGTTCAGAGAACCATTTGATATGTATTATCGAAAGTTTTAGTTGTGTTCAATATTTCAATAACAGGAAGTTACTCTGATGTATGCCATTTAGTGCATTTCGGTGATTCTATATGTTAGAATTTATCGGGGTGTTACAAAAAGTTTCTGGGTCTAGCCGGTTAGTATAAGAGATTTGTTAAAGGGTTCTCACAGTTAGATGTCCACTTACTCGGTTAACTCGTAAGGGTCAACCTTTTACGCAGGATGCTGATTGTGAAGAATGTTTTCAAGAATTGAAGGTTTGGTTGACTTCTGCTCCATTCCTGATTCATCCGGATCCGTCTTTGAAATTCCAAATTTACGGCGATGTTTCTGGGAAGGGTTTAGGAGGTGTTCTTGTGCAGAATCAACAAGAGGTAGCTTATGCGTCCAGGCAATTGAAGGCTCATAGGGAGAATTATCCAACTCCTGAATTGGAGTTAATACCTATTGTGTGTACACTGAAGGTTTGAAGGCATTACCTGTTTGGATCTCATTTCGGAGTCTTTAGTGGTCACAAGAGTTTAAGGTATCTGTCTGATCAGGAAGAACTGAATAGCAGGCAGAGAAGTGTGTTGAGTTTCTGGAGGATTATAAATTAGCGTTGATGTAGCATTCAAGAGAGGCCAGTGTTGTAACTGATGCACTGAGTAGGAAGTCCATCCACATGGCTGAGTTTATTGATGCATGAGATGGAATTATCAGAGTCTTTCAGAGACTTAAATCTGAATTCAAGATCAAGGAGGAATCGGTTAGTGTTGAGCCATATGAGGATCTCTAGTCCTCTAAGGGATTCTATACACCTGGCACAGGAAGTTGATGTGAAGCTACAATCGCAAAAGGTATTTCCAGATTTTACCATGGATAGTGATGGAGTCAGTTGTTTCAACGGTAGAATCTGTGCGCCCGATGATGAGAACAATAAAAGGCAACTGTTAGAGGAAGCACACCGAAGTTTATATCCTGTTCCAGGGTATACAGAATATAAAGCAGGGGTATTAGTTTGTTAACCTCTCCTTTGTGAAGGTTAACAAGGAGATAGTATTATGTGATTCAGTTTGACAAGTCAGACGTGAATACGAATATGAAAATGAGGTGACTGTTGACTGTTTTTCACATTGCGAATAAGCACCAAAGGATTAATTGATGGATCTGCTGCAAGGGACTGAACTTTCCAAAGTGAAGTTTGGCGTGCGGTATGGTAGTTTTTGAAAAATCATTTTTGTGAAAACCCGCATGCTAAAGTTAATTTTGGGAACGAATCAAGAGGTTTATAGCGTCTGATTGAGGAAGAAAATCCTAGGAGGATTACTTTGGTTAAGGAGAAGTTCTCAACGCTATGGACTAATTTGGAAAGGAATCGGGTGCGTCGTTGGTAAAAACCTCGTGATGAAGTTGCAATAGAGGAAAAAGAGTTGAGTTTTGTTTGATAGTTGTTTTGAGAACAACTGAGGTGATTTTTATTGCCTTCGAAATTAATTGATGTTCCCACGGTTTATTTCTACATTTAAGGTCAAAGTTTTTAGTAAAACCCTCATTCCAACTTTTTGAAAAGTTTTATCTCGAAATCTCAAGGGCGAGTCAAGAAGTTTCACAGATGACTCTCCGTCACATTTTTCAACGTGTACTGGAACTGTTATAGATTTTAGAAGATTTGTTGAGGACGTGTTTACACCCTTCGAGGAAATCGTGTTTGTTTCTACCTCTACCGAGGAGTACCAGTCTGTGGATCTCATTTTCAACCTGTATTTCTATCAAGTGTCTTATATTAGACCCTTTGATTTAGATTAATCAAAGTTGGGGAGCAAGTGAGGAATGAAGCTTCGGAAGTGTTTTCGGACACGGTGCTGAGCCTATGTAGGCGAAAGAGGAGTTTCTCGTGTTGATTCGTAACAGGAGAGTTCAGACTGTAATCTTAGAAGCGTTCTAGGGTAGTAGTCGAACATACTTAAAGGTTGGCGTGCCAACTTGGGAAGATTTTTCTACACTCATTTTGTGAATTCAAGATTGTGTTCCAGCGACTAAAAGACCTTTCTGAGGATGTCGATCCTCGGTTAGTTGGATGAAAGATTTAACGAAATTTTGAGGACAAAATTCTTTCAAGTTGGGGAGAATGTAACATCCGCAAAATAATTAATAGAGTTATTTGGGTGTTAACCCAATTAAATTAAATTAGTACTTGACTGGTAAATTTATTGAGTGCAAAAATTAATTATTGGTAATTGGACCACGTTACCAACTATAAATTAAATAAATATATATATATGTATACGTGTGTGTGTGTGTGTGTTAAAAAGAAAAGAAAGGAATGAATTGAAAGAAAGAAGGAAAAGGAAGCAGCGAAGGAACAGAAAGGAAAAAGGGAAAGAAGAAAGAATGGGGGAGGAGGAAGAAGAGGAAAAAGGAAGGGTTTACGCTCATCAAAACGACTTCCTTCTAACACGAAAAACGTTCAGCGTTACTCCCTCTTCGATTTGGTACCAAGATCTTCATCATCAACTCACTCTCTCTCACTTTGCCATTTTCGAATTTGAGAGGAAAAAATTGAGGTTTTGATGGTTGAAGCTCAAGGATAGCTTGGGATGGTGGTTGGCGCGAACCCAAGGATGATGGATCGTTGATTTGGAAGCTAGTTGGGTGATTTGGGGTTGAAAATCAAATTGAGGATTTTGTGTGAATAGTGCTTCAAGAGGAGGAAGATGATGAATAGTATCCATGGAGAATTTCGGGGAATTCGGTTTTACGGTCAAAAGATTTCTCGAGGTCGAGTGGGAAGCTTTGGGAGCGGATACGGATGTCGCCGGAGCGTGGAATTATCTCGGGGAGCGTTCGCGTGGTTACTCGGTGAATTCGGCCCGATCGTGGTTCACGCTTCAAGGGTGAGTTTTACTCACGTTTAGGCTTTTGAATTAATAAACTTAATTTGCGAAATGTGTTTCGGTTTTGGTTCGTTATCGAAAACGTATTTTGTACGAAAATCGCGTTTTATGTCCAATTGGTTTTTGGATTAGTTGATTGATGATTGTTATTGTTTGTATATGTTTTGGACTGTTTTTATGTTGGGACTGGACTGGAACAGGTATCGGAATTGGTCGGAACGACAAAAAATGCAAAAACGGGATAAAATACAATGCTGTCAAAAGCACACGACCCGTGCGGGTCTTTCTGTTTCTGTTTTCAAAAACGCATTACAGGGCGCACGACCCGTGCGTATGGGAGCACGAACCGTGCGCTGTGTTTTGTCCAAATTTTCCAAACTTGCCAGAAACGATCCCGATCGATTCCAATCCTCTTCTAATCCTTTCCTAACCCTTCTATAATGATATTAGGCTTATAATGCCATGATTTTGGGTATGTTTCAAAAGGGTTTTATAAAATACTTTTGAAGTTGAAATTCTTTCGAAAAGCCGAACAATAGTACACGTGTGTGGATGTGTTTTATTGATAATAAAACGAATTATAAGTTCTATGTAGGATTGTAACACTGACGCGGAATGATTATTATTCATTCGTCTAAACCGGTTAATAATTCACGATATATAAATTATATCGATCATAGGAGTCGGCCCAATGTGGGTGGTTATATATGATGGTAGATATATATATTATATCGAGTTTGGGTGACGACCCATGTTGACATACTAGGCGGGGAAGTCATGAACCCTTACCCTAGGCTCTGTGCCATTAGGAAACACTATTGGTTATGGGGTTCACTGGGATTAGCAGTGCGTGCAGTCGGTGTTATGTTAAAAGTTATGTGCTATGTTCACCGGGATTAGCAGTGCGTGCAGTCGGTGGTACGTAGAATTGTTTTGTAGTACGGCTCACCGGGATTAGCAGTGCGTGCAGTCGGTGTCGTACTAAGTTAAAATACTATCACACGGTTCACCGGGATTAGCAGTGCGTGCAGTCGGTGTCGTGTTAAAATAAACAGGATTTATAATAGGACCGAGAGTGCTAGTAGGGGTCTCGGTAGAACTCACTGAGATTGTATCTCATTGTTTATATGTTGTGGTTTTACAGATAAACAGGGAAAGTGGAGATCCAAGACGCACGAGTAGGTGGTACTCGGATGATGGCTGAAGACTTGGCTTTTATGCTTAAGTTATGTTTTCCCTTGTTAGTTATGTATCACGACATTATGGCTTTAACTGTTGTAAAGTTATGTATTTATTTCCGCTTTCTTGTGCGATATTGAATACTGCATTTCACTGATGGTTTATGGTCTTGTTTATGTTTAAGACCGTTCTGTTGTTATTCAGTGAAAATTTTATTGTGGTGTTCAGTATTTAAACAGGAAATATATCTCTGATGTTTTAGGAATGGGCCACTTGGGTATTTTTACTATATAAAAATACCGGGGTGTTACAACACGCGAAATAAAGCTCAAACATTAAGTCTAAAGCCATAAACCGAAAATACAAAGAAGAAATATACTAAGAAGATGTAGACTGAAGATTAGCTACAAAAACAACAGCTTGGAGGTACAAAACAGCTTCCCAAATCTACGAATATCTTCAAATAAACCAGCTTTTGTATTACTGCAGCATCCTTCCCAGCATTAGTATTTCGAATTTAGTGTTTAAAGGTAGCTTGGCACAAAAATAGAGGAAAAGCTATTTCTATACTTTTCTCCTTCTGACCAGCGTACTAAATGAAGAGGGAGAGTTGTCTATTATAGTGTTAGGGTACATGATCCAAGAAAAACCGTAAAAGAGCGGCGCCATTTGTCCTATATGTGCCCAAAAGTACAATGTGCCTAACAAAAAGGAGGACAATTCTGAATTCCATGCGCTGGTCCCCACACATACGTGCTCGTCCTTATCTGCCAATTGTGAGGCGCTAAAAGTAGCGCCTTAAGCTTTCTTTCTCATCTGACGCAGAAATGCATTGTTGTGGCAGCTAATGCTGCGGCACATAGAACGCACACATAAAAGCACAAATGGGGCACCAAAGTGCCAAATGATTCCAAACCAGAATTAAATCTTCTTTTCTAATAAATAACATATTTACATAAATTAAACACATTCCTCATTGAGAACTTACAACAATCTAAGCATAAGAAATCATAAATAACTCTTATAAATAAGAGTTATCAGTAGTGATTTTAGGATCTCTGAATTTCTTAGCATTTCAGCTGAATGATTCATATGTTATGAGAATCCCAAAACACTTTTGAAAGTGAAATGTATGAATATGTTCATTTAGGAAGATGAGAAATTTAGTAAGAAAGTGAAAGAGATTGATATTGGTTTTCATGTAGGAGGCTTTGGATAGAAAAATTAAAGGAATGAAACAAGTGAGTTGCATGTGAAGATGATAACAAGGATACACAGTTCGTCAGTTTTTAAGATATGAACGTAAAACATATGGAAGATAATTGAAAACGGTAAGGCAATTAAGACAAAAACAAACTTTGACTAATAGGATAGCTATCTATGCTTTAATTATTACAATCTATAGGCATCTGGCTTTCTTTGATTCGTTTTAATGGGGTCATTGTCCTATTCTTGATACTATTATTTTTTGTTGTCATTTTATTTTTAACTTATTGATTTTGTATGTTTGAGTATCTTGAAATCTTTATGTCAATCAAATTAATTGTTTGTTGATGTCCTTTGTTGTTTCTATTGCTTTTTGGAAGAGCATACATTGCTTAGTATTCTGATTTTTTTTTTGCTGAAAGATTAAAAGGAATGAAGCTATGAGCATAACAATCTCATGTTTTCCGGTGAACTTTGTTATGTCCCAAGCACAATGGTTGTTCAAATAAACTCAAGTCAGCAAGTGAATCAGTTGCAAGTAAGAGAATTGGGAAATGTGTACCTTTAATGCTAGCATTGAATGCTTATTTAAAGGTTTTAGGGATCAATGTGAACCATTGGATCTAGGTCTTTGATCTCCACCATTGGTTAATGGATTTGGCCTTTGGTATTGGGCCTTAGTGAAAACAGCTTAAAGGCGCAATCCGTAACAGTTTCCCTCCAAGTCAGGTTGCCTTGGGGCGAGCCAGACTTGATACCTGGTCTGGGTTTGAAGTACCCTCTGAGGCCGGGCTTGTGCCCTCGTTATCCGGGTTGGATATGTTGGTTAGGAGACCATGGCGAGCTTCCGAGGCCGGACTTATACTCATGTTAGTGTTTTGCACCCAGCCTCAGTGCTTGAGATTCAGGTCATGTGCTCGTTTTAGAAAAAACGAGCTTCTAATGCTCTACGCGAGCTCGAATTTGGGTGCCTGATAGTAGCGGCGACCTTCCCAGGCCGGGCTTGTACTCATCCGAGTGTTTTCCGTCAGCCTCGGAACGATCATTGAAGGAGAACGGAGTGACTCGAGGTATTCTTTTTATGGCGATGCTTCAATTCCAGCGCCTGACGTCAATGTCATTGATGGGGCACGTCGTTCGGAGGTGACTGGAGTAATGATGGCGCTTCCTTTCACGCGTGTGTCACAGAGGCTAGTGATTGGACGCGTCGCCTAGGCCCAGGCCCAATTCATAGCCCTTGGTTCCCTCTATATATGGGCGAGAACCTCCTTCATTTGCAGTGGTTTTTGCAAACTACTCTGAGCACCGATCCTAACATCGTTACTTAGTGCCTTCTTCTTCCGAACTTCCGATACAACATACCGTGGCGAGAGTCTGAGCCTTTCGGTTCAGCAAGATCGTCAAAGCACACACTCAAGTTCAGTGACACCGAGCTTTCGACTTTCGAGGTTAGTGCATTTTTATTTGCTCATTTTTCGCCTTATGCTCTAGCCAGGACTTCTTCAAGCCCGTATCTATTTATACAGAGTGGGGGTCTTCAGGTCGGGTTCCGACTTGGTTGTGGACCCACTGTTTAGCACTCAACTTGACTTGCATTACCCCCATTTCTGTAGGTTCGATCTGGCTAGGACAAAACAAACCCGCAGGTTGTCAGCACAGATCGTCCAAACATAGCCAAACTGATGGCTTCTGATCCTAGAAACCCGGATGAAGTTCGCACTAGAAACTCCGGATCGGCTGGTCCCGAAGTTTAAGAGGGACTTGATTCCGCTCCCAACAGCTTTCAAGTCGAAGATCGCTCTCCTGTGGTTGATAAGCTCCAATTAATTAGTGCATTTTTAGAGACACTTTTGAGTCATTTTTAGAGCTGTTATTATTAATAATATAAATTACTGACTTAATTTGCTCTTGTTTTGCAAGAAAGAGAAACATATGAAAAAGAATGAAAAGTCCATTTTAGAGGCACTTAATATATATATGTGAAGCGGCGTTTAATGGAATACAAGGGAATGAGAAATTAAAGTGGTGAGCATATGAATGCCATGTAAGAAAGTGATCCAAAGAAATTATACATTATCAAGCCCATTATTCAATTTGAAGAGGCAACACACGTGACTTTAAGAGTAATGGAAAGCAAGGAACCCTTGACGGGAGAAAAAAAAAAGCAAAGCAGCACACTACTCTAGCTTGGAGAGAAAGAAAGGTACGAAGCACTAAAGGAGTGAAAAAGAGTCGAAAATAGGGAATTGAAATGCACACAAGCCGACGGCACACACAACAACGCATAGGAGAGAGGGGAGAATTTGGTGACTGTTCTTGACATTGTGAGAGAGCTCTGGAGCAGAAAAAGGAGACTAAATTCTCAAGATCAAAATTCCAACCGGAGCCAAAATGATCCTTATTCAAACACTTACAATCCAGGTTGGAGAAATCACCCCAATTTCTCTTGGGGGGACAACAAAAGGGGCAAAACTCAAATTCCTATAAGCCGCCACATGTGCAAAGGCAGGAGGAGAAGAAGCTAGATACCAATGATGTGTTCGTAAGCCTGGAGGGAAAACTTAATGAGAAAATTGGAAGCTTGGAGGGGAGACTTAATGATAGAATTGGAAGCTTGGAGGGTCAAATCTCAAATCTCATTACTGTGTTATCTCAAAGGCCCCAAGGCTCACTGCCTACCCAAACTGAGCTTAATCCAAGAAATGAGCATTGCAAGGCTGTCACTCCTAGGAGCGGCAAAGAGCTGGTTCAAGAAAACAATCAAGATGGGCGGGCGCCCGAGAAAGAAATTCAAGCTCCTGCTGAGGGGAGCACTTCTGAGGAAAGCAAAAAGGAAAGGGAGAAATATGAGCAAGTAAAGGTAAATGTTCCTTATCCTCAAAGACTTAAAAATGAGCAGCATGATAAGCAGTTTGCTAGATTTCTTGAAATATTTAGGAAATTGCATATCAACATTCCTTTTGCTGAAGCTATTGCTCAAATGCCTAAATATGCCAAATTTTTAAAAGAAATTATTTCTAACAAAAGGAAGTTGGAAGCCTTTGAGACAGTTAGGCTTAATGAGGAATGTTCTGCTATAGTTCTAAAAAAGTTACCACCTAGGCTTAAAGATTGAGGAAGTTGTATTTCAAGTCTTGAACTCATTAAAATATCCTTCCTCATTTGCTTCTTGTAACTTTATTCAAGCTATGGATATTAATGATGTGGTTACCTATGAAAGTTTTGATGATTTTAGAATTCAGGACCCTCTAGAAAAAGTACTTCCTTTGCAGGGACTTGGCATATTGCAGAGTGGTGAGGAAGAAGAGTTCTTAATGTTTTTGCAGGCTCACCACCCAGTGAAAAATTGGAGTAACCATAGATTTGAGGAATTGGAATGGGGTAATACTCCAAATCCCAAACCCTCATTAAAGCCTCTTCCTTCAAATGTAAAATATGCTTTCTTGCACCCCCCTTCCTCTTTGCCTGTGATTATTTCTACAGATTTGACAGATACCACGGAGGATAAGCTTTTGAGGGTATTAAGGGCCAACAAAGAGGCCTTCGGATGGTCTATTCATGATATAAAAGGCATTAGTCCCACAATTTGCACTCACAAGATTTATATGGAGGATGATTACCAACCTCGGGCACTACCTCAACGCCGCATCAATCCTAACATGAAAGAAGTGGTAAAAAAGGAAGTGATTAAGCTTCTTGACGCAGGTATCATCTATCGTATCTCTGCTAGTAAGTGGGTAAGTCATGTTCAATGTGTTCCTAAAAAGGGAGGTACTATTGTGATGGAGAATGATAAAAATGAATTAATTGCAATCAGGAAAACTACAGGGTGGCGTATGTGCATTGATTATAGTAAATTAAATGATGTCACCCGGAAAGATCACTCCCCCCTTCCCTTTATTGATCAAATGCTTGAGAGAGTGGCAAGTCATGATTATTATTGTTGTTTGGATGGATATTCCGGTTATTTGCAAATACCTGTGGCTTTTGAAGATCAAGAAAAAACTACTTTTACTTGCCCATATGGAACATTTGCATATAAAAGGATGCCATTCGGTTTATCTAATGCCTCTGCCACTTTCCAAAGATGCATGATGGCTATTTTCTCTGACTTGGTTGAAAAATTCATTGAGATATTCATGGATGATTTTACTGTCTTTGGATCCTCTTATGAGGATTGTTTACATAACTTGAATTCAGTGTTGCAGAGATGCAGGGATACTAATTTAGTGCTCAATTGATAGAAGTGCCAATTTATGGTACAAGATTGCATTATTCTAGGACATAAGGTGTCCATTAGAGGCATTGAAGTTGATCCTGCAAAGGTTGAGGTAATTGCAAAGTTGCCCCCACCCAGTTCTGTTAAGGGGGTCCGTAGTTTTCTAGGTCATGCTGGCTTCTATAGGAGGTTTCTTAAAGACTTCTCAAAAATTGCAAAGCCAATGACTGACCTTTTGGTTAAGGAGGCCACTTTTTATTTTTCTGACATTTGTTTGAAGGCTTTTAATTGTTTAAAGGAAAAATTAATTAGTGCCCCTGTTGTTGTGGCCCCTGATTGGTCGCTCCCCTTTGAAATTATGTGTGATGCTAGCGATACTGCTGTGGGGGTTGTTTTAGGGCAATGAAAGAATAAGGTATTCTGTACCATTTACTACGTTAGTCGTACTCTTGATGATGCTCAAAGAATTTACACTACCACAGAGAAAGAGTTATTAGCTGTAGTATTTGCATCTGGCAAGTCTCGTCATTACCTTGTTCTTTCTAAAGTTATTGTTTACACTGACCATGCTGCCATTAGATATTTGCTTGGAAAACAGGATGCAAAACCCATGTTAGTTAGGTGGATTTTGTTGCTACAAGAGTTTCATTTGGAGATTAAAGACAAGAAAGGCTCAGAGAACTTTGTAGCTGACCACCTCTCAAGGCTTGACCATAGTGTGATGCAATCATCAAATGATGGGGAGATCAAAGAAGTATTCCCTGATGAGAAACTTTTAGCCATTTCCACTATTCCTTGATTTGCATACATTGTCAACTACTTGGTGGGTAAGGTTGTTCCACCTGACTTTTCTTTTCAGCAAAAGAAGAAATTAATTTCTGATGCCAGACATTACTTGTGGGATGACCCTTACCTATTTAACGTATGTGGAGACAAAGTAATTAGACGTTGTGTGCCTATGGTTGAGGTAACTTCTATCCTTGAGCATTGTCATTTTACAATGTGGTTTTTATTGGCCTACTATATTTAAAGATGTTCATGAATTTGTGAAAGCTTGTGATAGTTGTCAAAGGTGTGGCAACATTTCTAGGCGGCAAGAGATGCCATTAAATAATATTTTGGTTTGTGAGATATTTGATGTTTGGGGTATTGACTTTATGGGGCCCTTCCCTAAATATTTTTTAAAATCAATATATTCTCGTTGCTGTGGATTATGTGTCTAAGTGGGTGTAAGCCGTAGCCTTACCCACTAATGATGCTCGGGTGGTGGTGAAATTCTTAAAGAAAAATATTTTTTCCAGATTTGGCACTCCTCGAGCCATTATTAGTGGTACTCATTTTTGTAATAAACAATTTGAAAATCTTTTGAGCAAATATGGTGTCACTCATAAGGTGACAACTCCTTACCACCCACAAACTAGTGGACAAGTTGAAATTTCAAACAGAGAGCTGAAAATGATTTTAGAGAAGACAATTAGTGAATCAAGAAAAGATTGGTTTTGAAACTTGATGATGCACTATGGGCCTATAGAACTGCTTTTAAAACCCCCATTGGGATGTCTCCTTACCGTCTTGTTTTTGGAAAAGCATGTCATTTGCCTGTTGAATTAGAGCAAAAAGCACTTTGGGCTTTAAATTTTCTAAACTTTGATGCTCAGCTTACAGGAGAAAATAGGTTGCAGCAGCTCGATGAATTGGATGAGCTCCGTCTGGGAGCTTATGAGAATGCCAAGTTATATAAGGAGCGGACTAAAAAGTGGCATGATAAGCGCATCCAGCAGCGTGAATTCCATGTTTGTGAGAAAGTTTTAATTTATAACTCACGTTTGCGTCTTTTTCAAGGAAAGTTGCGCTCAAGGTGGTATGGCCCTACACTGTTACTCAAGTTTTTCCTTATGGAGGGCTTGAGGTATCTCATGAAGATGGTACCACTTTTAAAGTCAATGGTCAGCGTGTGAAGCAGTTTGAGGAAGGGTTACTCAAAGTAAGCTATGTCACTGCCCTCAAGGATTGACTTTAGTACTGTCAGGCTCGGGACGTTAAACAAGCGCTTCGCAGGAGGCAACCTGTGTTTTATTTTCTCTCATTTTTGTTTTGTTTTGTTTTCTTTTTTTTAGGATTTAGCTCAGTATGCAAGCTCTCTCAGGGAAGTCACTCTTACTCTCTCTCTCTCTCATTTATATATATCTGTGCCAATTTGATATTTTGCATTGAGGACCATGCTTCATGCTAAGTGTGGGGGAGGAGAGTTTATTCTGCCACTTGATCTCTATTAATGCACATATCCACTTAGATGTTAAAAGCATTTTTCCAAGCTTGTTTTGAGCGACTTATGCTTCAAGTTAAAAAAAAATAGAGATTTGGCCTTAAGGGGATCCATAATTAATTCACTTGACAGACTTGTGTTTAGTTGTAGCTCCTATTTATTTTACCCATTCTCTTTGTATGAGTGTGTTTCCCAATTTGCTACATTCTTGAATTTGTCTTTTGACCATTTCAAGGCGAAAATTGATTTGCATCATGTAAAAAGATTTGGGGAATTTAGGTATTTTTCTGGCGTTAGAGTTGTTTGTTGAATTTATCCATTAGTTGCCCCCTTTGAGCCTATTTGTTATATATTTCTTTGGTACCCAAATATAATTTTTTCTTTTTTTTGTGGTAACCATTTGAAATTAAATTTAGAGAAACTATTGAAAGTTACAATTTTGTCCTGTATTTTAATTGTCTATCTCATCAGGATATAAAAACAAAATAGGAGTGGCTAATGTTGTTACAAGTCCATTTTCCTCCTAAGAAAAATATAGAAAAATGAAAAGTTGAAAAAAAAAAACAGAAAAAAGAAAGCAAGAAGGAGGAAAAGTCAAATCAAAAAATGAAAGAGCCTACTCAAAAGAAAAGACAAATCAAAAAGAGCTGACTCATTAGAAAAAGGTGAAGAAGGAAGTGATATTAACTTGGAGTTTGGACAAAATCTGTAAAATAAATAGGAGCTCCATATTTGGTTTCAAAGGTTAATATTTGTTTCTTGTTTCTTGCCCTTTGATTATCCATTGCTTCTTATTTCCTACCCTACTTGAATTCACCATGGCCCCATTACAACCCATAACACCCCATCTGTTGCATGCATGTGAACTTTTTAGTAGAGATTTGGGCAAATTACAAGCATATGGTAATGTGCATTTTGTTGAAACTTGAGTGCATATTTTCCCTAGTACCTAAACACTTAGAGAGATTGTGAGCGAGTGCCATTGTTCACAGAAATGTATTCTTCAGGGACATGAGCCTCTAATTGGGCAAGCTTTTGACACCTCATTTGTGCTATATTGTCTATTGTCTGTCATTGTGCTTCTAATTTCGGGTCCCTTATTTGACTATCTCTATTACTTATTTGAAAAATTTATTGAGCCAGAAAATTTGCTTGAGGACAAGCAAAGGTTACGTGTGGGGGAGTTGATAAGCTCCAATTTAGTGCCTTTTTGGAGACACTTTTGAGTCATTTTTATAGCTATTATTATTAATAATATAAATTACTGAATTAATTTGCTCTTGTTTTTCCGGAAAGAGAAACATATGAAAAAGAATGAAAAGTCCATTTTAAAGCCACTTAATATATATATATGTGAAGCAGCGTTTAATGGAATACAAGGGAATGAGAAATTAAAGTGGTGAGCATATGAATTCAACAAATGACACACGGCCCATGTGAGAAAGTGATCAAAAGAAATTATATATTATCAAGCCCATTATTCAATTTGAAGAGGCAACACACGTGACTTTAAGAGTAATGGAAAGCAAGGAACCCTTGACGGGAGAAAAAAAAAGCACATCAGAACACTACCCTAGCTTGGAGAGAAAGAAAGGAACGAAGCATTAAAGGAATGAAAAAGATCCGAAAATAGGGAATTGGAATGCACACAAGCCGACGGCACACACAACAGCGCATAAGAGAGAGGGAAGAATTTGGTGAATGTTCTTGACATTGTGAGAGAGCTTTGGAGCCGAAAAATGAGACTGAATTCTCAAGATCTGAAATTTCTCTATTCCGGGTTATTTTTATCTCTGTAATTTATGACTCCTAATTTTATTTTAGTGTTCTTGATTACTATGGATAGCTAAATCCTCTTCTAGGAACCAGATATGGAACGTGGAGGGCATGGGAGAAGATCAACACATTGTTGTCTGGGCACGAGCTCTCAAGTTCTTCATGTCCGAGGTGATGATCTTCGACATGAAGATCAGCCCCCCATTCACCGCGCTTCAGCAGGAGGTACTGGGAAGCTTAAACCTCGCCCCCTCACAGATTCACACCAACGTATGGGCCTTCATGCGGGCTTTCGAGTTGATGTGCATTCATTTAGAGAGGCTGATCTCCGCCGATCTGTTCTTCTATCTCTTCAAGATAAACAGGAGGCATGAGGACGGATCTAAAGATCGGTGGGAACATGTGAGCTTCCGAGCTAGGAGGGGGCTTAAGGTCTTTATGCCCTATACCGACTCTTTGAAGGGGTATTGGAAAAATAAATACTTCTTCATCGAGCCTGTGAACGACGAAGCCGTAAGGTACTTCAGAAAGTATAGTGATGATGGACGATCCCTGGAGTCCACAAAGTTTCCCATTGGGTGGTCCCTCTCTCACTTCAATGGCCCACCCCATGCATACACGGTTAGCTTCAGGAGATTAAGTGATGTAGACCAGGAATCCTTGGCGTTCCTGATCAACTTCGCCGGCCTGATTCCCCACAAAGATCCCAACAAATTCGGAATTGACGCGACAAAGTTGGTTGAGGCGGGCTCGAAGTCAAAGGTGTTAGCCGCGCTTGGTAGGGTCGGATGCTTGATAAGGTGTCTTTATCTTTAACTTTATACTTCTTCAAGTTTGGTTACCCTAATGTTTTTCAAATTTGTTTGTTTTATATATAGCATGCCTCCTGACAAGTTCGCCATTCTCAGGGCAGCGGCTGAAAAGAAGGCCGGTCTACATCAGAGTGGCTCCGACGCTCAACAAACTTCTCAACAAAACCCCTCAGCGGGACGAGCCTATACGAGCCGTTCCTCTTAACACTGTCACTGTTGCGAGTGCTGAAGATTAGGTCGCCGACCTTCAACATCGGAAACGCCAGCAAATTTCGGCGCACTTATATCATGCTCCCCCCCCCCCTCAAGCCCCGAGAAAGCGGGTGCGGTCCGGTCAGGATGCTTCTCCCAGGGCGTTGAAGAAGAGTCGCCATGAAAAGGACGGATCGAGAAAACGTAAGTTTTCAAGATCTTCAAGCATTTCGATTGATGGCGATTTCTTGAAGAAGAACCTAGAGGAATACCTGGTCGACCTAGTGGAGGCCGCGACGAAGCTGTTCAGGCACCTGGCCGATGTCTCCAAGTGGCAAAAGGAGGAGACTGAAGCCCGGGTTAAAGGTAATAGATGGAAATTATAGACCCCTTGACTTGTTGTTTCTGATGGCTCCGTTCCCAACTTAGCAGTATTTACTTCCTTTTATTTCAAGGGCCCTGAAAGAGAGGGAGGAGGAGCGAGCTATGAGGGTAGAAGAACGGGAGAAGTATGAGTCACTTTCTTCCACTCTTGCAAAGGCCCAGAAAGACCTCTCCGACCTCCGAAAGGAGAGAGGGGAACTTATGACAGAGAGGGACTCTGCTCTCAACAAGAACAAAGAGCTTCAACTCCAACTTACTGAGTTGGAGACCAAAGAGAAAGAGGCTGTGGAACTGGTTCAACCTTGAGGAGTCAGATTTCCGAGCTAGAGGCCCAGATGCAGAAGGCCAAGGTCGGCTTGCTGAGCTTGAAGAGAAGTCGAGGCAGGCCGGGGAGAAGGCCCGGAAAGCCGAACTTGAAACTGCCACCATAAAAGAGATGGATCTTGGAATGGCCGGGGAAGGTTTTGAAAAAGCCCTTGCTCAAGTCACTGTGGTTCACACTTCATTACCTCTTGATAAAGAGATACTGAACATGGATCATGGTGTAGAGGGGGACGAGATCGTCAAGACCGACTCCGTCACCAAGGAGCGTATCATTGTTTACCCTCGCCCATCCGATGCTTAGCCTGTTACCGGGGGGTAACACTTCTGTGAATGGTTTTCGGGTTCCAGGTGGAACCGGTGGCAAATAGGTTTCGGGCGGAACCGGCATTTAACTATGTAACCTGAAAGCATTTTTGAACTTGAGGACCCGCTGTATCCGGGGTGGCCTGTAATATTTTGCTTATTTTAATTGCCTGCATTTCCGGGACTTGTCCCAGATCGAACTCGCCCTTTAGGGTAATGGCAGCCTCAGCCATTGATCTTGGTGATCTTGAATCCCAAAGATCTTGGCAGCTCTTTGAACAGTTTATCGGGACTCGGCCCAGATCGAATTCGTTCAAGGAGGGTCTGCGACAACCTCGGTCGCAGATTGTTACCAACTTTGTGAACCGGGTTCCGGTTTTAATAAAGGACCTCGACGCGAACATGAGATCATTCCCAGAGGGCTACCCTTAACCTCGAAACTCCGGACTAAAGTCAGCAGCAATAATGGATAATAATGAAGAGTAATGTAGATGTATTAGATTATAATGTTTACAACATCTGAATACAGTTTGCTCTTTAAAGCAAAAATTAATTGTAATACTTCTTCAGTTTGGGCGTATTCCAAGTCCTTGGGATCGCTTTCCCTTCTAGAGTCTCCAACTCGAAGGCGCCAGTACCGGTCTTGGATACGACCCAGTAAGGCCCTTCCCAGTTGGGAGCGAGCTTCCCTTGAGCGGCATTCTTTAAGCCGACGCCGGCTCTTCGGAGCACCAAATCGCCGACTTCGAAATCCCTCAGGACAACTTTTCTTGATCAATGCTTCTTTGAAGGAGTATCATCCTCGGACCTCGTCGACGAGGTCGAGGTTCTCCCTCAAATCTTGGTTATTTTCCTCTGGCAATTTTGGATGAAGCGTTCTCCAACTCAACTCTCGAATTTCAACTGGATTTACAGCCTCGCTCTCATATGAGATTCGGAATGGAGTTTCCCCCATCGAACTCTGTGGGGTGGTCCTGTAGGCCCATAGTACATAAGGAAATTCCTCGACCCAATTACCTTTGGCCTCGTCAGGCCGTTTTTTCATTCCATTGAGGAGTACCTTGGTAGCGGCCTCAGCCTGCCCATTAGTTTGAGGGTGCTCTACCGAGGTGAGCCGGTGTTTAATCTGAAGATCGGACATGAGCTTTCTGAAGCCCTTGTTAGCGAATTGGGTTCCGTTGTCACTGATCACTGTAACACCCCTTTTCTACCCGGAAAATTTTCGACAAAAAATCAGAGTTTCAAAAATATTTTTTCACTACACCCAAAAGGGATGCCACATTTTCACCATTAAAACATCACACGGCAATAACAAAATTTCACCATTTAAAAATAGTACGAAATACATAGCAGTAACTCCATCACCACGCAGCGGAATAAAATAGAGGTTTCAATGTATAACCATAACATCACCATAAAACTTCAGAAATTAAATACTAGAGACATCTAATAAAAACTAGCGTTCATCCCCCCGAGTGCTACGTATCAGAGCGACGACACCGACTCTACTAGCGAAGGTAGACATGCCTTCACTCGCAATCACCTGCCATTACCAGCATAGGGGTAACATTCAAACAGAATGGGTGAGATATCTAACATTATAATAGCATATATGATAGGGAATATGCTAGAGTTACGACAACTATATCTACCACTTCACAACAACATCAAAATCGCAATTCACCAAGAGTCATCACCAAAGTCATGAGTAAATAAATGAGACGCAACCCACACCAACGGGTATATGCATGTGGTACCAATCATCACCAATAAATTAGCCAATAAGGGCAACATCACCTATATGAGCATCACCATCATCACCTATAGCTCCAAGGCCGAAGCCTTCATCACCAAAATAATGCATAAGAAATGTATGCGACACCATGACCAATACACCAGAGACAATCAACAAACAATATCAACAAATGGTCATAGACCCATCACCTATCACCTTAGCCCATGAAATAGGCACATCACCTGTTACATCATCACCAATAACACCAACACCTATAGTACAGTCTAACAACATGACCGTAACATCAACAACCACCGACACCAAAAACACCAATAGATTTACAACAAACGGCAACAATAGTTTACATCAAACGGCAACGTTAATCTTCAGAAAACAACAACATTTATCTTACAGCAACAGCAACATCATTTTTAGAAAACAGCAACATTTATTTTACAGTAGCAGCAACATCATTTTCAGAAAACAGCAACATTTATTTTACAGCAACAGCAACATCATTCTCAGCCAAGACAGACATGGCAGGAACTGGCGCCCAGCAACAGGGCGCCTAGTGCAGCAGCAACACAACAGGAACTGGCGCCCAGCAACAGGGAGCCTAGCAGGCAACAGAAACTGGCGCCCAGCAACAGGGCGCCAAGAGGCAACGACAACCAACCAGAAACTGGCGCCCACCAACAGGGCGCCTAGTAGGCAACAACAACACAGACAGACATGGCGCCCAGCAACAGGGCGCCTAGCACAACAGTGGCAACAACAGACATGGCGCCCAGGAGCAGGGCGCCTAGGACAACAGCAACACAAACTGACATGGCGCCCAGGAGCAGGGCGCCTAGGGCAACAGCAACAACATCAGACATGGCGCCCAGGGGCAGGGCGCCTAGCATAACTGCAACAACAACAGAATTGGCGCCCAGGGGCAGGGCGCCTAGCACACCAGCTGCAACAACAGAATTGGCGCCCAGGAGTAGGGCGCCTAGCACAGCAGCAACATAAACAGACTTGGCGCCCAGGAGCAGGGCACCTATTCCAACAACCAAGACAGCAACAACATAACACCAGCACAGGGCGCCTAGGGCGCCAGTTTCAGCAGTCACACAGGGACTGGGCGCCTAGGGCGCCACTTCCAGCAACAACACACAACCACTACTGGGCGCCTAGGGCGCCACATTCAGCAACAGGAACAGCACTGACTCGGCGCCCAATAACAGGGCGCCTTCAGCAGGAACCAAACGCGACACAGACACGGCGCCCAGGAGCAAGGCACCGTTTCCAGCAACCAAGACAACCACACACATATGCGACACAACATCAATGGCGCCCATGGCGCCTAGGGATCAAATTTTCGATTTTCACCATGACCAATCATCAAGCACCAATTCAATCATCATGAATATCACCAAATAAACACCAACAACATCGAAAGGGACAACATAGAGCCTATCTCCCACATAACACCCATCATACACCCTATTATAAAGATAGAACCCACCCTTACCTTAGATTTGCCGAATACGAGATTCCCTTGCACGAAGACTCCAAAGAACCACAGCCACAAGAGCTCCTCTCTTCTTCCTCCTTGGTGGCGCCGTTTCCTCTCTTCTCCTCTTCGCAAATCTCTCTTTCTTTTTCTCAAAAATGCGCCAAATGAGCCAAACCCTAGCTAATGATCTCCTTCATGCGCCTAGGCCCTTCGGCCCTTGGATCACGGGCCTCCTTCGACTACTCAACTTAATTACTAAACACCACTCCCTGATTTAAATAAAACATCATATTATTATTTTAATATGACTATACTAATAAAATACCTAAATAATTTAATTAAATAAATAATTAGATTATTTGGGCGTTACAACTCTCCCCCACTTAGGATATTTCGTCCTCAAAATTTACCTGATTCAAACAGCTCGGGATAGGACTCCCGCATCTTGCTCTCCAGCTCCCACGTCATGCTCTCTCCGGCAGCTCCTAGCCAGACTACTTTCACCAACGCAATCTCCTTGCCTCTTATAATTTTTACCTCATGATCTTCGACTCGTACAGGCATCGTCTCCACCGTGAGAGTATCCCGTACCTCCACATCATCCATGCGGATCACATGAGATGGATCTGAAATGTTAGGCCGTAAAGCCACTCTATATGCAACATTCCCGACTCTCTCTGAAATCTGATAAGGACCAATAAAACGAGGAGTGATCTTCTTCGACTTCAAAGCGCGTCCAACACCGGTCACTGGAGTGACTCTCAAAAATACATGCTCACCCGCTTGAAACTCTAAATCTTTCCTCCGCTTGTCGTGATAACTCTTCTGTCGACTCTGTGAAGCCTTCATCTTCTCACGAATCAACTTCACTTTTTCAGTTGTCTCTCGAACAATCTCCGGTCCAAGCACCACACTCTGTCCAGACTCATACCAACACAGCGGGGTTCTACACTTCCGACCAAATAATGCTTCAAAAGGTGCCATCCCAATACTAGAATGGTAACTGTTGTTATACGTGAACTCTATCAGTGGAAGGTAGGAATCCCACGAACCTCCTTGTTCCAAGACACAAGCCCTCAACAAATCTTCAAATGACTGAATCGTCCTCTCTGACTGACCATCTGTCTGAGGATGATATGCCGAACTCGACCTCAACTTAGACCCCAACTTCTCTTGCAAACTCTTCCAGAAATCTGAAGTGAACCTCGGACCTCTATCCGAAATAATACTCATAGGAACTCCATGAAGCTTCACAATCTCCCGGATGTAATTCTCCGCCAACCTCGACACCGGATACGTGATGTTGATAGGAACAAAATGAGACGATTTCGTTAACCTGTCAACAATCACCCAAATTGCATCATACCCTTTCGCAGTATTAGGCAATCCTGTCACAAAGTCCATCGAAATGCTATCCCATTTCCACTCTGGAATTTCTAACGGTTGCATCAGTCCAACAGGCTTCTGATGCTCAACCTTTGACTTCTGGCAAGTCAAACATACATAAACGAACTGCGCCACATCTCGCTTCATACCAGGCCACCAAAACAACTTCTTCAGGTCTGGATACATCTTTGTAGCTCCCGGATGAATACTTAACTTACTTCTGTGACTCTCTTCAAGAATGGCTCTCTTCATGTCTACATCATCAGGAATACAAATCCTACCACGGAACCTCAACACATCTTGGGAATCCAACCTGAAGTCCTCATTCTCAGATCGATCAATCCCGACCGTCAAGTCTACCAGTTTAACATCTGATTTCTGGGCTTCTCTGATGCTGTTCAGAAAATCATTACCAATCTTCAACATCCCTAGCTTAACACTCTGAGGTGTCACTTCACAAACCACACTCATATCTCTGAACTCCTCAATCAGTTCTAACTCCTTAACCATCATAGCCGACATATGCAAAGTCTTCCGGCTCAAAGCATCAGCCATGACATTAGCTTTGACTGGGTGATAGTTCAAACTGAAATCATAGTCCTTCAACAGCTCCAACCATCGCCGCTGTATCATATTCAACTCCTTCTGGTCAAACAAATATTTCAAGCTCTTATGGTCACTAAACACCTCAAATCTAGAACCATAGAGATAGTGCCTCCAAACCTTCAGCACAAAGACCACTGCAGCTAGTTCTAAGTCATGCGTAGGATAATTCTTCTCATGAACCCTTAACTGCCTCGACGCATACGCAATAACCTTCCCACCTTGCATAAGCACACCACCTAGACCCATCTTCGAAGCATCACAATATACCACAAACGACTCTTCCGGATTAGGCAACGTCAAAATAGGAGACGTCGTCAACCTCTTCTTCAATTCCAACAAACTTTCTTCACAACGGGCATCCCAAACAAAAGCATTTCCTTTGCAGGTTAACTGAGTTAACGGAAGTGCTAACTTAGAAAAACCTTCAATGAATCTTCTATAAAAGCCCGCCAATCCCAAAAAGCTTCTAATTTCAGTAGCCGACTTCGGAGCTTCCCAATTCAACACTGCTTCTACTTTCGACGGATCCACCGCAATACCACTACCAGAAATGACATGACCGAGAAAACTCACTTCCTTCAACCAGAACTCACACTTTGACAACTTCGCATACAGCTTCTTTTCCTTCAGTACCTCCAACACTAACCTCAGATGCTCTGCATGCTCTTCCTCCGATTTAGAGTAAATCAGAATGTCATCGATGAATACCACCACAAACCGATCTAAGTAAGTATGAAAAATATGATTCATATATTCCATAAATACTCCTGGTGTGTTGGTAACACCGAACGGCATCACCGAATACTCATAATGACCATAACGGGTTCTGAAAGCCGTCTTCTGAATATCTTCGTCCTTCACCTTGATCTGATGATAACCCGACCTCAAATCAATCTTACTGAATACTTGAGCACCCACCAACTGATCCATCAAATCGTCTATCCTCGGAAGTGGATACTTGTTCTTAATTGTCACCTTATTCAACTGCCGATAATCCACACAGAGTCTCATACTACCATCCTTCTTCTTAACTAACAACACAGGAGCTCCCCACGGCGATACACTCGGCCTCACAAACTTCTTCTCGATCAGATCCTCAAGCTGCTTCTTCAACTCAGACAATTCGGATGCGGACATCGTGTACGGTGCCATAGAAACAGGTCTGGTACCAGGTACAAGATCAATAGAGAATTCAACTTCCCTCTCTGCGGTACACTTGGAATCTCATCAGGGAAAACATCATGAAACTCGCGCACCACCTGCAACTCTTCAATGATAGCTTGATTCTCAACAGACAATGATGCCATCAGCGAGAATAACTGAACTCCTTCCTTCATCAACTTCCGCAACTGACTAGCGGATAACAGACCAGACTCCTCTCCTCCAAAACTCACCGACTTGTTACGACAATTAATATGGACATGGTTATGCTCTAACCAGTTCATACCCAAGATTACGTCCAATCCGCTCAACGGCAAACAAACAAAATCCACAACAAAGTCTCTGTCGAAGATCGACAAGGGACACTGAGAACACACCAGAGAAGTAGTTACCGACCCCTTAGCCGGAGTGTCGACAACCATCTCTCCATTCATAGCAGACAATACAAGACCCAATTTCTTACAACAATCAGTAGCAATAAAGCAATGAGTAGCACCAGTATCAACAATAGATTTTAAAAGAGTACCATTAATGAAGCACGTACCTCTAATAAGTCCATCATCTTCAGTAGGCTCTTCACCTGCTAAAGCGAACACTTTTCCACTGGACCTTTCTTTCTTCGGCTTCGGACACTGCGTATTAATGTGCCCTCCTTCACCACAGTTGTAGCAAACCACCTCCTTACGCTCACACTCAGCCACCACATGACCCTCGTTACCACAACGGTAACACTTCTTCACTTCAGCTTTGCACATGTTACTCTTGTGACCAGCTCTGCTACATTTGTAACATACAATGCTAGCAGGAGCATCTCCCCCACTAGTCCCCTTGCCCACCGCAGCTTTCTGTTTACCCTTTACCAGCAGGAACATCATACGGCTTACCACGACTTTGAAATTTGCTCCTCTTCTCATTCATAATCTTGTAGTGAGCAATGTTGCTCCTCTGCTAAATTCTGCAGCTATCAATCAAGTCGGAGAAAACACGGATCTTCTGGTAACCAATAGTCTTCTTAATCTCAGGCCGCAGCCCATTCTCAAACTTAATGCACTTGGAAAACTCAGCAGTAGCCTCACTGTAATGCGGGTAAAATTTTGCTAATTCCATGAACATAGCAGCATACTCAGTCACGGACATATTCCCTTGTTTCAGCTCCAGGAACTCAATCTCTTTCTTACCTCGGACATCCTCCGGATAATATTTTCTCATAAACTCCCTGCGAAACACAGCCCAAGTGATCTCTTCGTTTGCAGTCTCCAATCTCTGCCTAACCTCTAACCACCAGTCATCGGCCTCCTCTGCCAGCATATGCGTACCCTAACGGACCTTCTGTGCTGGAGTGCAGTCCATCACAAAAAGATCCTCTCCATCTCTTTTAACCAGGCTAAAGCTCCATCGGGATCATACCTGCCCTTGAAGGTAGGCGGATTCTCTCTCTGAAAGGTAGTCATACTACGAGACCCAGCATTCTCACCAGCATTCTGTTGACCCTCCACAGCCTGAGCCATAGCAGCCAACGCAGCAGCAATAGCAGCTTCGTTCCTTCCAGCCATCTCAACTAATCAATACAATCCTAAGCAACAGTTAGAACTAATTGACAATACTTGATCGTCAGTGATGCAACACTTGACAACTTGGCCGGACAGACCGAAACTGCTCCGATACCACTAATGTAACACCCCTTTTCTACCCGGAAAATTTTCGACAAAAATCAGAGTTTCAAAAATATTTTTTCACTACACCCACAAGGGATGCCACATTTTCACCATTAAAACATCACACGCCAATAACAAAATTTCACCATTTAAAATTAGTACGAAATACATAGCAGTAACTCCATCATGTAACACCCCGGTATTTCTATTGGTTAAAAATACCCAAGTGCACATTAGTAACACATCAGAGATATATTTCCTGCTTAGACACTGAATATCACTATAAATTTTTCGCTGAATATAACCCAAACAGTCTTATTTACAACAAGACAATATGGTTCTCAGACCATATACCATCAGCATCTATAGTATTCAGTATCATACAAGAAAGCGGAAGAAAGATATACACTAAGTACATAACGTTTTAGTATACAGACAACAAAAGGGAAATAAGCTTAAACATAAAGCTAGGCTATCAACAACCAGTCCGAGCTCAACCTACTCGTGCCTCTTGGATTTCCGCTGTCCCTGTGTCTCTGTAAAACAACAACATTTAAACAGTGAGATACAATCTCAGTGAGTTCTACCGAGACCCCTACTAACTCTCTCGGTTCAATTAATAATCCTTTTTAAAATCAACACGACACCGACTGCAATAAAGTACTAACCCCGGTGAACGTGAACAAACAAAGTGCGGCACCGACTGCAATAAAGTGCTAAACCCAGGTGTATCGCACAGTACGACACCGACTGCAATAAAGTGCTAAACCCCGGTGTACGTACAACAAACTCATGACATAACACCGACTGCAATCCAGTGCTATATACCCGGTGAACCCCCTTACCAATAGTACATTCTCCTATTGGCACGGAGCCTAGGTTGGGGGAGCATGACTGCTCCGCCTAGTATGTCGAACAATGGGTCGTCACCCAACTCGATATATATATAAACATATATCTACAATCATATGAAATCAAGGTTCATTACCTCAGACAATCAATTGAACATTTAGTTCACTTAAATTATACATTACCACGTAGGACTCATAGTCCACTTTGTTATCAATAAAACATATCCGCACACGTGTACTATTGTTCGGCTTTTCGAAAGAATTACCTCATGGCATTATAAGCCTAATATCATGGCATTATAAGCCTAATATCATTGGAAAAGGGTTAGGAAAGGATTAAAAGAGGATTGGAATCGATCGGGATCGTTTCGGGCAAGTTTGGAAAATTTTGACAGAACACAGCGCACGATTCGTGCGCCCATACACACGGGTCGTGCGCCCTGTAATGCATTTTTTTAAAACAGAAACAAAAATTTTGACAGCATTGTATTTTATCCCGTTTTCGCAATTTTCGTCGTTCCGACCAATTCCGATACCTGTTCCAGTCCAGTCCCAACATAAACACAGTCCAAAAACATATTCAAACAACAATGATCATCAATCATACAATCCAAAAACCGATTGGACCTAAAACGCGATTTTCGTACAAAATACGTTTTCGACACGAATCAAACCGAAACACATTTCACAATTTATGTTTATTAAATTCAAAAACCTAAACGTGAGTAAAACTCACCCTTGAAGCGTGAACCACGATCGAGCCGAATTCACCGAGTAACCACACGAACATTCCCCGCATAAACATATTGTTCCGATGATGCTAAAATCCGCTTCCAAAGCTTTCCGCTCAACCGAGACGCCTTTTTGACCGAAATACCGAATTCCTCGAAATTCCCCATTCGAACCCTAATCACCAACCAACTTCCAATTCGCGAAATTGAACTTCGTCTCGCACTCGATACGCTTCGGGTTCGCTCCTAATCGCTCTTGAATCAACAGATACTATTCATCATCTTCAACCTTCGAATCACTAATCACACATAACCCCAAAATTTGATTTCTCAATCCTAACTCACCCAAACCTTGAATTCTTCACTCCAAGCTAGCAATCAACCTTATATTTGAACTTTCCTAACCTTCATCACAAGAAATGGAAGAGAGAACTCAACATCCCTCACTTTCTCCATCAAATTCGAAAATGGTGGATTTGTGTAGAGTGAGTTGATGATGAGGATGTTGGTACCAAATCGAAGAGGGAGTAACGCTGAACGTTTTTCGTGTTGGAAGGAAGTCGTTTTGATGAACCGGAACTATCCTATTTTTCCTCTTCTTCCTCCATGCCCCTTTCCTCTTCTTTCTCTTTTCTCTCTTTTCTCTTCTCTGTATCCCTCTCTGTCTCGTACGCTTCCTTTGCTTTCTTTTCTTTCTTTTAATTCATTCTTTCACTCACACACACTCACACACATATATATTTATTTAATATATACGTGGTAACATGGTCCAATTACCATATTGATCTAAATCTCTTATTTCGATTCCAAAACTTCCTTGATCCGTATTATCCGGTTAACGATCCGATGACATTCGATAATTAACTTTAGCACTCAATAAATTTACCAGTCAAGTACTAAATTAATTTAATTGGGTTATCATCCAAATAATTCGGCTAATTATTTTGAGGATGTTACATTCTCCCCAACTTGAAAAAATTTTGTCCTCAAAATTTCGTCAAGTCATACGATTGACTAACCGAGAACAGACATTCTCAGAAAGGTCCAATTTGCTAGAAAACATTCTTGAATTAACGAAATGAGTGTAGAAAATCTTCCCAAGTTGGCACATCAATCTTTAAGTATGTTCGACTACTACCCTAGAACGCTTCTAAGATTACAGTCCGAACTCTCTTGTTACGAATCGACACGAGAAACTCCTCTTTCGCCTACATAGGCTTGGCATCGCATTTAAAAACACTTCTGAAGCTTTATTCCAATTATCCTCGCTTGCGCCCCAACTTCTAAATCAAAGGGTGTAATATAAGACGCTTGATAGAAATATATGTTGAAAATGAGATCCACATATCGGTAATCCTCGATCGAGATAGGAACAAACACGATTTCCTCGATCGAGATAGGAACCCAAAATTTGATTTCTCAAACCTAACTCACCCAAACCTTGATTTCTTCACTCCAAGCTAGCAATCAACCTTATATTTGAACTTTCCTTACAATAAGCTTTGACCTTAAACGTAGAAACAAACCGTGGGAACATCGATTGATTTCGAAAGTAACGAAAATCACATCAGTTGTTCTCAAAACAACTATCAAACAGAACGCATAACCCTTCTTCCGTTATTGTAACTTTCCTCACAATATATTTATCTACGACGCACCCAACCCCTTTCCGAATTAGCTAGTAGCGTTGAGTCTCCCCTCAACCTAAGCTCGCCTTCTATGATTTTCCTCAATCAGATCCTATTAGCCTCTTGATTCGTTCCCAAAATTAACTTTAGCATGCGGGTTTTCACAAAACAGTTTTTTCAAAACTACCATACCGCACGCCAAGCTTCACTTCTGACATTTCAAACTCTTGCAAGCAGATCCCTCAATTAATCCCTTGATGGTTATTCGCAACGTGAAAAACAGCCAGCAGTTACCTTACTTCCATATTCGTATTCACGATTGACCTGTCAAACGGCATCTCATAATACAATCTCGTTGTTAACCTTCACAAAGAAGAGATTAACAAACTAATACCTTGCCACTGATACATCTGCTTTATATCTCTGTACATCGTTGTGGATCCAGGGTGTACAGAATATACACTTCGGTGTGCTTCCTCTAACACTTGCCTTCTATTTTTCTCATCATCGGGCGCACAGATCCTACCGTTGAAACAACTAACTCCATCACTATCCATGGAAAAATCTGGAAATACCTTTTGTGAATGTAGCTTCTCATCAACTTCCTTTGCTAAGCGTATAGAATCCCTTAGGGAACTAGAGATCCTCATATGGCTCAACACTAATCGGTTCCTCCTTGATCTTGAATTCAGATTTAAGTCTCTAAAAGACTCTGATAATTCCATCTCATGCATCATAAACTCGGACATGTGGATGGATTTCCTACTCAGTGCATCAAGTACAACACTGACCTCTCTTGAATGCTACCTCAACACGAATTTATAATCCTCCAGAAACTCAACACACTTCTCTGGCTGCTATTCAGTTCTTTCCGATCAAACAGATACTTTAAACTTGTGTGATCACTAAAGGCATCGAAACGAGACCCATACAGGTAACGTCTCCAAATCTTCAGTGCGTACACAATAGCTGCCAACTCCCAAATTATGAGTCGGATAATTCCCTTCACGAGTCTTCAATTGCCTGGATGCGCAAGCTACCACCTGTTGATTCTGCATGAGAACACATCCTAAACCCTTCCCTAAAGCGTCATCGAAAATTTGAAATTCCAATGACGGATCCGGAAGAATCAGGATTGGAGCAGAAGTCAAAATCTTCAACTCTTGAAAACATTCTTCACAATCGGCATCCCACGTAAACGGATGACCCGTACGAGTTAACCCAGTAAGTGGAAAACTAACTGTGAGAACCCTTGAACAAATCTCTTATAGTAACCGGCTAGACCCAAAAACTTCTGATCTCTGCGATTGAGGTCGGTCGCTCCCAGGAGAAGCGCGCCTAGCACAGCAGCAACATAAACAGACTTGGCGCCCAGGAGCAGGGCGCCTATTCCAACAACCAAGACAGCAACAACATAACACCAGCACAGGGCGCCTAGGGCGCCAGTTTCAGCAGTCACACAGGGAATGGGCGCCTAGGGCGCCATTTTCAGCACAACAACCAGCATTGGGCGCCTAGGGCGCCACTTCCAGCAACAACACAGAACCACTACCGGGCGCCTAGGGCACCACATTCAGCAACAGGAACAGCACTGGCTCGGCGCCCAGCAATAGGGCGCCTTCAGCAGGAACCAAACGCGACACAGACACGGCGCCCAGGAGCAGGGCGCCGTTTCCAGCAACCAAGACAACAACACACATATGCGACACAACATCAATGGCGCCCATGGCGGCTAGGGATCAAATTTTCGATTTTCACCATGACCAATCATCAAGCACCAATTCAATCATCATGAATATCAACAAATAAACACCAACAACATCAAAAGGGACAACATAGAGCCTATCTCCCACATAACACCCATCATACACCCTATTATAAAGATAGAACCCACCCTTACCTTAGATTTGCCGAATACGAGATTCCCTTGCACGAAGACTCCAAAGAACCACAGCAACAAGAGCTCCTCTCTTCTTCCTCCTTGGTGGCGCTGTTTCCTCTCTTCTCCTCTTCGCAAACCTCTCTTTCTTTTTCTCAAAAATGCGCAAAATGAGCCAAACCCTAGCTAATGCTCTCCTTCATGCGCCTAGGCCCTTGGGCCTTTGGATCACGGGCCTCCTTCGACTACTCAACTTAATTACTAAACACCACTCCCTGATTTAAATAAAACATCATATTATTATTTTATTATGACTATACTAATAAAATACCTAAATAATTTAATTAAATAAATAATTAAATTATTTGGGCGTTACAATCACTACCTCGGGGATCCCGAATCTGGTCATGATATTCTTTTTTAAAACTTGATGCAATTCCATGCAGTGATAATGGCTAATGGCTCGCTTTAATCCATTTTGTGAAGTAATCCACCGCCACTATTAGGTATTTGACCTGGCTGGGGGCAGTCGGAAATGGCCCCAGGAGATCGATCCCCCACCACGCAAAAGGCCATGAAGAGGTGGGACTAGTGAGCTCGGCAGAAGGCGCCGCATGAACATTGGCATGGATTTGACATTTCTTGCATTTTTTAACATGGTTTTTCGCATCGGTTCCATGGTTGGCCAAAAATATCCCGCCCTTAAGTCTTTCCGAGCTAGCGACCGACCTCCGAGTTATTGTCCACAAATTCCTTGGTGAATCTCGTCCAGGACATAATTTGCTTCCTCTCCTTCAATGCATTTGAATAATGGTGCGGGGAGGCTTCTTCTGTGAAGTGCTCCTTCAATCACGGAGAAGGACGAGGCCTTCCTCCTAATCAATTTGGCTTCACGAGAGTACGGAGGCTCGTCCCCCAACTCAATGTACTTCATTATTGGCGTAATCCACCCTTTGCTTTCCTCAACCACATTGATAGAAAGGGCGAGCTCCAAGATAGGGAACACACTGGGTTTATTCAGCCTCTCCTGGATTATAGATCGGTGGTTTCCAGGAACTTTGGTGCTTGCGATCTTGGATAGAACATCCGCCCTGATATTTTCTGTTCTGGGAACATGTTTAACTTTTGTGATTACAAACTGAGCAAGCAACTCCCGCACTCGGGTTAAATACTTCTGCAAGATCGGGTCCTTTGCTTCGTATTGTTTTCCGATCTGCAAGACTACCAGTAAGGAATCAGTGTTTAAAAGTGACCTGAGTAACTCGGAGGTCAAGGGCGAGTCGGAGCCCTCCTATGCATGCTTCGTATTCTGCTTGATTGTTTGAGGTTGAGAACCCAAAATTGAGGGATGCCTCAATTATGACGCCTGCCAGGCTTTCTAACATTAACCCGGCACCACTTCCTTCTGGATTTGAGGATCCATCTACATGGAGCGTCCACCACTCGCCTTTGGGGTCGGCGGGGGTCATTTCCGCGACAAAGTCGGCAAGTACCTGAGCTTTCATTGCCGGCCTGGACTCGTACTTGATTCCGAACTCAGAGAGTTCTACTGCCCGCCAGGTCGGGTCGGTGTAAGATTTGACGGATAGGGTCATTTGTCCGTACCACGACCCGATGAACGACGAAGTAAGGTCGGAGGCGACGTGCCGCAATGAGCAGAGCAAAAGCAATACCGGGCTTTGACCGGTGTTTGTTTCTCGAACAAGAATGGCGCTAAGCACTTCCTCCAAGATTGCTAAATACATGTATAAGGTTTCTCCCGGGTTTGGCCGAGTTAGGATTGGTGGCTCGGACAGAACCTTTTTAAGCTGGGAGAGGGCCTCATCCCACTCTGGGGTCCATCCAAACTTCGCTTCCTTCTTGAGTAGCTTAAACAAAGGGAGTTATTTGAACGCAGCATTGGAAATGAAGCGAGATAGGGCGGCGATCATACCGTTAAGCTTTTGAAGTTCCTTTTTGGTAGTTGGGGTGCGCATCTCGGTCACAGCCCGACACTTATTGTAACATCCCCTAATTAACTAATTAGATTCAATTAAATTAGCGCGAGGTTAAGTTGATTAGTTGGCAATAATTATGTGAAGTGGCAAACCAATAAATAATAGTTGAGCATAATTGCATTAATATGTTAAGTTAGTGAGTTATGGGGTTAGTGTGGTGTTAGGAGTAAATTAAGAGAATATTAGAGAGTAGGGGTATTTTGGTCCTTCCACCTCATTAAATGAGATTTCAGCTGAACCATAACACCCCAAGGGCAGCCTCATTCCTCCAAACTTCAGAACTTTCAGAAAAATAAAACAAGGAAGAAGAAGGAAAGAAGGGGCGCGAGGGAGAGAAGGAGAGGGAGGGAGAAGCCCAAAGCTCTAATGCATGTGTGATCTGGAACCATCACTCTTCCTTATTTTCTCTCCTCTATCCGTTGATACCATTTTCGTTACCTATCCTTCCCCATCTCAGATTTCGCCATAACCCCACCTTCAAGCTCCAAGCATAGAAATGGAGATATGACCCTTGCATGTCTTGATTAGAACACCTTATTCAGTACCAAGGCTCATCTTCAAGCCATTGTTACTGTTTGAAGTTGTTTGGGTAGCTAGGATTCGGAATCAGCTGCTGTCCAAGCGATTTGGAGTAGCTAAGTTCGTTGTTGGAGCGTATTCGAAGAGAGTTCGTGGTTGACGGAGCGGTTGAGTTCTCGAAGTCTCGGTGTTTGCGTGATTTTCATCACGATAGGTGAGTTCTATAACTCGCTTAGGGAATTTGTTCGTGTTTTCGAGTCTTTACTTTCGAAAATTATTGTCACACGTTTCTGGTATCGAAAGAATTTTATTGAAAACCGTTTTCCCAAAACTCGTGATTGAACTATGAATTGCTTGATTGATTGTTGGGTGTGCTGGATTGGATTGCTATAATATTGTGTTTCAATGCGTGTTTGAGTTTGGGTCTCGATCGGAAGGGAAATGGGAATCGGAATGGAATGGAATAACACATGAAAAACCTGTTTTCTGGAAACTGATAGAGACGCACGGATCGTGTGCCTACGAGCACGGGTCGTGCGCCTCCCTCTGATGCGATAAGAATTGGATTTTTAAAACACGCACGTATCGTGCGCCTAGTCGCACGGGTCGTGCATATGTCTCTGGAACTTTATAAAATTTTAGTGGATCACGCACGGATCGTGCGCCAAGTCGCATGGGTCGTGCGTATCTTTCTAGAAAATTTCTACAAACTGTTCAAAAAAGCACGGGTCGTGCGAGACCTTCTGACCTTCAATTTCAAAGTACCTTTCTATCCATTCCAAATGATCCCAATCCTCTTCTAATCCATTCCCCAAGGTTCCACAACAATGTAAAGGTAAAAATGGTATGGGATTGAACATGTTCGATAGAAAGTTTGTATGTTATGAATAAAATAGAAAACCGCTCTTGGAGAACGCGAGAGTGCAAATGTCAAAGAATGATAATAACACACGGTACTTGACTGATATTATACACTGTAATTGACTGTTATGGTACATGGTACTTGACTGGAATGACTAACAGCCCATTGCGGGTACACAGACTGAAAAGGTATAATAAATACAAGAGGAAAAAGGGTGACGACCCTAAGAGGTTAGCATACTAGGGGAGGGGAAGTCATGAGCCCCAAAACCTAGACTCAATAATGTTTCCCCTGCTAGAAATAGCGGGATGGGTTCACCAAAGTCAAGAGATGCCTATAAAATAGGTAGACTGAGGTGTTATGCTAAAAACATGGAACAAAGATTGCATGCTTCATGTGTCGCTTAGGAGGGCCATGAGCATGAAGGTTACAGGAACTGAATGTATTTCCACGTGGTTGCTTTTTAGGACCACGAGTTCAAAACAAGGCATAATGAACCGCTAGAGTAGTAAGGGGTCTCGATAGGACTCACTGAGATAATGTTTATCTCACCCTTCATATTTGTGGTTTTTACAGAGAAACAGGGGAAAGCAAAGGCGGTAAAGCATGGTTAGCTGGTGTAACTCTTGGAGTCATTGAAGACCTAGTTTAATGTTTTAGACCTTAGTTCCGTTTATTGTTTCTATGTTCCGATTGTATAACTTTCATTGTCAAGTTGTAAAATCGTTTCCGCTACTTTATGTTTTGAGTATTGAACACCAGGATATGTACAAGTCTTAAGTTTTGGAACTTAAGCATTTTCAGAAAGTTTATGAGGTTCAGAGAACCAGTTATTATGTATTATCTAAAGTTTTAGATGTGTTCAATATTTCAATAACAGGAAGTTACTCTGATGTATGCCATTTAGTGCATTTCGATGATTCTATATATTAGAATTTATCGGGGTGTTACATTATGGTATCAGAGCCGTTCGACCTAGTCGGGCTTAGATAGTTAGGGTGGTTATATCCCTCGAGTAACTCTGCTATCTTGCTTCTTGTGATACTAAGAGACATTGAGACTGATCAACTTAATACTTGGTGTATCATTTGCAGAATTATGGCAGGAGGATCGAGGAATAACCCACCAGTTGATCCGCATTCTGCATGGATGCAGAACGTGATCGAGAGACAACAGAAGATGATGGAAGATATGTTGCAGATGCAACAGAATGCTCAAGCTCAGCCCCAGCAAGTCCCTGAGCCTCAAGTGGACCCAAGGAGGGTTTTCTCTGAATTTCAGAAAATGAAGCCGTCCGAGTTCAGAGGAGGACCAGATGTCATGGAAGCCCAACATTGGCTAGATGATATCGAGAAGATTTACGTAGCTATGCAAGTCACCGATGAAGACAAGTTGAGATTGGCAACTCATATGCTGAAAGGTGAAGCTAACAACTGGTGGACTAATGCCAAAGCCATGATGGTAACTATGGATACTCCCCAGACTTGGGAACATTTCAAGCAGGTATTTTTGGAGCAGTTCTTTCCGACAGCCATGAGGTTCGACAAGGAGAACAAATTTCTGACTATCACTCAAGGAAGTTCAACTGTGGGTCAGTACGCGGCTAAGTTTGAAGAGTTATATCAATTCTTCGGTTTGGCCGGGTATGCTCCCAATGACAAGTGGAAAACCGAAAGGTTCAAGTATGGGCTAAGGGAAGACATTGCTCAGAGTTTGAGTTCTTTTGCCTATACTAACTATGCTGCCATGGTTCAACAAGCACACATAGCTGAGAGTGACTTGAAGAGGTTATATGCAAGCAGAAAAGTATTCCATCAGAATAAGAAGAATGTTGGATCATCTAACCATCAGACGGGTCCCAGGCACAACTCCAACAAAGGGAAACAGGTTCAGTCATCGAACTCCTCAAGATTCAGTACGTGTTCCAACTGTGGAAAGTACCATCAGGGTAAATGCCAGATGGGATCCAACCAGTGTTATTTCTGCAAGAAAGACGGTCATTTTTCACGGGACTACCCAGAGAAAGAGAAGAGTCAAGGAAGTAACCCTGCTGCTACTACAACTCATGGAAGAGTTTACACCTTGGACGCCCAGAAGGTCACACCGTCAGATAATCTACTAAGGGGTATGGGATCTCTTTTTAATAACTCCGTTAGTATTTTATATGATTCGGGTGCGACCCATTGTTTTATATCTCAAGTTTGTGTTGATCGGTTGGGATTGGCTTTAACTCCTTTGCCTCAACCAATCTCCATTAAGACTGCTGCTGAAGGTAGTGTTCAGACCCAAGCAATATGTGAAAATTGTCTTCTATCCATTGGAGACAGGAATTTTGTAGTAGACTTCATTTGTTTATCAATGAAGGGCATGGACGTTGTCCTAGGCATGAGTTGGATGACGGCCAATCATGTAACAATAGATTGTTTCCATCGAACCATCGGTTTCGCCTCCGAGTTAGTAGAGCTACAACCGCCAAATTCTGAAGCTGTTATTTCCTTCACTTCGGCCAATAATTATCTGTTCCAAGGCGCGGAAGCTTACGTCATGATGCTGTCTGCATCCACTGAGCCAGGTCAGGATTTATCTTCTGTGCAAGTTGTTAATGAATTTCTTGATGTGTTTCCCGATGAAGTTCCTTCATTTCCTCCGGATCGTGAGGTGGAATTTTCTATAGAGCTGGTTCCGGGCACTGGACCTATTTCTATAGCCCCGTATAGAATGTCACCATTAGAGTTGAGGGAATTGAAAGTTCAACTGGAAGAGCTGATTTCCAAGCGGTTCATCCGACCGAGTGCCTCACCATGGGGTGCTCCAGTGTTGCTTGTCAAGAAGAAGGACGGAAGTATGAGATTGTGTATCGATTATCGTCAGTTGAATAAGGTGACTATCAAGAATAAGTACCCTCTGCCGAGAATTGATGATTTGCTGGATCAGTTGAGGGGAGCTTCTGTGTTTCAAAGATTGATTTAAGGTCCGGTTATCACCAAATCAGGGTTCGAGCTTTGGACGTCCCGAAGACTGCTTTCCGTACGAGGTATGGACACTATGAATTCGTAGTGATGCCCTTCGGTTTGACCAATGCTCCAGCTGTATTCATGGATTATATGAATCGAATTTTTAATCCTTATCTGGATCAGTTTGTGGTAGTGTTCATCGATGATATCTTGGTGTTCTCTAAGACGATTGAGGAGCATGTGCAACATCTCCGAATTGTTCTGAACGTACTCCGAGAGAAGAAGTTGTATGCTAAGCCGTCCAAATGTGATTTTTGGATGCTAGAAGTTAAGTTTCTGGGCCACGTAATATCTAGGACAGGTGTTGCTGTGGATCCCAGTAAGATCGAAGCTGTGGTAGACTGGGAGCAGCCGTCTACGGTTACTGAGGTAAGAAGTTTCTTAGGATTAGCTGGGTATTATCGAAGATTCATTCAAGGATTTTCCCAGTTGGTTCTTCCACTCACTCGGTTAACTCGCAAGGGTCAGCCGTTTGTTTGGGACTCAGACTGTGAAAATTGTTTCACGGAATTGAAGGGTCGTTTGACTTCTGCACCTATCCTGATTCTTCCGGATCCGTCAGTAGGATTCCAAATCTATTGCGACGCTTCTGGTAAGGGTTTAGGATGTGTCCTAATGCAGAATCGACAAGTAGTTGCTTATGCCTCCAGGCAGTTGAAGCCGCATGAAGAGAATTACCCAACTCATGATTTAGAGTTGGCGGCGATTGTGTTTGTCCTAAAGATTTGGAGACATTACCTGTATGGGTCTCGTTTCGAAGTCTTTAGTGACCACAATAGTCTCAAGTATTTGTTTGACCAAAAGGAGTTGAATAACAGGCAGAGGAGATGGGTAGAATTTCCGAAAGATTATGATTTTGAATTGAAGTACCATCCTGGTAAGGCTAATGTTGTTGCCGATGCTTTAAGCAGAAAGTCTATCCTTACTGCAAAGCTGATGATGCACGAGATGTCATTGTTGGAATCATTCAGAGACCTCAATTTGAGAGTTAAGTCAAGAAGGAACAGGTTGGTGTTGAGTCACATTCAGATTTCAAGTTCATTGAGGAATCTGATTCGCTCAGCCCAAGAAGGTGATGTAGAGCTGCAATCGCAGAAGAGATTGCCGAGTTACACCGAAGACGGTGATGGAGTAATTTGTTTTGATGGCAGAATCTGTGTGCCGAATGATGAGGATGTGAAGAGGCAAGTTTTAGAGGAGGCACATAAGAATCAGTTCTCAATACATCCTGGGTCTACCAAGATGTATCGAGATCTGAAGCAATTGTACTGGTGGCCGGGTATGAAAGTGGATATAGCAGAGTTTGTGTCTCGATGCTTGACTTATCAAAAGGTTAAGATAGAGCACCGGAAGCCAGGTGGCCAGTTACAACCGTTGAATGTACCTGAATGGAAATGGGAAAGCATATCTATGGATTTTGTCATGGGATTGCCACGGTCCCAAACCGGAAATGATTCTATTTGGGTAGTGGTGGATCGCCTGACCAAGTCCGCTCATTTTATTCCAGTGCGTTCGACTCACAAGGTTGCTAGGTTAGCAGATGAGTATCTTAAGAATATTGTTAAGTTGCATGGAATCCCTACAAGTATCATCTGTGATCGAGATCCCAAGTTTACATCTCGATTTTGGAGAGCATTGAATATGGCGTTGGGAACAAAGGTGTGTGTTAGCACCGCATACCATCCTCAGACAGACGGGCAGACTGAGAGGACGATTCAGACATTGGAAGATATGTTGAGAGCTTGTGTACTTGATAGTGGAGGCAGATGGGAGGATCATCTTCCATTGGTGGAATTCTCATACAACAACAGTTATCATTCTAGCATCGGGATGGCTCCATACGAAGCATTGTATGGGAGAAAGTGTAGAACACCATTGTGTTGGTGGGATGTAGGTGAACAGAGATTGTTGGGACCGGATTTGGTTCGTGAGACTACGGAGAAGATCCGTCAGATAAGAGAAAGGATGAAAGCCGCGCAGAGTCGACAAAAGAGTTACGCGGATAAGAGAAGAAGGCTGTTAGAATTCGAAGAAGGAGACCATGTCTTTCTGAGACTTTCTCCAACCATCGGGACCGGTATCGCTTTGCGAGCGAAGAAGCTCAGTCCTCGGTATGTCGGACCCTTCCAGATTATCGAGCGAGTTGGGCCGGTAGCGTATCGCATTGCCTTACCTCCAGAATTGTCCAGATTACATGATGTGTTTCATGTATCGCAGCTAAGGAAATATATTCATGATCCGAATCAACCATTAAGTTATGAAGCGATTGACATCAGACCGGATTTATCTTATCAGCCTACTCCAATCAGGATCATCGAACGTGGCGAGAAAACGCTCCGGACGAGGTCAATTCCTATTGTCAAGGTGCTTTGGGATGGTGCGTCACCTGACGAAGCGACATGGGAAGTAGAGGAGAGCATGCGGGAGAAATATCCGTATTTGTTCGAGTAAGGTATGTTTTGTCAATTTTGAGGACAAAATTTTAGAAGTTGGGGTGATTGTAACATCCCCTAATTAACTAATTAGATTCAATTAAATTAGCGCGAGGTTAAGTTGATTAGTTGGCAATAATTATGTGAAGTGGCAAACCAATAAATAATAGTTGAGCATAATTGCATTAATATGTTAAGTTAGTGAGTTATGGGGTTAGTGTGGTGTTAGGAGTAAATTAAGAGAATATTAGAGAGTAGGGGTATTTTGGTCCTTCCACCTCATTAAATGAGATTTCAGCTGAACCATAACACCCCAAGGGCAGCCTCATTCCTCCAAACTTCAGAACTTTCAGAAAAATAAAACAAGGAAGAAGAAGGAAAGAAGGGGCGCAAGGGAGAGAAGGAGAGGGAGGGAGAAGCCCAAAGCTCTAATGCATGTGTGAGCTGGAACCATCACTCTTCCTCATTTTCTCTCCTCTATCTGTTGATACCATTTTCGTTACCTATCCTTCCCCATCTCAGATTTCGCCATAACCCCACCTTCAAGCTCCAAGCATAGAAATGGAGATATGACCCTTGCATGTCTTGATTAGAACACCTTATTCAGTACCAAGGCTCATCTTCAAGCCATTGTTACTGTTTGAAGTTGTTTGGGTAGCTAGGATTCGGAATCAGCTGCTGTCCAAGCGATTTGGAGTAGCTAAGTTCATTGTTGGAGAGTATTCGAAGAGAGTTCGTGGTTGACGGAGCGGTTGAGTTCTCGGAGTCTCGGTGTTTGCGTGATTTTCATCACGATAGGTGAGTTCTATAACTCGCTTAGGGAATGTGTTCGTGTTTTCGAGTCTTTACTTTCGAAAATTATTGTCACACGTTTCTGGTATCGAAAGAATTTTATTGAAAACCGTTTTCCCAAAACTCGTGATTGAACTATGAATTGCTTGATTGATTGTTGGGTGTGCTGGATTGGATTGCTATAATATTGTGTTTCAATGCGTGTTTGAGTTTGGGTCTCGATCGGAAGGGAAATGGGAATCGGAATGGAATGGAATAACACATGAAAAACCAGTTTTCTGGAAACTGAGAGAGACGCACGGATCGTGTGCCTACGAGCACGGGTCGTGCGCCTCCCTCTGATGCGATAAGAATTGGATTTTTAAAACACGCACGGATCGTGCGCCTAGTCGCACGGGTCGTGCGTATGTCTCTGGAACTTTATAAAATTTTAGTGGATCACGCACGGATCGTGCGCCAAGTCGCATGGGTCGTGCGTATCTTTCTGGAAAATTTCTACAAACTGTTCAAAAACGCACGGGTCGTGCGCCTACACGCACGGGTCGTGCGAGACCTTCTGACCTTCAATTTCAAAGTACCTTTCTATCCATTCCAAATGATCCCAATCCTCTTCTAATCCATTCCCCAAGGTTCCACAACAATGTAAAGGTAAAAATGGTATGGGATTGAACATGTTCGATAGAAAGTTTGTATGTTATGAATAAAATAGAAAACCGCTCTTAGAGAACGCGAGAGTGCAAATGTCAAAGAATGATAATAACACACGGTACTTGACTGATATTATACACTGTAATTGACTGTTATGGTACATGGTACTTGACTGGAATGACTAACAGCCCATTGCGGGTACACAGACTGAAAAGGTATAATAAATACAAGAGGAAAAAGGGTGACGACCCTAAGAGGTTAGCATACTAGGGGAGGGGAAGTCATGAGCCCCAAAACCTAGACTCAAGAATGTTTCCCCTGCTAGAAATAGGGGGATGGGTTCACCAAAGTCAAGAGATGCCTATAAAATAGGTAGACTGAGGTGTTATGCTAAAAACATGGAACAAAGATTGCATGCTTCATGTGTCGCTTAGGAGGGCCATGAGCATGAAGGTTACAGGAACTGAATGTATTTCCACGTGGTTGCTTTTTAGGACCACGAGTTCAAAACAAGGCATAATGAACCGCTAGAGTAGTAAGGGGTCTCGATAGGACTCACTGAGATAATGTTTATCTCACCCTTCATATTTGTGGTTTTTACAGAGAAACAGGGGAAAGCAAAGGCGGTAAAGCATGGTTAGCTGGTGTGACTCTTGGAGTCATTGAAGACCTAGTTTAATGTTTTAGACCTTTGTTCCGTTTATTGTTTCTATGTTCCGATTGTATAACTTTCATTGTCAAGTTGTAAAATCGTTTCCGCTACTTTATGTTTTGAGTATTGAACACCAGGATATGTACAAGTCTTAAGTTTTGGAACTTAAGCATTTTCAGAAAGTTTATGAGGTTCAGAGAACCAGTTATTATGTATTATCTAAAGTTTTAGATGTGTTCAATATTTCACTAACAGGAAGTTACTCTGATGTATGCCATTTAGTGCATTTCGATGATTCTATATATTAGAATTTATCGGGGTGTTACACTTATCTGGGTTGGCTTCGATGCCTCTCTCTATGAGATAGAAACCAAGAAATTTCCCAGCTCGGACTCCGAAAGTGCATTTCTCCGAGTTCAACCTCGTATTGTTCTTTCTAATTTCTGCGAATATCTCTTCAAGATCGGCTACATGGAGGCTCTCACATTCACTTTTTTCGATCATGTCGTCGAGGTAGACTTCTACATTACGCCCGATCTGCTTATGAAAAACTCTGTTCATCATTCTCTGATAGATAGCTCCCGCATTTTTCAAACCAAACGGCATAACGCGGTAACAGGAATTACCGCGGTCAGTCATGAAGGCGGTCTTCTCTTGGTCGGGAGGGAACATCGGAATTTGGTTGTACCCGGAGTAGGCATCCATAAGTGACAGTAAACGAAAACCTGAAGCATTATCGATGAGGCGATCAATGCTAGGAACAGGGAAGGCGTCGTTTGGACAAGCCTTATTAAGATCGGTATAATCAATGCACATGCGCCATTTTCCATTGCTTTTCTTGACAAGTACAGGGTTGGAGAGCCAAGTTGTATACATGACTTCCTTTACAAAATTGGCATTAATGAAATCGTCAACGGCTTTAGCTGCAGCAGTCGCTTTCTCCTTGCTTTGAGCTCTCTTGCGCTGGGCGACCCACTTAGCACCAGGGTTAACAGCTAACTGGTGACAGGCGACTTCTGGGGGAATCCCGGGCATATATTCCGCCGACCAGGCAAAGAGGTCGACATGAGCTTTCAAGCATAGGGCGAGCTTCGCCTTAACTTCGTCAAAAAGATCGGAGCCGATCTTGACAGTTTTGGCCGGGTCATCTCCCATTTGGATTTCCATGAACACTCTGCCAAGTTGAGGTTGCCTGATTTTCTTCTTCAGTTCTCGGGCAAGATCGTCATCGCTCTCTTCTTCGGAGCTGTCAGGGTCGTACCTCGCATCAAGGTGTGTCACATTGACATCAGCAGCTCTGCTTTTTCTTCTCTTCTCGGAATCTTTCTGGGCTTCTTCTTCTTCTTCGGGGGAACACCCTCCTCTGTGGATTTCTTATCCGCTTTCACGTGCAGATAAAAACATCTCTGGGCGGACTCGATGGTAATAACTTTGTTGCACAAAAAGTAGAATTTCATCTCCAGATGAACTATTGAAGTTACCACTCCGAGCCTTCCTAGGTTCGGCCTTCCAATGATACAGTTGTAGGCAGAAGGGCACGATAAAACCAGGAATTTGGTCTTGACTGTCTTCTCCAATGGCTCTTTGCCATAGGTGACCATCATTTCCAAATAGCAGAGTGGTTTGGTCCGGGACCCGGTAAAACCCGAAAGATCCGATCCCCTGTAAGGGGTGAAATCTTCTTCAGAAATTTGCAGCTTTCTCACGAGATCGATAAAGATGATATCTGCCGAGCTTCCTTGATCAAAAGAGGCACATGCTTGTTGGGCTTGCCATCTAGCAAATCCTGATCACCAAACGCTAAAGAAGGTCGGACCAGAACTGAGGTTACCGCCAAGGTGGAAGCAGCACTCATTATCTCCTTCCACTTTCTCTTTATAGTCTTACCCGATGCTTCATCGGGGTATCCTCCTGAGATGACCATCATTACCGGCTGACCTTTAGACTTTCTAAAATCACGCTTGTAACACCCCAAATATTTAATTAATTATTTAATTAAGTATTTAGGGGGATTTGTTTTATTAAATAGATATAATTGAAATTAGAAAAATAAAATATATTGAGGTGTGGTGTTGAAGCAGGAGGTGGTGTTGCGAATTAAGTTGGGCTAAGCTGAGGGAAAAGCCCGTGATCCAGGCCCGCTAACCTAGGCGCATATTTAAGCTAAAAATTTAGGGTTTGGTTCATTTTGTGCAAAAAGAAAGAAAATTGCGAATTGAGGGAGAGTGAGAGGAGCAAGGGCGCGACGCTGAGAGGCAAGAGGAAGGAGAAGCAGATCGTGCTTTGTTGCTGTGTTCCGTTGGTGACTTCTCTCCAGAGTCTTCTAGTTCCGATATCTAAGGTAAGGGTGGGTCTCATCTTCCTCTATAATTGGGTCTTATTATGGGTATTAGGGTAGGGGCTTAGACCTATGTTGCCATGATCTTGTGTGATTGTTTGATTTGTAGTTGATTGAAATCCTTGATTGATGGTCATTACGAATTTGATGTTTTGATGATGGTTACTACGAAATTGATGTTTTGATGATGACTATTATGAAATTGGTGTTTTGATGATGGTTGTTATGAAATTGGTGTTTTGATGTTGTCATGGTCGTACATGAGGTGTTTGATGAATTTGGTTGCGTTGTTGTTCAAGTCCTAGGCGCCACAAGCGCCATTGTTGTTGCCATTGTCATGTGTTGTTGCTGCCTGGGCGTTGGGATCCCTCTGTGTGTTGCGTTGTTCTGGCACTGGGCGCCATTTGCTGGGCGCCGGGATCCCCGTTGTGTTGCGTGTGGTGTGAGTGTGTGTCGCAGGAAATGGCGCCATGTGCCTGGGCGCCGTGCCTGTCTGTGTTGCCTGATGATTCTGTTGCTGATTTTGGTGCCCAGTGCCTGGGCGCCGTGTCTGGGTGTGTTCTGTGCGCCAGTGTGCTGTGCGCTGTGTCCCTGTGTTTGGCGCCCTAGGTGTGGGCACCGTGTGCCAAGTTGTTGCCATTCTGTTTTTGGCACCCAGTGCATGGGCGCCGTGTGCCAAGGTGTGTGTGAGTGTTGCTGTGTGCGTGGGTGCGTGAGTTTCCTGGGCGCCAAGGGCGCCAGTTTCTGTTGCTGGCCATTTTCAGGATGTTCCTCAGATCTTTCCCGGTTTTGTTTTCGACATATCTTTTGACTCGGGTGTCCGTTTTAAGTGTTTCAAAGTGCGTTGCGAAGCTTATTCAGTTTTCTACCTGTGTGCTTTATTTTAAAGTAAAAATTATTATTTTTCTGACAGTTTCTGGGTGCCTCAAGTGGCTGTCCCCGTTGGTCGTTGTTGTTGGCGTTGTAAAACTATTTCGGTGTTTAAAACCCCCTTTTGTGTCCTAATTGGTGTCGTGAGCTGAAGTAAAACATTTTAATGTAATCAGTGATATTAGTGTCCCGGTGTCAATAATGCTGTGTTGATGTTTTTGACGATAATGCCCCTAGTGGCTATTACTTTGATTGACGATGGTATTGATGGTGAATAAAAGCTGTGGTTTTATAAGTGACGATGATGCCATAAAGGCTATTAGCGACGATGATGTTAATGACGATGAATGTTAGTGGCAAATATATGTGTGACAATACTTGACAGGTGATGTGCCTTTCATTGGCAAATTGGTAAGTGATGGGTTGTTAAGTTGACTGTGCTGAGTTTTATTATGTTGATTGAATTGAGCGTTTTGAGCTCACCCCACTCATGATGTGCTATGTATCTCATTACTATTGACGATGAGAACTATTTTATATCGATGCTTGATTTTGTGTGGATTTATGTGTGACATCCCATGTGGTGAAATATGACTTTTAAAGAAAAAAAAAAGAAACTCTGATTTTTAGTAATTAAATTACCGGGTAGAAACGGGGTGTTACATTAGTGGTATCGGAGAAAAAGTTCGGTCTGTCCGGCCAAGTTGTCCAGTCATTGACAATCTAGTATTGTCGACTTATTCTAACTGTTGTTTTTGGTTTCAGCTTGAGTTGATATGGTTGGGAGGAACGACACTGCCATTGCTGCTGCTTTAGCTGCCACGGCTCAGGCCGTGCAGAATCAGCAGAATGCTGGAGAGAACGCTGGGTTTCGGAGTCTGACTACATTCCAGAGAGAGAATCCGCCCACTTTCAAGGGCAAGTATGATCTAGATGGTGCCATGGCTTGGTTAAAGGAGATCGAGAGAATTTTTAGGGTGATGGACTGCACTGTGGAGCAGAAGGTCCGTTTTGGTACTCACATGTTGGCATAGGAGGCCGACGATTGGTGGTTGGCTACTAGGCATGCAGGAAGAGGTTACTTGGGAGGTGTTCAGCAGAGAGTTTCTGAGGAAATACTTTCCGGAAGATGTCCGAGGGAAGAAGGAGATAGAGTTTTTGGAGCTGAAGCAGGGTGGCATGTCTGTGACTGAGTATGCGGCGAAGTTCGTGGAAGTGGCGAAGTTCTATCCGCACTATAGTGAGGCTACAGCTGAATTTTCAAAATGTATTAAGTTTGAGAATGGTTTAAGGCCTGAAATTAAAAAGGCAATTGGCTACCAGAAGATCCGTGTGTTTGCTGACCTGATAGATAGCTGCAGAATTTTTGAGGAGGACAGTACTGCGCACTACAAAGCTGTGACTGAGAAAAAGGGCAAATTTTCGAGTCGAAGCAAGCCGTATGAGGTTTCTGCGGGTAAGAGTCATCATAGAGCTGCTGGAGGCAAAAAGGCTAGTGGGGGAGATGCTCCTGCTGGTATTGTAAGTTTCAAGTGTGGCAAGGCTAGTCACAAGAGTATCATGTGCAAGTCTGATGAGAGGGTTTGTTACCGTTGTGGTAAGGCGGGTCATTTGGCGGCTGAGTGTGGGCGCAAGGATATGGTGTGCTTCAACTGTGGTGAGTCTGGGCATATCAACGCGAAGTGTTCAAAGCCGAAGAAAGAAAGGTCCAGTGGGAAAGTGTTTGCATTGGCAGGAGAGGAGCCTGCTGAGAATGATGGTCTCATTAGAGGTACGTGCTACATTCAGGGTACTTCTCTGAAATCTCTTATTGATACTGGTGCTACCCATTATTTTATCTCTGTTGATTGTTGTAAAAGATTGGGTCTTGTTTTGTCTGCTATGTGTGGAGACATGGTTGTTGACACTCCTGCTAAGGGGTCGGTGACCACTTCTTTGGTGTGTTCTCTGTGTCCCTTGTCGATCTTCGGCAGGGACTTTGTCGTGGATTTTGTTTGCTTGCCGTTGAGAGGATTGGACATGATCTTGGGCATGGACTGGTTAGAGCATAACCATGTCCATATCAACTGTCGTAGCAAATCGGTTAGTTTCGGAGAGGAAGATTCTGTTTTGTTATCCGCTAGTCAGTTGAAGAAGTTGATGAAGGAAGGAGTTCAGCTATTTTCGTTGATGGCATCGTTGTCTGCTGAGGGTCGGGCTGTCATTGAAGAGTTGCAGGTGGTGCGCGAATTTCCAGATGTTTTTCTATTGATCTTGTACCTGGTACGAGGCCTGTGTCTATGGCACCGTACAAGATGTCGGCGTCAGAATTGTCTGAGTTAAAGAAACAACTTGAATATCTGCTTGAGAAGAAGTTTGTTAGGCCAAGTGTGTCGCCGTGGGGAGCTCTTGTGTTGTTGGTGAAGAAGAAGGATGGAAGCATGAGGTTGTGTGTTGATTATAGGCAGCTGAATATGGTGACCATTAAGAACAAGTATCCACTGCCGAGAATAGACGACTTAATGGATCAGTTGGTGGGTGCTCGAGTGTTCAGCAAGATTGATTTGAGGTCAGGTTATCATCAGATCAAGGTGAAGGATGAAGATGTTCAGAAGACTGCTTTCAGAACAAGGTATGGGCATTATGAGTATTCGGTGATGCCGTTTGGTGTCACTAACGCGCCGGGTGTATTTATGGAATACATGAATCGTATATTCCATACTTACTTGGATCGGTTCGTGGTTGTTTTCATTGATGATATCCTGATTTATTCGAAGTCGGAGGAAGAGCATGCGGAGCATTTGAAATTAGTATTGGAGGTCCTGAGAGAGAAGAGGCTGTATGTAACAGCCCAATTAATTGAGTTAATTATTTTGTTAAGTGATTTAATTATTTAATCGATTTAATTGTGTCAGTAATTAATTTATGTAGTTAAATATCTAGGATTTGTGTTTTGAGAAAAATAAGTGAAATAATAAAATATAGGCTAAAGTGCTCCCGGGGTATCTTTATTTAAAGTAACGAATTAGTCCTTTATGTTTTTTTTGTCCCAAATAAGTCCTTTATCTCTCAAATTTTTGACACATAAATCCTTTTCCGTTAATAGTGCTGATTTATGTGTCAAAAAAAAAGGATTTATGTGTTAAAAATTTGAAACATAAAGGACTGATTTGGGACAGAAAAGGATTTATGTGTCAAAAATTTAAAACATAAAGGACTGATTTGGGACAAAAAAAAGATAAAGGACCAAATCGTTACTTTAAATAAAGATAAGGGACCCCGGGAGCACTTTAGCCTAAAATATATGTATGCTTGTGTATGTGAGCTTTATTAGTAATTGGAACGAATACAAATAAGAGGATTAGAGGAGAGGGCCTTGTGTGGGTTAAAAATAATAAAATTAGAGGTGTTAGTGTTAAGCCCTTGATTAATTCGAATTAGCCCAAGAAGAAGCCCAAGCCCGTTAGCTGAGACATTAGGTGCTGGGGTTAGGGGTTTTGCGCCTCCAGCTTGTGAGAAAGAAAGAAAAACGTAAAAGAAAGAAAAGAAAGAAGAAGAGAATCGCAAAAGTGAGAAGAGAGAGAAGAGAAAGAGAAACTTGCGCACAAGGGAGAGGAGAAGGAGAAGGGGATTCGCAAATCAAGAGCAAAAGAAGAGTTGTTGCTGTGGTTTTGTTGGTGACTCCGTAGGAAGGACCTCGTCTTCGGTGTAATCAAGGTAAGGGTGGGTTTAACGGTTATAATGGGTTATGATGGTGGTTTATGGGTAGATAGGTGTTGTCTAGGGTTAGGTTCTAGGGTGATTTCCATGAATGATTTGGTATGTTTTGATGTTGTTGCTATGCTGAATTTTAATTGTGCAAAGATATGTTTGATTGGTGTTGAGTGGAGTGCAATATGAATGATGCATGCTAGGTGTTTGTGGTTATGACTGAATGATTTTGGTGGAAGATGTGATGGCTACTATTCATATAAGTATTTGGCATTGGTGATTTAATTCGGTATTTTTTTGTGGAGAGGAACTCTAAAAGTGTTGGAGCCTTAGGCGCCCTAGGTGTGTGTGTGTGTGTTGCTGGAAAAATTGTCCCATTGTGTCTTGTGTGTTGCTGGAAAAATTGTCCCATTGTGTCTTGTGTGTTGTTGAAGAAATTGTCCCATTGTGTCTTGTGTATTGCTGAAGAAATTGTCCCATTGTGTAACATGATGTTGATGGAAAATGGTCCCTAAGTGCATTAGTGATAGATGCCAAGTGTTTGTGCCAAAGTATGCTGTGTTCTGCTGCTGTCTGGGCATTTCTGCCAACTTGCGCCTAAGTCGCGCTCCACGCGCGAATGTTACTGGGCATTTCTGCCAAATCGCGCCTCACTTGCGCCTAAGTCGCGCTCCACGCGCGAAGCGCCAGAATCTTCTGCTGTTCCGAGTCGTTTTCAGCACGTGTCTCGTTTTTGTCCCAAATTTGTTTTTGACATAACTTTTGACTCGGTTATCCAAATTTGACGGTTCAAAATGCGTTTCGAAGCTAATTTCAGTGTCTATCCAAATGTTCTGGTTTTATGCAAAAATGGATTATTTTACTGGTGGTTCTGGGCTGAGGTGTTCAAGTGTCTAAATTTCAATTTTTTACTCACTTTCCCTACGTTGTGTTAAATCCCAAATTGGCCTAATTGAAATTGGTGTTGGTGTGAGTGGTGGGTGAGTTGGTGAGTATATTATGGTGTGATTGATGAGCTGAAATATTTATTGGTGAGAAACTACGAGGTAGCTGTGATGCTACAACACGAGATAGTTGTTAATGTGGTATAGTACTTGTTACGTGCTTTGTTGTGGTTATGTGATGAGGTAGCTGTGATGCTACAACACGTGGTATTTTTATGAAATGACTTATAACGAGATATGGTGATATAGTGTTTATTAATTGAATGCTTTGAGTTGGTGTAAATGGGTGCATGAGTCATGAGTCGCATTGTCATATGCATTCTTACGAGGTAGCTGTGATGTTACAACACGAGGTTTATTATGAGTTGCGCCCGTCGTGGCCTTTACGAGATCGGTACCGCATGCATATGCCCGGAGGGGTTGCATCTCATACATTCCTTCATGGTCCGTGTGTACATAACTATTGTGGTTGGCGTTTATGTCTGATAGAGATATGAATCTTGTGCTGTTGTGTGATATGGTATATACGTGTTTGTCGTGTTGTGCCTGCTGCTTATGTACTGCTGTCATGTGCTTATTATTTCTGTTAAACTCATCCCTTCTGCTTGAAATGTTGCTCTATTGTGGCAACGCTGCAGGTGATCGTTAGCACTCGTGGAGCATTGCTAGGTGTAGTCTCCTTCTCATTGGGTCTGTGTCAGCTCTGATGCGTAGCACCGGGGAGGGGTTTTAGGGGTCGTTTATGTTTTATTATGTTGTTTACTGCTGGAGATTGATGTCTTAATTATTCATGGCGATGTTTGCACGAGTTTGAGATTCCGCTGTTTAATGTTATTCTAAGATTACGTGTTTTTGAGGATTCTAAATCATTTGTTATTTGTTTTTGGTGAGAAAAATGTAGCGCCCTTCTGAGGTGACTCTGATATTTGTTCATTTAATTATAAATTAGAAAGGGGGTGTTACACTGTATGCCAAGTTGTCTAAGTGTGAATTCTGGTTGTCGGAAGTGAGTTTTCTGGGTCACATCATTTCTGGTAATGGTATTGCTGTGGATCCTTCTAAGGTTGATGCTGTAATGCAATGGGAGAGTCCGAAGTCGGTTACGGAGATTAGAAGCTTCTTAGGGTTGGCTGGTTACTACAGAAGGTTCATCGAAGGTTTTTCTAAGTTGGCCCTTCCGTTGACGCAGTTGACTTGTAAGGGTAAGGCTTTTGTGTGGGATGCTCGTTGTGAGGAAAGTTTCCTTGAGTTGAAGAAGAGGTTGACGACGTCTCCTGTTTTGACGTTGCCAAAACCGGAAGAACCGTTCGTGGTATATTGTGATGCTTCGAAGATGGGTCTAGGTGGCGTGCTTATGCAAGATGGGAAGGTGATTGCTTATGCGTCGAGGCAATTAAGGGTTCATGAGAAGAATTATCCAACGCATGATTTGGAGTTGGCTGTAGTAGTCTTTGTGTTGAAGGTTTGGAGGCACTATTTGTATGGTTCCAGGTTTGAGGTGTTCAGCGATCATAAGAGCTTGAAATATTTGTTTGACCAGAAGGGGCTGAATATGAGACAGCGCAGGTGGTTGAAATTGTTGAAAGACTATGATTTCGGTTTGAACTATCATCCGGGCAAAGCTAATGTCGTGGCTGATGCTTTGAGCCGGAAATCCTTGCATATGTCGGCGATGATGGTCAAAGAGTTAGAGTTGATTGAGGAATTCAGAGATCAAAGTCTGGTTTGTAGGACGACACCTCATAGTGTCAAGCTGGGAATGCTAAGGATCGATAATGATTTTCTGGGCAGCATCAGAGAGGCTAAGAAATCAGATGCTAAGTTGGTGGATTTGATGAATGGGATTGGTCAATCTGAGAACGAAGATTTCAAATTGGATTCCCAAGGTGTGTTGAGGTTCCGTGGTAGGATCTGCATTCCGAATGATGTAGAAATGAGGAAAACAATTTTGGAAGAGGGTCACCGAAGTAAGTTGAGTATTCATCCTGGGGCGACAAAGATGTATCAAGACCTGAAGAAGATGTTTTGGTGGCATGGTATGAAGAGGGATGTAGCACAATTTGTGTATGCCTGTTTGACTTGTCAGAAGTCGAAGGTGGAGCATCAGAAGCCTGCTGGATTGATGCAACCGTTGGAAATTCCAGAGTGGAAGTGGGATAGCATTTCGATGGATTTTGTGACTAGATTGCCAAATACAGTTAGAGGTCACGATGCTATTTGGGTGATCGTTGATAGGCTAACGAAGTCTGCTCACTGTGTTCCTATTAATATCACTTATTCGGTGTCGAGGTTAGCAGAGGTTTATGTCAAAGAAATTGTGAAGTTGCATGGTGTTCCGAAGAGTATTGTGTCAGACAGAGATCCGAGGTTCACTTCAGATTTCTGGAAGAGTTTGCAAGAAAAGTTGGGGTCTAAGCTGAGGTTGAGTTCGGCGTATCATCCTCAGACAGACGGTCAGTCAGAGAGGACAATTCAGTCATTAGAAGATTTGTTGAGGGCTTGTGTTTTAGAAGAAGGAGGTTCGTGGGATTCCTACCTTCCACTGATAGAGTTCACGTACAACAATAGTTACCATTCTAGTATTGAGATGGCACCTTTTGAGGCATTGTATGGTCGGAAGTGTAGAACCCCGCTATGTTGGTATGAGTCTGGAGAGAGTGTGGTGCTTGGACCTGAAATTGTTCGGGAGACAACCGAGAAGATAAAGATGATCCGTGAAAAGATGAAGGCTTCGCAGAGTCGTCAGAAAAGTTATCACGACAAGAGGAGAAAAGATCTAGAGTTTCAGGAGGGTGAGCATGTATTTTTGAGAGTCACTCCAGTGACCGGTGTTGGCCGTGCTTTGAAGTCGAAGAAGCTCACTCCTAGGTTCATTGGTCCTTATCAGATTTCCGGGAGAGTTGGGAATGTGGCTTATAGAGTGGCTTTGCCGCCAAATCTTTCGAATTTGCCTGACGTGTTTCACGTGTCGCAACTTCAGAAGTACATTTCGGATTCGTCTCATGTGATCCACATGGATGACGTGGGGTGCGGGATAATCTCACGGTAGAGACTATGCCTGTGCGGATTGAAGATCATGAGGTAAAGGTGTTAAGAGGCAAGGAAATTGCATTGGTGAAGGTGGTCTGGTTAGGAGTTGCCGGTGAGAGCATGACTTGGGAGTTGGAGAGCAAGATGCGGGAGTCCTACCCAGAGTTGTTTGAATCAGGTAATTTCGAAGGCGAAATATTCCAAGTGGGGGAGAGTTGTAACACCCCAAATATTTAATTAATTATTTAATTAAGTATTTAGGGGGATTTGTTTTATTTAATAGATATAATTGAAATTAGAAAAATAAAATATATTAAGGTGTGGTGTTGAAGCAGGAGGTGGTGTTGCGAATTAAGCTGGGCTAAGTTGAGGGAAAAGCCCGTGATCCAGGCCCGCTAACCTAGGCGCATATTTAAGCTAAAAATTTAGGGTTTGGTTCATTTTGTGCAAAAAGAAAGAAAATTGCGAACTGAGGGAGAGTGAGAGGAGCAAGGGCGCGGCGCTGAGAGGCAAGAGGAAGGAGAAGTGGATCGTTCTTTGTTGCTGTGTTCTGTTGGTGACTTCTCTCCAGAGTCTTCTAGTTCCGATATCTAAGGTAAGGGTGGGTCTCATCTTCCTCTATAATTGGGTCTTATTATGTGTATTAGGGTAGGGGCTTAGACCTATGTTGCCATGATCTTGTGTGATTGTTTGATTTGTAGTTGATTGAAATCCTTGATTAATGGTCATTACGAATTTGATGTTTTGATGATGGTTACTACGAAATTGATGTTTTGATGATGACTATTATGAAATTGGTGTTTTGATGATGGTTGTTATGAAATTGGTGTTTTGATGTTGTCATGGTCGTACATGAGGTGTTTGATGAATTTGGTTGCGTTGTTGTTCAAGTCCTAGGCGCCACAAGCGCCATTGTTGTTGCCATTGTCATGTGTTGTTGCTGCCTGGGCGCTGGGATCCCTCTGTGTGTTGCGCTGTTCTGGCACTGGGCGCCATTTGCTGGGCGCCGGGATCCCCGTTGTGTTGCGTGTGGTGTGAGTGTGTGTCGCAGGAAATGGCGCCATGTGCCTGGGCGCCGTGCCTGTCTGTGTTGCCTGATGATTTTGTTGATGTTTTTGGTGCCCAGTGCCTGGGCGCCGTGTCTGGGTGTGTTCTGTGCGCCAGTGTGCTGTGCGCTGTGTCCCTGTGTTTGGCGCCCTGGGTGTGGGCGCCGTGTGCCAAGTTGTCGCCATTCTGTTTTTGGCGCCCAGTGCATGGGCGCCGTGTGCCAAGGTGTGTGTGAGTGTTGCTGTGTGCGTGGGTGCGTGGCCAGTTCCCAGCGTGTTGCCTGTTCGGCGCCCAGTGCCTGGGCGCCATTTTCAGGATGTTCCTCAGATCTTTCCCGGTTTTGTTTTCGACATATCTTTTGACTCGGGTGTCCGTTTTAAGTGTTTCAAAGTGCGTTGCGAAGCTTATTCAGTTTTCTACCTGTGCGCTCTATTTTAAAGTAAAAATTATTATTTTTCTGACAGTTTCTGGGTGCCTCAAGTGGCTGTCCCCGTTGGTTGTTGTTGTTGGCGCTGTAAAACTATTTCGGTGTTTAAAACCCCCTTTTGTGTCCTAATTGGTGTCGTGAGCTGAAGTAAAACCTTTTAATGTAATCAGTGATATTAGTGTCCCGGTGTCAATAATGCTGTGTTGATGTTTTTGACGATAATGCCCCTAGTGGCTATTACTTTGATTGACGATGGTATTGATGGTGAATAAAAGCTGTGGTTTTATAAGTGATGATGATGCCATAAAGGCTATTAGCGACGATGATGTTAATGACGATGAATGTTAGTGGCAAATATATGTGTGACAATACTTGACAGGTGATGTGCCTTTCATTGGCAAATTGGTAAGTGATGGGTTGTTAAGTTGACTGTGTGTGTATGGGACTGTCTCTGGTGCATGTCATGGTGTCTCATACATCTCATGTGCATAAACAAGTGACATTGATGCCATAAAGGCTATTTAGCGATGAGGATGCCATAAAGGCTATTTATTGACGATGATGACAGGTACCTCATGCATACACCCGTTGCGATGGGTTGCATCTCATACATGTTCATGACATTGTGATGACTTGCTGTGATGGCTGGTTTGATGTGTGATGTGGTTTATATAGCGTTGTAGCTCTAGCATAATACTTATCATTTGCACTATTATATTGTTAGATGAACTCACCCCTTCTGTTTGAATGTTACCTGATCGTACCTGATCAATACGATGAGTTGTTGCTGCCTGATGATGTTGCTCGGTCGTTGGGATGAAGGACCGAGTTCTGAGCCGCACGCGGGTGGTACCTGCAAAGGCACTCCAACGCTCAAGTCAGAGGTGCTTCAACGGGCAGGGTCACAAGGTGAGTAAAACGTACCTGAAGCCACATGCTAGTGTGGTATATATACTGTTGGCTGCGCAGGTGTTCTAGCCGTTGCGCTTTTTGCGGGGCCGACCGCATCTTGCGGAGCAAGTTAGGTATTGGGCCGCGATGGGCCTGTTGGACGAAATTGGCCTTCGAGCCCACTCCAGAACAGTTGCCCCCCAAGCCTAGGTCGCCTGGGGGCGGGCTAAGGCTTGATTCCTTGCCCCCCAGCGTGGTCACAAACGACCGTTCTGGAACGACGACTGGTCGAACGTAATCTGGTCGATCGCTAATTGGTTGACTGCGTGGTCGCTGCCACGCGGCCTGGTCACACGGGGCCAGGTGCCGTCTCGGGGGTGATGCCTGACAATCAATCGTCATGAATGCTGAGGTGACGTTTAGAGACTCGAGGAGTTTAAGTAATGATGGCACCCGAAGAGTGGCGCCTCTTCGCCTCCGGCCCATGATGATGGTTGGCCCATTATATATAGGGTTCAAAGGGTACTCATTTGCACGTATCTCCGATTTCTCCGCTCTCGCAATCAGCTCGCTCGCAATCAGCTCGCTCGCATTCAGCTCGCTCGCATTCAGCTCGCTCGCAGCATCAGCTCGCTCCAATTCCAGGTAACTACGACCGCTCTTCCTTTATTTGAGTTTTTATGTTCCACCTGATGGAGGGGGTGTCAGGTCTGGGGACGACCACGTCGCCCCTTCCCACGCGCGAGCAAGACCTTGACCGTTATTCCCCTCCACAGGTTCATTCTGGCACGGACCAAACAAACCCGCCGTATCTCTGGAATCCCGGCCGTTTCTCTTGCGCACAATATGACCCGACTAGTGGAGCAAAGTTCTGCGCACGCCCGGTCGTCTTCTTCTAACGACGAATCTTCCTCTGGGTCTTCGACCCTGAATTGGACTTCCTCTAGCAAATCTGGGACTCGGCCGGACAGAAGTGGGGCGCCGTTTACCGAGGCTGTGGTTGATGACACCGCAGAGAGCAACGCACAGGTTTCCTGTGACGAAGGTATTGGCCAGGCTGCGGCCGACTGCTCTGAGATGGCCGACAGAGGCTAACAGGGCGACCATCGAGAAGATCCTGAGGTCGCAGCTGCAAAGGACATGTCTTGGGTTTCTCTTAACCTGAGAGGTCAACGCAGCAAAATTCAACAGGGGAGCCAGGACCTAGCGTATCTGGCGACCGGGCTGAACGAAGGTTGGAGAGTAGAAGGTATGGCTAAAGGGGAAGATGTTGCGGCCTGGACTGATGTGCTAAAATTCACGATGTACCGCATCGTTTTCGAACGCATGGGCATTATTCCGCCATTTACCAGGTTCCAACGCCAGGTTTTACGCTATCTTCAGGTCGCCCCCTCTCAACTGAACCCGAACGCTTGGGCGTTCCTGCAGGCATACGAAGATGTTCTCGTGGTTCTGAGACGGCCGGTCTCCGTAAGACTGTTTTTCACTTTGTTTGAAATGAGCTATATTTATGAGAAAGGCTCCAAGGGCGCCCGCAAGGAAGCGGTCTCGTTCAAAAACCGATCAACATACAACTTTTTCAAGCCTTATATGGAATCATTGACGACCGGGTGGAAAAGGGAATTCTTTTGAGTTGTTCCTAACTCGGCCGAGGCCCATCGAGAGATCGCCCAAATGTCCAAAGATGATCAGGAAGGAACCCCCCTGTTTCCCACAGTGTGGAGTTTTAACCATTTCTCGAAAAAGCCGGGCCAGTACGCTTTCAAGGACACTGAACTTGAAGACCTGGACAGGGGGACGATCCATAGGTTGAGAAAGATTGTGTCCCTAGTCTCTGAGGGTCGCATCAAGGTCAAGAACATTGTGGATGCTCGGGGCAAGAAAAAAGTCAAGGCCGCTCTTGGTCGGTGGTCGCTCGCCTAGTTTATTTTCTGTCACTTTGTTTTGTTTAATTGTTTCTAACCATCTACTTTTGCCTTTGCAGTTGACATGGCGAACATGAATGACTTTGACCTCTTGGAACAATGGGCGGCCGAGGATGGTGATGCTTCGCCCGTCCGCGGAATTCCTGAGGCTCAACCTGGGGGTACGCCTCAACCTACCGAACTGGATCTCAGCCCGATCGTCAGGCTCCTCGGGCGGCCACGCCACATCAAGCAATCGACTTGGGCAGCCCACCCACAAATCAGGAAAGGTCCAAGAGGAATAGGTCGGTCGATCATGGGGGTCAGAACAAGAAGCATAAGAGTGGGAAAAGCCACAGGCACAACCGGTCGCCTAAAATCGACCTGCTTGGATTGGGTGATGAAGACTGTGCTCGTTTCAAGGAGGAACCGTTCGAGGTGGTGGCCGATGCAATGAAGGCCGTTGGTAATCTATTCAAGACATACCAAGATGAAGAATCAGATCGCCTGGAAGGTAGGCGCCTTGCCCATAGATATTCATTACTTGAAGACGACCTAGTTGATAAAAATTTTAAATTGAATTCTGCCTTGTCGTTGCTCGCAGAAATGAGGGGTGAGCGAGATGACTTGCTAAAGAAAATGAAGGAGCTCGAACCGAGAATCGAAGCGATCGCTGACAATGAGAGGAAGCTTGTCGAAGCAGAACGCCAGCTTGTGGCCGCTGTCTCTGCTCAAACTGCGGCCGAATCTGCCTTGGACAAAGCGGTCGTCGACAAGGAAACAGCCGAAAAAGAGGTCGAACGCCTCTCTTCCAAAAATAAAGAGCTGTCGAGCTAGGTCGTTGGGCTGAAAACTGAGCTGGATGTAGTGGAGGAGGAAAAGAACAAGTTTAGAGGTCGCTACAAAGACGTTCTTGACCGGGCGAAGGGAGCTGCGGAGGGTCAATTTGAAAATGCGGTCAGCCAGATCAAGATCCTCTACCCTGATCTAGGGGTCGATCGCGAGATTGTGCAATGCACACATCGTGTGATCGATCAGCAGATCGTCCGCCCCAAGAAGATGCTGAAGGGGAAGGTCCTTCAAGAAGAGGCGGTCATCTACCAGGCCCTCAGCGACTCTTAACTTGTAATTTTCTGAATTTTGTAATCTTAGCCCGCCTGCGAGCGGTGTTTTAATGGGCGCCCTGGCGTCGACCAAGGCGTCCTTGTTTGTACTTGATGACAATTTTTTCATGAATATTTTGGCCTGTTTAATTGCTCTTTCGTTTGGGCCATTCGATGGCACTCTTTTTAGGCCGCTCGGCGGCTTTCGTTTAGGCCATTCGATGGCACTCTTTTTAGGCCGCTCGGCGGCTTTCGTTTGGGCCATTCGATGGCACTCTACTGGTCGCTCGACTGCTACTCGCATGGTGAGCAACCGTGCATACAATTTGCATGAAAATAAAGTACACAAGTCGAATTTTAAGGTCGGTCCTCGGTAAAAAACCCTTGTGGGGAAAAAGAGCGACCGCCTGTTCTTTATTGATCAATTGGTGTTTACAACTTAAACATAATATTTTCTCAACTTGTTGGCATTCCATGTTCTGGGGATGGTCGCCCCTTCCATGGTTTCCAGCTCGTAAGCTCCCTTTCCAGTCTTGCTGATGACACGGTATGGTCCTTCCCAATTGGGGGCGAGCTTTCCCTGGCGAGCGTTCTTATTCCCTACGTCGGCCCTCCTAAGGACTAGCTGTCCAATGGAGAATTCCCTCTTCTGGACGCGGGCGTTATACCTGGCAGCGACCTTCTGCTTGATGATTTGCTCCCTAAGTGATGCATTGTTTCGTAGCTCTTCAACCAGGTCGAGCTCTTCTCTTGTTGCTCGTTTGTTCGCGGCCGGGGTTGGTGGGTTGGTCGTCCTCCAACTTAGCTCTCCCATCTCAATCGGGATGACAGCGTCAGTTCCGTAGACAAGTCTAAAAGGTGACTCCCCGGTCGATGAGTGAGGGGTCGTTCTGTAGGCCCAAAGGACCGACTGTAGTTCTTCTGCCCAATTGCCCTTGGCTTCGTCCAACCTCCTTTTCAGTCCGCGTAGTACTACCCTGTTGGCCGCTTCTGCCTGGCCATTGGTTTGTGGGTGCTCGACCGAGGTGAAACGCTGTTTCACGCCTAGGCCGGCCAGCATTTCTCTGAACTTTCTATCTGCGAACTGAGTTCCATTATCAGTCACCAGTTGTTGGAGTACTCCAAAGCGGGCGAGCACGTTTCGACCAAAAAACTTAGATACCTTCGCTGAGGTAATGGTTGCAAGTGGCTCTCCTTCTATCCACTTAGTGAAATAGTCGATCGCAACGATGAGGAACTTCAACTGACCTGGTGCAGGTGGAAAAGGGCCGAGCAGGTCCATTCCCCACCAAGCGAACGGCCATGGTGGGGTTAAGCTGTGTAGTTCTGATGAGGGCGCTATATGTACGTCGGCATGGATTTGGCATTTCTTGCACTTCTGAACAAGTATCTTAGCGTCCTCATCCATGGTCGGCCAATAGTATCCGGCCCTGAGCGCCTTCTTAGCAATCGACCGACCACCTTGGTGGCTACCACAATCTCCTTCATGTATATCTCTCAGTACATGGTCGGCCTCGACCGACGTAAGGCATCTCAGCAATGGGGATGAAAAGCCCCTTCTATACAGTCTTCCTTCGATCACTGAATACTTGGTCGCCCGCAACCTCAGGAGTTTCGCTGCCTTCTGGTCGCAAGGTTCTACTCCATTGAGAATATATTGCAAGATAGGAGTGATCCAGTCTTTATCTAAGTCGACCGCTAGAATGGCTAATGGTTGGGCAGGCTTGGTTGATACGCTCGGCCGCGTTAACGTTTCTTGGATTAGGCTTCTGTGGTTCCCAGGAGTCTTTGTACTAGCTAGCTTTGATAGGATATCAGCCCGAACGTTCTCCGTCCTGGGGACGTGCTTGACTTCTGCTCGATCGAAATGCTTGAGCAGATCCCTTACCTTGGCCAAATAATTCTTCAAGACGTCGTCTTTTGCGTCGTAAAGGTCTTGAATTTGGGAGACTACCAGTAGAGAGTCAGAGTGAAGTTCGACGCGGTCGACGTTGAACTCTTTGGCTAGCTGCAGCCCGGCAATGCACGCTTCATACTCGGCCTGGTTGTTTGAAGTGTGAAACGCAAAAGTCAATGACACTTCGACAGTAAGTCCTTCTGAGTTCTCAAGTATCAAATCGGCCCCACTTCCTTTGCTGTTGGAGGATCCATCCACGTGCAAAGTCCAGGTTGTGATGGCCTGATCGCCTGGTATTGGAGTCATCTCAGCGATGAAGTCGGCCAACACTTGGGCCTTAGCGGCCGATCTAGATTCGAACTTGATCCCAAACCCACTGAGCTCCACAGCCCACTTGATCATACGCCCTGCTAGGTCTGGTCGGTGAGGGATTTGTCTGATAGGCTGGTCGGTCCTCACCACGACCTGATGGGCTACGAAATAAGGGCGCAGTCTACGGGTGGCCACAAGTAACGCTAAGGCTAGCTTCTCAATCTTCTGGTATCTGATCTCTGGGCCTTGAAATACCTTACTGATGAAGTAGACCGGGTTCTGCTTCAGGTCGCTTTCTCTTACAAGAACAGCGCTCATGGCCTCGTCTGTTATGGCCAAGTATAAGTAAAGCGTCTCCCCTGGTTGCGGCTTGGTCATGATGGGCGGGTTGGTGAGTGCCGCCTTCAGCTCGTCCAATGCTCGCTGGCATTGGTCGGTCCATTCAAACTCGACCTCCTTCTTCAAGAGCTTGAACAGTGGAAGAGATTTTCACGCTGATTTAGGTATAAATCGTGACAGGGCAGCGACCATGCCATTCAGCTGCTGAATTTCTTTTTTCGTAGTGGGCGGCCTCATGTCAGCGACCTCCTTGCACTTGTCAGGGTTTGCTTCGATCCCTCGCTCTGTTAAGTGGAAGCCCAGGAACTTGCCCGCCCTTACTCCGAAGGTGCACTTCTCTGGATTCAACCTCAAGGAATTCTTCCTTGCTTCCTCAAAAATTTCCTTTAGGTCGTCAATATGGTCTCGGTCGGTCTTGCTTTTAATGATCATATCATCCAAGTAGACCTCTGATATCCGACTAATCTGCCGCCTGAAGACCTTATTCATCATTCTTTGATAGGTCGCGCCGGCGTTCTTCAGACCGAAGGGCATTACCTTGTACTGAAAATTCCCACGATCAGTCATGAACGCGGTCTTATGCCGATCGGGTGGGTACATAGTGATTTGGTTGTAACCTGAATAGGCGTCTAAAAAAGACAGGAGTTTATAGCCCGCAGCCCCGTCGACCAGTTTGTCAATGTTTGGCAGGGGAAAGGCGTCCTTCGGGCATGCCTTATTCAGGTCGGTATAGTCGACGCACATGCGCCACTTACCATTTTTCTTCTTCACTAACACGACGTTGGAAAGCCAAGTTGTATACTTAATCTCCTCAATGAAATTGGCCTTGATGAGGTCGTCAACTGCCTGTGCGGCCGCCAATGCTTTTTCTTCGCTCTGAGTGCGTCTCTTTTGTGCGATCGGTCTGGCTGTCTCATCAACGGACAGTTGGTGGCAAGCAATTTCTATTGGGATCTCGGGCATGTCTGATGCCTGCCATGCAAAAAGGTCTACGTATTCCTCGAGGCAGGTGATGAGATCTTGCTTGTCTTGTTCAGGTAGGTCGCTCCCCAACTTAACTGTCTTAGTTGGGTCGTCCGATAACTGAACATCGATCAATTCCTCGTGGGGCTCGGGCCTCTTTAGTTTATTCTTTAGCTCGCGGGCTAAATCGTCGTCGTCGTCCTCAGGGTCGCTATCTGGGTCGTATCGGGCATCCAGGTCGGCCACATTAATCTGATGCCCCTCTCCGAGATTCTGCGGTTTAGCATTCGTCACCTCCATGTCACAAATCTCTTGATAGAGGAAGTGGCTCCTCATGGCCGCTTCCATGTCGGCCATTAGTGTCACAACTTGGTCGCTTTTACTGTAGAACTTCATCTTCAAATGTACAGTTGAGGCTACGGCCTCCAATTTTCCCAGTGTTGGGCGGCCAATGATGCAGTGGTAACACGATTTGATTGGCAGAACTAAGAACGTCGTTCTGACCGTCCTGTACGACGTGCTGCCGTTCGTATCATCTCCAAAAGTAACAAGTAATTCTATCGTCCCCAGTGGGTAGGTGGTCGCCCCATTGAACCCAGTTAATGGGGTTGGTGCTGCTTGCGGAATAATTTCGCTCCTGTCCACGTTTAACTTGTCAATCAGTTCCTCAAACATGATGTCGGCCGAGCTCCCTTGGTCGACCAGTATCCTTCTGACCTCAGTGTTGGCCATTACGGCCGATACTACCAAAGGGACGTAATTATTGACTTTTCCATCAAGCAATTCTTCGTCCCCAAAGGAAATGGGCGGCCTATTCGAGGCCGACCGTGGGGTTGAAGTTGAGCCGACCATCATAAGTTCATTCCACTTCCTCGTCATTGCCTTGTTGGACTCTCTGATATCCAACGGATTACCTCCATGGATGACCATGGCTACATTGCGGCCCTTCGACTCTCTGGGGTCGCGATCTTCCTCAGAATTGTTACGCGCTTGCTCGACCGTTGAGTTGACGATCGCTTTACCTCTGTCATTGGCGGGTTGGCCAACGACTCTTTCTTCCGGGCGATCGTTACCTTCATCTCTGACATATTGCCTCAACTTACCTTTCTGAATGAGATCTTCTATGTCATCTTTCAGGGCCATACAGTCATTGGTATCATGCCCCTTACTCTTGTGGTATCGGCAGTATTTCTTGGTAGGGCGACCTCCTTTCTTCAATACTAGAGGATCAGGTCGCCTAACACCAGTGAACTCGTTGTTTTGGCACTCTGTGAAGATCTGCGCGATCGGAGTGTTCAACTTTGTACGATGCTCGTATTTCTTAGGCCGGTACTCGGGCTTACTGTCACGATAATTTTCCTGCCCCTTGGCCGGCCTACCATTCTCTTCTTTGGGACGCGCGCGGGCGCCCTTGTCGGAGGCCAATTGCTCTTCATATCCCATATGGTCGTTGGCCCTTCTAAGGAACAGGCCGAGGTCGTAGTAGCGGTTCAAAGAGAACTCTTCAGCAAATCTGTGGTTCTTTCTTATACCACGTTTGAGATACTTCAGCTTGTCCGTGTCTGATAGGTTGCGGACTGTGTCAGCCTCTGACATGAACCGATCGATAAACTCCCTCAACGGTTCGTTCTCTCCTTGGACGACCGAGTCCAAGTGCTCTTCATAACGATACTGACAACGATTGGCTGTATAATTGGCCAAGAACATTGCCACAAGACCTTCCCAAGAAGAGACGGAGTTGGGACGCAGGGATTCCCACCATTCTAACGCCCGGCCTTCGAGCGACTGAGGAAAAAGTCTGCACTTCATCGTCCGTCCTCGCTCCCTATAGCTACAGTAATTGTTGAAGTACATGAGGTGTTTATCTGGATCCCCGCGGCCGTTAAACTTGTTCAGGTTTGGGGGATTCCTCAGGTCCCTTGGGATGCGATAACGCCTGATTTCGCTGGTGAAAGGCCCTTGTCCGGTCGGGATGAGATTCTGCCCGTAGGGCTGCATGGCGGCATAAGTTTGGTCGACGGGCAGACCGTAAAGGCCGACCGGCTGACCAAAGATTCTGTCAGCAATTGGAGGGGGTCCATGGGGTCCGTGGTATTGTGGAGCATGCGACGATGACCGTCTTCTAGGCCGCTCTGAATAGTTTCTTCTTGGTCGGCTGATGGCACGGGAGACATCTCTAATCTCCCCGTTGCGGTAGTCGTTAAACTCCTCATACGAGTCCCACGACCTGCTTCTTGATCGGCGGGATCCTGAGGACTCGTTGGACGATTATCTTGTTGGCGACCTTTCCGACTCTGGTCGGTAGCTCGAGTCAGCATAGTCGTAATCTTCCACGGGGGAACGACGGTGGCGTCTTCCTCGATGAGGGGGCGACCTGTGGACGATCGCCCTTCTTGGAGGATTGCGTTGGGATACGCCTCGACGTGGAGGAGCTTCTCTTCGTGGCGGTGAATGATGTGGTCGAGATGGTTGACCTGGGCGACCACTCTCAGCACGCGGGCGGATCGAGATCGACCCTCTCGCGTAACGGTCGATCAGCTCATCTCGATCAGCAATCACTTGATTCTTTTGCTCCAGAATTTGTATGAGTGCTTGAGTCACATGCTCTGGCAGTGATTCTGGGATTCCGGCTTCGGCCAGCCCGGCCGGTAGTTGCTGGGCTGCTTGGGTAACTGGCCCGCGACCACCCTGCACTGAGAGTTCTTGGCGAGGCTCGCCTTGTGATTCATGAATTGTCACAGGCATGCCCTCTGGGGTCCGTTGAGGTCGGTTCTGTCCAGAGGTGTTGAGCTTGGAAGAAGTGCGTTTCTGGCGTGGCGGCATGGTTTGATGTGGAATAGCACTCGGGCCTCCCAATGTGGTCGCCAATTGATCGTATCTGATCAATACGATGAGTTGTTGCTGCCTGATGATGTTGCTCGGTCGTTGGGATGAAGGACCGAGTTCTGAGCCGCACGCGGGTGGTACCTGCAAAGGCACTCCAACGCTCAAGTCAGAGGTGCTTCAACGGGCAGGGTCACAAGGTGAGTAAAACGTACCTGAAGCCACATGCTAGTGTGGTATATATACTGTTGGCTGCGCAGGCGTTCTAGCCGTTGCGCTTTTTGCGGGGCCGGCCGCATCTTGCGGAGCAAGTTAGGTATTGGGCCGCGATGGGCCTGTTGGACGAAATTGGCCTTCGAGCCCACTCCAGAACATTACCCCTATGCGGTAACGTGCGGGTGATCTCGAGTGAAGGCTTAGGTACCTTTGCTAGCTGAGTCTGGTCGTCTGCTCTGATACGTAGCACTCAGTGGGGAGGGAATGAACCTTAGTTTTTTATAATCATTTGAATTGATGTATTTGTCGTTTTATGACTTTCCGCTGCGTAGTTGCTGAGTTTTATTATGTTGATTGAATTGAGCGTTTTGAGCTCACCCCAGTCGTGATGTGCTATGTATCTCATTACTATTGACGATGAGAACTATTTTATATCGATGCTTGATTTTGTGTGGATTTATGTGTGACATCCCATGTCGTGAAGTATGACTTTTAAAGAAAAAAAAAAAGAAACTCTGATTTTTAGTAATTAAATTACCGGGTAGAAACGGGGTGTTACAACGCTCGTCCTCCGAGCTTTCTTCCTTCTCTTGTCGAGCCTTACCCTTCTTTTTAGGGTCGCCCTTTTCTTCTTTAACCTCTCCTTCCTGCCGAGGTGGCTTAGTTACGTACTGGCTCAATTTCCCCTTCTTGATCAGATCTTCAATGTCATCTTTCAAAGCATTGCTGCGATTGTGTCATGTCCTTTACTTCGGTGACACCGACAGTACTTGTTAGACCACTGCCCCGGCCTATGCGGGAGTGGATCAGGGAACTTAACTTCCTTGAATTATGCATTCAATGATACTCCGACGTTCAAGTCAGCAAGTGAATCAGTTGCAAAGTAAGAGAATTATGAAATGTGTACCTTTAATGCTAGCATTGAATGCTTATTTATAGGTTTTGAGGATCAATGTGAACCATTGGATCTAGGTCTTTGATCTCCACCATTGGTTAATGGATTTGGCCTTTAGTATTGAGCCTTAGTGAAAACAGCTTAAAGGCCCAATCCGTAACACCTTCTTTGATGTAACTACTCTTTTGAGACACACCTTGTCTGAGAGAGCTAATAGTCACTCTCCTGAGAGAGCGCTGTGCACTAATTTATTTATTAGCTGTAACAAGACAAATGTACTTGACACTATTAATAGAAATTGTTACTAAATTTGGAAAACTTCCAAAAACAACCGCATGACGATTCATTACATTGTTTTATTCATCCTATATGTTTTCTAGCTTTCATAGACAATTTTTTCAATGTATTTATACTTTTATTTTACGTATTTAGCAATGTTATAATAATTTTTATTTAGGAAGAATACCTGAGTATTTATATTGGACAAAATCTTAAGTAAAAAATTACACTAAGCTTGAATTGTAGTATATGGATAGTTTATTATTTGATATGAAATATTTTCTGTGAAAATGACGACAAAAAAGAATTCACAAAAATATCTAATGAAAAATCTTTGTTTGCACTTATTTATTGCACAATCATCTGTAATTTTAAAACATATTTGACACGTGATATTCTTGAGAAGGGGTAGATAGAGTCTTAACAAATTGGCGAAAGTATAAAATGCAAATTTGTAGCCCTGAATGCTCCTTTTGTGTTGAACCTCCCGAGACTATCTTACACGTGTTGCGTGACTGCCCTCGTGCAGTTGCTATCTGAATGCATCTTGTGAAGGTTGAAGCGAGAGATGATTTTTTTACTCAAGATTTGCAACAGTGGATTTCATTTAATCTTCAATCAGATATTAGGATAGATCCTAATCTGGATTGGTCCTCTGTTTGGGCCACTATTTGTCATTTCTTGTGGACTTGGCGTAGCAAGGAAAAATTTGATTCTTCCTTTACTCGACCCCATGCTCCTTGGTGGACTGTTATTCATGCGTGTAGGGACTATAAGGAAGCGTTGAAGGCCAATAGTGTTCTAATAACTCGCTCTCTTTCAACCATCCAGGTGCGATGGCTCCCTCCAGCAAAAGGTTGGACTCATCTTAATTCGGATGGGGCGGTGAACGGTGTCAACAAGATTGCGGGAAGTGGTGCTGTTTTACGTGATGATGAAGCACTACAAAAAAACTAATCATTAGCGAGGGATATTTCCCTCGCAAATGGTCCCAAATCCGTCGCTAATTGCTGTTTGCGAGGGAATTAGCGAGAGACTGGTTCCCTCGCTAAATTACTCCTCGCTAATGGGATTAGCGAGGGAATCTGCATCCCTCGCTAATTAGCGAGGGACCCAAATCCCTCGCTAACAATGACCGCCACGTGGCCAAATTCTGACAGCCACACGTCCAGTTTCCCTCGCTAATTCCCTCGCTAATGTCCAACTGATTTAAATTTTTTTGCTAAACCTGCTTTTATGCCTGTTTATTTTATTAATAAATAATAAAATCTAAAATAGCTAAAACAGTTTAAAATAAAAATTCTGAGAATAAAATATTTCGATAACATAAGATCCGAATCAACATAACTTAGTCTAAAATGTTATAACAGAATACTGAAATGTCAAACTGATCCAACAAATCCTAAAAACTGCCATCAGACTCCTCAGACTCCCCAGCCTGCTCCTCATCTTGCCTCATATTCATAAAAAACCTAAACATCAGCTCCTGCCTAGGGGTCACCTTTGCAAAGTCTTCCTGCATCTTTTTCATAGCCTCGGTAGAGGTATTGACCTCCTGGCGAGTATCCTACGGCTCCTGTTGAGTAGACTGCAGCTACTGTCTAAGTTGCTCTGTCTCCGCAGCTGAAGAAGTAGGAGCTGGTCGACTGCGTTGTCTATTGCTCCCGGCCCCAGACTGGCCCATACATGGAGTCAACGGCACCAACCTACTGTCTTCTCCCAATTTTTTGTTGCCAAATCTATCATCTCAGGAGTAAGTTGACCAAGCGATTCAGGGTCTCAGCTCCCCTGAGTCAGCTGAGTCATGATCTCATTAATTTGCTCCTGTTTTGCATAATCACAAATTAGCGCTCCATTTTAGCAAAGCAACATTATATAATACAAATCAAGTTGCATATTTACCTGAGTCATCCTGAAGCGCTCATCAACATACTCGCTAGTGCCTTTCCTCACATGGGTGGCTCTATGCAGCTCAGCAGCAGTGATATGGCCTCTCGCCTTCTTACTCTGTAAAATGAAACACATGTAATTAGCTAATGTAAAAAAACACACAGATTTTTAAAATAATTTACCATTCTAGGAGCATGCTGAGCCTGGTTGATGGACCCTCCGCAGTGAAGCGAGCCACCCTTTTGAGTTTCTATAATTCTTGGCTTTTGCAGAATTTCTCTTGAATGTCTCTGTAGCCCAATGGCCCTTGAAGGCATTCCAAATTTCATCACTCATGTAGTCTGGCTTCTTATCTTTACACCGCAATTATAAAGCAAATCTGATATTTGAGAGGTCGTCCTTTTAAAAAAAGTCTCTGCACATTTTCATCATCTTCTATGTCCCATGTCACTTTGGTCTGTATATTAAGTAAAATGAAAGTATGTATTAGTAATTATATTAAATGTTATTAAACATTAAATTTAAACTAACAATATAAGTAATTGACACTTACCATAAAGAAGTCCAGCAGATCCTTTCTGTCATGTTCATCGACTTTACTCCACTTTTTATGGAACTTTTGAAAGTACTTTTTGCGGATGACATGGGTGATGGTTGATGAAGCTACATTTGTAGGAAGAAGCCTGCATAATGAAAGATACATCATCAAACAATCAAATATATATACATAAGTTGTTGCATAACTAACTTTAAAAAAACAAAAAATATAATACTTACGCGTCACCACGGGTATAAATGACTTTGAGTTTAACACCATTAATAACAACCCTCTCCACTCTATCATCATCAGTCGATGAATCAGAATCAACATTACCACCACCAATATCGGGCTCAATATCATCCTGGGGATCTGGTGTAGGCATAGATGACCCAGCTGGTCCCATATGCCTAGATGATGAGCCTATATGCTCAGATGATGAACCTATATGCCCAGATGATGAGCCCATATGCCCAGCTAGTGTGCCCATATACCCTGCTGTATAGGCATTTGGTGGGCCCATAAAATGCCCATGTGAGGGTAAATGATACCATCCAGGGCCAGATGGAGACGGAGGTCGTGGGGCAATCAGATCGGTAGCTAGTGGGCCCACAAATGTATGACCCCTCATATTCCCAATATTAAGTACCACCTCACGATTACGACGATTACGGCTCCTCTTGGGAGGTTCATCGATCATATTGTGCTTCCCTTTATCATGACGTCTCGGTGGGTCAGAACCTCCTCCGGGATGCATATCTATGAAAAAAGAGAAATGAAATGTGATACTAAAAACATTAATGATATATATATTAATAAATAAATTAAAGAAAGTAAATTAACAAGAACAATATGGATATATTAATGATTCTAATAAATTTAAGGACAACATAAGGAGTCAACATAAGTAGACAACATAAGAAAACACAAGAGCAATAATGACTCTAATAAATTTAAATACAACATATGATTAATAAAATTATTAATCTTCATTCTCTTCTTCATCTTCTTCATATTCATTCTCTTCTCCATCTTCTTCATGTTCATTCTCTTCTTCATCTTGTTCATCTTCATTCTGTTCTTCATCCTCATTAACTTCTAATACTGCTTCAACTTCTTCAACCAGGAACCGATCATCACATAAGGAGTCAATCGGTTCAACTTCAATTACCTCATCTACTCCCGAAATTTCATCCACCTGATAAGGAACCTCATCCTCCGCATCAATGCGTCCCCGTGGTTTTGTCTTAATTGCAACACACCATCCTCTCTGAGTTGATGGATATGGAACATAATACACCTGCCTCACATTTTCTGCCATGATAAACGGATCATAAAGTTTATACCTTCCATTCATTCGAATGTCCACGGTGTTACATCTTGGATTCAATTTTGTCCCTCTAACTAATGGATCAAACCATCTACAGGAAAAAAAACTATTCTCTTTTCATAGTCTAACCGTGGGTATTCAAGTTCATAAATGTGTTCGATCACACCGTAGTGGTCATTTTCACCTCCTCCTGTTTCCCTGTTAACATATACCCCACTATTAATTGTTTTTTTTCCTCACTCCATGATTGGGTGTCCAATTTGTAACCGTTAACTAGGTACGTGTGCCACTCGGTCACCTCAAGAAAAGGACCATCGGCTAAGTTCCTCAAGCGTCGGATTTGGGGAGTTGGCTCCGCTTCATAAACCTAAGTAACCACATATGGAAAAAAATAAGTCATGTCTCATATCTACTTTAAACTTGTGACATTAAAACATTAGTTTTATTTACTTACTCTAGCCTTAAACCAGGATGGAAAACTTTCATGTATACGAATAGAAGATTCTTCAGCGCCTATACCCTCAATTCGTAAGAATGCACTGAAAAGGAATTATTCATACTCTTTAGATTGAAAGTTGATCAAAACCTGATTTAACTTCATACTCAAAAGGTGTATAGTTTAACAACTGAATTGGATCATACTTACTCAAGATATGGTTTAAGTTCAGTGCAATTGATCAAGACATGAACCTGTGTTGATTTATGCTCTTTATTTGATAAGTAGTTGGTTGACTTCTTTCCCGAGGGGCGACCAGGTTTGCTAAACACAGATAAAGTGAGCGGGTGTCTTTCTTCTTCAACCTCCATTTCGTTTCTATTGTTTGTTGACAACATAAAGTTGTTGAAATAATGTGAACAAAAATAAATTGTTTCACGGTGTAGGTAAGCTGTGCAGATCGATCCTTCAACTCTAGCTTTATTCTTCCCCGATCGTTTATAATCACCCATTAATCTACATATGAAAGAAAAACACTTCATTAAACTAATAATCATACTAATTAAGACAACTTTAATAAAATGTTGAAATAGATCATTACCTCTCAAATGGATACATCCACCTATAATGAACTGGTCCGCCAAGTCTTGCTTCATACGCAAGGTGACCCGGTAGATGCTCCATGGAATCAAAGAAACCGAGAGGAAATATTCTCTCCAACTTACAGATAATGAAAGGAATATTCTGCTCCATCTTAATAAGATCATCCCTTCTCAATGTTGAAGAGCACATTTTTTAAAAAATTGACTCACTTCAGTAAGTGGTTCCAAAACACACTTTGGTAATGAATTAAAAGCAATTGGAAGCAAACACTCCATGAATACATGACAATCATGACTTTTCATCGTCGCATACATCTTCCCGGTGTTCACATCGGCACATCTTGCAAGGTTAGAAGAAGAACCATCTGGCATCCTCAATCCTTTCAACCGTCGACAAACATCTTACGCTTCATCTGGTGTTAGACAGTATTTGGCTTTGGGTTTTACTATCTTCCCATTAGGCATTTCCACCAAATTCAAATCGGATCGATGTTGGCTACAGTAAAGAGCATAATCCATTCTAGCCTTATTATTGTCTTTGGTTTTATCTTTCACATTCATCACAGTGACAAATATGTTGTCAAAGAAATTCTTCTCGATGTGCATAACATCGAGATTGTGCCTCAACAGATTATCTTTCCAATACGAGAGATTCCAAAATATGCTTTTTTTGTCCAATTGTGCACCCGTCCATAACCATCCAGCCGGGTGAGCTCCCCTACCCTGTGGCTTGTGGCAAATCCATAACTCTGCTCCAGATTTCACCTGATGTCAACAAAGGCGGTGGTCCATCTGTTTCAACTACCCCTTTCTTGAAGGCCTTCTTGTTCTTTCTAAATTTATGATCTTGCGGTAAGAATCTACGATGCGAGTCAAACCAAGAACTCTTGCCCCCGTACTTTAGCGTAAACGCCTTTATGTGTTCCATGCAGTGGGGACATGCGAATTTACCGTGAGTCCCCCAACCAGACAACATACCATAAGCATGAAAGTCGCTAATTGTCCACATCAATGCCGCTCTCATCATAAAATTCTTCTTTCATGTTGCATCATATGTCAAAACACCCCCCCACCCACAGTCTCTTAAGATCATCAATCGAAGGTTCCAAAAAGATATCAATGTTAGCTTTTGGACTTGATGGACCAGGTATCAGACAAGTCAAAAACATATACGGTTTAGTCATGCACATCTTAGGAGGAAGATTGTAAGGGGTAACAATGACGGGCCAACAAGTGTAGGCACTAATGGAAAAAAGGCTTTTTATATCGGTTAAAATTGACATTTCATATCGGTTCCCGAACCGATGCCGAAAAAGGAGATATAGATAGTAGGGACATTTCATATCGGTTTCTGAACCGTTATGAAAAGTTGTTTTTATATCGGTCGCCCCTAGAACCGATATGAAAAGTCTATTTTTTAAAAAAAATAGACTATTCATATCGGTTCCCATAGAAACCGATATGAAAAGTCTTTTTTTTAAAAAAAAAAGACTTTTCTTATCGGTTTTCTTTGGGAACCGATATGAAAAGTCTCTTTTTTTTTAAAAAAAAAAAGTGAGGCTGTCTTCCTGTAGGGAAGACTTTATAGCTTTGTAGCTTTGTTTGGATTAATCAATTCATCCAAGGAGAAAACTTAGGATATACTTATGTGGATTAATCGATTCATCTAAGAAAAAACATGACACTCATTAGCCATATACTTATGAATAGTAACAAACAATTACTATGACAGAAGTGCTTTTAACTTGTTCTTCAATAACAATAGCCCTATTTCCATCTTTCTCAAAAAGTTCATACGCACAGCGTGCATGTTGTTCCCAACGATCAAGAGCTTCAAGTTGATGCACACTCAATGCAGCTGCACAAAATTCCTCAAAGTCCATCCTTCTATGTTGTAATGAATTCTGAGACCAAAAGGGAAACAAAAGGAACATATGAGAGAGCAACCAGACAAACTGAGGGGAATCTAAGTAACAGAACAAGGTGTTATTACATAGGAAAGAAAGTCAGTAATATGCTATCACACCTATACTCCACACATCAGCCTCTGTGGTGTAAGATCTATGGAGAACTTCAGGAGCAACATAATATGCACTTCCAACAATGTCATTAAGTCTTTCATCTGTATCACATGATAAAAAATAGGTGGGTGAAAATAGGAAAGAAAGTCAGTAATATGCTATCACACCTATATTCCTCCAAGTATTGACTGAAGTATGCGAGCATAACCAAAGTCACAGACTCTTGATTTTCAATCAATTCAACCAACTTGATAGATAACTCCTTGATTGTATGTCTCCTTAACACAAATAGCAAGTAAGGCTGAAATCAAAAATCCAAACAATAAAATCATTTGTCTATTGAGATGCAACAGACTCTATATTAATTGCAAAAATGCAAGACACAACCACAAACAATTTGCTAAAGATTTGGTAAAGATAAAGCAATCTCACAAATTTAACAGCATTTAAACATTCAACAAAAAAAACACCACATAATAAACTACCAACTTATTATTAAGCAAAAGAAAGAAGACATATTCACCAAATGTCAGTGATGGAAAATAGGATCAAATTTTACAGCTTCCTCATAATTACTCTCTCCTTTTGAAGGACCTAAATAATGAACGATGTCAATGGTTCTGCTCCAGAAATTAATATGAACCAGCTAAATGATAAAAAGATAAAGTGCAACTGTGTCTCTAGAAACATTGTCTTTAGAAAATATTTACAGAGGCCCTATAACCAATATATTAAAGAGGAGCCCGGCTATAGAAATTACAAAAGGAATCCACTAAAAGATACTATTTTGTACAGCAGAAAGTTCGACATTAATAATTCAACACCATATTTCTTAATCTTCTAGATGATAAGAAAATACCATATGATATCATCAGATTGTCTTGAATATTGTAGATTGTAGATTATCTCGTACGATTAGTTTAATGTTTTGGAGTATCTTAGATCATATCTTAAGGTTAGGTTTCATATTTCTTGGTTATTTTCATGATTCATTTACCTAGTTGATTAAAATTTGGAATCTAGTTCTAGTATAAATAAATATATCATCAATCAATCATATCAAAGCATAATCATAATTCAAATTCTTTATTCTTTCACTTCCCTCGTTATCTTAACACTATAACCTCAACACTTCCAATCAAAGATAGCCGAACTCCAGATGGCTGGCCCAAGTCCCAACTCTTCTTACAGGGGTTTCTATCTGTCTTCTCGGTTCTCACATGGCCAACGACCTTTAGGCTATGGCCTAACATCTTTTTTCTTAATTGGTGTTCCATTATTTTCTCTTTGATGCATTTATTTTGTATCAGCTTGCATGTCCACCCATCTACCGCAACTTCCCAATCTTTGTAATACTAAGCTTATGCTCTTTGGTTGGTAGTGACAGAGCAGTATAAGCAAGGAGAGTCATGCATGCAATTAGAGGGAAAATTAGTAAAAGTCTTAAAGAAGTAACTAAAACCCTACCCTAACTAATAATGAGAAACCAAAAATAATTGTTAATTCAATTTGTACTAGGAGGTTTCCCTTCCTCGTACTGGAGTCTCTTCTATGTGATTCTTCTTTAAATTCTAGACTCTACCTTCTCTAGCACTAACAGGAAGAGTAAGAACGAAAACACTCAAGATCATTAGAATACAGAGCTCACCAATCCCATTTGCGATGGCAAAATCTGAATCACCTAGAGCACAATTGTTGGTAAATGATGATTTACCATCCTTCAAGATCCCTTCCTTAGTATTTTCATTGCCGGAATAAATATTAGCATTGCAAGAACGGGATGGATGACTACTGTTTGCAGGTGGAAGTTTGCAGTTTTGACTAATCTTTTCACCACTTTCAACAGATTCTGCCTTTGTAGAATAACCAATTTTTGACCCACTGTCTGCCCTCCCTGCAGAATGAGACATCTCCTGGCTATCACCAATAGGATCTTCCCTGTTTGTATCAATGGGATTAATCTCATCCATTAGACCAGGATCTGGAACAGATTGACCAGCAAAATCCATTGTTGTTAATAGGGAAACTTGGAGTTACAAAGATCCTGCCATGACAAGGTCCATGGAAGGGTCGTACTCATTTGCAAATTTGTTTCCACAAGTTTTTAGCAAGAGAGAACAAAGAAAACTTTTAACAATACAAAGATGTTTCAGTATAACTTAAAGAGAAAAGACTATATACTTGTACAGAATTGTGGATAGCTACTTAAGAATAATTTTGCATTTTATAGATGATGCGAACGTGAGAACATGTGCATACACACTGTCATGTTGATACGTGCTTGCTCTATACAAACATTGTTCAAAGAAATGCACACACACATGTATAGAGGGAGAGATTTCTTACAGTTTTAAGCATTTAGAGTGTTTACAATTGCACTGTTTTTGCTTCTTTGGAGTACCTTCTTTCATTTCAAAGTTAGGTCTTGATCTTGGTATGGGAGATTCTGATTTCCTGAAAAAATTAAGGGTTAGTTCATTGAGACAAAAAACACGTTGCTTGAGCTTTTACATGATGAATGCATTTGTAAAATGCACAATTAAAGTGGATATCTCCAAGGCAATTCACTCAAACAATGAAACAAAGCCATCAATTCAAACTTGTCAAAGTGTAATGATAGATACAGAGATACTCAATATCATATTCATAGTTATCTTGTTAAAAAAGTGAATAATACAACATATATCAGTCTGCATTAACCATAGTCTGCATTAACCATAGCGCGCTCCCATAGACACCATACACAGAAAACATCCTTATTAGAGCCAAAAGCCCGGAGTCGATAGTAAGTTGGCCGAATCACCTATAGTTGCAATATACCAGGGTGTACATGCACCTCTCAGCATACTTGACAAGATTCTCAGGACGAGGAAGATCTGTAGCCAAACCTACAATGAGAGTTGAAGAAATTATTATTTAGTTTAAAAGGAAATGCATGCCTGCAGCAACTGAGATAGTGAACTACTAGGAATGAGGGAATAAGAGTTAAAAGATGAACACACACCTAGTTCGTATGCCTTGGCAGCAACATTTGCAGCTATGTTGGCCGAAATTTTTCTTATATCAGAGAAAGGTGGGAAAAGCAAACCCTTTTTGTAGTTATCATCTGTCACTTGCTTAGCCAACGCTTCAGCTGTACCATTAATGAGAAGAATGTTAATTGCTGATCATTCCTTTAACAATTATACATTATCTAAAAGCAGTGTTTATGTATAATTAAGCATAGTCAATCACAACAATCATGAACTAATTAACATGCAGTGGTCCACTTAGCCAACAATGAAAGAAGCTTGAAATAATGTAGAATGTATTAGGAATTGAAACTCAATACAGTGTCTTAATATATTATTCATGTACTGAAATATTCATATATGATTCAGAACAGGCAAGATTATTAAAATAAATCGAGTTTCCATTATGTCATGTTCATTGGATGTATCATGCTAAATTTGTAATGTTAACTTACAGGCTGCGAGAAGCATATCATCATGGACTCTGATTACAATTTGGGAACAGACACCAACCAAAGAAGAATAAGACACAGGTCCTGCCTTGACACCCAGTGATTAGATCTGGAAACTAGCCTGCAGCAACCACCACCAAATCTGCCCACACCAAGGTCGCAAAACAACCCAGCAAGACAAAAAGCGCTGCCAACACTCCCACGCAACACCACCAGCCAAGGATGAATCTAGGAGAAGCGAACAGCACCAAAACCCCAACCCACAGCAAACCCACACGAAGAGCACATGGATACCACACACTGCTTCCACCTCGTTGTACACCTCGACATCATTCATCAAACAAAACACCTACACACCATTCAGCAAAATAAACACCTACACACCCAGGAAAGCCATCGAACAAAACCTTCTAACTTCATATTCCATACATCTCTGAGCCGATCTCGCTCCCAATATCGAACTCGATCTCCTTTTTAGACAAAAAGCTCTAGCCTTTCACGCCGACTCCGACACCTTCTGTGATCTAAGCGTTTCTGTAACTCCAACCAAAGCCCACCTCACTGCTGCGCTATCAAAATCCCGAAACTGGAAAGCAGATCTGAGAAAAGAACAACGCCTCATGCCGCAAAAGGTTGTGACTTTAGGATTGTTCACTGAAGGCGGGGGTCGAAGGAGAGGGTTGAAGGCGAGAGTGATACTGAGAGTGAGGAGAACAGACACGCGAGAGTGAGAGGGAGAGTGAGGAGAACAGACACGCGAGAGTGAGAGGGAGCCAACGCGAGAGTGATACTGAGAGTGAGGAGAACAGACACACGAGAGTGAGAGGGAGAGTGAGGAGAACAGACACGCGAGAGTGAGAGGGAGCCAACGCGAAGAGATGCGTAAAAGTCAAATTTTTTTGGTTTCTATACCGGGTGGTTTTGTGACCCGTTATGGAAGCCAAAATTTTTAGACTTTCTATAACGGTTATGCAAGGGAACCGATATGAAAGATGGTTTTTCCACTTTCTATATCGGTTCCAGTGGCAACCGATATAAAAATTGTAATTTTAATTACAAAACTGCCACTGCGTCACTTTTAATATCAGGCCATTTTTAACCGATATAAATGACCGTTATAAAATGCATTTTTTCCACTAGTGAGGGTGACGCTAATGCTTGGATATATGGAGTAAATCCATCAGAGCACAAGCCAAGCCGAACATTCCGTGGGTCAGAGGCAAAATCTGAATGCACTTGATCAAAGTGTTTCCATGTTTCACCGTCAGATGGGTGGCGTAAAATGTCGGAGGTACGCCTATTGTCATAATACCAAGTCATTTTCTGTGCAATTTCGGTCGATGCAAACATTCTTTGCAACCTTGGAACTATAGGAAAATAGAACATCGACTTTAGAGGGATAGATTTATAATTACGTTTTGCCCCTTTACGATCATGAGACCTCGGCTTTCCACAGAATTTGCGTTCAAGTAGCTCACCATCATTTTTACCAAATTCGTTGTTGTAAAACAACATGTGCCCTTTCTCACAACGATCAATCTTCTTAAATTCCAATCCCAGCTTCGAAACTAACATCTTTGTTCATAATAACTTTTTGGCAAATTATCCTTATTAGGTGTCGCTTCCAACATCATTTCAGTCACATAGTCTAAACCCAACTCAGAAATATTACTCATGGACTTGAGAGCTAAAAGTTTCACACACAGATAATTTTGACTGTGGCGAGCTTTCGAACAGCGGTTTGTTTGAATCTCTTAACAAATTATAAAATTTTTGTGCTTCTTCATTTGGAACTTCATCATGATCGTCATACTAAGGCTCATCAAATGGCACATTCACCCTGAAACCATCACAAATCATGTTTTCCATCGACTCAAAAAATTTATTACGTGGAACACCAACACCAGAACTGCTTGAAGCCCCTACCTCAAAATTTGGACGTCGTTGTTCTCCATGGTCCACCCAAATCCGGTAATTAGGCCTAAACCCCCAATGATACAAGTGCTCCTTGATTTCATCATCGGTCCTAATAGGTACACCGTCGCAATTTAAGCATGGACATCTAACTCCCTTTTCCCGTATAGCCAATTCATGTCGCCACGCTACCACAAGAAACTGTTCAACCCCAATTACAAAAGATTCCTTCAAACATGCTCTTCTAGGAAATAACCGATCATACACCCAATCATGATTAAATTCATACCAATTCATCTACACGCATTTAAGAAAACCTGTTAGATTCCCATAATATTCCGAATAACCTATCAAGTTAGTGGCATCGATATCATCTCAGTGGAGATGATTCTGAGCCGAGTATGGGGGTCAAGGACACCACAAAACCCTTTTCCATCCAAGTAGTGAAGGAAGTTATTTCGTATAACTCCCAACCTTACCGTTGTTAGTATCGTCTCGTAATTATCTCAATGGAGCTGATTTCGAGCAAAATATGGGGGTGAGGGACAACACCTTACCCTTTTCTATCAACAACACACAGTCATCTAAGTTAGGGTTCATCAAAACCACAATTAAACATTTTTCAATTAACAACTCTAGAATAATACACTTTTCAATAACACATTTCAATTAACATCTCTAATTAAGTCTTTCTCTAACAACATACACTTTTCAATTTCAACAATTTAACACAATTAACAAGATACACCATTTTCAATTCTCAACAATTTTCAATCTAACTCTTCTCAACAATTTCAATTTAACAAATTCAAATTCACTTTTCAATTACTAACAACAATCATCTCTAACATAGTTTCCCAAACAACATTTCACTCAATTTTAACTCACATTTCACACTCAATCCTACAACCTTTAAAACAACAAGTTTATTTTAACAACAACAACAACAACAAATTCTAACTCACATTTCACACTCAATTTACCTCACATTTCACAACAACACTTAATCCTAACACTCAATTATAACTCACATTTCACAACAACACTCAATTCTAACACACAACAACAACTACAACAACAAATTTATTTTAAAAACTAACCGCTATGAGATTGAGGCCTGGTGCGGTGGTTCGGTGATGGTGCCTACTCCGGTGCTGTTGTAAGGCTTCAAACACCAATAATTTCAATCCTAAACAATTTCAATTTAGATCAAAAAAAAATTAAAACAATTTCAATAAAAAAATTAAAATCAAAAAATATCACAAAAAATGAAAATCAAAACCTACAAAAAGAGAGCTCCGGTGGTGGTTGTGTGGGGTTCGTGGTGGTGGTGTGGTGGAAGGTGGAGAGAAGAAGAAGGAAAGGGGAAAGTAAATTTGTAAGAGAGAGAGAGAGGAAGAGGAGACGATTTCGTAAGTGGTGGTGGTTGTGGGGTGGTGGAAATGAGAGAAAAGGGGTTAGGGTTTGTGGGTGGTGTGGTGGGAGGTGAGAGAGAAGAATGAGAGAAGAGTGAGAGAAGAGAGCTACAGATAGAATTAATTGGGATTTAGCGATGGACGTAGCGAGGGATGAGTTTCGCTAATCCTCCACGCTTCCCAAGTACCTACAGCGGTCAGAAATTTGCGAGGGACCGGGGAATTCGTCACTAATGTTTCTTGGTTTTCGTGCTGCGCAGTGTTCAAATTGGCGCCCAGGATTTAGCGACGGACAATCCGTCGCTATTGCACGAAAATCCGTCGCTAATTCTCAAAATGACGTGGGCCCTTATTCCCTCGCAAAGTCCGTCGCTAATTCCATTTTTTGCGAGGGACCGTAATCCCCTCGCTGATGTCCCTCGCAAATATCCAAATTTTTTTGTAGTGAAGGGCGTTGGATCTGTGGTTATGCCCGTGCTTTGGGGACTTGCTCTGCCTATATTACGGAGCTCTGGGGAGTATTAGACGGTCTTCTACTTGCCAGAGATCGTGGGTTTTCCAAGATTGATGTTCAGATTGATATGATGAATGTTATGAACCAACTGTCTACTCTTGGTTTTGTGAGTGTTGCTGGTGTTGCTCTTGTTAATCGCATTCACTCTCTTTTGTATTTGGATTGGGAGATTCGCTTTTCTCATTGCTATAGAGAGGCCAACTGTTGTGCAGATGCTATGGCGTCTATTGGTTGTGAGCAGAATGTTATTTTTTGTTTGTATGAGGTTCCGCCAGCTATTGTAAGTCCTTTGTGGCTAGCAGACTTGATTGGAGTTGCTACTCCAAGAGTTATTTTCGTGTAATTTCTCTCTGGCTTTTTTAGCCCTCTTTAATGCCAAACTAAATCGCTAAATGATTCATTATTATCAAGCCAATGACAAAAGTTTGCATAAAATAATATCGAACTCAAGTAATTAACATATTTTATCTAAAGAGATGAGTTTCGTTAATAGCTAAATTTAATTTTTAATGATAAAATAATTTGGTGTTAGATCTTATTTATCTTCTAACAAAATGAATTTGCATTTTACCAACAAGAGTTGGTCCGAGTGGTAACTGGACTCAGATCCCACCCCAAGGTCTCAGGTTCGAACCTTGGGTGTGGCAAAAACTCTGTTGGAGGGGAGAACCACACGGGCCGGCAAAGCCAGGTACTCGTGGCCAACCAGGTTCCCCGGCATTAGTCATCGGGAAAGTCGATGGAAACTGCGCAACAAGTAACAGGGTAACAAAAAAGATTCATTTTTTCCATGTTCCTGACATATCAGTGATAAACCAATGCTAGTATCATCATAACTTGCATTGTGGTGCCGGATAGCTGGGTTTGGATAAGTCATGGTTCTGGAACATTTTCAGTGTCATCTGCTTATCATCTCCTCTCTGAGTCCTCTTCTAGGATTTTGAGAGTTCTGACCAGGTGTTTGGGATTTTAAACATGGTTTGGAAGAGTTTTGCTCCTTCCAAGGTTATCGCCTTTTCGTGGCAACTCCTCTTAGATAGAGTGCCTACTCAGACTAACCTGTTTAGTAGAGGGATGATCCCAGATATGACTGCCTCTTTTTGCATAGTGTGTGGGGATTTTCAGGAGTCCTCTATTCCCCTTTAAGGAGGATTTCTATAAAAATAGCTACAAATATTGCAAGAAGTTTGGCTATAAGGTGGATGATTGTTTTTTCTTCTAAAAAGGAAACTCGAGAAGTAAGGTAAATTCCTTGCTCTAGCTTTTTTTGAATCCAATATGGTGGATGTTCCATCCAACACTTGGTGGTTAGATACATGGGCTACTATTCATGTTGTGAATTCCTTGCAGGGGTTCACAAGTTTGAGGAAACCAAGTGATAGTGAAGCAAAAGCCATTGTGGGAAATGGAGCTAGAGAAGCCGTAGAGGGAATTGAGGATATCTTGTGTTGTAGGTTAAGTTTTGATGATGAGGTAATCTAAGACAAAGTGACAAACGGAACTCCAAGACACAACAGACTCAAGAAGCAAGTCCGTGTCAAGGGTAGTCACTAGGAAGTTGGGTCGTGTCTTAAGAATAAATTGTAAACCGCTTTTGAGGATCGACTCAAGTCACTCTTCTCACAACACTCACATAATTAACCAAACGTATGCATGCTAAATAGGTTAGGCACATAATAATGAGAAAATAGTTTTTGAAAGCACATAATCGATTGTCCTCTATGGACAAGCACAAAATCGATTATTTTCCTGTTTTATGAACTTGATTTTCTAAACACATAAATCGATTATCCACTTGTTTTATAAAGCAAACAATCGATTTTGGACTTGATTTATCAAGCACAAAATCGATTATGAGCTTGAGTGTGGGAAACACAAAATTGATTATACAATTAGTTTCTTAAAGGTTTCGTTTTTCTTAAAGCACATAATTGATCATGGCCTTATTTGTTTAAAGTATAAAATTGATTATGGTCCTGTTTCTTTTTTAAGTACACAATCGATTTTCACACTCAGTTTTAAAAGCAATCAATTGATTATTCACTTATGAAGTTGTTCTTATTTTAAAGCATAGAATCGATTGTCATGCTAAGTGGTTTTAAGCAAACAATCAATTTCTCACTTACTGAGACAATGTTAGAATTTGTCCCAACGGTCATATTTTTACGAAGTCTATAAATAGGGACTTAAGGATGCACAAATTGTACAACCCTAATATTCACAAGCTGAAACACAAAACCCTATTTCACCGTCACTTTTGTTCTTCAAGTTCTTAATCTTTTTGATCTAATCTCTCTCAAGGGTTAGATTGAGTTGGAAATCTTCAAGTTGTTGTATCCACCTTTATAGAGGTATTTGTTATTTTCTTGTAATCTATTTTAAAGTTGTAATCGGTTTATACTAGAGAGTGGGGTATCTCTCTAGGGTTTGTGGTTGTAACAAGGGTGGGGTATCTCTTGTTGGTAATAGATCTTGAGGGCTCCTGCAATATATAGGTGGGGTATCCTAGGTGAAGAGTACCTGAGTCTGTAAGGGTTTTAAAGCACCCGGTTAAGCTTTGTTTTGATAGTAAAAAATCTCATAAGGGTTGTGAGGACTGGACGTAGGTCACTGGGAGGTGACTGAACCAGTATAAAATCTCCTGTGTTATTTACTGTTTTTATTTCTTTTTCGTTCGTTCCATAAACCAGCGCAAAAAATTGATCTAAGTCGTTAAAAGGGGAAAAAGTTTTAAAATCTCAATTCACCCCCCCCTCTTGAGACCGAAGCCACTTGGTAACAGAAATATGAGTTGTTTCATTACTTTTACCATCTGCACACACTTTGGTTTTAAAAGATGTTGTTTATTTACCTTCGATGAGAGGAACCTAATTTCAATTTCAACTTTGGACAAAAGTGGCTACTCTTTTGATATTGGTAACGGAAAAGTTAATATTTATTCTAATTTTGTTGTCGTTGGTATTGGAGTTTTGCGAGACAGTCTATATATGTTGAATGTGGATGAAATGTCTGTTAATTCCGTTGTTGGGAATAAGCGTGGTAGGACTGATGAGAAATCCTCTATGCTATGACATAGGCGTTTAGGGCACATTTCTTGGCCACACATCGAAAGACTGATTAGAGAAAGCATTCTCCCTGATCTTGACTTCTTTGGTTTTGATACTTGCATTGATTGTCTTAAGGGGAAGTTCACTGCCAAAACTAGGAATGCAAGAGCGAACATATGTGATAATGTGTTGTAGCTGATCCACACAGATATGTGCGGGCCTACTACACCTATTGCCATGGGTGGATATAGGTACTTTATTACCTTCTTAGATGAGTTCTTTAGATTTGGTTGGATAGATATTATCCAAGAAAAGTCTAGTTCCCTAGATGCTTTCATATATTTCAAAGCTGCTATTGAATTGAAAACAGGCAAGAAGATTAAGTGTGTGAGGTCTGATAGAGGAGGTGAGTATTATGGAAACCCAGGACCATTTGCTAGATATCTTGTGGAATTGAGGCTCAGTACACTATGCCCGGTACGCCGGAGCAGAATGAAGTTACAGAGAGACGCAACCGCACACTTATGGATACAGTGAGATGAAAGATGAGTCACTCCTCGTTTCCTAATGTTCTATTGGGAGATGCCTTGAAAACTGATGTTTACATTCTCAATCAAGTACCAAGCAAGTCCATGTTGAAAATTCCTTAAGAACTTATGAGGGGAAGGAAGTCGAGCTTGAAACACTTTCATGTTTGGGGGTGTAAAGTAGAAGTTAGACCTTATAATCCTCATCAGAAGAAGCTGGTCTGAAGACTATTAGTGGCTTCTTCATTGGATATTGTGTAGGTTCCAGAGGTTGCAGATTTTACCGTCCTTTTACTTAAGGAAGATCGAGTTCTTCTCCCTATGGCAGTTGTTTCACTACCTATAGATATTGATGTTCCAATCACTCAAAACAATGATGTTTTTCAAGAAGATGATGTAGTTCCCCTAGAAGTTAATGAACCAGAATATAGTGACATTGCAGAGCCCAATGATGTTGCTGAAGAAGTTCTATTGAGACCATCTCAGAGAGTGCAAAAACAATCTATACCAAATGACTATGTCATGTATTTCCAAGAGAACAATATTGATATTCATGATGATGATAATGATGATCCTACCACTTTTGAGGAAGCAACTTCTAGCTTTCATGATTCTGATTGGCTGAATGCTATGCATGGTGAGTTAGCTTCTATGGATCATAATGTTATTCGGGATATCACAGAGTTACTAGTTGGTTGCAAGACTGTTGGATGCAAGTGGGTTTTTTAAGACCAAGCATAACCCAGATGGTAAGATTGAAAGGTACAAAGTTAGACTAGTAAGAAAAGGCTACAGTCAAAGAGAAGGTATTGATTATAAAGAAACATTCTCACTCGTCTCTACCAAAGATGTCTTTCGAGTTGTTATTCCTTTGGTTGCACATTTCGATTTAGAATTTCACCAAATGGATGTGAAAACAACCTTTCTGAATGGAGAGCTTGCTGAAGATGTTTATATGACACAACCCGAAGGTTTTGCTGAAAATGGCAAAGAACACTTGGTTTGTCGATTGAAGAAATTCATTTATGGATTAAAACAGGCATCTAGGCAATGATATTTGGAATTTGACCAGGTTGTCACTTCTTTTGGCTTCAAGGAAAATTCCTCAGATCAATGCATTTACTTGCTGGCTAGTGGGAGCAAATTCATAATTCTTGTGCTATATGTCGACGATATTCCTCTTGCATGCTAGCAGTTGCATTAACCTTTAGATTGAGACAAAACAAATGTTAAGTAGCCACATTAATATGAAGAACCTTGGTGATGGTTTAGTCGTTTTAGGCATCCAAATTTTCCGTGATAGGTCACGTGGTGTTCTCGGATTGTCTCAGAGAGGGTACATTGAAAAGATCCTCAAGTGGTTTAATATGCATTCTTGCTCCTCATGTGCCGCACCTGTTCAAATGGGAGATAAACTCTCTAAAACTCTATGTCCTCAAAATGATGAAGAAATATTTGAAATGGAGAAGGTCGCATATGCTTCCGCTGTTGGTAGTCTAATTTATGCTCAAGTTTGTACTCGTCCCGATATTGCTTTTGCCGTTAATTCCTTTGGGAGAGACTTGAGAAACCCAGGTTTGGGTCATTGGAAAACCGTTAAAAAAAGTCATGCGATATTGGCAGGGAACCTAGGATTATATGTTGACCTATAAGAAGTTTGATCAACTTCACGTCATTGGTTATTCTGATTCTGATTTTGCAGGTTGCCTTGACGACCGAAAGTCTATTTCGGCTTAATTTTTACTGTGGGAGGAAGGAGGAGCTATCTCTGGGAAGAGTGTTAAGCATACTCTTATAGCTACTTCTACCATGAAGGTAAAGTATGTCGCTTGCAAGACTGTTGGATACAACCACTCGTTCACCATATTTTGTCACCAGTACATCCATCCAAAGGCTACCCCTCCACTTCCCTAACAGACTCAAGTTAAACAACTTCAGGTCTCTCACCCCAAGAGTCAAAAACTGTAATTACTGATTGATTAAAATAAATATAATGGTTCCCTTTGTCACTTTCAATTTGAGTACCCATCCCACACTTTTTACAATAAATAAATGAATACAGAAAATGTAAGTAGTTACATAATGTTGTAGACATCATGTTATATAAGTTTTATTCCATGTAAGTCTAATATAGGCTTACATTACATAATGTTGTAGACATCATGAAAATTATTTATAAACAACCACAATGGCAATAATACAATGCTAACTGCTAAGTAACACAGTCAAGCTAATTAACATATATTATTTCACAAAACAATATTATTAGATTAGTATATCTACTAAAGTAGCTTCCACTTAAATTCCAGACCAGAATGGCACACCAGAAGCAGGAATCCATCTTTCACCTTGCAAAAACTGACTCACAGTAAAGCGAGAAGCCTCATTAGCACTATTCAATACATGAAAACCAGGCCAATTAACTCTATTATGTGTAGAAGCACCATTTCCAGTATTCATATATTCTCCATAATACAAAGTTGATAAAGCAAACTTTCCTTCCCATTCACCCCATCCTTTTGGATGAATCAAACCATCCAAATCAGTTTTAAGAACAACAGTCCTTGAATACTTTTTCCAAGGCCTTCCTAAGAAACTCTTGAATGAATTCTTTAACAATTCTAAATCAGAAGTAGGCCTAACCCTACAATTCAGGATTGAAATCCCTGTTGGTTTGTAAGGATCATCTCTTCCTTGTGCTGTTATGAAGTTAGATTGATGATTCATTGGTTTTCTAACAAAGATGTCACAGTTTTGTAAGACTACTGCTGCGTCACCAAATATGAAATCTATTGTGCCGTATATGTGACAATCGCGATAGAATTGTCGATTTGAGTGTACATAGAGTGTGTCTTGGTAGGCTTTGAAGCTGCATCTGTAGAATACTGATAAATCTGAACTTACTTTAAGTGCTACTGCTTGGTGGTTTTCTGCTCCTGCTGTGTTCTCAAATGTCATGTCTCTTGCCCAAAATCCATCCCCATTCACATCTGTTTCATACATATAAGTAACAAAATCATGTTAGTAGAATTTTAAAAAAGTCCACAACCGCAATCTGGAATGTGACATCAAAGTTCTTTAGATTTGACTTCATTGATCAGTGAATTTAAAATTTAAATGGACAAATAAGTGATAGTGTAGAGTAATTACCAAATGTGGCAGAGCCATAAGTGGTAGAACCCTGATCAACATTTCTGTTACCAGTGACAATTGTTTTGTCAATGCCATCACCAACAAACATCACACTGTGCAGCTTGTTTCCAATCTCAACCTTCTCATGGTACACTCCTGCTTTTACATGTATAACTGCCCTTCCAGGACGGTTGTGACCCATTGATGCAAGTGCTTCCACAGCTTCTCTAATTGTTCTGTGACTTCCAGAGCCATCTTGTGCCACTGTGAAGTCTGCCTTATGGTTTGCTGGGCTCCATGATTCTAAAATTCCATCGTTTTCTTCTGATGTTGTTCTCTGGGGTGGTCCTGGAACAAAAATATGTTAAAAATGAAAAAATGGGTAATTATCATGTTTTTTAATTATTAACAACATTTGTTGTTGTTTTGTCTGAAAAAAACACATGCTCTTGTTTTTTGCTTTGTATGTATATAATCAAAATTATAGTCTAATTAGTATTTTAAATAAAACTAGATATGTTTGGGCGACACCATTAGGCGTATTATATCACATTTTTGAGATGATCCTTATCCGAAGGGAAAGCTGCTCCGTGCTCTATACCACCAACACTTCATGTTGAAGACCAAGTCACGTGTCCAACACGTGTTGTTTTCGACACCAACACTGACATTGACACTTTAATTACTTTTATTTTTCAAATTCTTATTGCAGTCTTCGTGTCAGTATCAGTGTCGTGCTAGTGTCTGTGTCGTTGCTTCAGAGGCTCTTTATCATGAGCGGTGTTTGGACCCCCAAAATTAACCTAACATGTATACGCAAAACTACTTTTCACACCCCCATAACTAATTATACAAGTAATTACATTTTTTCATCACAAATATAATAATCTTTTTGTTTGTTTGTGGTAAAACCAATTAATAAGGTGCTATAACATTAAAAAAAACCCAGTAATGTGGTTATTGCATATCCCATTCAGCTTTGTTAATTTCTTTTGTTCGTTTCATACCGATGAAGGACAATATTCTCGTCTTACGTAACAATTTTGACATTCTTCTAAATTCTTTTATTACATTTAAATTAAATTGTTTTGCCAAAACAAGTAAGTCATAGCTATCCTTTCCCAAATATAGGAGGAGGTAAGTTCAAACATGACGAATCTACAAAACTACAAATCTAAACAAACGCATAAAAGCCAAGAAAGAGAAATACAATTTGATAATGTATTACTCCACACCGCACCACATGTTATTTCTCTCTATCTTTACTCCTATCTCTCTTATACCTGAAGTTTATATACACAATGGTCAAAGTTTTATTCTCAATACATTATTAGGCATAGAGAAAGACAAGCACGTGGTGATCATTTTTCAAATGGATCTTGTAAACTTGATACATCAAAGTCAATAGCTTTAACAAAATATAAGGAAAATTTAGGCCCTACAAATTATAAGCAAATACTCTCTCCGACCCATATTATATTATACGATGTTTTTATCACTTCACACAAATTCATAAAAATAGTTAATTTTGTTTTGAAAAGATAAAATAGGAGCTACTTTACAAAATGATCTTTCATTAATGACATGGAAAATAAATTAATAGAATTGGAAGAAGAAAGGGAGTATTGATTATTCCCATCCTATTTAATAATTAAGGTGAGAAGTAATGAAGTTGAACTTTTAAATGAGACTTAGAAAATCAAATACAAATAATTACTATCTTAGTAACTTGGTACGTTGTAAATTTTGCTAAAGGAGTAATATTTGAGAACCGAACCGCTTAATTGAACTGCAATTTGAAACTGAATACTTCCTCTATAACACAATATAAGTAAAACTTGACTTTTTATATTTTATTTAATGATATAGTATATCAAAAATGTCATTCATTTAATGCTGAATAGTTGAAAAGTTAGAAATTTTTTCTTATGCAATTAAGTAAGATGAGGGGTAATTTAGGTAATTAAGTTAAATTTTAAATGACAATTACAAAACCACATCAAAGTAATACATATTCTAATAAGTGGGTAAGTAGTTAATTTTTCTTATGAAATAGTATGTCTATAGTTTAATTAATTTATTGGACTTTCAATTTATGTTCATTTGAGCAATTTAAAGCATTGGAGTCATTATCCAAAAGTCCACCAATTTAATCTAAGGTTTGATCATTTTTAAAACACTAGATTAATTAAATGCTATCGTCATGAAAATATATTTAGTGGTGGACTGTCTGCATGGATAGTAGCACCCTTCACACATTTATGTAACATTTAGTGCACTGATAGAATGTAGATGATTTTTAGTTAATGTCAAACTTGATATACACCCATCTATACATAAGAAAAATTCCCTACTATAAAATAAAAGTATCTCTTCAATTTTAAATGAAAGTTGAGAGAGTGCAAAGAAATAATAACATCAACTACAAGTTATAAAAACTTACCTTTGACTTTGCCTTTTCCATTCCCCTTGTTCATTGAATACAAAACAAGAGCTTGTCCAAGCAACTCCGTCAAGTTTTTTCTACCCAAAATCTTATGAACTTCTACACACCCTTTTTCCAACAATCCATCCAAACAAGTCTTATGGTTTGTCATAATAGCACTTACCCAAATAAGTGCATCTTCTTTGGTGTAACTACTATTTCCATTCATCATATGAGAGAGTCTATAATCACTCTCTTGATAGAGCTTAGAACAATCATTTAAAGCCATAACACTTGTTTGATCCAATGAGGCTATTCTTTTGGTTTCAAAGCCATGCAATTTCATAGAGTTTTCAACTAAATTCATGGCTTCTGAAACTTGGGTTTGGGCCATTTGGAGTACATCTATTTCTTGAAGGCAAAAGGTTGTGGTTGCTGTGGCAAAGAAGAGAAACAAAGCGGTGGCACAAATGCCCATTTTTTTGGTTATAGAGAGTTGTGGGTATTTGCATGGCTTGGTGTTGTGTGTAGCTGATTTATAGCCAGCTGAGGAAGCACAAACATGTATCGTTGGCCATGTGTCACTGGGATTTTGTGACAAAACCTAAGTTACATTTGTAGTGTTTTGGACGACTGAAATTTCTTTTCTTAGTAAATATAAACCTCTGAAAAGGGTGGTGTCTTTATTGCATATATTTTAAAATTATTGTTGTTTAATAGTTTGATTAATTATACAACTTAAATAGTTGTCTTAATTAATGATAATTTGTTATCTATGCTTTGAGGGTATAACTGCTATTAAAGTTTGGTTGGGACTATTATACACGAATGACTAGTAATGCAAACGGGGCGGGGCGGGCACGGGTACCAGCTACCCGCTACCCGCCCCGCGAGATGCCCGCGAGACCCGTACCCGCCCCGTACCCGCGCGGGTACCCGCATAGCGGGTTTTAAATGGGTATTTTTCCTTAACGGGTACCCACGGATACCCACGGATACTTATTAGTAATGTAAAAATAATTTTTTATAAAATAAATTTTGAAATACTATACAAAATTAACCTATTAAATTTTATAAACATTTTACTAACTTATAATTGTAAACAAATGGAGATAAAAAATACTAGAATTACAATAGAAAACTTTAAAAATAACAATTAACAACCCACTAATTATCCAAAATATTAATCCAAAATATACATCATAACTCACAAGCTATCAAAAATGATAACAAAATATCAATAAAATTCCACTTAAAGTCTTAAACAACAACAATGATAGAAATAAGAAATCCACTTCATCAAGTTCAAGTATTCCATTAAGTAAATCAACTTTGTCCACTTGGTTCCTGAAAAAGAAAACCAACTTAAAATTAAGGCTAAAGTGCTCCTGGGGTCCTTTATCTTTATTTAAAGTAACGAATTAGTCCTTTATGTTTTTATTGTCCCAAATAAGTCCTTTATCTTTCAAATTTTTGACACATAAATCTTTTTCCGTTAACAATGCTGATTTATGTGTCAAAAAAAAGGATTTATGTGTTAAAAATTTGAAACATAAAGGACTGATTTGGGACAGAAAATGATTTATGTGTCAAAAATTTAAAACATAAAGGACTGATTTGGGACAAAAAAAAGATAAAGGACCAAATCGTTACTTTAAATAAAGATAAGGGACCTCGGGAGCACTTTAGCCTAAAATTAAAATCCAAACAACCAACATATTTATGAGTTTGAAATTAAATTTTAGAAATATTACTTACATCATCATCATCATCATCAGCATCTTCCACTACTCTATTAAATTCAATATTGTCAACTTTTGATATGGAAGAGCCTACAAACAAATACTTTAATTAAAAACTTGCAATAAATAATCAATCTATTCATCTATTTTCAATAAAATATAATGTTATATATGAGGGTATATACTGCGAGAGGGAAAGGGTGGTACGGGGAGGACGGCGCAAGTTGTGAGAGAGTGAGAGTAATTTTAGGGTTTCTAATTATATATGAGGGTATATACTACGGGTACGGGTACCCGCGGGTACGGGTACCGCATTACCCGGCCCCGCCCCGTTTATTGACGGGTATTTTAAATGCCCGTTTATTTTACCCGTGGGTACCCGTTAAGGGACCCGCCCCGTGCCCGTTACGGGTTTTACCCGCGGGTACCCGCGGGCGCGGGTTTTTTTTGCATCACTACGAATGACATAACAATTGAGGATTTAACATCGGTTGTACTGAACTGTGGTGGTAAATATAAACACCACGGTAATTTGCAATTATATTGACAATTTGCGTTTTAGTACCTTTTTTTAACACTAACTTTGGTATAACGGGTGATAAATGTATATACCACATGTTTCCAGTAAATTTTGTTAACTTCGCTATCAAACAAATTTTCGAAAGAGATAAACAAAACACGACTCGAATTAAATCCTGGATTCACCAGTTGAGAGGTTTAAGTGCTAGCCTATATTTAATGCGTTTTAAAAGAGTAAAATGGTTTTCGAGCATAATTCAATTATGTTATCTATCAGATCAATAACTCATGACCAATAGAATAATCAAAATTCAAATAACGAAACACGGGAATCAAGCCCAGAATGGATTGGACATCATGAATCCTTCAAGTATCTAAACACATGGAATTTCCGTTGTCTTGGTAAGATAACAGTAACTGTCATGAGTCAGCATGCTGAGGTGGAGGGTGAACGGGAAAGTGAAGCAATTGAAGAGAGAGAACAAGTGGTCCCTAGGCATACCACAAGGGCACGGAGAGCTCACCCATGTGAAGTGAGTTTGTAGGGGTGGACAATATCAGCGAACCCGCATAACCCGGCCGAGACCCGAATTGAAAAATTGCTGTCGGTTCGGATTGGGCCCAAATTCGGGTAGCTGGAAGCCCAAATTGGTTAAAAGCGGCTTTATTTGGTCGGTGGCGGTGGAGAGTATCAGATCCAATTTAAACTGAAACCGACCGAGACAGAGAAGATGTCAAAAGTTAAAACGCATCGTTTAACCATAAATATACATAAAACTCTTCTTCACCCACTCGTCTGACATTCACGTTTCACTCTCAACAATATGAAACCCTAGCAGCCGCAAAACTCACCCTCTGCCTCTCCACGAAACCGCCTCTCCCTCTCCCACGAAACCAACATCGAAGCTCTCATCTCCCACGAAACGAAACCATCACTGTAATCCTCATTCCAACCCTCTCACAGAGCAACGGAGCTTCTGAATCTCTATTTCGTCATCTTCATTTGGTTATCTTCCAAGAGGTAAGCTTTCTTTCTTAGATTTTCTTCTTCCTATCATCTGGTTGTCTTCATTTCATGGTTTAACTTCTTAACTACTCTGTTTTCTCTAGTTCCTTTTTTGTGATTCAGATTGCAAACATGGGTTTTTTTTTTCGTTTTTAGTGATTATGGGTTCCAGATTCGTTTTTTCGTTTTTGTTTAGGTTTCAAGATTCATTTTTCACAATGGTTTTTCAGTTCCTTTTGCCTACTCTGTTTAAGGGTTTCGAAAAATTTAGGGATATGTTTATATTTGTGGGTTCCATTTGAAATTTTAGGGTTTAGGGATATGTTCTTTTGAGCTTCTTTTGTATTCTGTTTATATCTTTAATTAAAGATATGTTTATATGTTTATATAACAAGTTTTTTTGAAATTTTAGGGTTTCATATATTCTGTTTATATGCTTTAAAGATATGTTTATATGTTCTTCTTAGTTCCTTGTGACTTTTGTGTATTCTCTTTTAGGGTTTAGGGATTCTTTGGTTTTCAGTTATGTTTATATGCTTTAAAGATATATTTATATGCTATGTGATTTTTTGTATTTTGTTTTCTGCTTATATGTTTGTAAGCTTTATAGATTTGTATGGTTATTAACAGCGATCTGAGCTTCTAACTGGGTGTAGCATTGGCTTTCCTGCCGGTCGGCCTCGGCTTGTCGATTTAGGAACATGACGAGTTGTTGAACAGCATCGACCGGTACCTGGACGGTCGGAGGGGAGGTGGAAGTCGGTTCCGGGCTGAGCTCCTAGGAACCATAGCCGTAGCCGAGCTTTGAGCATGCGCCGGGCTAAGGAGTAATGTGATTGCCACTCCTTCCGGAGTCACCCGCTGCAGAACGGGTCCTTCAGCGACATTCGGGATAGTCCTACGACGTAAGGTCGGAGTCATTGTCAATCAAGGAGATGGGAGAGGAACTAGAGTACAAGATCCTCCCACTGTGGTCGCCAATGTTCTGTACCGTATCTCTGGACCTGTATCCGATCTTAGACACAAGGTCCGATCCAAGATAGTTGGTAGGGGTTGGTCTTGATCAACCGAGCTTCGCTTCCAATCCGGGGCAGGTTGTACCTGCGAGGACACTCCGACGCTCAAGTCAGCTAGGGAACTGATTAGAGGTAAAGAGTAGGAAAGAGTGTGTACCTTAGACATAGCATTGAATTCTTATTTATAGGTTTTGGGAATCAATGGGAACCATTGGATCTAGGTCTTTAATCTCCACCATTGGTTGATGGATCTGCATTTGGTGTTGGGCCTTAGTGATAAAGGCCCAATCCGTAACAATACTCCCTCCCATCAATTTTGTTTGCCGTTTTATCCAAAAAAAAGTGTTCCATTTTAATTATCGTTTTACAATTCTAATTAAACATTAATATAGTTTTTCCCTATTATACCCTTGAAATATTAATGTAATTTTCTTTCAGCACTCAATTATTAAGAGAGAGATGAAGAAACAAAGAACATATTAAGAAAATATGATATAGCTATCATGAATTCTAGATTATTAGCTGCTTTTCTTAATTTCATGTGTCACAAACTTTTTTTGGTCTAGCTTTGACCCCTCCGGTGTTCGAGTGAAAGGGGCTCTGAAAAAATTAACTACTATACCAAATTTTACCCAACTAGTACTATTCATTAAGCATGCAAGGAAATTAGGAAAACATACCAGGGCTGTTGCTTTGATAACTATCCTGTGGCCACAAATCACATCATGATCTTCAAATTTTGATATCAACACATCCATGAAATCATCATCAAATTTTCATATTGTATGCTTTATAGATTTATTGTATGGTTATTAACAGTGTTTTAATTATATGCTTTTGAGTTTCAGCAATGGATGGTCAAAATCCCGCTCAAGCTGCCACTGGGCAACCAGCAACTGCTGCAGCTGTGTCATACCCTTATTTTGTCCGGCTAATTGAAAAATCCCAAAAAAGTTTTATTCTTGTTTTAATCAGGCGCGCTCATCGTGTGCGGATATTTATTTTGATGCTTATCGTTGTTGCGAAAATACAAAAAAACATCATCATTGAAAATCAAATAAACATCAAGCTGAATAGTCAGAGTCCTTTTATTACAAATTTTTGTTACACTAAAAAAAGCGAAATAGTACAAAAAATTTAAAATAAATCCAAGGAACATTTCAGCCTCCACCCTTTTTGCCCTAGCTGAAGAATACTCCTAGAATAAGGTCCAATATGCTGTCCTTCCCTGTTGTCCTTCCAGCCAGCTGTTTGTCCTTCATATGCCAGCTACTGTCCTTTCTTATTCCTCAAAATGCTGTCCTTTTTGTGCTCTAGATTTGCCCTAATTGCTGTCCTCAGCACCTCACCAATTCACCTATAAAAACCAAACAGCAGAAACAGTAAAGGGGGGAGGGATTCACGCACACAGTGAGCAAAATAAGAAAAATAAGGAGGGAACACACGGAAACACACAGCCACACAGAGGAGGGGATCAGAAATCAAAAACAATAAAAAAGGAAAAAGAGAAAAAAAGAGCTTGAAACTCTCCATATGGTGGCCACCACCGTGACCATCAAGGTCACCCATAGCCACCACCAAAACCATTCACCACCGTCAGCCACCTCCACCAACAGAACCCACAACAACAGCCCCCGAAACCGCACCACCATGAAACCCAACACCACCACGCCACCCTCATAACGACAGCACCATACCCCACTGCCCTTAGCCTGAGTAGACCGCACATAATCGCCTCTATCCGTCCCCAAAAGATAAAACACCGTATGATGGTCATCTCCACCCCCCTAACCACCGTAGTCGTCCCTACAACCACCGTATCACCACCCGACCACCATACCTCGCCGTTAACCACCGTCACCTCTCCCCCCTTCACAAACGATCACCACCCACGGCCAACCACCCAAAACCACCACCAAACACCTCTGTCCTTCACCGCCGCACAACCGACGAGTTCCCCAGCAAAAACATCCACCGTCAGCGCTGTCGCCATCTCCACGATCCCCCTCGTGGTTGATTCCTCCGACGTCGTTTCCTCCCCCGCCACGTCGCCGTCGAAGACGATGTCAACCAGCCGCCGTCGCAGCCGTCCACCTCGAACCAGCCATCGTCGCTCTGTGAGATTTCTCTCTCCCCTCTCCTCTCCGTCGATCTCGTATGCTCTCTCCACCGCGTTCTGTCTTTCTCTCATCGCCTCTGTTTTTTTTTCCAAAAGCTTTGCTTTCTCTGTCTTAAGAGTGAAACGGCGGATGAAGGAGAGAATAGGATTAGGGTTAGTCTTTTTTGTGTTTTATCTTATATACCCTAGGTTGTATGTTTCAATTTTTAATTTTTATTCCAGATCACTTTTTGCACCACTTGTATTCATCTATACAACCCCACTTAGAAGCCCTTTTCTACAACGCCGACCAGCCCACGAAAATGAATTGGGCTGCTGCTACTTGCACCATCTCATGTATAAATACATCCCCTTACTACTTTTCGCACCTCCCAATTTTAACGATACAACCCTCTACTGCTTTATGCGCCCCCTTTTACAAAAACGCTCTTTTTCCATCCATTTTATATTTTGCTACAAAACAAATATTTTCCGCAAATCTATATTTTCCTAAAAAATAAATAAACTTCTTTTTTGTCAAGAATAGAGGATTAAGTCGACTGTACGGTCGGATTAAATCGCATTTTAAGACGAATGAGTTGTACGGATCACGAGCCTTAAAACCTCTATAAATAAAAACATATTTTTTTAACCTTAGAACTACGTAGCCTTTGATTCTCTACCCGGAGATACGTAGGAGCAGGGTCACGCCCCTGTCAAGCGCAAAAATAAACAATTCCCATTACCTTTCTTTCTTAATTCTTTTTTTTACAAAAAACCACAAAAAATGAATAGGGGATTAAGTCGACTGTACAGTCGGGTTAGTCAGCTTTCTAGGACCACGAATGAACCGTTACGGATCAGGTCCTAAAATCCCTATTTAAAATAAACAATTTCTAAATTAAAAAATACAAACACATCTCTTTCATTTCAAAAATCAAAAATCTTATTTTCAAAGTAGGGGATTAAGTCGGTCGTACGGCCGGGTTAGTCATCATTTTAGGATAAGTAAACTGTGGCCCTTCAAGAGCCCCAGTGCTCCTTCAGACCCCCAGTGGTCCTTCAACACAGATCACACAGTTCTAAAACCCCTACATTAAAAAACACCAACCAACAAATATTTTCTACCAAGAACTACGTGCGATTTGATTCTCTACCAGGAGATACGTAGGACCAGAGGGCGGCCGACCTCTGTCAATTGCACTAATAAAAAACCTTTTTTATTCTTTTCCTAAATAATCATTTTCTTAAATAAAATATCAATTTTCTTCTTTCTTTTTTAATTCACAATAAAAGGGTAAAAATAAACTTTTTCAAAATTAATATTCTTTCCTACAACTAATCAGCAGGTAACCTTCCTTAGGAAGGATGTCGTGGGGTGCTAACACCTTCCCCACGCATAACCGACTCCCGAACCCTTATCTGGTCTCAAGGACCTTTATCCATTCCAAAGGGATTTACCGATGTTTGCACTAAAAATTAAACGTTGGTGGCGGCTTCATTTTTGAACCTTCTAGGAATCCTCACCCGGATTTTTCGGTCGCTACAAGCTGCAGTTCCTCCTAAACCACCGCTTGGAAAGAAGAGGAAGTCAAATGCAAACAAAAAGAGGTCAACTTCTGAAGCTTGGGAACATTTTGTTTGATTACCGGACGAGAAGGAACCTATGGCAGCTTGCAAACACTACCACATAAAATACCGATGCGACTCTAAGATTCATGGTACGTCTAACATGATAGCTCACATTCCGGTAGGTCCTCAATATCCTTATGCTCTCATTAATGACCCCACACAAAAAACTCTTACCTTTAGTCCTGGGGAAATTTCTAGTTTAGGCACAACTAGCACAAGATTTGATGTTGATGCTTGTAAAAAGGCGGTTGCTATTTTTGTAATAGTTGATGAGCAACCATTTAAGGTAGTAGAGGGTGATGGATTTAGGTTCATGATGAGTCAAATGAAACACCAATTTACTGTCCCATCTAGGAGAACTATTGCTAGGCACTGCTATCAACTTTATCTTGAAGAAAAACAAAAATTGAAAACTCTTTTTAGATCTGATTGCTCAAGGGTAGAACTTACCACTGATTGTTGGACCTCAATTCAGAGTCTAAATTATTTAACCCTCACTGCACACTTTATAAACAGCAAATGGAGATACCAAAAGAGGATTATAATCTTTTGTGTTGTTCCTAATCATAACGGAGAGACAGTTGGTAAGAAAGTAGAGGAGGTTCTTAGGGAATGGGGTATTAGGAATGTGTCCACAATTACCGTGGACAATGCAAGCTCTAATGATGTTGCTGTCGCGTATTTGAAGAAAAAATTGAAAAATATGAATGGGTTGGTGGGGGATGGACAGTTTTTTCATGTTAGATGTTGTGCTCATATTCTTAACTTAGTGGTGAGCGACGGATTGAAGGACATGAGTAGCTCTATTTCTAGCATTAGAACAGCTGTTAGGTTTGTTAGGTCTTCACCACAACGGTCTGCCAAGTTCAATGAATGTAAAGAATTTTCAAGAATAACTTGTAAAAAACTGTTGTGTCTTGATGTTCCCACTAGGTGGAACTCAACATACATGATGTTAAATGCAGCTGAAAAGTATCAGCCAGCCTTTGATACACTAGAGTATGAAGATTTGAGTTATGCAGAATTCTTTGGGGCTGCTGGAATTCCTAGTGCATCTGATTGGGATAATGTTCGTGTGCTTGAGAAGTTTTTGAAATTATTCTATGATGCAACTAAAGTTTTCTCAGCCTCACAGTGTAACTTTCCATGCTGCGTTTTCCCAACTCTCTTCCATCCACATTGAACTCAATAATTCTGCCATGAACCTCAACACAATTCTTGCTAACATGGGTATGGAAATGAAGAAAAAATATAAGAAGTATTGGGGTAAAATTGACGATATTAACCAGCTTCTCTATTTTGGAGTTATTTTTGATCCTAGGTATAAGTTGAGGTATGTTGAGTGGTCATTTCAAGCCATGTATGTTTCCAATCCCACCTTTGCTACTGAACTTTTCAGTTCAGTTAAAAATAATCTTTTTAAGATGTACAATTGGTACAAGGATGAATATGAGAAGCAAAACAATGTTGGGCAGCAAGCTGTTAGTCCTTTAGTAGGTAGTGAAACATCTGTTGTTTCTGAAATACTCTCAACTCAAGCAAGGGAAAATGCATTTAAGCAATATAGATGCATCATCCACATTTGAGATTCTAGTTTGGTGGAAACGAAACTCAGATCGGTACCCTATCTTATCTACCTTAGTTAGAGATCTTTTGGCCTCACCAGTTTCTACTGTGGCATCTGAGAGTGCATTCAGCACAAGAGGGAGGGTTTTATATGCATATAGGAGCTCGTTAAGCCCATAAATGGCGGAAGCTCTTATATGTACTCAAAATTGGTTGCAGCCTTCTTTCTTCCAGTTTAAAAATCTCAACATAGGTGAAGAGTTTGAAGATTTTGATAATATTGTGGCAGGTATAACTTAATCTGTTTTTTATGTTCTATAGAATTTTTCTTTTGGTAATATTTGATTCATTTATAACTTAATATTTGTTTTTTATATTCTATAGAATTTCAAGGAGGGGTTTCTGTGGGTGTTGGAGCTGCTGGAACTAGTTCATCATCTCAGTCACAGCCAATTAATATTGGTGATAACTGAGAAGAAATTCAGTTAGGCTCTATTACACTATAACTAAATTATTGCTTCATTTTGTTCTGAATGTATTAATAGTTATAATTTTTATCATTTGCAGTTTTGGGATTTTTGTTGAAATTTTGGAGTCACATGACTCACATCTCAACTATATTGTAATACCGTTTGTTCTTTTGGAGTCTTTCATGACTCAGTACATCGTCCAATGATCCATCTTCATGCAAGGGAATTTTTGTTTTGATTATGGATGAAGGTAAATAATTTGTAATAGATTCTTGCATTTTGTTTTATATTTTAATTACTCTGTTTGTTGCTGTTTCTGCAGAAATTAAGTTCATTTTGTTGGAACTTAGGACCTTGGTCAAGATTGAAAAGAGGGTTCCATACAAAGTCTGCTGCTGTTCAAAACTGATTTGGTAAATTAATATGGTTTTAAATTCTGCTGAATAAGGCAAACTGTTATGGTTTTAAATTAATAAACTGATATGCTTTTATATTATGTGCAGATTTGGTATGCTGCTGGCCAAGAGCAAAATACAGATTTGGGATCCTACGGATTTATGGATAAACTGTAGATTTATGGTAAACTGTTACGGTTTAGGATACTGCAAATTTAGGATATTGCAGATTTAGGATACTGCAGCTTTATGGTAAACTGTTATGGTTTCAAATTAGTTGTTTTTTGTGCAGGTTCAAATGGATCGGTGTAAATTGAGCATCTTAGCTTCTTGAAGAAGCTTGAAATTCCCCTTGCATGGGTGTAAATTGTAAATTAGACTCTAATTTACTAGATGGAAGTTGGAACACATTTAGTAAATTTAGTTGGGTGTCTGTTAAATTGGTTGATGTTGAGCCTGTGTTGTTTAATCGGTTACTGCTTGTTTGTTTAAACTTAAATGGCAGCAACAGTAAACTTTAAATGTTTTAGTTTCAATTGGGCTTGTGTTGTATGGCCTGTGATGATACTGTGTTAAATGTATGCTTTGAACTGATAATGAATCAGTCAATTAGAACAGGGTAATAGCATACTGGATAGTAGAATAGTAGCATACCTGAACAGGGTTGTGAATTATTGTGATGTGTTATGAATAGGGTTATGAATTGTTGTGAATTGTTGTGAATCATTCTATTAGGACAAGATTGTGAATTATTGTGAATGAGTCTATTTTAGAACAGTCTATTATGAACAATCCTCAAAATATGTATGTCTATTAAATCTGTTTAAATCTGCTTAAAAAAAATAAAAAAATCTTGCAGTTTGAATCTTTTTTAAAAATTTAAATCTGTTTAAAATTAAATCTGCTTTGAAACATCTTGCATTTTGAATCTGTTTAAAAAAAATTAAAAAAACCTTTTTTTTCTGAAAATCAGACCAAAAACAAGAATTGGGCCAGGGCAGGCCCAACCCGTTCTTACCCACTCGTGTACCCGCTAGTATCCGCCAATCTGAACCGCCCAACCCATTTTTTTAAATGCTCATTATTGGGCCTGTATGTTCCAACCGTGGATTCGGCCGGATGGGGGTTATTGGGCCCGAATCAGACCAAGCTCGACCGCTGTCCACCCCTATGAGTTTGTTAGCAAGTAATGTATAAAGAATGAGAGAGAGGGAATCAGGAATCAAGCATTTGGTGTGATGTCACAATTTTCTTTTTCTATCCTATGCTCCTTCTATTTTCGGTTACTGCACTTTACTATTTCCCCTTTTCATTTTCAATGAATTGTAGTTCTACATTGACATGATTAATAGCGATTACTTCGCTGCCGTTGCATTCTTTCTGATTTATCATTTGAGTATCGTTACATTGGTGTTTTCATTGTCACCATGGCAGAGTATGCATCGTTACATTGGACAATATAATATTTTAATGACTTATGGCTAGTTTCCTTTGTTGTTAAGCTATCCTTTTCGGAAATTTTACCTAATGAAGGATGTAGTGATGATTTATTTCAACAAGTTAAGTATGTTCAATTCCTTAAGTAGGATTAGTACTATGATTTATGCTATTTGTGAAAGTTCTCTGTACAACCTAATGAAAAATTTGATATTTAAATTTAAACTAACGGGTCGGAATAACTTTGTTGATTCATATGATTATATATGTAACACCCAATTTAGCTATAGCTTATTTTATAGTAAAATAAGTAGTTGCGGGAAATTTTTTAGGGAAGTCATGAGAAGTTATTTTTCGGAACGACTTAGTGAATGAACCTCTCAATTCCAGTAGAAGTTATTGTCATATTCTAGAGGATCAAAGACGTTCAGGTGTCTAATAGGAGATTAACATGTCATGAGAACATCTTGGAATAGTCACAAGGCTGGGGGAAAAGAATGTGTTCTTACACACAAAAAATTCTATCGGGAATGGCAATTTCAATGTTGTTGTTGTTGTTGTTGTTGTTGTTGTTGTTGTTGTTGTTGTTGTTGTTGTTGTTGTCGTTGTTGTTGTTGTTGTTGTCGTTGTTGTTGTTGTTGTTGTCGTTGTTGTTGTTGTTGTTGTTGTCGTCGTTGTTGTTGTTGTGGTCGTCGTTGTTGTTGTTGTCGTCGTCGTTGTTGTTGTTGTCGTCGTCGTTGTTGTTGTTGTCGTCGTCGTTGTTGTTGTTGTCGTCGTTGTTGTTGTTGTTGTCGTCGTCGTTGTTGTTGTTGTCGTTGTCGTTGTTGTTGTTGTCGTCGTTGTTGTTGTTGTTGTTGTTGTTGTTGTTGTTGTTGTTGTTGTTGTTGTTGTTGTTGTTGTTGTTGTTGTTGTTGTTGTTGTTGTTGTTGTTGTTGTTGTTGTTGTTGTTGTTGTTGTTGTTGTTGTTGTTGTTGTTGTTGTTGTTGTTGTTGTTGTTGTTGTTGTTGTTGTTGTTGTTGTAGTTGTTGTTGTTGTTGTTGTTGTTGTTGTTGTTGTTGTTGTTGTTGTTGTTGTTGTTGTTGTTGTTGTTGTTGTTGTTGTTGTTGTTGTTGTTGTCGTCGTCGTCGTCGTCGTCCTAGGATCGTACGGGAGATCGCGACCACTAGGATTAGATGAAGATTAGTTAATGATTGTTTGTGCATTCGTGTTATGAAATTTGTATCCACTACTGTTGATTGTTTCCTTGTTTGTGGTAGTCTTACTGTTTTAGTTTCGGTCTTATATTCCTTATATGGTTTGGACGTTCTTTCTCACCCGTGCGCCATTTTTTAGATTGAGTTCCAGGTGTTGTTGGAGTGACTTTCTACGATCGTGCAGTGGGAGAGATTTGATTCTACACGTTGATGTCACTCTATTTTTAGTTTATTGGATTAAAGGATAATTGCTCTGATTATGTGACATCGGAATTTGGGTTGTACTCTTATTATTATAATTAAGATCATTCTTGTTATTATATTGAAAGAAATGTTTTATAGCTTAGTATTTGGTAATATTATAAATCTTATTTATATGATTTAAGGAGTTGGATGACATCTTTTGCTTGCGAAAACTATTTCAGAAAAGGAATTGAAATTTTTAGTTTTAAAAACAATTCACTCGTTTTTCGTACTCTTTCTTTTATAATCACATTCGGGGTAAAGGGTGTCACAAGGATACCATGCCTGAACGGGATACCTTGCCCAATAGTGCCCTACTAACAACAACGACAACAACCGCAGGACTAGGATACCATGTCTGAACGGGATACCTTGCCCGATAGTGCCCAACTAACAACAACGATGACAACTGTAGCGGCAACAGCAACAACAACGACAATGACAATCACAGAGGCAACGACGACAATGATGACAGCAACAACAACAACAACAACAACAACAACAACAACAACAACAACAACAACAACAACAACAACAACAACAACAACAACAACAACAACAACAACAACAACAACGACGACATCAACGACAATAGAAACAACAACAGCATCAACAACAACAACCACATCAACAACAACCTATAATTTAACTATTCAACTTCCATGAATTCATATAAACTATCCAATTATCATCTACTAGTCACAAATAATTTAACTAGGATCCAAACAAAGCATTAAAGGGTATATCTAGACATAACACTGTCACAAGGCATCATCACAAGGAATCAATTAAAAGTCAACTTAAATCACATATCTAGACATAGCACTATCACAAGGCATCAATTAAAGTCGTATTAAGTTTTAGCTAGACATCATCGGTTGACAAATTACAAATATACTCAATTAAATCATTTGTTTCATTGCTCCTACAATAAACACGTATCACGACTTAATTCGCAACATATATAATCTCACCATTTCTCACACAATGGTTGCACACAACACAGAGATACATTTGGGGTCATAGGTACCCCAAACAAAGGGACACTCACCTTTGCCAAGCTTAGCAATTATTGATGCAATCTTTTCCCCTCCGAGTGTGCACGCCGATGCCATAAGAAACTTTCACTAGGGGAAAAAATGGATTCTGCATCTGCAATTAATATCAGTTCAAAAACTAACTGATGTTAAAAATAAGGCGGTGGCATTTTTGAAATTATCATGAAAGTTTTCGCATCGGTTGAGGCTCTAACCGATGTAGAATTGCACAGCTATGGCAAGATTACATATTTAATATCAGGTCCAATGGCAACTAATGCGGAAAACCCAAAGTTAACATTGGCTCTCTAATTGAACTGATGCGGAAAATCCCAAATTTTTTAGCGCTTCACCCTAAATCCTCTCACACGTCGTTCTCTCAGCTCAAACCTCACGGCACAAACGTCGTTCTTATGAGTAACCCAGCATCAGAATCAAGCAACCATGTCCCTGTGAGTAACCTCAGCATCAACGACGCCGTTCTCACACTAACCTCACAGCATCAACGGTGCCGTTCTCACCCTAACCTCAGACATCGTTCTCACCGTTTCTCACAGCACAAACGTCGTTCTTTCTCACATGATCTTTCTCTCACTAACCTCACGGCATCAACGACGCCGTTCTCACACTAACCTCACAGCATCAACGACGTCGTTCTCTCCCTCTCACTCTGCGTCTCACCCTCTCACCCTAAACCCCAAACGTTCTCCACGCCGTTCTCTCTGCGTTGTCCACGCCGTTGCTGCGCCGACGCTGTCTCTGGAAACCCACATCGTCGTTGTCTCGGTCTTTCACATTATTGCCTCTTCTTGTAAGTTCTGCCTCGCTCTTCATTGTCTGTGTTATAATTAAAGTGGTGCAGATAATGGGGACTGATTTCGTTTTGTATTGTTGAGATTGGTTTTGATTGGGACTGATTTTGTTTTGTATTGTTTGAGATTGTTTAGCCTGCCAAGAACATATTAACAGAATAGGCTAATAAACAACAAGAAAACCTTTGATTTGCAACTGATTCTAGTGATCGAAGGGAATCAATAATCAAATGAAGAAGTTTCTTGCAATTTTTGAGCGTAGATTTGCATTTTCTTGAACATTTTGTTGAAGATATTAAAGGAGTTAGACTAATAAGAAGATTGAGGGTCCCAACCCCACTAATAAGGAGAAATTCTAACTCTTAACATTTGCAAAAAAAAAATACTTCCCTGATATGCTTGGTTTTAAGTTCAGTAGCAACTGCATGCTAAGTTTAAGTTCAATCAAGTGTCTCTAGATTTAACAAGATTTCTGATATTAACGTTCCATTTTCATGATGTTAGCAGGCTGGAAAGGCTTTGATATTTACAGACATGTTCTTACTGAATTTCATATGTGCTGACTAGTCAGCTTTCTTACAAAGCTAAACTCAAAACAATTATGCTAATAGCTGATAAAAACTCATCCAGAAACTTATTTTCTTTGTTGTCCTGTTATTTTTCTGATATTTGTGATTGATTTGTCCTCATGTGTGACTTTATACTCTTGAGTTTGTCACCTTCCCCTCTCATTTCGTTATTTTCTCTGAATGTTATGCACTGTTACTTCAGGTTAAGGACTGAGTCATATGCATCTGGCTCCAAGGCATGTCGTGAGAAATTGCGAAGGGATAAACTAAATGACAGAAATGATGCAGTTTTTGACTGAGAATACGGATTTTACTGTGATTGAAGTGATTGAACCGATGGTATCTGCTGAACGTATCATACTTCTTGATACCCAGGTGCTACTAATCCCCATAATATTAAGTTAATAACTTATTTGCTCTAAAAAATTTCTTCTTATTTTTGTATTTTTTTACTTGTAGCCTGTATTTAGTGCTTCTGTTTTAGCTGAGATGATGAGACCGGATGGCTCTTCAACAATTTTAGTACTGAATGGAGAATCAATGTCATCTGAATTGGCTCATGAACTTATAGGTATTCAGATAAATAGTGGCTCCTTAGAAGATAGTGATTTTCAATAATAATATGATTCTGTGAATAAACTCTCTAGCCTTATCATGGTTGTATTGCCCCCTCACCCATCGTTATGACTGTATCTAATAAATTTGAATGTATTGGGATGCTGCAAGGAATCCTCTAGCTTGCTGTTCTTCTAGCATTCATATGTCATATTCTGCTGGTGGTGTCAGAGGGAGTCCATGATGATAGCATGTGGCATTTGCTGTCGATGGTATGTGCTTAGTCTTTTTTTTGCTTGGATGTTTGCAAAAACTTCCAAGTCTTGTTGAATATCTGAATGATAATTTCAAGTTATGCAAATGTTGTGCTCATTTAAAAAACACTTGTGCCTGCTGGTTTCATCTTTTAATTTGATGCATTCAATGGGTATCTTTTAATTTGATGCATTCAATGGATTTTTGAGAGAGCAAGGCAGCAAATATTTCAATATCAGTTTTCGTACAATATCATCTTCTTGGTTCAGATTTGTTTCTTATTTGCATACTAAGAAAATAACTAGCAAATAGCAATTAGTAATTACCCTTTTTATGCTTTTGAAAATGTCTGGCTTCTCCTTTTGCTGGTATTCTGGTAAGTTCAGATGACGATAATTACTCGATTAATCTTATGTCAGCTTTGAGCTTTGTGGATTTAAAATGACACGCACGTGCATGATGTTATCGTTATGAAAAGGAAAATGTCATATGCCTACATTCTATTGTCTAAAATTTGGCAGAAAAGCTGTTTCTGGGTCTTCTTGTCTACTTTAAAATTGCTACACATCTTGTGCAGACAATTGATTCATTTATAAATTTGAGTTGTAAAAGTAAAACCTATTGATGTATTGAAAAGGACTAACTATGTTGTACATATTATCATGTAGCTTGACTTGTTGAAGCATGGCATTTCAGACCCATCCTTGATGGCTTCATCCCTTTCAGAGCTCTAGCTCAGGGATTGAAAAAGATAAAGTTCATGAACGTGAATACATGGCTACAGGATCTGGGCCTGCTTTGTTTATTTTCAATCCAGGGCCTAGTGAAGCTGAGAGTGATAAAGAAGAGAAAAGTTGTGAAAGTGATGATGGTAGTGCCACTGGTAGTAGTGCCAGTGGCTATTATTCCACTAGGAGTTATACTCCCTTTGAATCTTGCCTTGTACTATGTGCCTATAAACTTGATTGAGGTGGCCAACTAGTACAAACATTGTATAGTTCTTTCTATTTTCTCATCTTTTTTGTTGTTGTTGAGTTTAATGGATTGATATAACCAATCTTGCTTTTGCAAATGAATTCAATGATTATTGGTTTATTGAAACCAGGAGGATATTGTGACTGATATTTGCATTGTGATTCTCTCATTTTTTTTGTGTTATTCTCAGTTTGTAGACATAATTGTAGCATGAGTTAGCAAAAATATATATTCTGTTTATGGTATTTAACAAAGTAAAACTGGCTGAGTAATTTATAAATAAATGAATATACGTACAAATTGTGAATTTTTGTTTTAAAAAAAAGTTAGTGTTAACATCGGTTCCCATCAGGACCTGATGCGAAAAGTTCTTTTCGCATCAGGTGGTTCTGAAAATCCGATGCCAAAAAGATGCTAAAATCTAATTAAAAAGGACTTTTGGCATCGGGTGGTAATACAACTGATGTGAAAAATACTTTTCGCATCATGTCCGTACCTGATGCAAAAGGTGCGTACTTTTAACATCACCTGAATCTATAACGGACACGGAACTGATGCGAAAAGTCCTTTTTAACCGATGCGAAAAGCCTAAATTGTAGTAGTGTTTGTTCACTCTTATCAGTAATTCTACTTCATTCCCATCAATAGCCATAATCACCGACGCGTCAAAGGAAAAGATCATAAACAAAACAATCATTACTAAATCGATAAATATATAATCCTTTTTTGTTGCTAAAATCCTTTAAAGTATATAATAAAATATTGGGAATTTAAACTAAGTTACACTTTAAATAGCTTGAAAACTAATATATAAAATATTCAAATCATAGACTAAGTTTATATATCTAGGTACTTGTGTAAATGATATTGATGTTATCATCCTTAAAAAGTTCTATAACTAGGTACCGAATGTATAGTATATTGTACAAATTAAATAAATCTCATTGAAGCTCATATCGCCCCCTTTATAAGGCAAAATCGCCTTTTCAGTAAGTTAGGCGGGAACGGATCCAATATGTTAAGCGACAAAAACACCTCACTATTTATGTTTTTCAGTGGCACTCCCGTAATTAAGCGATACATAACATGCAATTGTAAATCCATCACAATCAAAATTCCTTGTCCTCCTTTTCCTCTCTCAGCCCCATGCGCTTCTTACGATGAAAGGTACCTATTTTTCATCTAAAACTCAACAAGAAAATATAGAAGAGGAGAGAAAAAAACAAGATAAAAACAAAAGTATAGAAACGAAGGAGAAATGAAAAAAAAAAAATAGGAGACAACCTCTGTCAACCAGCTCCAACACCACATGGCAACCACCACCACCGTTGCGGCTTCCATCTCTCTCTCTCTCTCAGCTACCATCCCTCCAGGATCCACCACACATTCTCTTGATTTCTCTCTCTCCCTGTTAACTACCTCTCAGCCGCTTCTCTCCCTCTCCTCCATACAATCAAAACCACCGCCTCATAGATTTGAGCAAATCGGAGTGAAACCCGATCGTACCGGAAGAAGCTAGATCTGAGCAAACCATAAGGAAAAATATAGACAGAGTGAGAGAATGATGGTAATCAGGAACATGCAGAGTCAAACGAAGAGTGAGAGTGAGAGGAAGAAAACGAAGAGGCTTGGGAATGATGCACTACAACAGAATTGTTAAAAAAGGGCGCCATCATCAGGGGCGCTTTCTAAAAAGCGCCCCTGAAGGCCCTGCGTGTTTTGGCCTTCAGGGGCGCTTTTTTAGAAAAGCGCCCCTGAAGGCCAAAACACGCAGGGCCTTTAGGAGCGCTTTTTAGAAGCGCCCCTGATGCCTTATATTAAAATTTCTAAATTCCTCATCAGATCTCACTCCCTCCCGTAACGACTCACTCTCCCTCTCCAAACCTAAACACTCAACGTCTCACTCTCTCTCCCTAAGAACACAACGGAAGCGCACCGCCACCGTCAACGCCACCGTCGCCGTCAACGCCACCGTCTCCACTCCTCACACCTCCTTCTCTCGCCATCTGCACTGATCCTAAGGAGGAAAAGATACGCGAGTTCCACGGTACACCTCCTTCTCTCGCCGTCAACACGCAGAATGCTCGCTCTCTCTGTCTCTCCCTCTCTCTCTGTTACGCGGTACACCTCCTTCACTTTTGTCCTTGTCCTTGGTGTATTGTGTGTCTTGTTTAGAATGTTGTCCTTTCTGCAGCAAGGTTAAAGGTGATTGATTTTCCTTATAATGCAATGCACTCTCACTTCTGATTTTTTGAAATTGTTTCTTCTGAACTCTATTATCATAATAAATTAACGTGCTGCGTTGTTTGTAAGTTAATTAGATGGATATAGTTTTGAAAATTTCTAATTTTTTGAATTGGTTTTTCTTCAGCTTTCCTAGACTATTATGATGTTCCGTACAAAGTGGTGGAAGTAAATCCGATCAACAAGAAAGAGATCAAATGGTCTGACTACAATAAGGTTCCGATTCTCATAGTTGATGGTGAACAATTGGTTAATTCTTCAGGTTCATACTGTCTTATTAATACTTTCCTTTGTGGTGTATTGTGTGTCTTGTTTAGAATGTTGTACTCAAATTTCTGAATTGGCATATTACTCCTACTTGTTGATTAATTCATTTTTTTATGTCTAGTTCGAGTACTTTTTGCGGAGGTTCGAGTTCTGTCTTGTTGCCGTTCACATCTAGGTCAAGTTCGTTGTTGCTTCCCCTTGTTACGGTACTTTTCTTATTCTCTCTTCTTTTTATTGTGGTTATTGTTTAGACACTTGAGCAATTGACATATGTACTCATAAGTATTGGTGTATTTGAAATTGATGATTGTTTGAATTGGAGTTGAAATTGAATCGAAAATTGGATTAAATTGCATGATGATGGATGTTAAATTGCATAGAAAAGACGTTATCCAAGGTTGAATGGCTTGGGTTCAGAAAATTACCATTAAGTTCTCTTATCAGGAAATTAGATTTAATAAATTTCGGTTGTTATATAGCAAAATTTTTAAGTTAAACTATAAAAGAACTAACTCTGATGTCTTAGGTAAGAAATTTAATCTCTCTCTCTGTCTCTCTCTCTCTCTATATATATAATGTGTTTTTTCAAAAATGTCTTATTTATTTAATTATCGAAATATTTTGGTAGTGTACATTGGGTATTGTTGGTGATTGATGCTAGGAGAAATAGAATTTTCTATTTGGATTCGTGTCACGGTGATTATAGCAAACACGCCATGATGAGAGGAATGTTTGAAAGGTGTGTATTTAGATATATCGCATATTTCAATATTAATTATGTATCTATTTCGATTAATTAATATAGTTATATGTATGATGTTTCAGTTGTTTGGCAACTTTTTGGGCATCAAATGAGGTTAGGACTAGAGGTGGAAACAATAAAACAAATTGGATAGTAATAAAGGTAAGTTTATAATCAATATTATTCTTATCCATGTAAATTTTGCTCGCATTTTAACAATTAATTTTTTTTTTTGATTTGTAGTGTCCGAGACAAGCAAACAATGTTGATTGTGGATATTACGTTATGAAGTATATGAAGGACATAATCACTGACATACAAATGGAAATTCCCCTAAATGTATGTAATTTATATAGTTTCTTTTTTGATAAGCTAGCAATTCCATATCAAGCATTTAACAACTTAGTTCTAACTTTATTTTATTTTATTTTATTTTGGAAGTATTTTCCAGGACACGAGGTTGGAGCTCCATTTTCTGATGACATACTTACTGAGGTCAAAGGCGAGTGGTGTCATTATGTTGCTTCTTTGATTAATCAAAATCGAAATTCAAGTCATTTTGGGTAGCTTGTTTTTTTGCTCATTTTGGGTAGCTTGTTTGTACTCAATAAGTGGACATGTAAATTTTGTTGCTACTTTGTGGACATGTAAATTTTGTTGCTACATTGGATGTCATATTATTTTTGTTCTCTCTATGTATGGATATTAGATGCATTTATAAGTTTTTTATTTGGAATTTGATTTTGAATTGGCTGGTTTGAAAATTTGATCCCCCAATTCAATTGGTTATTTTAGGTTGTTGTTGCTGCAGGTTTGATTTGGAACTGGTTAGATTTGGAACTGGTTAGATTTGGTAAAAAGAATTTAAAAAAAAAAATATAGCATCAGGAGCGCTTAGGAAAAGCGCCCCTGATGTCCTTTGTCCTTTGAAATTCAGGGGCGCCTCTTACAAGCGCTCCAGTTGGTCACCTGCGCTATGGCCATCAGGGGCGCCTCTTACAAGCGCTCCAGTTGGTCACCTGCGCTATGGCCATCAGGGGCGCCTCTTACAAGCGCTCCAGTTGGTCACCACCTACAGGAGCGCAAGCTTTAGGGGCGCCCGAAAACGCCCCAAATGGATAAAAAAAAGCGCCCCTGATGGCCTTTTCTGTTGTGGTGATGGTCCCTCGCAAAAAATGGAATTAGCGACGGAATTTGCGAGGGAATAAGGGCCCTCGTCTATGTTGAGAATTAGCGACGGATTTTTAAGCAATAGCGACGGAATTTCCGTCACTAAATCTTGGACACCAATTTGAAACTGCGCAGCACTAAAACCAAGAAAAGATAGCGACGGATTCAGTGGTCCCTTGCAAACTTCTGACCGTTGCAGGTACTTGGGAAGCGTGAAGGATTAGCGATGGACGCATCCCTCACTATGTCTGTCGCTAAATCCCAATTAATTCTTTTCATTACTGACTCTTCTCTCATTCTTTCACTCTTCTCTCTCACCTCCCACCACACTATCCACTTACCCTAACCCCATTTTCACTCATTTCCACCACCACCACCACCCACGAAATCGTCTCCTCTTCCTCTTTCTATCTCTCTCTTACGAAATCGTCTCCTCTCCTTTTCTCTCACCTACAAATTTCTTTCCTCTTTTTCTCTTCTTCTCTCCACCTTCCACCACCACCACCACCACCACCACCACGAACTCCTATCCTCCATCTCTCTCTCCCCTACGAAGTGAATCACCACCACCACCACCACCACGAACTCCTAACCTCCATCTCCCTCTCTCTCTCTCTCTCTCTCTCTCTCTCTCTCTCTCTCTCTCTCTCCCTCCCACGAACGAAACCGCAACCACCACCACCACAACCATGTACTCTCTCCTCTATCTCCGACGAAGTGAACCACAACCACCACCACCACCCCATTAATATATAAAAATACGGTTTAAAAAAATTAAAACAATTGGTCAAAAAAAAACTAAAACAAGCCATTCAAATTGGAACTCGTGGCAGTCAGAATTGGGACGCGTGACAGTCAAAATTAGCGAGAGAATTAGCGAGGGAACTGTCAGTCGCTAATTAGCGAGGGAACTGTCCCTCGCTAATTAGCGAGGGATTCAAATTCAATTAGCGAGGAGTGATTTAGAGAGGGAATCAGTCCCTCGCTTATTCCCTCGCAAATGGTCATTAGCGACGGAAATGGGACGTTTACCGAGGAAAAATTCCCTCGCTAATAATTTTTTTTATGTAGTGCCACCTTTTAATATTCCACAAGTTTCAATGTCACAATGATGCAAAACCAAGATGGCATTGAGTCGTCCCGTCAAAAAAGAAAGAAAGCATTGATTCGTTTTTTCCTCTTCTTCATTTTTGTACAAGATTTGTTTTTTTATTTGAGTTAAAATAAGTACAACCTGATTATCTTTCTTCTTGATTTTTCTTTGGTGAATCTTTCGTTGAAATTTAGGGTGTTTTGCTTACCATTGTTATAATCAACTTATAAGCTTTTACTTGTCTGTTTTTACTTGTCTGTGTGTAATTAGAAATTGCGTTAGTATTAATTTATTTCCTATAAAATCAAGGTATTAGCTTTCTTATTTATGTGTCCACCAATTTTTATTTATTTATTTATTTATTCATATATTTATTATTCGCTTCAGTTGTGGGTCCTTCAGTTGAACGAAACGAACCATAACCCAAGAGTTTCATTGATTTGAGATCCAGTTCGGTTTTAAAAATATTGGTTTCAATTACTACTCCTTTACATAATATAAGCAAAAACTGGTCAACAGAAGTTGATGTCTCTGGTCGTGCCTTTGAACCAGTTTTCACGAGTTCTGGTTGCGGCATTACACTCTCATCGTGAGAACAAGCTTTTGAAATGATAAATTTAAACAAAATTATATAAAATGGCTATAAGTTTCAGAAACTTCAAAAACATGAAACTACCACTACACTGAGGTTTGTTATTAAAACTCAAACATTAAAGAGAGAAATTACGAAACTATAAGTTTAAAAAATGAAATTACATTAATAACCCATATGTTTAAGTAGTTTTAAGATAGACAAATGAGTTTTTATCTTCACCAATTTTACCATTGATGCGACTTCGAATAATATGTAATTTGTTATCTTTAAGACATTTAACTATCCAAATGACTTTTGTTTGGTATCACGTGTCGTTTTGTTTTCCAACTTAATTTGTTTGTTTTCTCCTTTTTTTACTGTCATGAGCAAATACATTTGAATGTTCGCAGAAGTTAGTACCTCTATTTAACTTATTTTGCATTCCAGATGTGCCTTATAATGGTTGCCAAATTTTTTTTTTGTTCCAACCCACTAATATAGTTTTCACTCCTAAACATAAATTTTCACTTTTCTATTGCGGATACCATATAAGTTGAAAGTATAATTTGGTCCTTTTAAGTCTGTCGCCGTCATGTAATAATTTGGTCCTTTTAACGTAAATGAAAAAGAAGATGAACCATTTTTTTTTAATTTTTAAGTTGAAAGTATCAAATTGTTACATGACAGTAGTCTTAAATGAACAAATTGTTACCAGATAGATGACACGTAGACTCCGTCATGACCAACGTCATCTCTATTAGTGCAAACTTGGGATTTTTGTAACCAAAAATGAAAAAAGGACTAACGGTGTACACATTATGTAACTTTTTTTTACAGCACACATTATGTAACTTAAAGGACTCAAGTGGTACGAAAAACACTTATAGAACTAACTTGTTAGAATTAAATAACTTAAATGACCTCTAGGGTAATTTTGCCTATATTCTACTTGTTAAATTACTTAAAATAAAAAAAAACATTTTAAAAGTCAAAGTTATTCAATCGCAGCAATCATCATCGCACATAATTGTTCTCTTTCTTTTGTTTTATTTTACCTCAAATACATAAGCAGTAGCAATCATGGACAATTATAATTAGGAGCTAAGGGATGCATACATTTTTCTCGTTTTAACAATAAGGTTGAACCGGACTCTTCTCTGAGCGATCGGTCCTTTTGTTGAAATAAATCTGTTTGTGCTCGTGCTGTCTTGGGAGCTTGGTGTCAGATACTGAGGTCGTTCCTGTGTGTAAGCTGGTCGCGTGCAGAGCTCCCTCGGGGTGTACCTGCGATGGCACTCCAACGCCCAAGTCAGTGGGGTGATTTAGTGTAGTAATATTGGTTAAAAAACGTACCTTTCATATGATGTCAGGGTCTCGTTATATAGCACCTGGGTGCTGAGGGCGGCCGTTGGATCTGCGAGAATTCCTCTCCGCCGTAGATCCTCCCATCGTGGGTATAAGTTGGCGCTGGTCGTTGTTGGGCCGCTCGCATAGGCCCAAACTTCTTAACGGGTTGTGACCCGCTCCACAAGTCGTGTGATGCTGATTACGTACTGGGCCATCCGTGTCGGCCCAGTATTCGTTATGGGCTGCGGCCCAATCCAGAACAGTTGCCCCCAGGCCAAAGTCGTTCAGTAAAACGGGTTCAGGCCTAAGAGTCAGATTCCTTTCGGTGAGGCGGGCTGCCTCCACATTGGCCGCCTGCGCTGGCCTGCGCCGAGATGACCTGATCGTGTGCCCGTTCGATTGAGCCTGCTCGCACCTTCTAACGACGTGGTGTTCTGACAGATATGACGTTCTGAGAGGACAAGCGTGACGCTTCGATGGGACTGTCACCATACTTCACGCTTTTCAAGAAAGGGGGCGCTTGATGATGACGGTTCCATTTTCGAGGAAGATCATCAATTTAGAAGGGGAAGGGACGTGTCCCTTCGCGTTCTGGCTTTCCCTCCCTATAAATATGGGGCACCCTTATGTCAATTTGTTCACTTTCCAGATTTTTTGCTCTGAGGGCGACTTCCTTTCTCCGACGAGCGATCTATTTTCCGGCTACTCTAGCACGGTGTTTCCCGATAAGCGACTTCAAACTCCGGCGCGATCTAACTTCCGATCGCCTCATTCTGGTGATTCACAGTGCAACGAAACTGTATCCCGCTCCTGGTATGTAGTTTACTTTTGGGCTTTAGTAATTTTAAATCGCATTCCTCTTCTTGTTAACATTAACATGGGCGAGGAGGGGGTGTCAGACCCGGGGTCGATCATGTCGCCCCTTTCCGTAGGTCATCTTCGATGGTCTGACTTTCATGCTCCCTTCTTGCAGGTTTTCTTTCGTCATGGCGCGGACGAAGCTGACCGCCCAACTACCTGGCAGCCCGCCAGTTTCCTCCACCGACCCATCATCCAGTTCCCGAACGTCTACAGATAGGACGTCTTCGGAGGGTGGGTTTACTTCTACGCCTCCTGCTGGGGGATCGGATGTTGCGACGCCCGCTCGCCCCGTATACTTCCAGACGAGGGAAAGTCATGATCCACCTTCTACGTCCTCGGCCCCTACGGAGCGGGTAATCCAGCCAAACGCCGGGAGAGGGGAGGCCGATTGGAGAGGCTCTCTAGGGGAGGATCGCTCTTGGATCTCGTCGGCCGTGCTAGGCCGGATTCCGTCACTATTCAAACCTGGGGATTGTAACACCCCGGTATATTTAACTTGTAAAAATACCAAAGCGCGCCAAAATATAAACATCAGAGATAATAATTTCCTGCTTAGACACTGAATACCATTATAAAATTTTGCTGAAATACAACATAACCATCTTATACACAAATAAGATCATACGGTACTCAGACCATAACCGTCAGCAACTGTGGTAATCAGAGTCATACAAGAAAGCGGAAAAGGATAAACAAAACACTAATGCCTTAGTGTTGTAATACATAGGCAACAGAAGGAAAATAAACTTGAACATAAAGCTAAGTCATCATTCTCCTCCCGGGGCCACCTACTCGTGCCTCTGAGGTTTCTTCTGTCCCTGTTTATCTGTAAAACAACAACATTTAAACAGTGAGATACAATCTCAGTGAGTTCTACCGGAACCCCTACTAACACTCTCGGTCCGTTTAAAACATTTTTAAGGTTTGATACGACACCGACCGCAATCCACTTGCTAATCCCGGTGTACCATACAATAAGGCTTCAATCTAATAGGACACCGACCGCAATCCACTTGCTAATCCCGATGAACGTAGCACAAACTTTTGACACAACACCGACCGCATTCCACTTGCTAATCCCGGCGAACCCCATAACCAATAGTGTTTCCTAATGGCACAGAGCCTAGGGTAAGGGTTCATGACTTCCCCGCCTAGTATGTCAACCTGGGTCGTCACCCAAACTCGATATAATATGCATATCTACAGTCGTATGAACCTTTAGTTCATCAATTTATACTTTACCACATAAGACTCACAGTCCGTTTGTTATCAGTAAAACCTATCCGCACACGTATGCTATTATTCGGTTTATTGAGAAGATTTGGACATCAAAGGTATTTTGTAAAACTTCTTCGAAACATATTTAAAGTCATGGCATTATAAGCCTAATTTCATTATAGAAGGGTTAGAAAAGGGTTAGGAGAAGATCGGAATCGAAACGGAATCATTTTGGGCACTTTGAAAATTTTGGGCAGAACTTGGCGCACGGGTCGTGCCTCTGGACGCACGGGTCGTGCGCCCTGTTAGAAAATTTTTGAACACTGAACCCGAACCAGGCGCACGGGTCGTGTGCCCTGGGCGCACGGGTCGTGCGCATTTGACAGCATTGCCAAAAATGCCCTGTTTCATGAAATTTTGCTTTCCGATTGATCCGAAATTTCCCCCGATCGATTCCTAACTCAAAAACAGACAGTACCAGACAATAAACCAGTCCAATCAACATCAAACAATCAAGCAATTCACTCAAAAACTCAACGATTACGAATTTCATTAAAACGCGATATATTTCAAAATAACGTTTTCGACTCAAAATCTTTCGAAACTAAGTCATACAATTAACTTCAAAACGGAATAAGCCTAAACGTGAGTAAAACTCACCCTTGAAGCGAGAGCCGTTGCCGAGACTTCTAAAATCACCCAAAACGAGCCCAATCAACACCAATTCGCTTCCAACTTCGATTCGAGCTCCCAAACGCGTTCCACCGCTCTTGGCTTTGATCCTAATCATGAATCAATCATTAATTCCAGCTCACAACTTGAGATTTCAACAAATCGATTCCCAAAATCTCTAGAAATTCGTAGGCCAAGAGAAGGGGGAAAAATTGAGGGGAAGCTTACCAAGTTATAGGGTTTTGTAGAGGAAAGTGAGGGGATGATGGTGATGAAATTTGAGAGGGTGGGCTTCACACCTCTTCTTCCTTTCTCTTATTCTTTCCTCTTCTTCTTTCTCTTCCTTTCTTCTCTTCTTTCCTCTTCTGCGCGTATCTCTTCTTTCTTTCTCCTCTTTCATTCTTTTATTTTCTTTAATCACACACACACAACACATATTTAATTAATAAATAAGTGGTAGCGTGGTCCAATTACCATATTGATCCTAATCACTTATTTCGATTCCAAAACTTCCTTGACCCGTATTATCCGGTTAACGATCTAATGTCATTCAATGAATAATTTTAGTACTCAATAAATTTACCAGTTGAGTACCAAATTATTCCTACTGGGTTAACATCCAATTAATTCGTCTAATTATTTTGAGGATGTTACATTCTCCCCCACTTAAAAGAATTTTGTCCTCACAATTAAACACAACGTACCTCAAGAAAACAAATACGGATACTGAGTCCGCATATCATCCTCCAACTCCCAAGTGGCTTCCTCGCCGGAAAAACCATCCCAAACCACCTTGACAATGGGAATTGACTTCGTCCGTAGCGTCCTCTCGCCACGTTCCACGATGTAATTTGGATGAGGTTGAAAGACAAGTCTGGTCGGAGGTCAATCGTTTCAAAATCTAACGGTTGACTTGGATCGGGAATGTACTTCCGCAACTGAGACACATGGAATACATCATGTAGATTCGACAATGGTGGAGGCAAGGCAATACGGTATGCAAGAGGCCCAACTCGCTCGATAATTTGGAAGGGTCCAATATACCGAGGACTGAGTTTCTTCACCCGTAATGCTCTACCTGTGCCAATTGTTGGTGACAATCTCAAAAACACATGATCACCAGACTTTAAACTCTAACGGCCTTCTCCTTTTGTCGGCATAACTCTTTTGCCTACTTTGAGCAGCTTTCATTCTTTCCCTGATTTGGCGGATCTTTTCAGTAGTGTCTCGAATCATCTCGGGTCCTAACAATCGGTTCTCACCGACTTCCCACCAACACAATGGAGTTCTACATTTCCTTCCATACAAGGCCTCAAAAGGCGCCATTCCGATACTGGAATGATAACTGTTGTTATATGAGAATTCAACCAGTGGAAGATGATCCTCCCATTTCTTCCTGTTATCAAGTACCGAAGCCCTAAGCATATCCTCTAATGTCTGGATAGTTCTCTCGGTCTTCCCATCTGTCTGCGGGTGATAAGCGGTACTAAGAAGTACTTTGGTCCCCAATGCTTCATTCAGAGCCTTCCAAAATCGAGAAGTGAACTTCGGATCTCGATCCGACACTATACTGGTAGGAACCCCATGTAACCTTACTATGTTCTTCATATACACCTCAGCTAACTTGGATACTTTACTGCTAGAACGAACTGGAATGAAATGAGCTGATTTGGTTAACCGATCTACAACTACCCAAATGGAGTCGTTACCGGCTTGAGACCTTGGCAACGCCATTACAAAATCCATGGAAATGTCTTCCCATTTCCACACTGGCACATCTAGTGGCCGTAGCAGACCAGCAGACTTCTGATGTTCTATCTTAACTCTTTGGCAAGTTAAGCACTTTGATACAAATTCAGCAATCTCTAACTTCATTCCTTGCCACCAATACATCTGCTTTAAATCTCTATACATCTTGGTGGATCCAGGATGTACAGAAAATAGACTTCGGTGTGCTTCTTCTAGCACTTGATTTTTAATATCTTCATTATCGGGCACACAGATTCTACCGTTGAAACAAATCACTCCATCCCTATCTTCAGTAAAATCTGGCAACAATTTCTGCGATTGCAGCTTCACATCATTTTCCTGTGCTAAGCGAATAGAATCCCTTAATGAGCTAGAGATCCTCATGTGGCTCAGCACTAACCGGTTCTTCCTTGATCTTGCATTCAAATTCAAGTCCCTAAAGGACTCCAACAATTCCATTTCATGCATCATAAACTTTGCTATGTGAATGGATTTCCTACTTAGTGCATCGGCTACAACATTAGCCTTTCCCGGATGATACATCAATTTGAAGTCATAATCCTTCAGAAATTCCACCCACCTTCTCTGCCTGTTATTCAACTCCTTCTGATCAAACAAATACTTCAAGCTTTTATGATCACTGAAGACTTCGAAACGAGACCCATATAGGTAATGTCTCCAAATCTTCAGTGCGTATACAATAGCTGCCAACTCCAAATCATGAGTCGGATAATTCTCTTCATGAGTCTTCAACTGTCTGGAGGCATAAGCTACAACTTGTTGGTTCTGCATTAGAACACATCCTAAACCCTTCCCAGAAGCATCGCTGAAAATTTGAAAATCCAAAGACGGATCTGGAAGAATTAGGATTGGAGCAGAAGTTAACCTAACTTTCAACTCTTGAAAACACTCCTCACAATCGGCATCCCATGTAAACGGTTGGCCCTTACGAGTTAACCGAGTAAGTGGAAGAACCAATTGTGAAAAACCTCGAATAAACCTTCTATAGTAACCAGCTAGACCCAAGAAACTTCTTATTTCTGTGACAGATGTTGGTCGCTCCCAATTCAACACCGCTTCCACTTTACTGGGATCCACCGCAACTCCCGTTTGGGAAATCACGTGTCCCAAAAATTTCACTTCCGGCATCCAGAAGTCACACTTCGACGGCTTAGCATACAATTTCTTTTCTCGGAGTACGTTCAGAACAATGCGGAGATGTTGAACATGGTCCTCAATGGTCTTAGAGTACACCAAGATATCATCAATAAAAACTACCAGAAACTGATCGAGGTAAGTATGGAATACTCAGTTCATGTAATCCATGAATACCGCTGGAGCATTAGTCAAACCGAAGGGCATTACTACGAACTCGTAATGTCCATACCTCGTACGGAAAGCTGTCTTCGGAATATCTAAGGCTCGTACCTTTATTTGATGATAGCCCGATCTCAGATCAATTTTTGAAAATACCACGGCACCTCGAAGTTGGTCAAGCAAATCGTCTATCCTCGGCAATGGATATTTGTTCTTAATCGTCACCTTGTTGAGTTGACGGTAGTCAATACACAATCTCATGCTTCCGTCTTTCTTCTTAACTAGCAACACCGGAGCACCCCAGGGAGAGGCGCTCGGTCGAATGAACCTTTTTGATATTAATTCTTCAAGTTGGGACTTCAATTCCTTCAATTCTAAAGGAGACATTCTATAAGGAGCAATAGATATTGATCCTGTACCAGGAACCAATTCTATAGAAAATTCTACCTCTCGCTCAGGAGGTAAGGATGAAACCTCTTCTGGAAAGACATCTAGAAATTCATTTACCACTTGCACAGATGACAAATCTAAACCCGTTTCAGTAGATGCAGACAACATAATAAGAATAGCTTCCGCACCTTGGAATAGTGTCTGACTTGCTTCAGTGTAGGAGATCGTTGCTTCGAAATCTGCCTGTGTCAAGCCTGCGGATTCGGAGGCGAAGCTAATGGTTCGGTCGGCACAGTTGATCGTTACATGATTTTCAGCCATCCAATTCATACCCAGAACAATGTCCATACTTCTCATAGGCAAGCATATAAATTTCACAACAAATTGTTTGTCCCCTATGACAAGTAGGCAATTTTCACACAAGGATTGGGTCTGGACACGACCCTTGGCAGCAGTTAAAATAGTTATCGGTTCGGATAGCTCAGATTTTGCTAGTCCCAACCGATCCACACATGCTTGTGATATAAAACAGTGAGTTGCACCGGAATCATATAAAATATTGACTGAGTTATTAAAAAGAGATCCCGTACCCCTTAGAAGATTATCAGTAGGCGTGATGGTTCGAGCGTCCAACGTATTGATTCGTCCTTGCCTTTGCGCATTCGGGGCTCCTTGAAAGCTCTTCTTTGATGGGCACTTATCTGCATAGTGGCCCTCTTCATTACAATGATAGCACCGATTGGATTTTTGCCAACAATCACCTGAATGAAATTTTCCACAAGTGCCACACTTGTGGAGCTTTGATGGTTCATGGGATTGCACCTGCTTCCCTTTGTAATTGTTTCCCTTGAATTGTCTGCTTGGAGTAGAAGACTCAGCAACCTTCTTCTTACCCTTCCAATAGTCTTTCTTTTCAGCATACATTTTCCTCAGATCCTCCTCAGCAACATATGCTTGTTGCACTAAGGCAGGATAGTTAACCAAAGTGTAAGAACTGAGTCCTTGGCTCACATCAGCTCGGAGACCTTCTTTGAACATTTGCATCTTCCACATATCATTTGGGGCATACCTTCCCAACTCATAGAACTGAGACAGTCTTTCAAATTTCGCAGCATATTCCCCAACTGTCAAATCACCTTGTTTGAGATTCACAAACTCCGCTTGCTTGCTTAGTTTCTTCACTGAAGGGAAATATTGCTTCAGAAACAATTCCTTGAAGTTGTCCCAAGTAAGAGGAGTTCCTTGAAGTTCCATCATCTGTCTTGCATTACACCACCAGGTGTGGGCATCTTCATCGAGCACATTTGCCGCACATATTACCTTCTCTTCTTCCCCGCATTGCAAGGTTTGAAAAATTTTCTCCATTGAATCAATCCAATAGTAGGCAGTCATTGGATCGGGTCCACCCTTGTAAGTCGGGGGCTTCATCTTTTGAAATTGGAAATATGTCCGGTTAGGATCTTCTTGATGAGGTTGGACATTGGGCTGCTGCAGAGCCATCTGGTCATGCTGCATTTGCAACATATCCTGCATCATCTTTTGCTGATTCTCAATGACATTCTGCATCCATTCAAAGTTTGGATCAACAGGAGGAGGAACGCCTCTACCTCTTCTGGCCATGATTCTGCGAAATATGCACAAAGTATTAAGTTGATCAAGCTCAATGTCTAATAGCATACTAAGAAAATCACGACTGAAGAAAGCGAAGACCCTAAAAGCTAAGTCCGACTAGGTCGAACCGCTCTGATACCAACTGTAACACCCCGGTATATTTAACTTGTAAAAATACCAAAGCGCGCCAAAATATAAACATCAGAGATAATAATTTCCTGCTTAGACAATGAATACCATTATAAAATTTTGCTGAAATACAACATAACCATCTTATACACAAATAAGATCATACGGTACTCAGACCATAACCGTCAGCAACTGTGGTAATCAGAGTCATACAAGAAAGCGGAAAAGGATAAACAAAACACTAATGCCATAGTGTTGTAATACATAGGCAACAGAAGGAAAATAAACTTGAACATAAAGCTAAGTCATCATTCTCCTCCCGGGGCCACCTACTCGTGCCTCTGAGGTTTCTTCTGTCCCTGTTTATCTGTAAAACAACAACATTTAAACAGTGAGATACAATCTCAGTGAGTTCTACCGAAACCCCTACTAACACTCTCGGTCCGTTTAAAACATTTTTAAGGTTTGATACGACACCGACCGCAATCCACTTGCTAATCCCGGTGTACCATACAATAAGGCTTCGATCTAATAGGACACCGACCGCAATCCACTTGCTAATCCCGATGAACTAATATCCTAGGCCTTTCTACATACCATCGACCGCAATCCACTTGCTAATCCCGATGAACGTAGCACAAACTTTTGACACAACACCGACCGCAATCCACTTGCTATTCCCGGCGAACCCCATAACCAATAGTGTTTCCTAATGGCACAGAGCCTAGGGTAAGGGTTCATGACTTCCCCGCCTAGTATGTCAACCTGGGTCGTCACCCATACTCGATATAATATGCATATCTACAGTCGTATGAACCTTTAGTTCATCAATTTATACTTTACCACATAAGACTCATAGTCCGTTTGTTATCAGTAAAACATATCCGCACACGTATGCTATTATTCAGTTTATTGAGAAGATTTGGACATCAAAGGTATTTTGTAAAACTTCTTCGAAACATATTTAAAGTCATGGCATTATAAGCCTAATTTCATTATAGAAGGGTTAGAAAAGGGTTAGGAGGAGATCGGAATCGAAACGGAATCATTTTGGGCACTTTGAAAATTTTGGGCAGAACTTGGCGCACGGGTCGTGCGTCTGGACGCACGGGTCGTGCGCCCTGTTAGAAAATTTTTTGAACACTGAACCCGAACCAGGCGCACGGGTCGTGTGCCCTGGGCGCACGGGTCGTGCGCATTTGACAGCATTGCCAAAAATGCCCTGTTTCATGAAATTTTGCTTTCCGATTGATCCGAAACTTCCCCCGATCGATTCCTAACTCAAAAACAGACAGTACCAGACAATAAACCAGTCCAATCAACATCAAACAATCAAGCAATTCAATCAAAAACTCAACGATTACGAATTTCATTAAAACGCGATATATTTCAAAATAACGTTTTCGACTCAAAATCTTTCGAAACTAAGTCATACAATTAACTTCAAAACGGAATAAGCCTAAACGTGAGTAAAACTCACCCTTGAAGTGAGAGCCGTTGCCGAGACTTCTAAAATCACCAAAACGAGCCCAATCAACACCAATTCGCTTCCAACTTCGATTCGAGCTCCCAAACGCGTTCCACCGCTCTTGGCTTTGATCCTAATCATGAATCAATCATCAATTCCAGCTCACAACTTGAGATTTCAACAAATCGATTCCCAAAATCTCTAGAAATTCGTAGGCCATGAGAAGGGGGAAAAATTGAGGGGAAGCTTACCAAGTTATAGGGTTTTGTAGAGGAAAGTGAGGGGATGATGGTGATGAAATTTGAGAGGGTGGGCTTCACACCTCTTCTTCCTTTCTCTTCTTCTTTCCTCTTCTTCTTTCTCTTCCTTTCTTCTCTTTCTTCTCTTTTCCTCTTCTGCGCGTATCTCTTCTTTCTTTCTCCTCTTTCATTCTTTTATTTTCTTTAATCACACACACACAACACATATTTAATTAATAAATAAGTGGTAGCGTGGTCCAATTACCATATTGATCCTAATCACTTATTTCGATTCCACAACTTCCTTGACCCGTATTATCCGGTTAACGATCTAATGTCATTCAATGAATAATTTTAGTACTCAATAAATTTACCAGTTGAGTACCAAATTATTCCTATTGGGTTAACATCCAATTAATTCGTCTAATTATTTTGAGGATGTTACAGGGATCAGGTGTTATCGTATTTTGCCGGGCTGGTTGGCGCGCCGGGCCAGGTGTGGGCGGTTGAAGGCCCTACTTCAACGGAAAACGTGGCTATGATCCCGGCCACCTTAAAATTCACCATGTATGCCACTGTCCTTCGCGACGTGGGGATTCGACCGCCATTTACATGCTTTCAACGCGGTATACTGCGTTATCTTGGGGTTGCACCCTCGCAACTGCACCCTAACTCGTGGGCATTTATCAAGGTGTTCGAGCAGTTATTGAGAGTGATGGGGCGATAGTGCAATCGGCAAACTTTCTTCAAATTTTTTGAGACAAGCAGGCGACCAGAGCCGGGCAGCGATCAGAATCGGTGGGAGCATCTGAGTCTTAAGGCTCAGTCGGACTACAAGATTTTCAAGCCGTTTTCTGACTCGCTCAAACCCTGGAAGTCGTCTTTTCTATAGGTAGTCCCAGTTTGCGAGGCATCTCAGCGGATGGTGGGGACGGTTGACTCCGGTGGGCGAGTAACAGGCATGCAATATCCTATAGCGTGGACGTACGCTCATTTTCGCCGCATGCCCGCCACGTACAGAACCCGTTGCCAACTTGGCGAGGAAAATACTGAGACTCTGAGGTTGCTTGAGAACTTGGCCTCTTGGATGGAGGAGGGTCTGATCAAATGTCACCAATTGGTGAAAACGACCGATGATAACGGTTTCAAAGTCGCTCTTGGTATGGGTAGTCGTACCCCGCCCCCCCCCCCCCCCCTTTTTTTTTAATCGTGTTCTTACCTTCTTCGCAGGTGAAATGGCCGGTCTAGGTTTTGCCGAGCTGATGAAACAAGCTAAGAAAGGGAGGAGGTCCCAGATCGGCCCGTCCACCCCTACAGCTACTCTTTCCCCGGTTCCTGAGGGTTCTGTGGCTGCTGAAGGTGGCGAGAGAAGCCCGCCTGTTGCTGGGACGAAGAGGGGTCGGCCCCCTCCCACTGTCGATCTGACCCAGGATGACCATGCTCATAAAAAGTCCAGGGCCCATAAAGGACCTCAGAAGAGTTCGGCCCTGGCGGTCGATCTGGAGGAAATGACCGATGAGAGCATCATCAGAGGATTCCGTGAAGACCCCCTACTGTTCGCGGCCGAGGTGGTCAAGGCTGGGTCTCACCTGGTCGCGAAATTGAAACACGGAGAAATGGAGCGGACAAAAGGTAATATTCTCCTCGCCCAAAATTTATGGTTGGAGAGTGATAACTTAGACAAAACCGACAAGCTTAGCCGTGCTCATGTTTATATCTCAGAAGTTCGGGAGGAGTTGGAAGCTTTCAAGAAGAAACTGCAAGATTCAGAGGCCGCCCTTCAGCCTACCGTCCCTGCCCTCGACGAAACAAGGAAGTCGCTCTCCGTCGTCACCCAAGAGCGAGATGACGCCCAGGTCGCATTAACTGAAGCTGAGAAGAATTTGCAGCTTGAGGTGGGGAAGGTTAGCAATTTGACTGAACAGATGAGTGGCTTGAATCTGGAAGTTGCTGAAATGAAGTCGTCCATTGAAGCTTTGAAGAAGGAGCGGGAAGAGGCTTATGCCCAATATGATCGGCTCGTTCATTCCACTGTTTCAATTTGCAAGGAGCGGTTTGATGAGGCTCTGGCCCAGGTGCGGTGCGTCTACCAGGACCTTGTGCTAGACCCGGGTGTTATCAATTTTTCCCATTCTTATGTGGACGGCCGGATCATCAAGCCTGCTGAGAAGGACGAGGAAGGAAACGTCTTAGTGGAGGAAATGGTTGTTTTCGATCGTTCCAATTAGAATTTTTGTAATATGCTCCAAGTACTTGTCTTTTGTTTTTGGGCGGCTTTCGAGTCGCCCCACTGTTGTATTATGTACTATGCTTTTGGCTTTGAAATCGTTATTTTAATCGTTCTGTTTAATTCGTTTAGCCTTCGGGCAGTTTACTGGACCTCGTATCTAGATTTAACTTGCCCTTGGGGGTGCGACTTTCGGTTGTGAGCGCTTCGTTTCTTTTAATTCGTGTTTTTAGCCTTCGGGTCGTTTACCAGGGTCCGTCCCTAGATTTAACTCGCCCTTGGCGTTGCGACTATCGATTAAGATCGCGTCGTGTTACTTAGATCGACTAAGTACTGCTGAGCCCGCCCAGTGGTTTATCAAACTCGGTTTGATTTTAACCCGGCTGGCGGTTACTGGATCTGTATGGAAAACATAAAAGGATGAGACAACATATAAAAACATATCATCTGCCGTGATGGCCGGGCGGGCCTCAATAAAAACCCAGTGGGAAAAGAATGTCCCGCCCGGTGTACTTACTTTATTCATTCAACAAGTGTCAATGACAAAGTTACAATTGAATTTAGTCAAAAGTTTAAACAAAGTATCGCCTGAGGTTGGCCGCGTTCCATGTTCTTGGCACCGCCCCGCCTCCCATGGTTTGAAGTTGGTAGGCGCCCTTCCCCGTCTTCGAGACGACTCGGTAGGGACCTTCCCAGTTTGGAGCGAGTTTTCCTTGAGCTGCGAACTTCTGTCCTATCGTCGCTCTTCTGAGGACGAGCTGGCCGATGGTGAATTCTCTAGGGATGACCTTTAAGTTGTGTCTCATTGCCATCCCTTGTTTCACAAGTTCTTCTTTCAACGATGCTTTGGTGCGGAGTTCTTCAACCAAGTCGAGTTCCTCTCTGAGTCCCTGATCGTTCTCATTGGGGTTTTTGGGATATACAGTTCTCCAACTGAGCTCTCCAACTTCAACCGGGATGAGTGCCTCCACGCCGTATACCAACTTGAATGGACTTTCGCCTGTGGTGGAGTGTGGGGTGGTCCGGTTTTCCCATAGTACGAAGGGGAGTTCTTCTGCCCACTTGCCTTTGGATTCGTCCAGCCTTCTTTTCAGCCCGCGCAGGATCACCCGGTTGGCGGCCTCTGCTTGTCCGTTGGTCTGTGGGTGCTCGACTGATGTGAAGCGCTGCTTGATTCCTAGTTCCGTCATGTATTCTTGGAAGTTTTTGTCCGTGAACTGGGTGCCGTTGTCCGAGACTATGACCTGAGGGACTCCAAATCGAACTAGTATATTTTTCTTGAAGAACTTCAAGCAGTTTTTGGAGGTAATAGTCGCTAAGGGCTCGGCCTCTACCCACTTGGTGAAGTAGTCTACTGCCACTATTAAGTATTTAAGCTATCCTGGGGCTGCTGAGAACGGGCCCAGAAGGTCTATTCCCCACCACGCGAATGGCCATGGAGCGGTAATGGAGTTCAATTCGACCGGGGGGGGGGGGGGGGGGGCGATATGTATGTCCGCGTGCTTCTGGCACTTATCACATTTTTTTACTAACTCGTTGGCATCACCCTCCATCGTTGGCCAATAGTATCCCGCTCGAAGTGCTTTTTTTGCTAGTGCTCGTGCCCCTAGGTGATTCCCACATATCCCTTCGTGGATTTCCCTCAACACATAATTGGCCTCTTGTGGTGTCAGAAACTTCAGTAACGGTGTTGAGAGTCCTCGGCGAAACAATTTGCCTTCAACAACCGAATATGATGATGCCCGCCTTCGCGTGAGAGCAGACTTTTTTGGGTCGGCTTCCTCTTCCCCCGACACGATGTACCTTAGGATGGGATCGATCCATGTCGTCCCTTGACCGATCATGCAGACATCGGTGATTGGAGTTGTTTCTAGTTGGACGCTGGGTTGAGGGAGTATCTTCTGGATTACGCTCCTGTGGTTCCCCGGGGTTTTCGTACTCGCCAGTTTCGAAAGTACGTCCGCCCTTCCATTTTCTGACCTAGGGATGTGTCGGACTTCTGCGCTTTCGAACTGATCGAGCAGCTCTCGTACCTTAGCGAGGTACCTCCGTAAAACTTCATCTTTGGCGTCATACGTTTCTCCAATTTGGGACACTACTAAGAGGGAGTCAGAACGGAGCTCGACCCGTCGTGCTTTGAACTCCCTGGCGAGCATAAGTCCTGCAATGCATGCTTCGTATTCTGCCTGGTTATTTGACGTAGCAAAGTGTAACACCCCGATATTTTTATCGAGTAAAAATACCCAAGTGTACCATCATAAAATAATCAGAGATATAAAATTCCTGCATAGATACTGAACACTACAATATAGTTCTCGCTGAATAACAACAAAACAGTCTTAAATACAAATAAGACCGAACAGGTTCTCTGACCATAATCTTCAGCAAACTATAGTGCTCAATATCGTACAAGAAAGCGGAATAAAGTCATAACATTAATACATAGAGTTGTAGTACACAGACAACAAAAGGAAATATAAACTTTAGCATAACGCTAAGTCTTCAGCCACCATCCGAGTACCACCTACTCGTGCCTCTTGGATTTCCGCTGTCCCTGTTTCTCTGTAAAACAACAACATATAAACAATGAGATACAATCTCAGTGAGTTCTACCGTGACCCCTACTAACGCTCTCGGTCCAATTATGAAATCGTTTTTACTGTATACGGCATCGACTGCGCGAACGCTCCAAACCCGATGAACCGCATTATTTAATCTTTGACAGGTCATCGACTGCGCGAACGCTACATACCCGATGAACCTGTTACAATCAAGTACGATACCGACTGCGCGAGCGCTACATACCCGGTATACGCACAACAAACAATTCAACACACCACCGACTGCGCGAACGCTACATACCCGGTGAACCACCTTACCAATAGTACTTTCCCTATTGTAAGAGGCCTAGGGTAAGGGTGCATGACTACCCCGCCTAGTATGTCTACATGGGTCGTCACCCAAACTCGATATAATATATATATCTACAGTACTATGAACCCACGGTCCATCAAATCAGACAATCAGTCAAACACTTTAATCCATATTTTATAAATTCCAAGTTCACACTCGCACTCTAGTTGACCACTTTTTGACACAATTTTCAATATCAAAAACAGTTCATTTTGCCTTAAAAATAGAATATTCAGTTAGGCCTCTGAATAAGCTTTCCAACGCATCTTAGAACGCCTCAATCGGCTTCCCGGATCAAAAGTTATCGCGAAACGAAAAACAGTGTTTGGTTGCTGAAATTCTGCCAACCTGCGCTGAAGTCGCGCTGGCGCGCGAGTTACGCGCGAACTGGCAGAAAGTTCTGCCAAATTGCGCTGGAGTTGCGCCTGGGGCGCAAGTGGGGCGCGAAATGGCAGCAAGGGGGGTCTGTTAAGGCAGATTTTGGCGGTTTCGCGCGAAAACCGCGATTCCGCTCAATTCCGATTTTAGTTCCGATTAAAAACAGATTTGACAACCATAAAAACAGTCTCAATCAAAGTCACACAATCATTCAAGTCAATCAAAAACTCATTCAAAACGGATTTTATCAAAACGCGACATATTTTCCAATTATCGGTTTTCAACTCGAAATCTCTCAAACTCGATTACCAAAATAATATTCCAGTCCAGCGAAAGCGGTAAAACAGTTAATTAATTAATTCGAAACATAAAATCCTAAGCGTGAGTAGAACTCACCCTTGAAGCGTGAACCACGAGCGGCCGAATCCACCGAGTAACCACACGAACATTCCCCGCATAAACTTTCCGTTCCGACGTCGCTCCAATCCGCTTTCAAAACTTTCCACTCGATCACGAAACCGCTTTTGACCGAAGTACCGAATCCCACGAAATCTTCCACGAACACTATTCATCATCCCTAACCTCCAAAAGCTACTATTCACCAAAAACCCCAATCTTTGATTTTCAATTCCAAATCACCCAATCGATCTTCAATACTCGAGTAATCCACCTCGTGCTCGTTCCTAAACATCGTCCTTAGCTTTCCCTTGAGCCATAACCATCGAAACTCCGTTTTTCCCTCTCAAGTTCGAAAATGGCAAAGTGAGAGAGAGAGGGTTGATGATGAAAATCTTGGTACCAAATCGAAGAGGAAGTAACGCTGAGCATTTTTCGTGTTGGACGGAAGTCGTTTTGATGAGCCTAACCTTCCGCTTTTTCCTCTTCTTCTTCCTCCCCCTTTCTTTCTCTCTTCTTTCTTTTCTCTCCTTTTTTCTCTGTTTCTCTCTTCTGTTTCACGCGTCCTTTTCTTCTTTCTTTCTTGCATTTTATTCACACACACACACACACACTTATATATTTATTAATATATACGCGGTCAAATTACCATATTGATCGAAATCTCCTATTTCGATTCCAAAACTTCCTTGGTCCGTATTATCCGGTTAACGATCCGATGACCACCAATAAATAATTTTAGCACTCAATAAATTTACCAGTTAAGTACTAAATTAATTCAATTGGGTTAACATCCAAATAATTCGATTAATTATTTTGCGGATGTTACATTCTCCCCAACTTAAAAGAATTTTGTCCTCAAAATTTTGCTAAGTCTTTCATCCGACTAACCGAGGATCGATATCCTCAGAAAGGTCTTAAATTGCTGGAACACAACCTTGAGTTAACGAAATGAGTGTAGAAAATCTTCTCAAGTTGGCACGTCAATCTCCAAGTATGACCCACTACTACCTTGATACGAACTCTCTTGTTACGAATCTACACGAAAAACTCATCATTCGCCTACATAGGCTCGGCACCGCGTTTGAAAACACTCCCAATGCTTCATTCCAATTATCCTCGTTTACTCCCCAACTTTGATTAACCTAAATCAAAGGGTTTAATACAATACATTTGATAGAAATATATGTTGAAAATGAGATCCACAAACTGGTACTCCTCGGTAGAGGCAAAAACAAACGTGATTTCCTCGAAGGTAATAAACACGTTCTCAACCAACCTTCTAAAATCCAGAACAGTTCTCGTACACACCGACAATGTGACGAAAAGTCACTTGTGAAACTTCTTGACTCGCCACCAAGATTTCGAGATAACACTTTTCAAAAGAAGATGAAATGAGGATCTACCAGAAACGTTTATCTTAAACGTAGAAATAAACCGTGGGGACAACAAATACATCTGAACGCAATGAAAATCACCTCAGTTGTTCTCCAAACAACTATCAAACAGAACTCAGAGCTCCTTTCCGAATTAGTCATTAGCGTTGAGAGCTTCCCCTCAACTTAAGTAATCCTCCAAGGATTTTTCCTCCTCAATCATACTCTATTAGCCTCTTGATTCGTTCCCAAAATAAACTTTAGCATGCGGGTTTTCACAAAAATGATTTTTCAAAACTACCATACCGTACGCCAAACTTCACTTTGGAAAGTTCAGTCCCTTGTAGCAGATCCATCAATTAGTCCTTTGGAGCTTATTCGCAATGTGCAAAACCGTCAACCGTCAACTCATTTTCATATTCGAATTCACGTTTGACTTGTCAAACGGAATCACATAATACTATCTCCTTGTTAACCTTCACAAAGGAGAGGTTAACAAACTAATACCTCGCCACTCATACATCTGCTTTACATTTCTGTACACCCTGGAACAGAATATAAACTTCGGTGTACTTCCTCTAACTCTTGCCTTCTATTTTTCTCATCATCGGGCGTACAGATCCTACCGTTGGAACAACTGACTCCATCACTATCCATGGTAAAATCTGGAAATACCTTTGTGATTGTAGCTTCACATCAACTCCTTGTGCTAAACGTATAGAATCCCTTAGGGAACTAGAGATCCTCATATGGCTCAACACTAACTGGTTTCTCCTTGATCTTGAATTCAGATTTAAGTCTCTGAAAGACTCTGATAATTCCATCTTATGCATCATAAACTCGGTCATGCGGATGGATTCCCTACTCAGTGCATCAGTTACAACACTAGCCTCTCTTGAATGCTACATCGACACGAATTTATAATCCTCCTGAAACTCAACACACTTCTCTACTTGCTATTCAGCTCTTTCTGGTCAACAGATACCTTAAACTCTTGTGACCACTAGAGACTTCGAAACGAGACCCATACAGGTAACGTCTCCAAATCTTCAGTGCATACACAATAGCTATTAACTCCAATTCGTGAGTTGGATAATTCTCTTCACGAGACCTTAATTGTCTGGACGCATAAGCTACCTCTTGTTGATTCTGCACAAGAACACCCTCTAAACCCTTCCCAGAAACATCGTCGTAAATTTGGAACTTCAAAGACGGATCCGGAAGAATCAGGAATGGAGCAGAAGTCAACCAAACCTTCAATTCTTGAAAACCTTCTCCACAATCAGCATCCCACGTAAACGATTGACCCTTTCGAGTTGACCGAGTAGGTGGAAATCTAACTGTGAGAACCCTTTAACAAATCTCTTATAGTAACCGGCTAGACCCAGAAACTTTTGATCTCTGCGGCTGACGTCGGTCACTCCCATTCAACACCGCTTCCTTCTCACTGGGACCTACAGAAACCCCCGACTTGAGAAATCACATGTCCCAAAGGCTTTGCTTCTGACACCCAAAAATCAAACTTCGAAGGTTTCAAGTACACTTATTTTCTCGGAGTACTTTCAGAACAATGCGGAGATGTTGGACACGCTCCTCAATGGTCTTCGAGCACATCGAGATACCATCAATGAGAACGACTACAAATTGATCTAGGTATTCGAGGAAAAACTCGGTTCCGATAATCCATGAATACGGCTGGAGCATTAGTCAAACCGAAGGGCATCACTACATACACATAATGTCCACACCTAGTACGGAAAGCTGTCTTCGGAATATCTAAGGCTCTAACTTTTATTTGATGATATCCTGACTTCAGATCAATTTTCAGAAAACACAGCAGCGCCTCAAATTGCTCAAGCAAATCGTCTATCCTTGGCAAAGGGATATTTATTCTTGATCGTCACTTTGTTGAGTTGTCGATAATCAATGCACAGTCCCATGCTACCATTTTTTCTGTCGACTAACCACACCATATAACTTTCAACAGATTACCGACTGCGCGAACGCTACAAACCCGGTAAACCTGTTATAACTCAGCACGATACCGACTGCGCGAACGCTACAAACCCGGTAAATCGCACAATGAACCATTTAACACACCACCGACTGCGCGAACGCTACATACCCGGTGAACCATGTTATTCGACTCTTCAAGCTGAGACTCCGTTTCCTTTAATTCTAAAGAAACATTCAATAAGAAACAATAGATATTGACCCCGTGCCAGGAACCAATTCTGCCGTAAATTCTACCTCTCGCTCTGGAGGTTCGGAAGAAACTTCATCGTGAAAACATCCAGAAAGTAATTCACAACTGGTACAGGTGAGAATTCTAATACTAGTTCCAGTGGATGAAGATAACCTACTAACATGTGCTTCCGCACCTTGGAATGAAGATTGACCGTCTAAGGTGAACTAGGTAACCGCTTCAGAACTTGTCCTAGACAATTCAACTGATTCTGAAGCGAAGCTGATAGCTGATTAATACAGTCGATTGCAACATGATTTGCAGTCATCCAATTCTTACCCAAAATGGTGTCCACACTTCTCACGGGCAAACAAATAATCCTTCTACGAAAGTTCTGTCTCCTATAACACGTAGACAATTCTGACACAAAGATTGGGTCTGGACACGACCCTTAGCCGCAGTTAAGATAGTTATCAGCTCGGATAGCGAAGATAAGGTTAATCCCAACCGATTCACATGCGATCGGGATATACAGCAATAGGTTGCACCCGAACCTTATAATATACTGATCGAGTCATTGAATAGGACTCCCATCCTTCTAAGTATACCGTCAGCATTCGTAACTGTCTAAGCATTCAAAGTGTCGACTCGTCCTTGCCTTGGAGCTGCTTATGACTCCTTGGAACTTTTCCTGGCAGGGCACTTTTTACCTTAGTGACCCTCTACATTACTGTAATAGCACCGATTAGATCTTCACTTGCAATCACCACTGTGAGGCTTTCCACAGTTAGAGCATCTTCTAACCTTTGAAGAATCAAGGAATTGCACCTGCTTTTCCTTTGATGAAATTATCTTAGGACTTTCCATTCGGAGCTGATAATTCAACTACCTTCTTTCCTTTCCCATATTTCCTATGAGATCATCCTCGGCGACATAGGCTGATTACACTAAGGCAACATAATTGGTAGCAGTATAAGAACTGAGACCATAAATCATAAAAACACTTATGCCCGTCTTATATTTCTGCATTCTCCGTTCGTCATCCGAAGCTTACTTTACCACTTGGTAAAACTGAGACAACTTCTCAAACTTAGCGGTGTACTCTTCCACCGTCATGTCACCTTTCCTGAGGATGCACCGGTTGAAGATTCCGATTGTGGTCGAGGATTGCATCTTGATCATCCAGTCATAATTCCGCTTATGATGCACTAAGTATTAAGTTGATCAGGCTCAATGTCTCTTAGCATCACAAGTGTAATTACAAAAAGGACTAGCAAGGAATCGACTCAACCCTAAACTAAGTCCGACTAGGTCGAACTGCTCTGATACCAACTGTAACACCCCGATATTTTTATCGAGTAAAAATACCCAAGTGTACCATCATAAAATAATCAGAGATATAAAATTCCTGCATAGATACTGAACACTACAATATAGTTCTCGCTGAATAACAACAAAACAGTCTTAAATACAAATAAGACCGAACAGGTTCTCTGACCATAATCTTCAGCAAACTATAGTGCTCAATATCGTACAAGAAAGCGGAATAAAGTCATAACATTAATACATAGAGTTGTAGTACACAGACAACAAAAGGAAATATAAACTTTAGCATAACGCTAAGTCTTCAGCCACCATCCGAGTACCACCTACTCGTGCCTCTTGGATTTCCGCTGTCCCTGTTTCTCTGTAAAACAACAACATTTAAACAATGAGATACAATCTCAGTGAGTTCTACCGTGACCCCTACTAACGCTCTCGGTCCAATTATGAAATCGTTTTTACTGTATACGGCATCGACTGCGCGAACGCTCCAAACCCGATGAACCGCATTATTTAATCTTTGACAGGTCATCGACTGCGCGAACGCTACATACCCGATGAACCTGTTACAATCAAGTACGATACCGACTGCGCGAGCGCTACATACCCGGTATACGCACAACAAACAATTCAACACACCACCGACTGCGCGAACGCTACATACCCGGTGAACCACCTTACCAATAGTACTTTCCCTATTGTAAGAGGCCTAGGGTAAGGGTGCATGACTACGCCGCCTAGTATGTCTACATGGGTCGTCACCCAAACTCGATATAATATATATATCTACAGTACTATGAACCCACGGTCCATCAAATCAGACAATCAGTCAAACACTTTAATCCATATTTTATAAATTCCAAGTTCACACTCGCACTCTAGTTGACCACTTTTTGACACAATTTTCAATATCAAAAACAGTTCATTTTGCCTTAAAAATAGAATATTCAGTTAGGCCTCTGAATAAGCTTTCCAACGCATCTTAGAACGCCTCAATCGGGTTCCCGGATCAAAAGTTATCGCGAAACGAAAAACAGTGTTTGGTTGCTGAAATTCTGCCAACCTGCGCTGAAGTCGCGCTGGCGCGCGAGTTACGCGCGAACTGGCAGAAAGTTCTGTCAAATTGCGCTGGAGTTGCGCCTGGGGCGCAAGTGGGGCGCGAAATGGCAGCAAGGGGGATCTGTTAAGGCAGATTTTGGCGGTTTCGCGCGAAAACCGCGATTCCGCTCAATTCCGATTTTAGTTCCGATTAAAAACAGATTTGACAACCATAAAAACAGTCTCAATCAAAGTCACACAATCATTCAAGTCAATCAAAAACTCATTCAAAACGGATTTTATCAAAACGCGACATATTTTCCAATTATCGGTTTTCAACTCGAAATCTCTCAAACTCGATTACCAAAATAATATTCCAGTCCAGCGAAAGCGGTAAAACAGTTAATTAATTAATTCGAAACATAAAATCCTAAGCGTGAGTAGAACTCACCCTTGAAGCGTGAACCACGAGCGGCCGAATCCACCGAGTAACCACACGAACATTCCCCGCATAAACTTTCCGTTCCGACGTCGCTCCAATCCGCTTTCAAAACTTTCCACTCGATCACGAAACCGCTTTTGACCGAAGTACCGAATCCCACGAAATCTTCCACGAACACTATTCATCATCCCTAACCTCCAAAAGCTACTATTCACCAAAAACCCCAATCTTTGATTTTCAATTCCAAATCACCCAATCGATCTTCAATACTCGAGTAATCCACCTCGTGCTCGTTCCTAAACATCGTCCTTAGCTTTCCCTTGAGCCATAACCATCGAAACTCCGTTTTTCCCTCTCAAGTTCGAAAATGGCAAAGTGAGAGAGAGAGGGTTGATGATGAAAATCTTGGTACCAAATCGAAGAGGAAGTAACGCTGAGCATTTTTCGTGTTGGACGGAAGTCGTTTTGATGAGCCTAACCTTCCGCTTTTTCCTCTTCTTCTTCCTCCCCCTTTCTTTCTCTCTTCTTTCTTTTCTCTCCTTTTTTCTCTGTTTCTCTCTTCTGTTTCACGCGTCCTTTTCTTCTTTCTTTCTTGCATTTTATTCACACACACACACACACTTATATATTTATTAATATATACGCGGTCAAATTACCATATTGATCGAAATCTCCTATTTCGATTCCAAAACTTCCTTGGTCCGTATTATCCGGTTAACGATCCGATGACCACCAATAAATAATTTTAGCACTCAATAAATTTACCAGTTAAGTACTAAATTAATTCAATTGGGTTAACATCCAAATAATTCGATTAATTATTTTGCGGATGTTACACAAAGGAAAATGTCAACGACACCTCCACGGTCGTTCCTTCTGGGCTTTCTAGAATCAAACCTGCCCCGCTCCCTTTGCAGTTTGAGGAGCCGTCGACGTATAGCGTCCAGGTCGGATCAGGCCTTTATTCCTGGATCGGGGTCATCTCGGCTATGAAGTCTGCCAGAATTTGTGCCTTTATGGTCGTTCTTGTCTCATATTTCATGCCGAACTCTGAGAGCTCTACTGCCCATTTGATCATCCTTCCTGCTAAGTCGGGTCGGTGCAAGATCTGTCGAACGGGCTGATCTGTTCTGAAGACGATTTGATGAGCCACGAAATACGATCTCAGTCTTCGAGCGGCCACGATTAGTGCAAGAGCTAGCTTCTCGATCCTTTGGTACCCGAGTTCTGGTCCCTGGAGTGCTTTACTCACAAAATACACGGGATTCTGTTTCTCCCCGTCCTCCCGCACCAGTACGGCTGCTAGGGCTTCATCACTGATGGAGAGGTATAGGTACAACGTTTCCCCGGGCTCTGGGGTGGTCAGGATGGGCGGTTGTAACAAAACCTTTTTCAGCTGATCTAGGGCCTGGTCGCATTCGACCGACCATTCAAACTTCGCCTCCTTCTTAAGTAATTTGAAAAGTGGGAGAGACTTGCTGGCCGCTTTTGAAATGAATCGCGATAGCGCGGCTATCATCCCGTTCAGCTTCTGAATCTCTTTTTTGCTAGTGGGTGACTTCATTTCTGTCACATCCCTGCATTTATCTGGATTCGCCTCAATCCCCCGCTCTGTTAAGAAGAACCCCAAAAACTTACCCGCCCTGACTCCGAACGTGCACTTCTCAGGATTCAGCTTCAGCGAGTTCTTACGGGCTTCCACAAATATCTTTCTTAGGTCGGCCACATGATCAATGTCTTGCTTACTTTTTATGATCATGTCGTCTAAGTACACTTCGACCGTTTTGCCGATCTGTGACTGGAAAACTTTATTCATCATTCTCTGATAGGTCGCGCCGGCATTTTTCAGTCCAAAAGGCATGACTAAGTAACAGTAGTTCCCTCTCGTCATCATGAAGGCTGTCTTTTCCTGGTCGGGCGGGTGTATTGAGATCTGGTTATAACCCGAGTAAGCGTCTAAAAACGAGAGTAACCTGAAACCATTTGCGCTGTCAACTAACCGGTCTACGCTTGGTACTGGAAACGCGTCTTTAGGGCATGCCCGGTTAAGATCTGTATAGTCGACGCACATGCGCCATTTCCCGTTGGCCTTTTTGACCAGAACCACGTTAGATAGCCAGGTCGTGTACTTTATTTCTTTGATGAACCCGGCTTCCAGCAAATCATCGACTGCCTTACTGGCGGCTTTCCCTTTCTCGTCACCCTGCACCCTCCTTCTTTGGGCGACCCATTTTGCGGTGGGATTAACGGCCAGGTGGTGACAAGCTACCTCTGGTGGGACGCCTGGCATGTCCCCGGCACTCCATGCGAAGACATCAGTGTGTTCCCTCAAGCATTGGATTAACTGATCTCGTATCTCTGTGGGAAGGTCGCTTCCCAATGACACAGTCTTCTCTGGGTCATTCCCCAGTTGTACTCGGGCGAGTTCCCCGTGCGGCTCAGGTCTTTTAATTCTTTTCTTGAGCTCTCGGGTAAGGTCATCATCTCCTTCTTCAGGTTCACTATCCGGGTCGTAGCGGGCATCCAGATCAGCCACATTGACTTGCCTCCCGCCCTTATTCACGGCGTTCGTCTTTCTCGTTTCATGTTCTCCTTGTTCCTTCATGCTCATGAAGTGGCATCGTCGAGCGGCTTGCAGATCTGCCGGGACGGTGACAACCTCATTGCTGTCCGAATAGAATTTCATCTTTAGATGGACGGTCGAGGTCACGGCTTCCAGTTTTCCCAAAGTGGGACGACCGATGATACATTGGTATATCGATTTGCATGGTAATACCAAAAAATTTACTTTCACAACTCTGCATTTGGGTTTCTCCCCGCTGTCGTCCCCGAAGGTTACCATAAGTTCCAGCATCCCAAGAGGTGTTGTGGATGATCCATTGAAACCTATTAGGTCAGATCCCCGATAGGCTGTCAACTCGCCCCTTGGTATCCTCAAGATGTCGAGGAGGTCTTCAAAGATGATATCGGTCGAGCTTCCCTGGTCGACCAGGATTCTTCTGACCTCGACATTAGCCATTACCGCGGTGACGATTAGTGGGACATACTTATTAGGCTTCCGGTCGAGCAAATCATCGTCGCCGAATTCCAAAGGCGGCCTTTTTGAGGGGCGACCGGGCGTGGAGGTCGAGGCGACGTTCATTATTTCTTTCCAACGTCTTTTCGATTATTTGTTCGTTTCTCCTCCTTCCATAGGGCACCCTCCAGTAATCACCATCGCAACTGCGCGTCCCCTTGACCTCCTGTGGTCGTTTCTTTCTTCACTGTATTCATCCTCGTCTTCCTTTGAGCCTTTCCCAACTTCATTCACGATCGCCTTACCCTTTCGAGGGGACCGATCTCTGTCCTTCTCTTCTGGTTTCTCTGTAGGCCCTTTCTTCACGTACTGGGTTAGCTTTCCCTTTCTGATCAGTTCTTCGATGTCGTCTTATAGGGCCATACAATTGTTGGTGTCGTGTCCGTTACTTCTATGATAACGGCAGTACGGGCGAGATGGGCGTTGTCCTTCTTTAAGGACTAGTGGTTCGGGCCTCTTAATATCTTTGAATTCTGTGTTCGCGCACTCGGCCAAGATCTGGGAGTACGAGGTATTTAGTTTGGTCCGGTCAGAGAATTTCTTCTGCCTGAATTCCCTGGATGGTCCTTCTCTGTCTCCTCTATCCCTCCTGGAGTCTTGGACCCGGTTCGATTGGAGATCCTTCGCTTGCCCTGCGACGGCTTGGGTTGCCATCGCTCTTTCCTCATAGTTCATAAATCTCTGCGATCGGCGTAGGAAAGTTTCGAGGTCTGGCGGCTCGTTTACACCAACTTCTATCTCAAATAAACTGCCAGTTCGGAGGCCGTCCCTGAGAAACCATAGGCGCATATCGTCCTCCAGCCCACGGAAATTGGAGGCTTCCCTGTTGAAGCGCTCAACATACTCACGGAGGGATTCATCCGGGCCCTGCCTAATTGCTTTCAAGATGGCATGTGATTTAGGCTTCACCCTTGATGCGGTGAAGCGGGCACTAAAAACTCGAGCCAATTGCTCCCAGGACGAGACACTGTTGGGCCTTAATTCAGTGAACCACTCCAGAGCGGGTCCCTCTAGGGTTAGTGGAAAGATTTTGCATTTAACCGAGCCGTCTGCCCGCCTATACTTCATTACCAAGTCAAAATATCGTAGGTGGGCATCGGGGTCCTTTACCCCGTTGTACATCCTGAGGTCAGAGGGTGGCTTCTCCAGTGCTCGTGGGATAGGGTACTCGTCGATTCCCCGGGTGAAGGGTCCCAGGCCGTCATTGCCCGTCCTCCTACGACATGGTCGGTCCTCGGGGTAGCGACCCCGATGACCACGTCGTGGAGGAGGTGATTCATACCTATGAGCCCGTGGAGGAGGCGCATCCCAGTAGGGACGAGGGAATCTTTCCTGTGATCTACTTCTGGACCGAGTCAGTGACCCAGAGGAGTCGTACGAAGATTCTTGGTAGGACTCTTCCTCGGGCCAGTATGTCGGGTCAGTTGAGGAAAGGGGGGTTCGTGGTTGTTGCTGGACCAGTCCTCGTCTTGTTGGGGGCGATCGGTGTACCAATTTCCTTCTCGGGGGAGATCTATGTCTTCTGGAGGGATTGCCTCTTGGTCTCGACGATTCGTCGTCGCGGCAACTGTAACACCCCTTTTCTACCCGGTAATTTGTTTAATAAAAATATCAGAGTTTTCAAAATTTAATTACACCTCAAGGGATGTCACACTTCAAATAACTCGCTTTTCGAAAACAGTCTTATAATAACTTCAAAACATCATTATCAATTAAATTACAACTTCGCATCCGAAACCCAACAGTTTAATCATAAAAGACATTACAAATATGCCAGGCTTACAATACTAAAATCCAATAACCACAACAGTCGTAATGACTTAAACAACATTCATTCCCCCTCCCTAGTGTTACATATCAGAGCATGACGACTCGACTCGAGAAGTGAAGCTAAAGGCCTTCACTAAGAATCACCTGCACGTTACCAACATGGGGGCAACATTCAAACAGGAAAGGGTGAGCATCATTTCAATCCATATAATAGAAAATATGATAAGGACTAATCATAGGCTACGCACTAGAACAATCAGCATCCGATACACTAAACAATCCACATCACAGTCATCATTCACATCATTCACAATCACTCATTTCATGTCTTGTAGACTTATGAAAATGCAACCCACTCGCGGGCATATGCATGAGGTACCTTTTCACAAAACGTCGCTTAGCCACTCAGGCCTCATCATCACTTAGCCACTCAGGCCTCAAAACGTCACTGGTTTTATGCATATGGGCATGAGACACTATGACATGCACCACTTACAACACACAATCACACAATTACTCGAATCATAGTCAACTATGTGACCCGTCACTTACCCGTTTGCTCGCAAAGAGCACAGCACCTGTCAAATTCATAATCAACACAAAACGTCACTTGGCCATTTAGACCTTAACATCACTTAGCCCTTCGGGCCCCAAACATCACTGGTTTTTCATCGTCACTCACACATAACATCAATCAACTCAAACAGTAACCACTGAGGGCAAAAACGTCATTTGACTAACCACTAAGGGCATCCTCGTCATTTACACTTCATTATCTACAACTTTGGCCACTAGGGGCAAAACAGTGTTTTACACGCCATAACTAATAATAAATAGCCACTAAGGGCGAAACAGTCATTTAACTAGCCCCGAGAGCATCATCGTCAAAATCATCATTTTTGACATTACCTCGCTAAAACTGTTGTTTATACACCAAAAGGGATTTTTAAAGAGCTTCATATCATTTTTCAATGTCGCGGGGACGATCACCGGGGACAGCCACTTGGGCGCCCACAAACCATCAGAAAATAACAATTTTTCATTTTAGAAATTTGACCCACAGATAGACAACGTAAAAAGCTTCACGACACTTTTCGAATCGTTCAAAACGGACACCCGAGTCAAAAGTTATAGCGAAAACCGTTTTCGAAAACATTTGGGAACATCCTGAAACTGGCGCCATGGGCGCCCAGCGCCCAGGCACCTGGCGCCCAGCAAGGCGCAACACGCACACGCAACACACAAGGGCGCTCAGCGCCCAGCGCCTTGGCGCAACACACACGCACACGCAACGCACACGGGGGCTCAGCGCCCAGCGCCTTGGCGCAACACACACACACGCGCATGGGCGCTCAGCGCCCAGCGCTGGCACCCAGCGCCCAGCGCCTAGCCACACAGGAATTCTGGCAACACACAGCAACACACACAGGCCACAGGCGCCCAGCACAGGCACTTGGCGCCCAGAAAACAGCAACAACAAACCCAGAATTTTTCCAGCAACTCTTCAACACTAAACACCAAAAATCACCATTTTTCCCACAATTTTCCAAAACACTAAAAACTGATTTTTAGCAATTTAACTCATCAAAATCCTATAATTTTCAACACTCAAAATGACTCTTAATTTAATCAATCAACAAAATTCTTTGGAGCACTGAAATCAACATCACTTTGGCGCCCTAGGCGCCCTTGCACACCCACACTCAAAATGCGAAACATCAAGCTCTCCAACATACCAATTTATAATCCCATGAACTCACAAATACCAACATCATCAAAACACATACACAATTCGTATTATCTCAAGATTCAAATACTAACTCAATTCGCTTATGGCATACATATATATAACAACTTAACAATTCAATTCGCATACATATATATATAAAGATCGACCATTCAATTCGCATACATATATATAAAAATCAACCATTCAATTCGCATACACACATGTAAAATCAACATCAACAATGTATCAATAACACATCAAGAACTCATGGTATGCATCAATTCGCATATACATATAAAAATATCATCATCAACAATATATCAAGAACACGTCAAGAAATCTAGTCTAACCCTAGATCTAGGACCCATCATATAATTTATTAGATAGAATGAAAGAGCTCCCCTAACCTCGAAGTTGAAGAATAGGCGCCCCCGAGACGATCACGAACGGAACCACGGCAACGGAATCACGTTCTTCTCTTCTCCTTGAAGCTTGCGCCTTCCTCCTCCCTTCCTCTACTCTCCACGGCGCCCTCTTTCTCTCCTCCTCTCTATTCTCAATTTTTTCACAAATGATCACCGAAGAACCCTAACCCCTAGGCACCACTTCGCATATGACTTGATTCATGGGCTTGGGCTTCTCACTTAAGCCCAAGTCCATCTAATTTGGCACCTCCATCTCCTAATACCCCCTACACATTTTAATATAATTTCTAATAATTAAATTATATCCACTTAATTAATTTAAATTCCTAAACACTTAATTAAATAATTTAATTAAATATTTAGGGTGTTACAACTCTCCCCCACTTAGAATATTTTCGTCCTCGAAAATTTACTCCAACTCACGAAAGGAAACCCAATCTTCTTGTCACTTCCAACCATCCCTGCCCATCACCCTTCTCCACATTGTTACTCTTAATTAGATGTTCTAATCTGAAGGTCATCAAAGTCCCACTCAACTACTCAAACACCGTGACACTCAAACAACCACACTCCACTTCTCTTCGGTTCTCCATCATTCTCCTTGCCACCCATACGCTGCACTTAGGCACTTTATGCTTCAGCCACACTAGCTTCTACATATATTTACTCTTAAGCTTATACTCACCACACTTCAACAACTACGCTTAGGCGCACCGCCTACGCACAACACTTCACCTCGACACTATGTACAATGTATAACTTAGCCACACATGCCCCTCGACGTACACATACACTTCGACACATTTAACCTTCGACTCGCACGTTCGACACCTACCTACCTTGATAACACTGCAACACTGCACTTCATCCCACTTACACTTCGATTTCCATATACTTCGACAACACCACACGTCGATTCCCATTCATTTCGACCCACTTACAATCAGGTAACCACATCTCGGCTCTTATGTCACCCTACACTCCTAACCTTCATCTCTTCTTGTTTCTTTGGTCCTCTCACACTATGATCGAACTTAGCTACGACTACAACACCCATTCACTTGAAATTGGCGCGACACCCATTAAAGTACTTCAACGAAAATGACAACACCAACCACGACATCTTTGCGCTGAGAGTTCCTCAACTCCCATTTCCCCCCCTAGGTCCTTCATAGGACCGACTCATCAACAACACATCATAACTTCACCAAAGTGAAGCACACACCGCATCAATCACATCAATCACAATTAATTACGCGACTCCTTCGTCAATAAAGGATTAAGTCAACGTACATAGGGACCAAACAGCACATAAAATAAAATAAAAAAAAAAAATCGAGACAGCAACCTCTCACAATACAGTAACAGTACTAAAGAAAATAGGAAGACAGCCCTTTTCAAAATTTACGAAACGGCCCACTGGATTCAAGAAAACATCATTTTTAATTTTAAGAACTCGGCACTTTAAATTATTAGGAGAACAACACGTTATATTTGAGTGAACATCACATTTAAGTCGAAGAAAACAGCACTCTAGATTGTAGAGAACAGTACACTTTAATGTGCGAAAACAGCAGCAAATACGGCAACATTAACGACATAAAAATGGCACACTATTAATCTCAAAACAAAACGGCATCTGTAAACAATATAAAAACAGCGCACTATTATTTTCAAAACGAAACAGCAACTGTAAACAATATAACCAACTCTTTAACTTTGGGAAAAGCACGTCAATTTTTGTAAACATCCTCGTAAAATTTTGGGTAAACAGTGTGCTTGAAAATGAGTACACAGTACATTAAATTTATAAGAACAGTGGCAAAACAACCACATTATTTGAGTAAAACGGCAACAGCAAGACCAAGAAGAACAACAACAACAATAAGGCGTAAACAGTGGTCTTTTAGCGCGCAACAACAGCAAAACACGGAGTGAAAATAATACTTCCTTTTAGCGCGCAACGGCAGTGGAAACAGCACGTTTACAACATAAAAATTAGCGCTTCATTTTCGTAATACAGCAATACGATTATTTCATAAAATCAGCAACTCATTTCATAGAAATAAACCGCAACACAGCAACTCATTTTTTAAGCAAACCGCCGCATTTTATTTTGAAAAACAGCAAGACAGCAACTCCTCACAGCATAAAAACAGCCCCCTCTTATTTTCAAAAGTAAGACAACAACTTTGAACAATATACGACAGCACACTATTCATCTTAAAAAAAAAAATAGAACAGCGACCTGAAACACTGTCAAACAGCACCTACAAAAACAGCGCTTAAAACAAAACTGCGCATAGAAACAGCATGCAAAACCGAGTGAATAACAGCAACCCATTTACTTGTAAATACAGTAGCTCATATATCTAATTTAAACAATGAAGCGGCAACACCTTTTCAATATAAAAACAGCTTACTATTATTTTCAAAAACAAATAGCACTTTAAACAATGTAAAAACAGCACACCATTGTTTCCAAACAAAACGGCAACTCGAAACAGTGTAAAAACAGTACACTATTTATTTTTAAAACAAAACAGCAACACATACACTTTAATTATTAAAATTTATAACACGTCATACTCCTCATCTTAATTCGACCTCAATCATCCTCAAACATCAAGGCACGAAATTACACGTGACAACATCAGCATCACAATGTACTCAATTCCTCATCGATTTTACACCTACTCATCAAATCTCAACAATACTAAAAACACCCAACGGCAAACAAACAAAATTCACCACAAAGTCTCCGTCGAAAATCGACGAGAGACACGGAAAAACACACCAAGCAACACATTACAGTCATACACAAAGTACTCAGAGTAAACACACACATAGCAGTCATGCCGTCTGACCAATTTAGCTAATCACTGCAACACAAATTATGGTTAGAACGAGTACCAAGACTCGAGAGATAGCTAGACTCCACACTGGACAACTTGGCCGGACAGACCGAACTGCTCTGATACCACTAATGTAACACCCCTTTTCTACCCGGTAATTTGTTTAATAAAAATATCAGAGTTTTCAAAATTTAATTACACCTCAAGGGATGTCACACTTCAAATAACTCGCTTTTCGAAAACAGTCTTATAATAACTTCAAAACATCATTATCAATTAAATTACAACTTCGCATCCGAAACCCAACAGTTTAATCATAAAAGACATTACAAATATGCCAGGCTTACAATACTAAAATCCAATAACCACAACAGTCGTAATGACTTAAACAACATTCATTCCCCCTCCCTAGTGTTACATATCAGAGCATGACGACTCGACTCGAGAAGTGAAGCTAAAGGCCTTCACTAAGAATCACCTGCACGTTACCAACATGGGGGCAACATTCAAACAGGAAAGGGTGAGCATCATTTCAATCCATATAATAGAAAATATGATAAGGACTAATCATAGGCTACGCACTAGAACAATCAGCATCCGATACACTAAACAATCCACATCACAGTCATCATTCACATCATTCACAATCACTCATTTCATGTCTTGTAGACTTATGAAAATGCAACCCACTCGCGGGCATATGCATGAGGTACCTTTTCACAAAACGTCGCTTAGCCACTCAGGCCTCATCATCACTTAGCCACTCACGCCTCAAAACGTCACTGGTTTTATGCATATGGGCATGAGACACTATGACATGCACCACTTACAACACACAATCACACAATTACTCGAATCATAGTCAACTATGTGACCCGTCACTTACCCGTTTGCTCGCAAAGAGCACAGCACCTGTCAAATTCATAATCAACACAAAACGTCACTTGGCCATTTAGACCTTAACATCACTTAGCCCTTCGGGCCCCAAACATCACTGGTTTTTCATCGTCACTCACACATAACATCAATCAACTCAAACAGTAACCACTGAGGGCAAAAACGTCATTTGACTAACCACTAAGGGCATCCTCGTCATTTACACTTCATTATCTACAATTTTGGCCACTAGGGGCAAAACAGTGTTTTACACGCCATAACTAATAATAAATAGCCACTAAGGGCGAAACAGTCATTTAACTAGCCCCGAGAGCATCATCGTCAAAATCATCATTTTTGACATTACCTCGCTAAAACTGTTGTTTATACACCAAAAGGGATTTTTAAAGAGCTTCATATCATTTTTCAATGTCGCGGGGACGATCACCGGGGACGGCCACTTGGGCGCCCACAAACCATCAGAAAATAACAATTTTTCATTTTAGAAATTTGACCCACAGATAGACAACGTAAAAAGCTTCACGACACTTTTCGAATCGTTCAAAACGGACACCCGAGTCAAAAGTTATAGCGAAAACCGTTTTCGAAAACATTTGGGAACATCCTGAAACTGGCGCCATGGGCGCCCAGCGCCCAGGCACCTGGCGCCCAGCAAGGCGCAACACGCACACGCAACACACAAGGGCGCTCAGCGCCCAGCGCCTTGGCGCAACACACACGCACACGCAACGCACACGGGCGCTCAGCGCCCAGCGCCTTGGCGCAACACACACACACGCGCATGGGCGCTCAGCGCCCAGCGCTGGCACCCAGCGCCCAGCGCCTAGCCACACAGGAATTCTGGCAACACACAGCAACACACACAGGCCACAGGCGCCCAGCACAGGCACTTGGCGCCCAGAAAACAGCAACAACAAACCCAGAATTTTTCCAGCAACTCTTCAACACTAAACACCAAAAATCACCATTTTTCCCACAATTTTCCAAAACACTAAAAACTGATTTTTAACAATTTAACTCATCAAAATCCTATAATTTTCAACACTCAAAATGACTCTTAATTTAATCAATCAACAAAATTCTTTGGAGCACTGAAATCAACCTCACTTTGGCGCCCTAGGCGCCCTTGCACACCCACACTCAAAATGCGAAACATCAAGCTCTCCAACATACCAATTTATAATCCCATGAACTCACAAATACCAACATCATCAAAACACATACACAATTCGTATTATCTCAAGATTCAAATACTAACTCAATTCGCTTATGGCATACATATATATAACAACTCAACAATTCAATTCGCATACATATATATAAAGATCGACCATTCGATTCGCATACATATATATAAAAATCAACCATTCAATTCGCATACACACATGTAAAATCAACATCAACAATGTATCAATAACACATCAAGAACTCATGGTATGCATCAATTCGCATATACATATAAAAATATCATCATCAACAATATATCAAGAACACGTCAAGAAATCTAGTCTAACCCTAGATCTAGGACCCATCATATAATTTATTAGATAGAATGATAGAGCTCCCCTAACCTCGAAGTTGAAGAATAGGCGCCCCCGAGACGATCACGAACGGAACCACGGCAACGGAATCACGTTCTTCTCTTCTCCTTGAAGCTTGCGCCTTCTTCCTCCCTTCCTCTACTCTCCACGGCGCCCTCTTTCTCTCCTCCTCTCTATTCTCAATTTTTTCGCAAATGATCACCAAAGAACCCTAACCCCTAGGCACCACTTCGCATATGACTTGATTCATGGGCTTGGGCTTCTCACTTAAGCCCAAGTCCATCTAATTTGGCACCTCCATCTCCTAATACCCCCTACACATTTTAATATAATTTCTAATAATTAAATTATATCCACTTAATTAATTTAAATTCCTAAACACTTAATTAAATAATTTAATTAAATATTTAGGGTGTTACAGCGACGCTGTTCAGGCGCGGTGTATGCTCTTCCAGAGGCGACTTGATCAGCGATGTTTCCGTTCCTAGCTCTCAACAAGTCGCGTAATTCTTGTAGTATCTCGTTTGGCAGCATGACGCTTGTATGGCCGGGAGGAGCCCCTTGTGCACTGGACGCAGTATCGCCTACATCGGCAGCGTCGCCCTCCGGTGTTTGTTGTCGCTGAGGAATTGCGGTCATGTTTCGTGGATGCGGGGCGCCGCGTGGTCTGCCTCGCGGAGCCATGTCTATTGGAGTGGGGATGTTCGCTCTCCCACTGTTGTCGCCAATGAACCGGACTCTTCTCTGAGCGATAGGTCCTTTTGTTGAAATAAATCTGTTTGTGCTCGTGCTGTCTTGGGAGCTTGGTGTCAGATACTGAGGTCGTTCCTGTGTGTAAGCTGGTCGCGTGCAGAGCTCCCTCGTGGTGTACCTGCGATGGCACTCCAACGCCCAAGTTAGTGGGGTGATTTAGTGTAGTAATATTGGTTAAAAAACGTACCTTTCATATGATGTCAGGGTCTCGTTTTATAGCACCTGGGTGCTGAGGGCGGCCGTTGGATCTGCGAGAATTCCTCTCCGCCGTAGATCCTTTCATCGTGGGTATAAGTTGGCGCTGGTCGTTGTTGGGCCGCTCGCATAGGCCCAAATTTCTTAACGGGTTGCGACCCGCTCCACAAGTCGTGTGATGCTGATTACGTACTGGGCCATCCGTGTCGGCCCAGTATTCGTTATGGGCTGCGGCCCAATCCAGAACAAAGGTCATACACATTTAAGCATCAAGTTTTTTACAAGGGAATTCAAAATTTGGGACTAGGCCGTAGCTTGGAGAGGGAATTCGTGTTTGAGGAGAGGAGGCTGTGTTAGGGTTTCCTCCTTGTTGTGTTGCAGCTTTTCTGCTGAGGAAGATGGTGAACAAGGCATGGGCCGGGTCGGGTAAGACATGAGGGTTGGGCTGGGCGCGAGTGGCTGCATCTGGGTACATTAAGTTGGGGATAGGGAGTGCAGCTAGCAGATACGGGTTCTATTAATAAACTACCCAAATATTCATTTTTCTCTATTTTTAAAGCCCAATTTCATTAAAGCACACTTATTTTGACACATATTTAACCCAAAATATTTTCTCTAAATCATATTTTCAAATACAATTATTCTACAAAATAATAAAATAAAATAAATAATATATCGACAACAATCACCAAAAATACTAATAATTATCAATTTAATACCTATTAGAAAATACAATTACACTAAGACTCTAAAAATCATTAAATTTTAAATCACAAAATATATAAATCAAACACATTAAAAAATATCGCGCACGAAAATTGGGGTGCGTCCCATGGTCCCTTGAAGAGAATTAAAAAAAATTGTCACAATGAAACATAAATATTGTTAACACCCAAATAAAATGAAGTTGTTGGAAAAGGGAAAATGAAGAATCTGAGGTTAGGATAAGGCCGAGACAGGTATGAAGGCACTAGGGCATAGATAATTCAGTACTTGCCAGATCACAGAGAAATCTCAGTTTGGAGGCATGAAGAGGAATATCCAGAAAAACTGAGTCCCTGAGGGAATGATAAGGATCACCTAGGTACAGTGAGATTCGGTTGGAGGGTACTTCAACCACAGGGTGACTCGGCTAAGGCACCAATGGCCAAAGGCCGAGAATGAGACATGGCCGAGGAAGGTTGTGGTCGAGGCAATAAGGAATGCTTGCTTGGAGCACAAGTATTCAGTGCACGTGGACACACAACATTGGAGCGGTTAAGATCAACGAACAGAAGACGCTGTGGAAATAAGAGTGACTAGGGTTTACCCCACTAACCCGTGCTAGTGAGGTCATGGAGAAATGACTCCGAGTTTCTAGGGATTAGGATTAATTATAGCAATTGATCTTAGTTAATCCATCGGTGAGCAGATGTAAGCTCGGATAATGGCCATTGAATGCTCATGTAGGTATATAGTAGCACTTGTACATTTCAAGAGACACATCAATCAAAATAAAATTTTTCTCGCACTTTACTTTATGTTTTCTTACCTCCTAGATAATCCAAGTCACACGTCCCTCTCATCTAACCCAACACTCTTTGAGGAATTGTTCAAACATCTGTCCGATCCCAAAACTAGGAATAAAGTGTTTGACAACGACAAATATGAATCATCATACAATAAGAACTCAGAACCACACGGGCCGGCAAAGCCGGTACTCATGGCCAGTCAGGTTCCCCAACGTAGATTAGTAATCAGTAAAGCCGATGGATATTGCGCATTAATGGTAAAGAAAAAATACACTAAGAACCCAGAAAATCCAAACTATTAACGTAAGAGATGAAATTTTTCTTGATTTTGAGAAATGAATGAATTTTTAGATATCTCAATACACGATGAATAAAGAATGAAATCAAATAATACCTTAGAAAAAAGCAATTATTAGCGACATTTGATGGTTTTCTGCAGTAAAACCCAAAAACCCTGCTAATAAACCACCAGCATTTCCAGCTTGTTGAGATCTTGCATTCCATTGGGTCACTACCCTAAATCCTAAGTTGTTTGAATCATATCTCGCACTTTTAGACTTCTTTGGCTGCGATTACCCTCCTCATCTAACACAAAATAAATCAAAATATTAATACTCGAAAATATAAATATTGGAAAATTCACTACCTAATTATAGTAGATATACACATAACATCCACTATCCATTTGGCATTAGTCTTGGGTTGATTTGTAGATGAACCCTCTGTGATACCAGGTTCATTTGGAACATCCTCGAACTCAGGAATGTCATCTTCAAAGATGAAGATATGTTAGGCATAGACGCTCTTTGGGGTAACGATACCCTATGAGTTCTCACAGAAGATCCATGTTCTTGATTTGGTGTGGATCGACAATTACGGAGACCAACATATCTTTGTTTGGGAGGCATACCTACCTTACATTCAAAACAAAACTAGGAAATTAAAAACTTGTTAGGTACAATTATCAGCAGTCAAATGATTGAACAAATAAACCATGATGAAAAGATTTAGGAAAAACAATATAATAAAGAAAGCTTATACCCAAGATTCTGACATGTATATTGTGTTTTACACTAACTAGCAACATATTAGCAACTAATGGACAAAAATTCATAACACTATATTAAAAATGGAATGGGAATGGACAAGAAATTCATAACACTAACTAGCAATATATTAGCAACTAATGGTCTAAGCTTTAATATCAATTTATAAAAACAACAATAATAGGAATATCCAATCGCAATTGGAAGTAAAGTAAACCATTAAATGAAAACATAAAAAGGATTGAGATCAATCTCAAACAGACTATGTCATAGTTCATGGAATGAACTACCAATCACATTCATAAAACCATAACAAGTGAGTACAATTTGATTATGCAATTTGTCCAAATCTTCAATTTTCAATACTTTACTGCATATTTGTCTAAAGAATGAGCATAACTCAATCAACACTGCTGAAACCTCATTGGGCAATGATGTTCGCATGGCTAAAGATAGCAACTGCTCCATCAATATATGACAATCATGACTTTTTAACATTCCATTCAACTTGAGATTATCTAAGTCAATGCACCTAGAAATGTTGCTCGAATAACCATCGGGCACGGTCATGTTCTTTAAAGTTTCCAAAAAAGCTCTCTTGCCCATTTTAGTCAGTGTAAAGACTGCTAAAGGATATTTTCCATTTTCATCTGGCCAAAGGTCGGGCCTTATGCCCATATCTTTAAGATCTCTTCGAGCATTGATGTGATCTTTTGTCTTTGCGCTATCATTTAACAAAGTGTGTATGATATTATCACATACATTCTTTTCAATGTGCATCACTTCAAGATTATGGCGCAAACAGTTATCTTTCCAATATAGAAGTTCAAAGAAAATACTTTTCTTTTTCCATTGTTGAGTGCTACCCTGTGGAAGTCGCCCACCTCTTGTTCTTTTTCTTGTCCCCTCATTCTCTGGTCTTAGTCCAAGTGTTGCATCAATGTTAGAAACCTGCTCAAGAATATCAGAACCAGACAACTTTTTTGGCGGACTACGCATATCTCGCTCACCATTGAAGCGAATTCGGTTCAATCTAAATCTGTGTCTCCTGTCAAGGAAACGACGATGACCCATGAAACACCACTTTCTGCTATGAGGAAGACGAGAAGGAATAGAGTCAAAGTTACACGATGGGCAAGCAAGTCCGGTGTATGTGTTCCACCCAGAAAGTGTTCCTAGCTCGGGAAAATCACTTATTGTCCATATTAATGCTGCATGAAATTTAAACATCTCACACTTGAAAGAATCATAAGCATCCACACCTGTTGTCCATAATTCATTTAACTCTTTGATAAGAGGTTGCAAGTAGACATCTATATTATTTCCTGGCATTTTTTTCCAGGAATTATCATCGAAATTGTAAAAGATGTATGTTTCATGCACACCCATGGAGGAGTGTTGTATGGAAAGAGAATAACCGGCCAAATACTATAATTTGAACTCATAACACCGAAGGGATTAAAGCCATCAGTAGCTAACCCAAGACGAACATTTCGTGAATCGGATGCAAACCAAGAGTGTGTTGAGTCAAATCGTTTCCAAGCTTCAGAATCTCTAGGATGCCTCATCATTCCATCATTGTTATTATTAGTAACATGCCATCTCATGTCCTCGGCTGTCTTTGAAGACAAAAATAGTCTCTGTAATCGAGGCTTTTCAATGGAAAGTAACGAAGAACTTTTGCAGGCACCTTCTTCATACTATTGTCATTAGTGTTCGCCTGTGTCCCCCATGCTTTTCCCTTGATTTCCATCTAGAAGTCTGACCAACTTTTCAACTTTCCCTCACTTCATCTTCCCTATTTCCCCAATAGAGCATGCAATTTTTCGGACATGCATGTATCTTTTCATAGTTCAAACCGAGTTTGGTGATTGTTTTCTTTGCCTCATGAAATGAACTTGGAATCTTTGCATGTTTAAATGCATCTTGCAAAAGTTCTAAAATCATTGTCATGGCCTTGTCACTCATTCCACATAAGCATTTGATATGATACAACTTCACCAAAAAGGATAACCTTGAATAATTTGTACACCCTTCATACAAGGGTTGTTCTCCATCACTTGCTAATTCATAAAATTCTTTGGCTTCATTCCTTTCTTGAGTGGTGTTTTGCATCACATCCTCATCTCTCTCAAACTCTACATTGGATGCAACCGGTACTTTATTTGCACAATGCCCATCAACACCAAAAGCATCATTAATCATATTTTGAATGGGATCTTCAATGCTTTGAGCTGCATGTAGAGTGTTACTGCATGAGGTGTTATGAATTTCCTTTTTCTCCCCATGATAGGACCAATAAGTATATCCTATTGGAAATGGTGTACATATTAAGTGGTCATATACCACATCCCAAGTCCTCCATTTACCGCACGATGTTTAAAGGCAAAATTAATGAATTCCTTTACCCCTTGCACATACTCATCTGTGTTTCGCGGATTTGTAATCCAGGACTTATCCATTTGCATGAGCTTGGGCAACAAAACACACAATAAGCACGTAATAACTATTATAAATTAAAATAGAAAACCAGTTTTCCTTGTTGAAGAACAATTAAGATCATTGCTTAAGATCATAAAGCAAGTACGGAGGGACAATTAATGCACACATGAAATGAAAGTATGCATGTGACAATTAATGACTATAGACTTAATTGGACTTGAATAATCTCTCAGCTCCAGTTTCTAATGTAAAAGAAATTTTGTTTTTCATATATCAAATTAAAAGCATCAAATAAATAACAACATTGAGCAACCTTATATTAAATTCTTCTAACAACAAGAACGAGAATGAAAATTGAAGAGATTGAAAGCACAAATTTTCTTAAATCTTCTTTACTGATCATTCCACATATCCTCAAGCAAGAATTGTTCTTATATCTTTTCAAACATTGGAGTCACATTCACACGTTCACACTTTAGCTCAATGCTTAAATTCTCATATCACATTCACACAATCTAAAGCAGGGAACAACCAAATAACAAAATAATTCATGATTGGAGTCACGTAAAACACAGGAAGTGAAAGATTGAAATAACTAGAAGCTGATTCCCCCTAAGCAAAAAATTTCAGAAACAACCAATAACCAAATATATATGTGAAATAATTTGTTTCAAAAATAAAAACTAAAAGTAACCCCTAACCTATTGCTGAGATGATGAAGAGAGATGTAAGGTTGCTGAGATGATGAAGATAGATGTAAAGTTGCTGAGATGATGAAGATAGATGTACGTTATTGGTATTGCTGAGACTACCACACCCTAACCTGTTGCAACAAGGAGAACAGAACTTACAAAATTGAAGATGACAACAGATAAGTAAAGCATCATCAATCTTGTCTCAAGAACTGTAAGCTAAATGAATGATCTTAATAACTAGGTGCAAATAACAGAGAACACTCCTTTTTCTACATTATACCCCCTTCCAAACTAGTTTAATAGTAAGTAAAGATTAATTTGAAATAATTGTTCAAGAAGTATACTATCTAAAATAACTAGAATTAGGTATTGCTAGAAATTGAACACACCACAATGCAGGTTATTATGCTGACTACAAATTTGACTCATATAAACAGAACATATGATGTCACAGGTTGGTTTCTTTCAGTAAAACAAAGAATGCAGCTCCACACACGCATTGGAGAAGTGCAGAAAAAGATAAACCAAAATATCTTGGGCACTTCCTACATTCGCCAAAAATACCAAAATAAAAATGGATCAACAAACAACCAATGCTACGAATCTAAAAGTAATATTACTTGAACTTGTAAATGACGCACTAGCAGCAACATCATAGAAATATTATTACTAATGGAAATGCTATATAAATAAAGGAATCCAGGCCTAAATCAAGAGAGCAACAGGTCTGGTTCTGTAGTTACCACAAGAAAATGCAGAAAATTGAAAAAAGATGATGGTTCTAGGCAGTTCTGCAACAATCTGAAGTACAAAGTGATTGTAAAGAAAACAACTGGATAATGTCACTTATCAATAAGGAGATAGAATAAATACCAAAAAGTATAAAAAGGGAAGTCAAAATTGTTAATAAAGAATAAAAACAATCAATAAACTACGAAAGAAACTAGAGTCCATTTTTAGCAAAAGAATATCCGGATAAGAATCTTTCAAATGTTCTTGCAGATGGTATGCAGATGGTATGCAAATGAACAATATTGAATTAAATTGAAAGGGCTTGAACATTATAGAGGGATCCAACTAACTAACATCCCACATTATTCATAACTTCTCACCTGACATATTTTGTTCAGGTTTAAACAGATAGTTGAATTTTTCCTGTTTTTCATCAATTGACACTTAATCCCAAGGTAAGGTAAATACTCTGTGACTAGAGTTTTGAACAAACAAAAATTGTAAAAAGAACAAAGGGTTGTGCACCGGATTGTTTAAAACAAATTGGTGCCATAGCTTTTTATAAGCCAAACATGAGGGGTTCTTCTTTTGATGTTTTGTTTCTTGATGAAGGCTTACTGGTCAAAAAAATAGGGTTTAAATCACTATAGACCTTACAAAAAAGAATTGAAATCAGATTACATAGCCCCAAAAACATGCGAGAAACTATGCACCTAAAATGATAAAGCACATTTACTTCAGCAAATGTAAACAAAGTATAACATATAAAACAGATCCAAATCCATTCCTTTAAAAACAAATAAAATGAAAGCCGTTGCAGTACCTGGAAAATGGAACTGAATTTTCACCAACGTGTTTGGATTAAGAAATACTGAAAAGAAAAATCACCTACAAACTAAATTAGGATGAAACACCATGAAAACCTACCAAGCCCTAACAACAGTACCAACTACCACTAAAGCAAAGGACTTGCAAGAAGTTAAGCAGACAAACACGAATTAGATATATATTCCAAATGTAACAACTAGATATATATTAAACGTGATGTAATAGATATAGATATACTGTTTCTCCAAGTTAAAACTAGGAAAATCGAAGAGAGGAAGAGAAAAACAGAGTTTTTACAAAATTAGCGATTGGGGGTAAGAGATGTAAGGTTGCTGTTAGCGATTGGGGATAAGAGATGAAGAGTGCTACCTGAGATGAAGAGAGGTTTATGTGAATGCCATTGTGATTTTGATGAAACCCTAACTTGAGATGAAGAGAGGTTTCTGAAGCTAAGTGATGAAAGAGCGCTTCTTGAAACCCTAACTTTAAATGAGTGTGGTTTCTGATGAAAGAGTGGTTTCTAAAAATCGCGGGGAACGAAAAAACAACGCGCGCTATGTGATTCGTGTTTTTGAAAATCAGAACCGCCGCGAACGTAATAGAAACTGCCGCCGCTGTTTCCTACTGGAGGCGGTTATAATGAACCGCCGCGGGCATAAAGTGGAGCGACGACGGTTGGGGGTAACCGCCGCCAACTGAGCGTCGCTACTCTTCCCTTTTTGCGTAGTGAATCTAAACAATTCTAATGTAAAACATGAACTTCTTCTAACTTTCTTGAAATGATTGAATCCAAGTCACACGCCCCTCTCACCTAACCTAACATTCTTTGAAATGAAATGAATGAATCCAAGTCACACACCCCTCTCACCTAAGCCATAGGCCGAGAATGATACATGGCCGAGGAAGGTTGTGGTCGAGGCAAGGAATGCTTTCTTGGAGCGCAAGTATTCAATGCACGTGGACACACAAAGTTGGAGCAGGCGTTAAGCTCAACGAACAAAAGACACCGTGGAAATAAGAGTGACTAGGGTTTATCTAGGTCGTGGAGAAATGACTCAGAGTTTCTAGGGATTAGAATTAATTATAGCCATTGATCTTAGTTAATCCAACGGTGAGCAGATGTAGGCTCGGATAGTGGCCAATGAAGGCTCATGTATGTATGTATATATAATAGCACTTTTACATTTCAAGAGACACATCAATCAATCAAACTACTATTTTCCTCGCACTTTACTTTATGTTTTCTTAGCTCATAGATAATCCAAGTCGCTTTGGAATTGTTTGGTACCTAGCTATTTTGAAGAATACTGTGTAATAGTCAACCTAGGAAAAGAATGCAGTACTTTTTAAAACTGCTAACGAGTCACTTTGGAATTGTTTGGTACCTAGCTGCGCTGCGGTAATTGCTGTTGGTAGGTCTCTTGCAATCCGAGTGGAGTGTTGAATGATTCTCGGAGGGGGCACCTGCGATGCCACTCTGACGCTCAAGTCAGTATAGGGAATAAGAGAGTAGTAATATCTAGGAATGAGAATGTCCCTAATTATGGCAATGTGAGCAAGTATTTATAGGGAATCGTGCCCGTTGTGAGCCGTCAGATCGATAGGGTGGATCTGAGCCGTCCAAGTATGAGAGTCGTAAGTGGGCTTGTATATTGTGGACATGGATCAACGTGATTGGGCCTATCCATGTCCAATTGGTGATTGGGCCTCTTGGTCCAGTCCAAAATAGTTGCCCCCCAAGCCGAGATTATTCCGAAGGATGGTCTTGGCTTGAAGAGTTTTTCCTGATGTCGTTCTTTCCGGCTTGTTTGCCTCAGCAAGTCTCTTTCAATCTTTGGTCGCGTCTGTTAGATATATTGTTGCTTTCTTCTTAGTGGTAACTTTCTTGGCTACTATAAATATGTGGACTGTTGTCAATGGAGCCTTTTGTAAATTTTCATTGATCTGTGACCTAAGAAAACTTGCGGAAAAATTTGCTCAGGGGATAAGTGCCTTATGTACGGGACCTCCACCTTCAGCTTCGTGACTTCAGCAATTTGAGAGGTGAGGCGAAGCAAGACGCACCCTTCCCCAGTTCAACGCAGGAGAGCAAAGAGAGGCGATGCGCACCCTTCTCCAGCTCGATGCATGATAGGTGAGGCTAGGCGCACCCTTCTCCATCTCGACGCAGGCGAGGCGAGGTGCAGCCTTCTCCATCTCGACACGGGAGAGGCGATGCGCACCCCAGCTTGACGCAGTAGATCTTGACTTCGCAGAGCCTTAGATTTTCACTTCACAGGTATCGATTTTAACTTTAGATCCTTAAGCGAATGTATTTGAAAAATTTGCTTCTTTGTTTGGATCTTGTGAGTAGAGTTCTTTTTATGTTCGCTTGCCACGCTTTCCTCGTAGCCCTCAAGGACCCTCAGGAGAGGGGCATGGTCGACAAGTTATCTTTCTATGTCAAAATGCTTGTTCTGACTTCCTGCCCCCTTTCCTGCAGGTGGTGTCCGATGCCTAGGACGAAGAAAACTGTTCGAGTTCATGGATCATATCGAGGACCCCTTGCTGCTTTAAGGGAGGCTGGATATTCGATAGTGTTACCAAGTGGCTTCAGTCTCAAGAGGGGGGTGAATTGGGATTTTAAATATTAAGTCCCCTTTAACGATTTGATTGATTTTTCGCGAAGGTTTATGGAACGAATTAACGAGAAACGAAAATTGGAAATAAAGCAGTAAAGAACACAGAGATTTTTATACTGGTTCGATCACCTCCAAGTGACCTATGTCCGGTCCTCACACCCTTGTGAGATTTTCCACTAAACACAACAAAGCTTACAGGTGCTTTGGAATCCTTTACAGACTCAGGCACTCTTCTCCTAGGATACCCCACATATGAAGAGCCCTCAAATCTACCACAACAACAGCAACAATAGATACCCCACCCTTGTTACAATCAACAACCCTAGAGAGATACCCCACTCCCTAGTACAAACAGAAACCCTAGAGAGATACCCCACTCTCTAGTACCAAATACAACGTAAAAACGAATTACAAATTAACAACCAAATACCCCTTAGGAAGGTAGATTACAACAACTTGAAGATCGCCAACCCAACCTAGCCCTTGAGAGAAATCTGCTCTGACAGATGAAAAATACTTGAAGAACAGAGGTGTGTGTGCTAGGGTTTTGTTTTGCATTTCAGCGTAAGCATAGGAATGGGTTGTGTTTTTCTGAGAAGCACTAAGTCCCTATTTATAACTACAAGAAAATCGACGATTTCCGACGACAAAATCCGTCGGAAACGCACTGATTTTCGTCGCAAATTAACGTTTCCGACGGACTTTCCGACGGACAAATTTTCGTCGCAAAATCGCTCGTCGGAAATCGTTTCCGACGGATTTTTTCGTCGCAAATAGTTTCCGACGGACTTTCCGACGAATCTTTTCGTCGCAAACTCTAATGCATTTTCGTCGCAAATCCGTCGCAAATCCATCGGAAATTTTTAAAAAAAATTAAAAAAAAAATTAAATTATACAAAACTGATCTTATTTCAGCATATTTGTTGCAGGCTTGAAGCCACAAGTTAAACATCTAACACTGTAACCAAAACCAATTATTTTTGTAACTAATTGTAACTTTACACAACCAAAACTATCTCAAAACAAAATTGCATATGTTGCATGTATCATCCATGCCAAATTTACATAGACACAACAAAATTGCTATACCAATTTGTACAACTTAATTCTGACCAAATGCTTCTGCAACATCATCCTGATCTTCCTGATCTTCCTCTTCCTCAGTGTCCCAAAGGAAACTAGCATATGTTGCATGTACATGGCTGTCTTCAGGAGAGGATTGTACTGATCTTTCAAAATAGGTAGATGCTCTTTCTTGGTCCTTATGTAACTCCCAAACTAGCTTCCCATACTGTGACAGAACTTCTCCATCGTTTGGATCTGCAAGTCACATATGTTTCTTAATACTAGTAACTCCATTTTCGTTGCAGTATTTAACAAGTAACATCCATTTAAATAATGTACCAAAGTAATCAATTAGTTTCAAAAGAGCATGGAACATATGTTTCTGAACAAAATATTTAGATACAAATTTGCTAATATGTTGAATACCTCTTCAGACTGATCACCAGAAGCAATAGAATCATGTGTGTCTTCAGGTAAATCCATCTCTGTGCAGGTGTTACCAACAGGATTCTCATGCACATCTTCATCTTTATGAATCACATCATTTCGCTGATCATGATTAGCAGAAACATACTCTGACTCCTCCGTTACTGGTAAATTAAATCCATTATTACCAGCGTTATTTTTCGGGATTCCTATACTTCCAAAAATCAGTGAAGGGATGCAGTTATAAGCGTTGTCATCAACGTTATCCTCAAACTTCAGTCTCGGATGGATAAGGGCTCCTTCATCAACACAGATTTCCTTCACAAGATGGTAAGTATTCCCTTGATAATAAACTTCCATTTCTGGTTCATATTCTGTTACAGTCTTATCCACATAGACACCCAACGAATTCTGAAATGCACCGGTTTCTTTCATAGCGGACTTCTTAACTGATTCTTTGTCATTTGGAAACTTCATAAATGACTCCATATCCATGAATTTACAATGTTCTTCTATCCCAAAGCTACCAAAAAATCAAAAATAAATAAACTAGTTAGAGTGAAAATAAATAACATCATGTTATGTTACTGAAAAAAAGAGAGTGTTAAGTGATGACCAAACAGTTAAGAAAGTAACGAATTAAAACGGTGATAGGTGGTGGTACCTTAGAAGACTTATCAAGAGAGCCAGTAAGGAAATGTGAACCATCGGCAGATTTTGCAAGTGATGTTATTGTCTTTTTGTGACCAGCTTCCTCCTTAAGCATTTTTCCAGTCTGCAAGCAGGCAGGCAAACAAAAGAAATGAGAACCATTGACAGATTTAACAATTTTAACAACTCTCTACTCAGTGAAACTCTTTCAACAACTAAGACAAGTTCTTAAGTTTAAGATCTTCATAAGCAACTCTCACTGGAGAGAGCACTTACTATTAGCAAACAGCAGGTAAAACTAGCCTTTCCACTCCCAGTTGCTTGAGATTCTGTTAAAAGAACAATTCAAGTGAGAAAATTGATTAAAATAAATTAACTTCATTAAAATAAAAGATCTTTTGATACAAATCAACTAGCTAAAATGCTACACATTTGTACACTTTTTAGTAACCTTTTCAAGCTCATCCATTAGAATGCGACACATTCCAATTCGACGATACTGAAGTCTGGTACCAACAAGGGGTAATTCAGCTACCTTCCCTCCAAATATCCTACAAAAAGAAATGGCAAGTTAGAGGATCATGAAATATAAACAGCAAACAGTCATACAAAATCTGCTACTTGATTCTTGATGTAGCAGATCCTGCATATGGAATGAAATAAAAGAGTCTCAATAGATACAAACAGTGAAGAGAAGTGTAACATCCCCTAATTAGCTAATTAGATTTAATTAAATTAGCAAGAGGTTGGGCTAATTAATTAGCATAAATTATTAAAGTGTGTGATGTTTGAATTAATAATAAACAATTGTTGTCATACATAACAAAACTAAGGTATTAAGATAGAAATTGTGGGAGCCATAGGAGATAGGAAGGTTAAGTGAGGGGCAAATCAGTCTTCTCCCCCATACCATATATATATGTGATTGTTTCCAGCTGATCAAAGACTCACAACCAGCACCATTCAAACAGAAACTGAGGGGAGAAAGATAGAGAGAGGGCGAGAGAGGGAGGGAGGAAGAGAATGGAAGAAAACCAGCAAAATCTTCATGCATGTAACATCTGAAACCTCCATTCAGTCACATTTCTTCTCCTCTTTCTGCTAATGTAAATTTCAGGGCAAGCATCCTTCCCTTCATCAAACCCCCCAAAATTCGACCTCCAAGCTCCTTAGAACAAAAATGGAGTTTTGGTGCCCCAAATAGCTTGCATGTCACCATAAAACCAGGATACAACCTTGGGAGAAGTCATCTAGTTGGTTTGAATAGTTGGGAGAGAAGTCAGCAACTCTAAGGAGTGAGGATTCGAAGTAGTAGGGGCTGTGCTCAACCGGTTCCGTTTTGAAGTAAAGTAGATTCGATTCGGGGACCGTTCGTGAGATTTCGATTTTTGTGGAAGTCAAGTCGTCATCGTGGTTGTTTATGATTTTCATCACAACACGGTGAGTTCTATAACTCGCTTAGGGAATGTGTTCGTGTTTTCGAGTCTTTACTTTTGAAAATTATTGTCACACGTTTCTGGTATCGAAAGAGTTTTATTGAAAACCGTCTTCCCAAAGCTCATGATTGAACTATGAATTTCTTGATTGATTATTGGGTGTGCTGGATTGGATTGCTATAATATTGTGTTTTAAGGCGTGTTTGAGTTTGGGCCTCGATAGGAAGGGAAGTTGGAATCGGAATGGAACGGAATAACCCTTGAAAAAATCTGTTTTCTGGAAACTGATGGAGCCACACGGATCGTGTGCCTCTGGGCACGGGTCGTGCGCCTCCATCTGATACGACATGAACTGTATTTTTAAAATACGCACGGATCGTGCGCCTAGTAGCACGGGTCGTGCGTAAGTCCCTGAAACTTTCTGTAAATCTGGTAGATAACGCACGGATCGTGCGCTCAGTCGCACGGGTCGTGCGTATCTTCCTGGAAATTTACTGCAAATTGTTCAACTAAGCACGGGTCGTGCGCATATACGCACGGGTCGTGTGAGAACTTCTGACCTTCAATTTCAAAGTACCTTTTTATCCATTCCAAATGATTCCAATCCTCTTCTAATCCATTCCTCATGGTTCCCCAACAATGTAAAGGTATTGATATCATGGTATTGAACATGTTTTATAGAAAACTTGTGTGTTATGAACGTAACGGAAAACCATACTTAGAGAACGCGTGAGAACACAAGTCAAGAAATGTTAACGGACCTTGAGTCCAATCATGCTAAGATAACGAACTTCAAGTTCATCATGTCATGTAAGCTAATTGATTGTAAGTCTATAAAGACATAAAAACTCTCAATTCATGTAAACACAAATCAAGTTACTTTCCCTCGGGGAAAGGTAGATGGTATACCTTGTGTATATCGAGGATGACGATCCTCCAGTCATTAGCATACCTAGTGGAGGGGAGTCATGAATCCAAAGCTAGGACCCTAGCATTATTCGGATAGAATTTCGGATTGGGGTTTCCGTAGATATTGGGCAATCAAGATTGTCTAGCATTATATCTCGGGTTGTGCTAAGTTCATGTTAAAATATGATCCGTAGTCGCTTATTAGGGCTACATCAGGAAAAAGCAGAAATGTAACAAGTAGTCGCTTATTAGGGCTACGAGTTACGAGTAAACATTATGTATTCACGTGGTCGCTTATTAGGGCCACGAGTTCAGATTAAAGTATAAGAAACCGTTAGAGTTGGTCAGGGGTCTCGATAGGACTCACTGAGATAATGTTTATCTCACCCTTCCTATTTGTGGTTTTTACAGAGAAACAGGGGAAGGCCAAGGCAACTAAGCACGGATAGCAGGTGTGACTCGAGGAGTCCGGAAGTTTACATTTCTTGCTTAGGCCCTTGTCCGTTTGTAGTACTTTTGTTATCGGTTGTATAACTATTATGTATAAGTTATAAATCGTTTCCGCTACATTATGTTTTGATTATTGAACACCAGGATTATGTACAAGTCTTAAGTTTGAACTTAAGTATTTTCAGGAAGTTATGAGGTTCGGAGAACCATTTGATATGTATTATCAAAAGTTTTAGATGTGTTCAATATTTCAATAACAGGAAGTTACTCTGATGTATGCCATTTAGTGCATTTCGGTAGTTCTATATATTAGAATTTATCGGGGTGTTACATTATGGTATCAGAGCAGTTCGACCTAGTCGGGCTTAGATCAGTTAGGGTGGTTTTGTCCCTTGAGTAACTCTGCCATTATGCTTCTTATGATGCTAAGAGACATTGAGACTGATCAACTTAATACTTGGTGTATCATTTGCAGAATTATGGCAGGAGGATCAAGGAACGCCCCACCAATCGATCCACATGCTGCTTGGATGCAGAGCATGATGGAAAGACAACAAAAGATGCTGGAAGATATGGTAGCATTGCAGCAGAATGCTCAAGTTCAACCTCAGCAGGCCCCAGAGCCGCAAGTAAACCCCAGGCAAGTTTATTCAGAATTCCTGAAGATGAAGCCATCAGAGTTCAAGGGAGGACCGGTTGTCATGGAAGCCCAGCATTGGCTGGATGATATAGAGAAGATTTTTCTGACTATGCAAGTTACAGACGAGGACAAGTTAAGGTTGGCATCCCATATGCTGAAAGGAGAGGCTCACAACTGGTGGACTAATGTTAAGGCTATGATGGTGACTATGGGTACCCCCCAGACTTGGGAGCATTTCAGGCAAGTGTTTTTGGAGCAGTTCTTTCCAACGGCAATGAGGTTCGAAAAGGAGAATGAGTTTTTAACCCTCACTCAAGGAAGTCTAACGGTGGGTCAGTACTCCGCCAAGTTTGAAGAGTTGTATCAATTCTTCGGTTTAGCTGGTTATGCCCCTAATGACAAGTGGAAGACCGATAGGTACAAGTATGGGTTAAGGGAAGACGTTGCTCAGAGTCTAAGTTCCTTTGCATATACCAATTATGCTGCCATGGTTCAGCAAGCTCACATAGCCGAAAGTGATTTGAAGAGGTTGTATGCCAGTAGAAAAGTATTCAATCAGAGTAAGAAGAATATTGGATCATCCAACAATCAAATGGGTCCTAGGTACAACTCCAACAAAGGGAAACAGATTCAGTCGTCCAATTCGCCAAAGTTTAGTGCATGCTCAAACTGTGGAAGGTACCATCAGGGTAAGTGTCAAGTGGGAACGACTCAGTGCTACTACTGCAAGAAAGAGGGTCATTATGCTGCTAATTGCCCAAAGAAGAGAGGTCAAGAAGAAGGTACTACCACCACTCATGGGAGAGTTTACACCTTGGACGCCCAGAAGGTCACACCGTCAGATAATCTACTAAGGGGTATGGGTTCTCTTTTTAATAACTCCGTTAGTATTTTATATGATTCAGGTGCGACCCATTGTTTTATATCTCAAGTTTGTGTTGAACGGTTGGGACTAGCTTTAACTCCTTTGCCTCAACCAATCTCCATTAAGACTGCTGCTGAAGGTAGTATTCAGACCCAAGCGATATGTGGAAATTGCCTTCTCTCCATTGGAGACAGGAATTTTGTGGTAGACTTCATTTGCTTACCAATGAAGGGCATGGACGTCGTCCTAGGAATGAGTTGGATGACGGCCAACCATGTGACTATAGATTGTTTCCGTCGAACTATCGGTTTCGCCTCCGAGTCAGTGGAGCTACAACCGCCCAATTCTGAAGCTGTTATTTCTTTCACTTCGGCCAGTGATTATCTGTTCCAAGGCGCGGAAGCTTATGTCATGATGCTGTCTGCATCCACTGAGACAGGTCAGGATTTATCTTCTGTGCAAGTCGTTAATGAATTTCTTGATGTGTTTCCCGATGAAGTTCCTTCATTTCCTCCGGACCGTGAAGTGGAATTTTCCATAGAATTGGTTCCAGGCACTGGACCTATTTCTATAGCCCCGTATAGAATGTCGCCGTTAGAGTTAAGGGAATTGAAAGTTCAATTAGAAGAGCTAATTTCCAAGCGGTTTATCCGGCCGAGTGCCTCACCATGGGGTGCTCCAGTGTTGCTTGTCAAGAAGAAGGACGGAAGTATGAGATTGTGTATTGATTACCGTCAGTTGAACAAAGTGACTGTCAAGAATAAGTACCCTCTACCAAGGATTGATGATTTGCTAGATCAGTTGAGGGGAGCTTCTGTGTTTTCAAAGATTGATTTAAGGTCTGGTTATCACCAAATCAGGGTTCGAGCTTTGGACGTCCCGAAGACCGCTTTCCGTACGAGGTATGGACACTATGAATTCGTAGTGATGCCCTTCGGTTTGACCAATGCTCCAGCCGTGTTCATGGATTATATGAATCGGATTTTTAATCCTTATCTGGATCAGTTTGTGGTAGTGTTCATTGATGATATCTTGGTGTTCTCTAAGACGACTGAGGAGCATGCGCAACATCTCCGAATTGTTCTGAACGTACTCCGAGAGAAGAAGTTGTATGCTAAGCCGTCCAAATGTGACTTCTGGATGCCCGAAGTTAAGTTTCTGGGCCATGTGATATCTAGGACTGGTGTGGCAGTGGATCCTAGTAAGATCGAAGCTGTAGTAGACTGGGAGCCACCGTCTACGGTTACCGAGGTAAGAAGTTTCTTGGGATTAGCTGGGTATTATCGAAGATTCATTCAAGGATTTTCCCAGTTGGTTCTTCCACTCACTCGGTTAACTCGCAAGGGTCAACCGTTTGTTTGGGACTCAGCATGTGAAAATTGTTTCACGGAATTGAAGGGTCGTTTGACTTCTGCACCCATCCTGATTCTTCCAGATCCGTCCGTAGGATTCCAAATCTATTGCGACGCCTCTGGTAAGGGTTTGGGATGTGTCCTGATGCAGAATCAACAAGTAGTTGCCCATGCCTCCAGGCAGTTGAAGCCACATGAAGAGAATTACCCGACTCACGATCTAGAGTTGGCAGCAATTGTGTTTGCCCTAAAGATTTGGAGACATTACCTGTATGGGTCTCGTTTCGAAGTCTTTAGTGACCACAAGAGCCTTAAGTATTTGTTTGACCAAAAGGAACTGAACAACAGACAGAGGAGATGGGTAGAATTCTTGAAGGATTACGATTTCGAATTGAAGTACCATCCTGGTAAGGCTAATGTTGTGGCCGATGCTTTAAGCAGAAAATCTATTCATGCTGCAGAGTTGATGATGCACGAGATGTCCTTGTTGGAATCGTTCAGAGACCTTAACTTGAGAGTGAAGTCAAGAAGGGACAGGTTGGTGTTGAGTCACATTCGAATTTCAAGTCCCTTGAGAAATCTAATTCGATCAGCCCAAGAAGGGGATGTGGAGCTACAAGCGCAGAAGAGATTGCCGAGTTACACCGAAGACGGTGATGGCATCATTTGTTTCGATGGTAGAATCTGTGTGCCGAATGATGAGAATGTAAAGAAGCAAGTTCTAGAAGAGGCTCATAAGAGTCAGTTCTCAATACATCCTGGGTCTACCAAGATGTATCGAGATCTGAAGCAATTGTACTGGTGGCCAGGCATGAAAGTTGATATTGCAGAGTTTGTGTCTCGATGCTTGACTTGTCAAAAGGTTAAGATAGAGCACCAGAAGCCAGGTGGCCAGTTACAGCCGTTGAATGTACCTGAATGGAAATGGGAAAGCATATCCATGGATTTTGTCATGGGATTGCCGCGGTCCCAAACCGGAAATGATTCTATTTGGGTAGTGGTGGATCGCCTGACCAAGTCCGCTCATTTTATTCCAGTACGTTCGACTCACAAGGTTGCTAGGTTAGCAGATGAGTATCTTAAGAATATTGTTAAGTTGCATGGAATCCCTACAAGTATCATCTGTGATCGAGATCCCAAGTTTACATCTCGATTTTGGAGAGCATTGAACATGGCGTTGGGAACGAAAGTGTGTGTTAGCACTGCTTACCATCCTCAGACAGACGGGCAGACTGAGAGGACAATCCAGACATTGGAGGATATGTTGAGAGCCTGTGTGCTCGATAGTGGAGGCAGATGGGAGGATCACCTTCCATTGGTGGAATTCTCATACAACAACAGTTATCATTCTAGTATCAGAATGGCTCCATACGAAGCATTGTATGGGAGAAAGTGTAGAACCCCATTGTGTTGGTGGGATGTAGGTGAGCAGAGATTGTTGGGACCGGATTTAGTCCGGGAAACTACGGAGAAGATCCGTCAGATAAGAGAAAGGATGAAAGCCGCGCAGAGTCGGCAAAAGAGTTATGCGGATAAGAGAAGGAGGCCGTTAGAATTCGAAGAAGGAGATCATGTCTTTTTGAAACTTTCTCCAACCATCGGGACCGGTATTGCTTTGCGAGCGAAGAAGCTCAGTCCTCGGTATGTCGGACCTTTCCAGATTGTCGAGCGAGTTGGGCCGGTAGCGTATCGCATTGCATTACCTCCAGAATTGTCCAGATTACATGATGTGTTTCATGTATCGCAGCTAAGGAAATATATTCATGATCCGAATCAACCTTTGAGCCATGAAGCGATTGACATCAGACCAGATTTATCTTATCAACCTACTCCAATCAGGATCATCGAACGTGGCGAGAAAACGCTCCGGACGAGGTCAATTCCTATTGTCAAGGTGCTTTGGGACGGTGCGTCACCCGACGAAGCGACATGGGAAGTAGAGGAGAGCATGCGGGAGAAATATCCGTATTTATTCGAGTAAGGTATGTTTTGTCAATTTTGAGGACAAAATTTCAGAAGTTGGGGTGATTGTAACATCCCCTAATTAGCTAATTAGATTTAATTAAATTAGCAAGAGGTTGGGCTAATTAATTAGCATAAATTATTAAAGTGTGTGATGTTTGAATTAATAATAAACAATTGTTGTCATACATAACCAAACTAAGGTATTAAGATAGAAATTGTGGGAGCCATAGGAGATAGGAAGGTTAAGTGAGGGGCAAATCAGTCTTCTCCCCCATACCATATATATATGTGATTGTTTCCAGCTGATCAAAGACTCACAACCAGCACCATTCAAACAGAAACTGAGGGGAGAAAGATAGAGAGAGGGCGAGAGAGGGAGGGAGGAAGAGAATGGAAGAAAACCAGCAAAATCTTCATGCATGTAACATCTGAAACCTCCATTCAGTCACATTTCTTCTCCTCTTTCTGCTAATGTAAATTTCAGGGCAAGCATCCTTCCCTTCATCAAACCCCCCAAAATTCGACCTCCAAGCTCCTTAGAACAAAAATGGAGTTTTGGTGCCCCAAATAGCTTGCATGTCACCATAAAACCAGGATACAACCTTGGGAGAAGTCATCTAGTTGGTTTGAATAGTTGGGAGAGAAGTCAGCAACTCTAAGGAGTGAGGATTCGAAGTAGTAGGGGCTGTGCTCAACCGGTTCCGTTTTGAAGTAAAGTAGATTCGATTCGGGGACCGTTCGTGAGATTTCGATTTTTGTGGAAGTCAAGTCGTCATCGTGGTTGTTTGTGATTTTCATCACAACACGGTGAGTTCTATAACTCGCTTAGGGAATGTGTTCGTGTTTTCGAGTCTTTACTTTTGAAAATTATTGTCACACGTTTCTGGTATCGAAAGAGTTTTATTGAAAACCGTCTTCCCAAAGCTCATGATTGAACTATGAATTTCTTGATTGATTATTGGGTGTGCTGGATTGGATTGCTATAATATTGTGTTTTAAGGCGTGTTTGAGTTTGGGCCTCGATAGGAAGGGAAGTTGGAATCGGAATGGAACGGAATAACCCTTGAAAAAATCTGTTTTCTGGAAACTGATGGAGCCACACGGATCGTGTGCCTCTGGGCACGGGTCGTGCGCCTCCATCTGATACGACATGAACTGTATTTTTAAAATACGCACGGATCGTGCGCCTAGTAGCACGGGTCGTGCGTAAGTCCCTGAAACTTTCTGTAAATCTGGTAGATAACGCACGGATCGTGCGCTCAGTCGCACGGGTCGTGCGTATCTTCCTGGAAATTTACTGCAAATTGTTCAACTAAGCACGGGTCGTGCGCATATACGCACGGGTCGTGTGAGAACTTCTGACCTTCAATTTCAAAGTACCTTTTTATCCATTCCAAATGATTCCAATCCTCTTCTAATCCATTCCTCATGGTTCCCCAACAATGTAAAGGTATTGATATCATGGTATTGAACATGTTTTATAGAAAACTTGTGTGTTATGAACGTAACGGAAAACCATACTTAGAGAACGCGTGAGAACACAAGTCAAGAAATGTTAACGGACCTTGAGTCCAATCATGCTAAGATAACGAACTTCAAGTTCATCATGTCATGTAAGCTAATTGATTGTAAGTCTATAAAGACATAAAAACTCTCAATTCATGTAAACACAAATCAAGTTACTTTCCCTCGGGGAAAGGTAGATGGTATACCTTGTGTATATCGAGGATGACGATCCTCCAGTCATTAGCATACCTAGTGGAGGGGAGTCATGAATCCAAAGCTAGGACCCTAGCATTATTCGGATAGAATTTCGGATTGGGGTTTCCGTAGATATTGGGCAATCAAGATTGTCTAGCATTATATCTCGGGTTGTGCTAAGTTCATGTTAAAATATGATCCGTAGTCGCTTATTAGGGCTACATCAGGAAAAAGCAGAAATGTAACAAGTAGTCGCTTATTAGGGCTACGAGTTACGAGTAAACATTATGTATTCACGTGGTCGCTTATTAGGGCCACGAGTTCAGATTAAAGTATAAGAAACCGTTAGAGTTGGTCAGGGGTCTCGATAGGACTCACTGAGATAATGTTTATCTCACCCTTCCTATTTGTGGTTTTTACAGAGAAACAGGGGAAGGCCAAGGCAACTAAGCACGGATAGCAGGTGTGACTCGAGGAGTCCGGAAGTTTACATTTCTTGCTTAGGCCCTTGTCCGTTTGTAGTACTTTTGTTATCGGTTGTATAACTATTATGTATAAGTTATAAATCGTTTCCGCTACATTATGTTTTGATTATTGAACACCAGGATTATGTACAAGTCTTAAGTTTGAACTTAAGTATTTTCAGGAAGTTATGAGGTTCGGAGAACCATTTGATATGTATTATCAAAAGTTTTAGATGTGTTCAATATTTCAATAACAGGAAGTTACTCTGATGTATGCCATTTAGTGCATTTCGGTAGTTCTATATATTAGAATTTATCGGGGTGTTACAAGAAGAATAACCAACTGCATGATATAAGTGAAGTTAGAGCACACTGGGAGTGAAAGTGGGGACAAACCTCCAGTAGAGGTTTTGACAATGAAGCCTTCTCAATCCCACCCACTAGAATCTCTCTAGCCTTTTCTGCATTTCCAGAAGCCTAATGACAAAATGAAAAAGAATTCAAAAACAAAACAAGACAATTTTCACAAATCTAGCAAAGCAAATGGACATATAAAACTGTTAAAAGAAATAAGAAGGGATCCTTATGCATCTTGTAAAAATATCATTATCATTTAGCAGAATTCAGACAGCTCAACAAAAAAGAAGTAGCTAAGAATATTTTCAGTTTGCACACAAATATGCTAACGAACCTACCAAATAAACAAATCGAGAATATTGAGCAAACAGCATTGGCAATGTTTGTGAATGTTCTTTTCCTTTCTCAATAGCAATGACCTGCTCGTACAAAGAGTAGGCGTCGTCCAACTTACCCTGTAATATCATGTATGGAAAAGCTGTAAACAATTTAAACCAAAATTAAGTCACAATCTATTAACACTTTTGTAAGTCGGCATACCAATCTATATTCCATATTGGCATGCCTGATTATTGCTTCCAGAAGACCTGGAGAAATTTCAGTATGCACAAGTTGATATGCAGCTCTAGCACCAGCTATATCTCCAGCTTGCTCCTTGAACCGAGCACAAAAAAGATGTATCTCAGGTTTTCTCTGCATAATGACCAACAAAAAATGATAAAGCTACAACTCTCACCACAAGAAATGTGAATTATGCTAATTATGATATATTGAAGTTAAGTAAAATCAACTTTAACAAGTGGCTAGTACTTGAGTACATTAGATATCCCTTTCACTTACAAGCCAAAAAACTTGACAGATGAAGTTGCAATTAGAAGCATGCAGTTCTGTTTAGCAGTCAGTATCATGAAGAAGATCAACAAGCAATTGTTGATCTTTGATCAACAATTGACGGTTGATCTTTAGTTATATTACAATGTAATATAACTAAAAAAAAATCTGTTAAGAGAGTGGCATCAAAATCATCAACCATGACAATTAGGAATGCACAAAAACATATGATAGTACATGTATCAACTGAAGAAAAAATAAGTATTGTGAAGGGGAGAGCCAGTTAGAGAAAACACCTGATCAAAGTCCACAAGAAGAAGCTTGCCAATCCCTGCCCTCAAGAGCATAGAAGCAGCATGACTGCCAACCCCTCCAAGACCAATGACCACGACATATGATGCAGTCACTTTCTGTTGAGATTCAAAGCCAAAAAATTGAATGTTCCTAGTTACATGGAAACATTCCATCCCAAAAAGTTTGATTAGTAGAAACCCAAGAAAAGATAGATATAATAATTATTAGCTATAAGCAGAAAGGCAATATATATTAATTTATCCATCAACGCTGAAATTGTCCTCCACAAACAAAGGGGCTTTTAATATCAAATAGAAATAAGATTGCATGTACTTAGAGCACATTTTACTAAATAATTCAACACTACATGGCAAAAAAAAACATATACGTTGAAAAATAACTTGTGCAGCGAAAATGTCAAATTAATCGACAATAATTTGTGATACCTAGACAGCTGTTCTGAAACAATCTCATTATTCAGAATATCTTCAGTGACCACCTTATCACTCTTCTTTCCAGAAATAGTGCATCCTTCAACACCTATATGAGACACAAAGTTCAACAGTTATTAGGATACAGAGAACATCAATCTCTATGATGTGAAAATAGAGTTTAGGCAACACTCTGATCAGTGATCAGTTATGTACAACAAGTTGCTTATAATTGACAGCACATTAACGGAAGGGTTCAGCATAACACATATTCAAGTTCACCTGCAATACTTGACAACCCTAAGACCCAAATATTAACCTTCAAAAATGTCAGCATTTAAAATTGAATCATTGACGACCTACAGTATACAAATTGTATTGATTTTAGGTAAAAACTGACGGTGGTACCTAAGAGAAGAAAACACACAAGCAAAAAAAACAGAAAAAGAAGGAATTGACGGTGATACCTTTGATGAAACCTTGAAGAAGCACCACGCCTTGAAGAAATGAAAGGCACGAAGCCTTGAAGAAGCATGATTCGAGCTTCAGAGACGAGTTTGAAGGTGAGAGATGATTTTGAGGGTGAGAGGATGAGAGGCGATTTCGAGGGTGAGAGGGTGAGATGACGAGTTTGAAGATCAGAGCACGTCGAAGAAGAAAGTGAAAGGGTTTAGGGTTTGACATGAGATTGAGTGAGAGGAACGATGGTTCCGGAGGTGAGAGTGAGGGAGGAGTCGCGGTGGAGAGGAGAGGAGTGACAGTGGTGGCGAGAGAATGAGGGTGAGGGGGTGGTGGCGACAGAGAGAGGGCGCGCTAGGGGGAGAGATTGAGAGTGAGACGGTACTGTGACTGACTGCTGAGTGAGGGAAAGAGTTGTCCTGAGGGAGACAACGAGACCGAGGCTGAATTTTAATTTGTGTTTTGTTATTTGCGACGAACTTTAACCCGTTTCCGACGGATATATCCGTCAAAACATAGCGACGAGATACAATTCCGTCGGAAACCTCAGCGGGAATTTGTGCGCCTTTTTTTTTAACAGTTGTGACGGTCATTTTGGTCGCAAATCCGTCGCAATTTGCGACGGAAAGTTTTTCGTCGGAAATGTTCACAGGAAATAAGCTTTATTCTTGTAGTATAGACTTAGGAGAAATATGACCGTTGAATGATTTTATGAATCGATTAATTACTTGAAAAGCATAGGATAGTGAATCGATTCTTGTCTTGGAAAATAGGAATGAGTGATCGATTGTTTGCTTTTAAAGAGTAAGTATGAATCGATTAATAGCTTGAAAATATGACCGTTTAGGCTTTTAAAAAGAAGAAAATCGATTTAAGGCTTAGGTGCATGAGGTGATGAATCGATTCTTGGCTTAAAATAGTATAGTTGATGAATCGATTCATTGCTTGATTTAAGTGAGATGCAAATCGATTTATAGCTTTGGAAACAGGAAGGAAATCGATTTTGCACTTTAAAAATAGAGTAGGAAATCGATTTTGGGCTTATGAGAAATAATAGAAATCGATTCTTGGCTTTAGTAAATGAGTCATGAATCGATTTTTATCCTTTGCACAAGGTTGGAAATCGATTCTTGGCTTTAGGAAGGAAGTCATGAATCGATTTCTAACTTTCAAAAAATAGTTTTTATGTTACGTGCCTTACCTATGTGCATGCATGCATTTTGAAAAACTGTGAAGGCTTTGGAAACTGTGAGATGAGCCGACCCTTAGAAGCGGCTTACAATATATCCTAGGACACAACCCAAACCCTAGAGACTACCCTTACTTCTTGAGTCTTGTTTGTGCCTTGGATTTCCACTTGGTCATTTACCGCTTTGAACACATCATCAAAACCTAACCTGCTTGTCATTTTGACTTCGAACGCATCATCATCAAAACCTAACCTGCAAAAGCAATATAACCACATTCTTCCCCTTTTTGATGATGACAAAACTTTACTCATCTCTGGGTGGGATGTTAGTTCATCAAACAAAATACTGCATAAAATATGACTGGACTCCCCCTCACTTGATGCTCCCCCTATCTCAATGATTAGATGCAAAATGACAATTCTATATCAATCCATTATGCATAAACGTCCAGTATACTTCTCCCCCTTTTTGTCATGATCAAAAGGGTGACGATGAGATATAGTTTGTGAATCAAAGAACAACTTTAGCATCAAATTTCCCTAGGTTATCTTTTCCATTGTTTAAAACAAAGCATTTGCATCCAAAAGTGTGTAAGTGTGCAATGTTTGGTTTTGTTATTTTTTTTGAAGAATAATGTGTAATAGTCAACCTAGGAAAAGAATGCAGTACTTTTTAAAACTGGATAATGCTAACGAGTCACTTTGGAATTGTTCGGTACCTAGCAACGCTGCGGTGACTGTTGTTGGTAGGTCTCTTGCAATCCGAGCGGAGTGTTGAATGAATCTCGGAGGGGAACCCGCGATGCCACTCTGACACCCAAGTCAGTATAGGGAATAAGAGAGTAGTATATCTAGGAATGAGAATGTCCCTAATTATGGCAATCTGGGCCAGTATTTATAGGGAATCGTGCCTATTGTGAGTCGTCGGATCGATATAGTGGATCTGAGTCATCCAAGTATGAGAGTCATAAGTGGGCCTGTATATTGTGGATAGGGATCAACATGATTGGGCCTATCCATGTCCAATTGCTGATTGGGCCTCTTGGTCCAGTCCAGAACACTTTCCCCCCAAGCCTTGATTATTCCGGAGGATGGTCTTGGCTTGAAGAGTTTTTTCTGATGTCGTTCTTGCTGGCTTGTCTGCCTCAGGAAGTCGCTTTCAATATTTGGCCGCGTCTGTTAGATATATTGTTGCTTTCTTCTTAGTGGTAACTTACCTGACTACTATAAATATGTGGACTGTTGTCAATTGAGCCTTCTGTAAATTTTCATTGATCCGTGACTTAAGAAAACTTGCGGCAAAATTTGCTTGGGTGATAAGTGCCTTACGTACGGGACCTCCACCTTCAACTTCCTGACTTCAGCAATTTGAGAGGTTAGGCGAAGCAAGGCGCACCCTTCCCTAGTTCAACGCAGGAGAGCAAAGAGAGGTGAGGCGCACCCTTCTCCAGCTCGACTTGGGAGAGGTGACGCGAGGCGCACCCTTCTCCATCTCGACGCATGCGAGGTGAGGCGCACCCTTCTCCATCTCGACACAGGAGAGGCGAGGCGCACCCCAGCTTGACGCAATTGATCTTGATTTCGCAGAGCCTTAGATTTTCACTTTGCAGGTATCGATTTTATGTTCATATCTTTAGGCGAATGTATTTGAAATATTTGCTTCTTTGTTTGGATCTTGTGAGTAGAGTTGTTTTTATGTGCGCTTGCCACGCTTTCCTCGTAGCCCACAAGAAACCTCAAGAGAGGGGGATGGTCGACAAGTTATCTTTCTATCTCAAAATGATTGTTCTGACTTCCTGCTCCCTGTCTTGCAGGTCGTGTCCGATGCCTAGGACGAAGAAAACTGCTCGAGTCCATGGATCATATAGAGGACCCCTTGCTGCTTTGAGGGAGCCTGGATATTCGATAGGTGGTCCATCACAAGGACCTGGTAAGTCGGAGTCCGTGGAGTCTGAGGCGCCTCATATGGCTATCTCTTCCACACCTGGGGACTCTGATCGCCCATCTGATCTTGAGGTTGTAGAGATAGATGGAAATGACTATGATTGGGTAGCACGATCTGTTTCGTGTACCAGGAGCATCTATGCCCCTGGATGCAACATTCCCGGCTTGCAGAAGTTGATTGGAACTGATTGGAGGATGGAGGGAGTTGATGCGGACGACAGGGTTTGTCGTGCTCCCGATGGCCTGAAGTTTATGATGTATCACTGTCTCTTTTTCAAGGTGGGGATTTCGCCATTTCCTCCTTTGAGTCAGTGTGCTGTGGATAGTCTTGGAGAGTTTGATGGTGAGGGGACCTTGATTAGGGAGAAATTTCATCTTGGCTGGTCTAATTGGGATGCTACACGAGTTTGTGCCTCGTGCACCATTCCTTCTAGCCTACTATTGGATGCGGAGCGTAGAACTTTGGACATGCTTAAATTCATAGTTGGAAATTTGTCCTCCGAGCCCAAACTTTTTCAGTGTAGTGTGTTAGTTAAAGCTAAGACCATGGAGGATGTTAAGAAGATGTTGGGTATCTTGCTTGTTTGTCTATGTCTTTTCTCTCCGATACTTTGTTTTCTGTTAACCCGTTTTGTGGCATTTTCTTTTCTTTTTTTGCAGACAACATGGTTGCTCCACTTTCCTTTGATGACTTGGTGTCGATGGCTGGGAGGGCGACCGCTCCTGGTGTAGAGTCGAGGGCGTCTAGCCCCGTCCCTGCTTCTACAGCTACATCTACTCGCCCTCCATCAGGGGGTCGCGTCAACTCGGGGCGCCCTCTAGGGCTCTTAAAGATTCTCCTCAAGTTGCGTCGGTTTACAAAACGGCGGGGCAAAAGAAATCCAGAAGCCATTGATGCTCCTCCTAAGTCTTCTGGAAAGCACAAACGTCGATATCGATGTTGGTGATGTGGTTAGAGATTTCTCTTCTGCTGATCGTGAGGAATTTTTTGAAGGACCCCTTTTCTCTTGCCACACATATGCTCAAGCTCGGGTCGGATTTGTATACCTCGTGGCAGGCCAAAGTCGGGGGTAGTGAGCTGGGTAATCCTCGTGGATCTACCATTTTATTGTCAAGTATTTTATGACTTGCTTTGACCATTGTGATTTCTTTTTATGCAGGAATGCGAGAGGAGCGAGACCGTCCCGTGTCGAGGGCCGGAAGCTGCAGAAGCATCTTGGTGAGGCTAAGGAGATCATTTCACGTCTTCGAAAGGATCGGGCTGATGCCTTTTCTTAGAGGGAAAAGGCCCTTACTGCGAGGGATGAGAATATGAGGAGAGTTCAAGAACTACAAAGTCACCATGGAGAGGTGAGGTTGGATCTGGAGGGGGTAACGAAAAGTAGGGATGATGCGGAGGAGCAGGTGAAAACTGTGGCTTCTCTGACTTTGGACTATACTTATGGCGCTTATCAGAAGGCTTTAGCTCATGTTTGCTGCTTGTATCCTGACGCTGTGCTGGAGCCGAACGTCTTTCAATTCAAGCACGAGGTTCTTGATGGGAAGATTGTGAGCTATCATCCCAACAAGATTGACTTCGATGTCATTTCTCCGCTTCCTTGAACGCCTTATTGTTTCTCTTATGATTTGGCTATGTATTTTTCTATTCTCGTACTTGTTGGATTTTGGTGGAACTTCGACTTGTTTCGGATCCATCTTTCGCCGTTAGCGTGTAATTTAATGATCCAAATATTTCTCTCGTAACTTATCGCTTTTTCTGCGTTACTTTTATCACCGACGTTTATCTTACATAATCTTCTGCACTACCGTGCCTGAATTAACTATCCATCTTGTTTGATTGGGCCAACCGTTAGGTCTTGGCTAGCGTGATTCGAAGGGGTACCGGGCTCAAAGTATGCCTCTTGTATTTTTCGAGAGTGTTAAGGTACGCCCTGTGTAACACCCCCTTTAATAACTATAAATAAACACGCAATTATCAGAGTACCACGAGGGCGTCGCATTTTTTTAACACATAAAAACTCCAAAGTTACTTTAAAATAAATCCTTACAACAAATACAAGAAAACTCCAAGCAGCGGAATCACAAAATCATTTAACATCTCCAAAATAAACAAGACATCAAGTCGAACTCCAAAAATAAATAGGCATTAAGCCAAAACTCCCAAAACGACAGAACCAGTTCGCAAAACGAAAACTAAACCCCGCCCCGGTGTTACACATCAGAGCTGACTCGGACTCAACGAGAAGGAAAGTACACCTAATAGATCCTCCACGGGCGCTAACGATCACCTGCAGCGTTGCCACAATAGAGCAACATTCCAAGCAGAAGGGGTGAGTTTAACAGAAATAATAAGCACATGACAGCAGTACATAAGCAGCAGGCACAACACGGCAAACACGTATATACCATATCACACAACAGCACAAGATTCATATCTCTATCAGACATAAAACGCCAACCACAATAGTTATGCACACGTGGACCATGAAGGAATGTATGGAATGCAACCCCTCCGGGCATATGCATGCGGTACCGATCTCGTAAAGGCCGCGACGGGCGCAACTCGTAATAAACCTCGTGTTGTAGCATCACAGCTACCTCGTAGGAATGCATATGACAATGCGACTCATGACTCATGCGCCAATTACACCAACTCAAAGCATTCAATTAATAAATACTATATCACCATATCTCGTTATAAATCATTTCATAAAAATACCACGTGTTGTAGCATCACAGCTACCTCGTCACCTAACCACAACAAAGCACGTAACAAATACTATGCCACATTAACAACTATCTCGTGTTGTGGCATCACAGCTACCTCGTAATTTCTCACCAATAAATATTTCAGCTCATCAATAAATATTCAGCTCATCCGATAATATTCACCACCACAGACACATAAAATCGAGACAGCAACCTCTTAAAATACAGTAACAGCACTAAGGAAAAAGAAATAGGAAAACAGTCCCTTTAAATTTACGAAAACGGCACCAGTAAATTCCAGAAAACAGCACCTATGAACTTAAGAAAACAGCATCTTTAAATTGAAGAAAACTACACCTTTAAACTCAAGAAACATCATCTTTTAGTTTAAGGAAACAGCACTTTAAATTGTGATAACAGCAGCTCATGATTTACAGAAACAGCAACAAATCAGCACATTTTATTTATGGAAAACAGCAACCTTTTATGCGCTATGGACAGCAGCAAAATACGATACCCCAACAGCATTTTATTTATAAAACAGCAACAAAACAACACATTTTATAACATAAGAACAGCATCTCATTTTCTGTACAACGGCACAAATTTATTTTTATAAAGCAGCAGCTCATATACTAAATAAAAACAGCAAGACAGCAACATTTATTTTTATAAAACAGCAGCTCCTACAACAGTTAAAAACAGCATGACAGCAACATTTATTTTTATAAAAACAGCAGCTCATATAACAGTTAAAAACAGCATGACAGCAACATTTATTTCTATAAAAACAACAGCTCTTATAACAATTAAAAACAGCATGACAGCAACATTTATTTTTATAAAAACAACAGCTCTTATAACAATTAAAAACAGCATGACAGCAACATTTATTTTTAGGCTAAATATATATTTTGACCCTTTATCTTTGGGGTTGTGGTCACTTTGGCCCTTTATCTTTTTTTTTTCTCATTTTAGACCCTCATATTTTTTTTGTGTGTCATTTTGGCCCCTGCCGTTATCATTTTGGTCCCTTATGTTTTTAATTGATTTCATTTTAGTCCCTTATGTTTTTAATTGATTTCATTTTGGGCCCTTATGTTTTTAATTGATTTCATTTTCGTCCTTAAAAATTTGCCTAAAAAAACATAAACATAACGGCAGGGGCCAAAATGACACACACAAAAAACATGAGGGTCTAAAATGAGAAAAAAAAAGATAAATGGCCAAAATGACCACAACCCCAAAGATAAAGGGCCAAAATATATATTTAGCCTTATTTTTATAAAAACAGCAGCTCTTATAACAATTAAAAACAACATGACAGCAACATTTATTTTTATAAAAACAGCAACAGCACCTTATTTTTTTTTAAGAAAACAGCAACAGCACCTTATTTCTCAAGAAAACAGCAACAGCACCTTTTTTTTTTTTAAGAAAACAGCAACAGCACCTTATTTATTAAGAAAACAGCAACAGCATACCAAACACACCATTCTTCACATCTCATGCACACAATCCCACATTTCTCAATTTATTCACAAACTTATTGTATTTATTCACACAATCATAAACCAACAATTTGACTACAACATAAACCTCAAATACTCAAATAAATTATAGCACCACATAGTTCACATCCTAATTAAGTCTCAATCACTCCATCACATATTCTCATCATCACATAACATGAAATCGACCCTAAAGCTCATCAATTCACCCAACTTAATATTCGATTTTCTTATCTCATATAACAACCACAATACAATTGATTTTACAAGCCCTCACTACCCATACACCCATCATAAACCCATTATCAACGTTAAACCCACCCTTACCTCAAGAATTGATTGAAGATGAGAACCCCTTTCACCAATCACCAAGAAGCACAGCAGCAAGCCTTGCGATTTCTCCCTCCCATTCGCGAAAGTCCCCTTCTCTCCTTCTCCTTCACGTCGTGCTCCCCCTTTCTTTCAGTTTCTACGTTTCTCTCTTTTTTTTCTAAAATTTCGCTAATGATCACTAAGACCCTAGGTTTTGCTTCACCTAAGCGCCTAGGTTAGTGGATTTGGGCCATGGGCCTTCCTCCACATCGTAAGCCCGATTTAGTTAATTACGTGCCGCCACTCCCCGATTAACATGGAACACCTTATTATCATTTTTAATAAAATACACCAATAAAATAAATACCTAAATATTTAATTAAATAATTAATTAAATACTTAGCCAATTGTTTTTGGGGCGTTACAACTCTCCCCCACTTAGTATATTTTCGTCCTCGAAAATCTAACCAATATGAATATAGTAATGCTCTAACCAGTTCGTACCCAAAGGTTACCTCTAATCCACCCAACGGCAAACCAATAAAATTCACAACAAAGTCTTCGTCGAAAATCGACAAGCGACACCAAAAAGAAAACACACCAGGCGACACATTACAGTTATAGCAGGTAATACAGGACTTAAACGTTTCGCAGCATGCAACAATAACAAAACAATAAGTAGCGTCGGTATTAACAATAGATTCTAGCGGAACACCTTTAACGAGACACGTACCTCTAATACTACCATCATTCCTCCGTAGGCTCAGCACCTGCCAGAACAAACACTTTTCCAGAAGACCTTTCTTTCTTTGGTTTCGGACACTGGGCACTGATGTGTCCTCCTTCACCGCAGTTGAAACAGAGTGTATCCTTACGATCACAGTTAGTTTCCATATGGCCCTCTTTCCCGCATTTGTAGCACCTTTTCACATCACCCGAACAGTCTGGGCGCTTATGACCAGCCTTCCCACACTTGTAACATACCACACTAGCAGCAGCATCTCCCCCACTTAGTTTCTTGCCCTCCGCAGCTTTCTGATTACCTCCATCCATTGGAATCTCATGCGGCTTCCCGCGACTCGGTAAACTCTTCTGCTTTTCTCTCATAACTCTTGAATGAGCATTATTGTCTTCTTCGAAGATTCTGCAACTATCCACTAACTCAGCGAACACCCGGATTTTCTGGTACCCTATCGCTTTCTTAATATCCGCTCGCAACCTATTCTCGAACTTGATACACTTCGAGAACTCAGCACCAGCACCATCATAGTGAGGATAGAACTTCGATAGTTCGGTGAACTTTGCAGCATACTCAGTCACCGGCATACTACCCTGCTTCAATTCCAGGAATTCAATCTCTTTCTTCCCACGGACATCTTCCGGAAAATATTTCCTCAGGAACTCTCTGCTGAACACCCCCCAGGTAATCTCCTCCTGTGCAGTCTCTAGCCTCTGCCTAGCTTCCAACCACCAATCATCAGCTTCTTCTGCCAGCATGTGAGTACCATACCTCACCTTCTGAGCGTCATTACAGTCCATTACACGGAAGATCCTTTCAACTTCCTTCAGCCACGCTAGCGCACCATCTGGGTCGTACTTGCCCTTGAACACCGGCGGGTTCTCCCTCTGAAACGTCGCCAAGCTCCTAGTCCCAGCATTCTCACCAGTACCTTGCTGAGTCTGCACAGCCTGAGCCATAGCAGCTAACGCGGCAGCGATCGCAGTATTGTTCCTTCCAGCCATTTCACGTACTTGCTACAAGACAAACAACAGTCAGAATAAAAATACAACAGTTGGTCGTACACCGACACAACGACTCGACGACTTGGCCGGACGAACCGAACTGCTCTGATACCACTAATGTAACACCCCCTTTAATAACTATAAATAAACGCGCAATTATCAGAGTACCACGAGGGCGTCGCATTTTTTTTAACACATAAAAACTCCAAAGTTACTTTAAAATAAATCCTTACAACAAATACAAGAAAACTCCAAGCAGCGGAATCACAAAATCATTTAACATCTCCAAAATAAACAAGACATCAAGTCGAACTCCAAAAATAAATAGGCATTAAGCCAAAACTCCCAAAACGACAGAACCAGTTCGCAAAACGAAAACTAAACCCCGCCCCAGTGTTACACATCAGAGCTGACTCGGACTCAATGAGAAGGAAAGTACACCTAATAGATCCTCCACGGGCGCTAACGATCACCTGCAGCGTTGCCACAATAGAGCAACATTCCAAGCAGAAGGTGTGAGTTTAACAGAAATAATAAGCACATGACAGCAGTACATAAGCAGCAGGCACAACACGGCAAACACGTATATACCATATCACACAACAGCACAAGATTCATATCTCTATCAGACATAAAACGCCAACCACAATAGTTATGCACACGTGGACCATGAAGGAATGTATGGAATGCAACCCCTCCTGGCATATGCATGCGGTACCGATCTCGTAAAGGCCGCGACGGGCGCAACTCGTAATAAACCTCGTGTTGTAGCATCACAGCTACCTCGTAGGAATGCATATGACAATGCGACTCATGACTCATGCGCCAATTACACCAACTCAAAGCATTCAATTAATAAATACTATATCACCATATCTCTTTATAAATCATTTCATAAAAATACCACGTGTTGTAGCATCACAGCTACCTCGTCACCTAACCACAACAATGCACGTAACAAATACTATGCCACATTAACAACTATCTCGTGTTGTAGCATCACAGCTACCTCGCAATTTCTCACCAATAAATATTTCAGCTCATCAATAAATATTCAACTCATCCGATAATATTCACCACCACAGACACATAAAATCGAGACAGCAACCTCTTAAAATACAGTAACAGCACTAAGGAAAAAGAAATAGGAAAACAGCCCCTTTAAATTTACGAAAACGGCACCTGTAAATTCCAGAAAACAGCACCTATGAACTTAAGAAAACAGCATCTTTAAATTGAAGAAAACTACACCTTTAAACTCAAGAAACAACATCTTTTAGTTTAAGGAAACAGCACTTTAAATTGTGAAAACAGCAGCTCACGATTTACAGAAACAGCAACAAATCAGCACATTTTATTTATGGAAAACAGCAACCTTTTATGCACTATGGACAGCAGCAAAATACGATACCCCAGCAGCATTTTATTTATAAAACAGCAACAAAACAGCACATTTTATAACATAAGAACAGCATCTCATTTTCTGTACAACGGCCCAAATTTATTTTTATAAAGCAGCAGCTCATATACTAAATAAAAACAACAAGACAGCAACATTTATTTTTATAAAACAGCAGCTCCTACAACAATTAAAAACAGCATGACAACAACATTTATTTTTATAAAAACAGCAGCTCATATAACAGTTAAAAACAGCATGACAGCAACATTTATTTTTATAAAAACAGCAGCTCTTATAACAATTAAAAACAGCATGACAGCAACATTTATTTTTATAAAAACAGCAGCTCTTATAACAATTAAAAACAGCATGACAGCAACATTTATTTTTATAAAAACAGCAGCTCTTATAACAATTAAAAACAGCATGGCAACATTTATTTTTCTAAAAACAGCAGCTCTTATAACAATTAAAAACAGCATGACAGCAACATTTATTTTTATAAAAACAGCAACAGCACCTTATTTTTTTTAAGAAAACAGCAACAGCACCTTATTTTTCAAGAAAACAGCAACAACACCTTTTTTTTTTTTTAAGAAAACAGCAACAGCACCTTATTTATTAAGAAAACAGCAACAACATACCAAACACACCATTCTTCACATCTCAAGCACACAATCCCACATTTCTCAATTTATTCACAAACTTATTGTATTTATTCACACAATCATAAACCAACAATTTGACTACAACATAAACCTCAAATACTCAAATAAATTATAGCACCACATAGTTCACATCCTAATTAAGTCTCAATCACTCCATCACATATTCTCATCATCACATAACATGAAATCGACCCTAAAGCTCATCAATTCACCCAACTTAATATTCGATTTTCTTATCTCATATAACAACCACAATACAATTGATTTTACAAGCCCTCACTACCCATACACCCATCATAAACCCATTATCAACGTTAAACCCACCCTTACCTCAAGAATTGATTGAAGGTGAGAACCCCTTTCACCAATCACCAAGAACCACAGCAGCAAGCCTTGCGATTTCTCCCTCCAATTCGCGAAAGTCCCCTTCTCTCCTTCTCCTTCACGTCGTGCTCCCCCTTTCTTTCAGTTTCTACGTTTCTCTCTTTTTTTTCTAAAATTTCGCTAATGATCACTAAGACCCTAGGTTTTGCTTCACCTAAGCGCCTAGGTTAGTGGATTTGGGCCATGGGCCTTCCTCCACATCGTAAGCCCGATTTAGTTAATTACGTGCCGCCACCCCCCGATTAACATGGAACACCTTATTATCATTTTTAATAAAATACACCAATAAAATAAATACCTAAATATTTAATTAAATAATTAATTAAATACTTAGCCAATTGTTTTTGGGGCGTTACACCCTGGGGACAGTTTACCAGGTCCCATCCTGATTATAACTCGTCCTTCAGGGGTTGCGACACTTTCATAGTCGCTTCGACGTGGCGAGCCAACTGGCTCATGCCTCGGTTTATAGGGAAGCGCAAACAATCGTAGCATCGATCTCATGTCGCCCCTTTCTACCATCAGGCTTAGTCATGATGCTCCCTGCTATTACCTCGGGGTTTGATTTGTTTGGCTTGCCGCGCGTGAAACTTATGAGTTGTACGACTAGGGATTCTGCGTAGTGCTCCTTGCGTGGGACTACTATGCTGCTCTGTTGTGCATCTCATGACTCTGCGCATCTCGTGTGCCTGCGTTGCGTCTGGTTGCTGCATGTGTCGAGTCCTTTCTCCTGCCTGCAGCCTGCGTCGCGTCCTGCCTGCTGCCTGCGTCGCATCCCGCGACGCGTCCTGCCTGCAGCTTGTGGTGCGCCCTGCGACGCGTCAAGCTGCTGCCTGCGTCGCATCCTGCCTGCAGCTTGCGTCGCGCCCTGCGATGCATCTATCTGCTTACTGCGTCGCGTCCTGCATCTGTCGCACATCTCTTGACTGTGCGCAGCGCTCCTAACAAGAGTGTTGAGCCGGAGCCTCGTGACCCTGCTGTTGCCCCTCGAATCTTGTCTTTGTAAATACGTTGTGTGCGGGGAATTCATCTCGCCCTGGGAAGTGACTTGTGGGGAGCACAACTCGAGTTGCTCCAAAGTCTCGAGTCAGTTGCAGATTGCTCGCATCGGTCTGATAGTCAGGACGTGGCCTCTCTTCGCTTAGTTGTTTACTTACTCATCATTTGGAAGGTCCTTGTTGTCTTGTACTTACTTCAGGGTTGGGGTGGCGTCGGCTCTTGCGACTGAGTTGGCCAGGCTTTGAGTCGACCTTGATTGGTTCTGTTCGGGTTGGATTCCATGCCTCGTTCTAATGAAGTAAATGTCACAGAACTTCAATGTTCGGACTTCGACAGTGTATTTCGTTCGAGTTTGTTTAAACTGTTTTACTTCTAGAAACTTCTGTTTGTTGTTACTTGGATCCTTTGCTCCCGTGACCTCAAGATTTATTACAGGCATTTTATGACCATAGTAGACTATGCTGCTTCTTCCAAGCCTGATATGCTCATAGAAAGGATTGTAAACGGCGAATGAACTTGCCATTGGCCATTTTTGCCTAAGTTATGGATGGGGAATGTAATTTCGAATTGTATCTTGTTAAGATTGATAAGAACAATGCGTACTCGCCATTTTCATTACTCTTAATCAAAGATTACAAAGCATTACATTGAATGGCCCGATGGTACACTTGATTCTACATAACTAGGTGGTCATCTACGGTCCTACCAGCATCTCTAGTCTCAGATGCGCTCTTCTTCAATGACTTGGGGGACTCCAGCTAGATGGTGAGTGTTCCCAGTGGCATGGTCATCATGTTTGCCGCAGGAAGGATGGAGAAGCCTACGCTGCTCCTTGGGCTGATCACAAGCTTCTCTATTATATCTTTGGGAAGATTCGCGGCTGTACTCACAGCGTCTTTGGCTTTCTGGCTAGGATGTCATTGCTTCCGTCTTCTTCACTGTCTGGGCCATACCGAGTGCCTAGGTCAGCCAAGTTCACCCCGCTTTCCTTGCCTATCTTCTTGCGTGGTTCTTTAACTCCCTCAGCCTCTGGTTGATTCTTCATGCTCAGGTAGTAGCATTTGCAGGCTGCTCCCAAATCAGCTTCCAGAAACAATCCTAGTGTCCAAGGAGTAAAACTTCATCTTCAGATGTACAGTTGAGGTTACTGCTCCCAACCTGCCTAGTGTCGGCCTCCCAATTATGCACTGGTATATTGATTTGCATGGGAGGACTGGGAAGGGGGTCTTAACAGTTCGACACAATGGTTGTTCGCCATCTGAGTCTCCATACGTGACCATTAGTTCGACATGGCCAAGTGGCTCGGGTGTTGACCCATCGAAACCAGTAAGTGGAGTTCCATTGTAAGGAGTGATGTCATCCGCAGAGATGTGCAACACTTTCAGCAAATCCTCAAAGATAATGTCTGCGGAGCTACCTTGATCGACCAGGATCCTTCCCACTTCAACATTGGCCATGAGAGCGGAGATCAGCAGTGGGACATATTTGTTGGGTTTTCCATCCAGCAGATCTTGGTCCCCAAAGGTTATGGGTGGCTTGGAGGGTCCCTGTTGTGCAAAAAGGTGTGCAAGTGTACACAGTATTTAACAATTAATATAGTAGAAAGTAGAGATCGTACCCACAGGGATTTGATTATGTTATATATGATGCTCCTGCAATAGATGCTGTAGCAATTGATGCTCCTGCAATGGATGTTGTAGCAATTGATGCGTGCTTTTCAGCGACTAACGTCAGAGTTTCATTACAAGTCTTATGTATAAGCTCTAAATAAGTTCACCCCTGTATATGAAGTACCCACAGTATCACCCTATGGACTATGCTATCCTATGTCTAGGTTTTAGCATGGAAATAACAAAGTTTCCTTCATTGAACACTTATCCATATTAGTTCTTGAGTTATAATCATAAACCATGTCTGCATTTATGATTTGCATTCACTTTTAGTTGGCCTATTCTAAATATGAATATGAAAGAGTTATCATGCAAGAACTAATATCCAAACATCAATATATAACATAAAACTAGTTAAAAATTTCATTACAAAGTTAAAGCATCCCAACTAGTGAAGTTTAGCTCATGCTAGACATTACTGAGCACATACAAATGGAGATAACCATGTTCATATGTTTGATAACACAAAGGGAAGAAAATAAAGAAAGAATCACACGGTTGAAGTTCTCTAGCAAAAATCCGCCTAGTAATGCTCCAGCAATCAAACAGCAACACGAAATGGTGTAGAAGTAGAGAGAGAAGTTGTAAACTTCACCTCCCTCCTTCATACCTATGAAGTGTAAGTGATTCTAATTTTTTAACTTGGTAGATATTCAAATGAGGAGAAGGAGATGTATTTATAGGCTCCTTGAGAGATGTTTCCTTCATGGTAGGGTTTGCTTGGGGCCGAAGTGTGATTTGCTTTTTAAGTCCAATTGCATCAAAAGTTGATTTGAAGTTGATTTGATGTTGATTTGGACTAAAGATGAGAGGTCCTATGATATGTGGACATTTGTACCTAAAAAGGTGCAAGTTGCAAGCTATTGTGGGCTACAAAGGTGATCCAAGTGATCCACTTCCATTACTTTCCGCAATCTTTGACTATGAGTTCATCATGACATCATCACCAGATTGCTGGGGGATTTTAGTCTGTCACGAATGCCGGAGCATTTGACTGCCAATGATGCTGGGGCAATGATTGCTGGGGCATCTAACGCTGTAGCATTGAACAAACACATTAAAATACAACATGGGGCACCAAAGGTGCCAAATGATCACAAATCAGTTCCTAACCCTCTTTTACTCCAAACAACACATATTAACTACTTTAACAACAATATTACTTAGAACTCACGTTGATTTAAGTCTTAGAAGCATAAATAACTCTATATAAAATAGAGTTATCAGTCCCTCCATGGGCTTTGAGGTTGAGGCAACATTCATGATTTCCTTCCACCTTCTCTTCATTGATTTGTTTGTCAGACCACCTTCCAAAAATTCCCCTCTGAGCATGACCATAGCCACTGGTCTCCCCTTGGATTTTCGGGTGTCCGACTTTTCAGAAGCATCACTGTCATCCTACTCCGCGGCTTTGGCAGCCTCGCTTGCCGCTTCTTTTCCCTTGCGGGGTGATCTGGATCTCTTTCGGGCAGACCGTGACTGCTTTAGGGTGCCACCAGTCTCTTCCTCCTCCTTGCCTTTCACATATTGCTGAAGTTTTCCTTTTTGGATCAGCTCTTCAATGTCATCTCTAAAAGCTCGGCAGCCATTGGTATCGTGTCCGTTGCTCTGGTGGTAGCGACAATACTTCCTTGAGGGGTTCTATCCCTCCTTCATTACAAAAGGTTCTGGCCTCTTGACATTTCTAAACTCTGTGCTTGCACACTCGGCCAGGATCTTTGCCCGAGAAGTGTTCAAGAGGATGTGCTCGGTCAAGCGTCGCGATCGACTTTCACGTCACCCTCCTCCATCATCCCTCTTGGGTTTGGAATAGCGAGGTTCTTCATTTTCATTTCCCTCCTTTGCGGCTGCTTTGTGAGCCATGTCATCTTCTTCATAGTCCATATACTTTTTTGATCTACTTAGGAACTCGCCCAAGTTTTGGGGCTTGTTCACCCCAACATCAATCTGAAATAAGTTTCCTTACCTTAGACCGTCCTTCATCCAGAAGAGTCTCTGCTTATCTTTAAGGTTCCGGACACTTGCAGCTTCCTTGTTGAAACGTTCCACATACTCTGAGTGTTTCATCTTCACGTTGTCTGACCGCCCTGAGCACCTCCTCAGACTTTGGCTTCAGGCGGGAGGCGGTGAAGCGTTCCTGGAACATCATTGCCAACTTCCCCCTTGACGATATGGAATTGGGTTTCAGCTCCTGGAACCAGTTCAGGGCAGCTTTCTCCACGGTAAAGGGGAAGATCTTACAGTGGATGGGTTCCCTTGCCCCTCGGTAATGCATCATGAGGCAGAAGTAAGTCAAATGGCTATCAGGATCCCCGGTCCCATCATACATGTTGAGCATTGGGAGGTTCTCCAAAGCCTTTGGGATTGGACAATCATTGATCTTCCCGGTGAAAGGTCCGCCATGGGAGATCCAAGGGGCGTGACCAGGTGACCATTCCCCGAGATCCATATCCTGGTGGTCACGTCGGGTAGGAGACCTCCTTGGCTTTGATCTATGACGCTGCCCTCTACAGGACTTGGCTCGGCTTCGGGATCTCTCTTGAGATTTTGAGGATGCGTGCGATGAGCTTTTGGATGGTGAATCCTCCAGCCAGTTGGAGGAGTGCTTGGGGGAAAGCCTGATCCCCTATTCCTACGCCGCTGAGGTGGGGAGCGACGAGCTCGCTTACGCCTCTGGAAGAGTGATGGTTGAGGCGCCTCCTTGGTGGGGATCTGGCAGGTCATGAGTTCACCGCCCCAGGGCGAAGAGTTCTCCAACAGGGGCGAGGTTGCTCGGGCATCGATCCCACACGCCTCTCCATCTGCCTGAGGCGCACCTCCTGCTGCGCCATGACGTGAGTGCGGTTATTGAGAAGGTCCAATAGTTGGCAGACAGTTGGAAGATCCTCTATTTGGACAAAATCCTGAGACTGCTCTGGCTGCGTGACTGGGGCTTGCTGATGAGTCGGGACTTGAGAAGCGCTGCACGGCAAGGTTACCGCGAAGCCTTCAAAGGTGCCCTCGGGCTGAGGTTGAGATTGAGACACTGCGATGTTGCGAAGAAAAAGTTCTTAAGAGTAGAGATGAGGTGAAAGCTAGACAGCTCCCACTGTGGTCGCCAATGTTCAGTACCTAGCAGCGCTGCGGTGAGTGCTGTTGGTAGGTCTCTTGCAAATCTGAGCGGAGTGTGGAATAAATCCCGGATGGGGCACCTGCGATGCCACTCCGAATCCCAAGTCAGTATAGGGAATAAGAGAGTAGTAATATCTAGGAATGAGAATGTCCCTAATTATGGCAATGTGAGCCAGTATTTATAGGGAATCGTGCCCGTTGTGAGCCGTCGGATCGATAGAGTGGATCTGAGTCATAAGTGGGCTTGTATATTGTGGATATGGATCAACATGATTGGGCCTATCCATGTCCAATTGTTGATTGGGCCTCTTGGTCCCGTCCAGAACAGGAATATTGGTTAATGATCTGTCCTGGCTGCCCGTTTTGGTAGAGCTGAGAACCGAGATGCTCACCAAGCTGAAAAGCTTGCTCAGTACGAGTTATTTCGAGATGGTGGTTGAGATCAATATTTGAGAGAAATTCGAGGTGAATCGACTCGCGTTGATCCGACGAGGAGGGTGGTACCTGCACACACTCTGATGCCTAAGTAAGCATTGGAAATAGGTGATGTGAGGTAATAAATGTGTACCTGTAGCATTGATGAGACAGTGCTTTTATAAGAATTGGTGCCTACACGTGGCTTGTTGTGATTGGCATTTTTAGGAATCTACCTAAGCCATTTGATTAAGGGAAAACATCCACACCGTTGGTCTTGCATCGATCATGGGCTTCGTTATTTTGGGCCCAAATGTTGGGCCAGTCCGTAACAATTAATAAATCAAAAGAGAGGCGAGTTTGTATGAATATATTTATTACATTGAAAAGTATTATTTGCGTTCTGGACTGGGCCAGAACCCAATCCCCACCTTGAGCCGAAAGGCAACCCATTAAGCAAGGCAAAACTTCTAGAAAGAGAGTGCTTCATGAAGGAAGGCGTCGATCCGTGCCTAGCTGTTATCAACGGTCGACATCATTCCCCCAGATTTGACGGTAGACACACCACAGAGTAGTTACGCTCCTCTAAACACCGGCGCCTTCCATCTTCTCATACCCTGCTTTGACTTCTACTCCCTGACTTGGGTGTTGGAGTGTCTTTAGTAGGTACCACCCGACTTGGGCTCTGCACCCTGACTTCAGGAGCATCACACTACCGACTTTTCAACTCGGACAACCCGAGACTAATAAGATACAGATCATTAGTGACCACAGTGGGAGCCTTAGTACTCTCCCACCTCACAGCCTTAGAACCCCCAGACAACAAGAAACAAGCTTGTTCCCCCGCAAGGTAAAGGACGTGGTAAATAGAGTTACCAAGGCTACAAAATAAGTAGATAGCGACTACGAGGAATAAATAGACACCTGGAAATCGAAGGGAAGACCAGTGGCGATGGTCATCTCAGGCGGTTGTCCAATAGAAGAGGGTGAAACAAACAAGTCCATGAAGCAGCGATGGAAGGAAATAATGAGTGTCGCCTCTACATCGACAACAAAGGCCGCCTCCTCTCGGCCTCCCCTATCTCTTGGAGATCAAGACTTGCTCGAAGAACAAGTACATTCCTTTGTTGATAACGGCTGCAATGTCAAAACTTTGAAGTAAGAAGAATTTGGTGGATCAAGGAACTTCAGTCGATATCATCTTTGTCGACTTGCTTGATGTGTTGAACATCTCCAAAGAAGACATTACCCCATATTTGGGAACCGACCTCTCAGGCTTCAATGGTTCGATCACGAAACCACTGCGGTACATTTCGTTGATGGTTACTTACGGTGATGCCGATACTGAAAAACCCCTTCTTGGTTCTCCTCCTGCAAATCGGTGTATCAATGCATCATCGGAAGACCGACGCTCAGGAGGCTCGGGGAGGTCACATCCACAGTTCATCTTAAAATGAAGTTTTACTCCACAACGGATGAAATCGTTACTTTGCATGCAGATCTTGAATCAGCTCGAAGGTGTCACTTTATGAGCCTTAACTCCGAGCACGAAGTCAAGAGAATAAAAGATAGCTTGAAGAAGTCGGCAAGGGGAATTGAGGTCAATGTGGCTGATCTAGATGCCCGATATGACCCCAATAGTGAAGAAGAGGAAGGTGACCACACCTTGACAAAAGAGCTTATAAAGCGGATAAAGAGACTATAGCCTAATGGCAATTTTATCATGACGACCCTTCGAAGATTGTCAGGATAAGGGCCAATTTGCATGATGACGTGAAAGAAGAACTTACCCGGTGCCTGAAAGAACATGCCGACCTGTTTGCCTGGAGTGGGGAAGATATGCCCGGGATCCCACCGGAAGTGGCTTGTCACCACCTTGCTGTAGACTCACATGCAAAGTGGGTCACCCGAAGAAGGCGTGTCCAAAAAGAAGACAAGGCCACAGCTGCCATCAGAGTAGTAGAAGATCTCATAGCGGCTGAGTTTGTGAAGGAGATCAAGTATACGACAAGGCTGTCCAATGTCGGCCTGATGAAGAAATCTAATGGGAAGTGGCGCATGTGCGTAGATTATACTGTCCTAAACCGGGCATGCCCAAAAGATGCTTTTCCAGTCCCAAGCGTGGATAAGTTAGTAGACAATGCCTCCAGCTTTCGACTATTGTCATTCATGGATGCTTACTCAGCGTATAATCAAATAGCCATGTATCGACTCGACCAGGAGAAAACGACTTTCATGATAAATAAGGGTAGTTATTGCTACCATGTCATGCCATTCAGACTGAAAAACGTGGGAGCAACGTACCAGAGAATGATGAACAAGGTGTTTCATGCTCAGATCGGGCGTGTAGTAGAAGTCTACCTGGATGACATGATTGTGAAGAGTAAGGCGGACCCCGATCACTTCGCCGACCTCACTGAAGTCTTTGTACAGGCTCGGAAAAACCCTAAGACTAAATCCTGAAAAGTGTACATTTGGCGTACGAGCCGGAAAGTTCATTGGATTCTACTTAACCGAAAGGGGGATTGAGGCCAATCCAGATAAATGTAGAGTAACCGACATGCGACCCGTGTTGTGCTTGATATATATACACAAATGGATGTGCAAGTATACACAATCATAACAAGTAATAGAGTGAAAGTAGAGTATCGTTCCCACAGGGATTGGATTAATTTACAAAGTTCAAAATCAATAGCTTTAATGCAAAATACAAAATATCACAATTTAAAGAGGTTTGCAAGAAAGTAAGAAAAACAGAAAATAAACAAGCAACTAGAGTTGTGTTTGAAAATATATGATGAAGGAGTAGCTGGAATGTTTTCCCCAAGTAAGTTACTTCTGATGCCGTGGCATTGTGTTATACATGATGCTAGAGCATTGGATGCTGTAGCATTAGATGTGTACCTTTCGGTCACTATCGTCAGAGTTTCATTACAAGGGACAACATGTCTGCTCCCTTAAATAGGTCCACTCCTGTATATGAAGCACCCACAGTGTCACCCTATGGACTATGCTGCCTATTTCTAGGTTGAGCATGGAATTACAAAGTTTCCTTTGTTAAAACACTTACCCACATTAGTTCTTGAGTTCCAATTATAAACCATGTTTGATTTTATAATTTGCATTCACTTTGAGTGATATTTTGAAGTGAATTCTGGCCTGTCTTGCAAATGAGGAGGAGGGGAGTATTTATAGCCTTCAAAAAGTAGTCCATTGAACTTGAAAAAGTATGTTTTTTGAACTTGTTTCTACTTGCTTCAATTTGACTTGATTTGATTTGGAGATTGCCACCAAAGAGGTCCTTTGGTGTGTGGACAAGTGTCCCTAAAAGATACAATTTGCAAGTGAAGTTATCAATAGGGTGGCATTGAAGTGGGAAACTTGGGCCACTTGCGCAACTTGCTATCTGGTGACGTCATCATGGTGATGTTGTGGCATCCAGTGCTTCTACATGTGATGTTGCAGCATTGTAACCTCTCTGGATGCTCTAACATTACTTTTTGTATTGACAATTTACTCATATGCTAATGCTTTGGCATTGTACTTTTCTTTGATGTTGCGGCAATCTTTCTCTTACAATGCTCTGGCATTACTCTTTCCATGATGCTTCGGCATTGTGTGTTTTGCAGGTTAGGTTTTGATGATGATGCGTTCGAAGTCAAAATGACAAGCGGGTTAGGTTTTGATGATGTGTTATAAGCGGAAAATGGCAAAGTGGAAATCCAAGGCAAACAAGACTCAAGAAATAAGGGTAGTCTCTAGGGTTTGGGTCGTGTCCTAGGATATATTGTAAGCCGCTTCTGAGGGTCAGCTCATCTCAAAGTTTCATAGTCTTCACTGTTTTTCAAAATGCATGCATGCACATAGGTAAGGCACGTAACATAAAAACTATTTTGTGGAAGTTAGAAATCGATTCATGACTTCTTTCCTAAAGCCAAGAATCGATTTCCAGCCTTGTGAAAAGGATAGAAATCGATTCATGACTCATTTCCCAAAGCAAAGAATCGATTCCCAAACTGTTTTAAAAGCTAAGAATCGATTCCTATTATTTCTCATAAGACCAAAATCGATTTCCTACTTTGTTTTTAAAGTGCAAAATCGATTTCCTTCCTGTTTCCAAAGCCATAAATCGATTTGCCTCTTACTTTAAATCAAGCAATGAATCGATTCATAAACTATGCTACTTCAAGCTAAGAATCGATTCTTCTCCTCATGCATCTAAGCATAAAATCGATTTACTTCCTTTTGAAAGCCATCAACGGTCATATTTTTATGCTGAAAATCGATTTCCACTCATTCTTTAGAAGTAATCAATCGAGCACACACTTATGAGTTATTCCTATTTTTAAGACAAGAATCGATTTTCACTCCTAAGCATTTCAAGTAATTAATTGATTCCTAAAATCATTCAACGGTCATATTTCTCCTAAGTCTATAAATAGGGACTTAGTGTTTCTCAGAAAAATACAACCCATTCTTACGCTTACGCTGAAACGCAAAACAAAACCCTAGCACACACACCTCTGTTCTTCAAGTATTTTTCATCTGCAGAGCTGATTTCTCTCAAGGGATAGAGTTGGGTTGGTGATCTTCAAGTTGTTGTAATCTGCCTTCATAAGAGGTATTTTCGTTGATTAATTTGTAATTTGTTTTACGATATTCACAGTACTAGGGAGTGGGGTATCTCTCTAGGGTTGCTGTTGGTACTAGGGAGTGGGGTATCTCTCTAGGGTTATTGGTTGTAACAAGGGTGGGGTATCTTTTGTTGTTGCTATAGAGTTGAGGGCTCTTCATAGGTGGGGTATCCTAGGACACTACAAGAAAATTGACATATACCAACAGACGCCTATAGTGATGGTAAATAAAACTGTAGGTATAGGTATCCTACACCTACACCAAGTTAAAAAAACCGTGGGTATAGGTTCACAGGAAATATTGTGGAAAAATAACTGTGGAAGCCTATAGTGACGTCTGCTTTAACCGTAGGTATATGTATCATTTACCCACAAACATTTTCTAAAACCGTGGGTATAGGCTTTAGCGACGAAATCAACTCCATTGGTATAGGCTATATCAACTCCGCGGGAGAAGTAAAATTTTCCCTCTCTCTTCTCGCGTTTTTATTTTATTCCAAAATAAAAATTTTTGGCTGAAGCTAATTAACTCTCTTTTCCATCGATCTATTTTTCTTTTCTCTTTCTCTATTCTATTCGCATCCCTCCCTCACTGCCGTCTCTGAACCGTCATCCACCATCGCCTCCCTGTTGCCGTCATCCACCATCGGCTCCCTGTTGCCGTCATCCACCATCGCCTCCCTGTCGCCACCTCTCTCTTCGACGAAGAAGCTCCTTCTCTAACTCTCGCTGAACCCTAACTCTCTCAGTTTCCTTCTCAAATCAATCCAATGGCAAAACCTAACTCTCGCAGAATCTCGCGCCTGACCTGAAGGAAAGACGGAAAAAGCGCTCACCTACGGAATACGAAAGTTCGCATCGGCCTCCGCCTCTGAAATCGTCACCTCCGCCTCTGAAATCGTCACCTCCGCCTCTGAATCGTCACCTCCGCCTCTGAAGGAAACAGCTCTCACCTTCGTCTATTCCATAGCCTCACCCACACACAGAAGGTGATTTTTCTTCTCCCTCACTGAAATCTCCAACTGAAATCATTCAATCTTCATTTTTTTAAAAAAATTCTGATGGGTTCTGGGATGATTCGTTATACATCTGTTTTAGTTCCTTATACCTCTGGTTTGATTTTTTTTTTCAGCTACAGAAGGGAATTTAGGTACGATTGAGGTTTTGAAGCTGTTTGGATCTTGTGTTATCTTGTTTGTTCTGAGAGGTGAGTATCTCTTTGTTGATAATTTTTATTTTCCCCCTTGACAGTAATTTTAGGTATTTTTCTTGCTTGTAGGCTGTAGCGTGTAGGAAATTACTTGGGTCTAAACTAGTTTTTATATCGCAAATAAACTTATTGCAACTTATAAGCATCAATTTGGTAGTCACTTTTGATTTTACAATATGAAGTTGGGGCCAGATTAATCCTACTGTTTGTTTGTAACTGATGCTAGATTAATCCTACTACTTGATTGTAATTGGTGTGCATTTGTGCAAGCATGTTTGATGTTTGTTTTTTGGTTAGGAGCACTTGTATTGTTTGTCTATGTGTGATTATGGTTGTTGGTGTTGTGTTCATAGTTTTAATGTGTTGGTATTGCTTTGTTTTCTATTTTCTCTATATTGGATTGCATACCCTTTCTCTCTTTGTTCATTAATTTAGTCACAACAAACCCTTTATTTATTTCAGTTTTACTTGTCGTATGGAGAATAGAGGATGGATGTGTGATCCATCAAAACAAAGTGAGGAATATATTCGGGGGGTTAATGGATTTCTTGAATTTGCTTTTAAAAATTCAGAAACGAATGGAAAAATATTTTGCCCTTGTATAATATGTGCCAATTGTAAGCAACGCTCTCGCACAAGTGTTTATGAACACTTGACTGATCCACGACGTGGGTTTCTTAGAGGTTATAAACAATGGATATTTCATGGTGAAAGACCTACCACTTCAAGTAGTACAAATGAGCTACATTCAGAAATGGAACATGACATGGATGGGTTAATACGTGATGTTTATGCCATGCATCCTACAGGAGAGCCAAGTTGTATTAATCCCGAAGCAAGAGAAAGTGTTAAGTTTTACCAATTGGTGAAAGAGAATGAGCAAATGCTCTACCCAAATTGTAAGAAATATAGCAAGCTATCCTTTATGGTCCATTTGTATCATATAAAGTGTCTCCACGGGTGGAGTGACAAATCGTTCTCTATGTTACTAGATTTATTAAGAGATGCTCTACCAGAAGGAAATGTTTTGCCAAGCTCATACTATGAAACAAAGAAGATGATCTCAGGGTTAGGTTTGGGGTATGAGAAGATCCATGCTTGTCCTAATGACTGCATATTGTATCGGGATATGTATATCGATGATCAAGTCTATCCAAAGTGTGATATGTCAAGGTGGAAAACAACAAATGAAGATGTGCAGGCTAATGGATCGGAGACTTCAGGAAAGAGAAAGAACTTACCCGCAAAGGTCCTTCGATGGTTTCCTTTGAAACCGAGGGTGCAAAGGTTGTTCATGTCATCCAAAACCGTAGAATCAATGAGATGGCACCATGATGGTAGATTGAATGATGGTTCTCTTAGGCATCCAGCTGACTCACTTGCTTGGAAAGAATTTGATGCTCGATATCCAACATTTTCATCAGATCCTCGTAATGTTCGATTAGGAGTGGCTTCTGATGGCTTCAATCCTTTCAAGACTATGAGCATTACCCACAGCACTTGGCCAGTCATGCTAGTTCCTTATAATCTACCTCCTTGGATGTGCATGAAACAAACATTCTTTATGTTATCACTACTAATTCCAGGACCTAAAGGTCCCGGAAATAAGATTGATGTTTACCTACAGCCATTAGTACAAGAGCTGCAAGAGTTATGGGATGACGGAATTGAAACCTTTGATGCCTACAAGAAAGAGACATTCCAACTTCGTGTTGCTATAATGTGGACTATTAATGACTTTCCGGCATATGCAAACTTATCTGGATGGAGTACCAAAGGTCAATTTGCTTGTCCATGTTGTGGGATTGAAACTGCCTCGCGATAGCTGCGCCATGGTCGAAAATTTTGCTACATGTGCCATCGCCGCTGGTTAGCCCCTAACCACAAGTGGAGGTCGAATAGTAAGGATTTTGACGGAGTAAGGGAGTTAAGGAATCCTCCTAAAATAGTTGAAGGGAGTGAAATTTTAAGGCAATTAGATGAAATTGGAGAAGAGGGTCTAGAAGATGGGTCACAACCTTGGAAAAAAAAGAGCATTTTCTTCACTTTACCCTATTGGCAATATAATATATTGCGTCACAATCTTGATGTGATGCATATTGAAAAAAATGTATGTGACAACATCATTGGTACATTGTTAAACCAAGAGGGAAAATCTAAAGATAATTATAAGGCCCGTGCCGACCTTGTAGATATGGGCATAAGAAGTATGCTTCACCCCCAACCCAGTCCTAGAAGTAGTACAATGCTTTTGCCTAGAGCATGTTATCAAATGACTGTCAAAGAAAAGGATGCTTTTCTCAGCATCCTCAAGAAGGTAAAAGTTCCAGATGAATGCTCATCGAACATCTCACGTTGTGTGCAAGTCAAGCAGCGCAAGATATTTGGCTTAAAAAGTTATGATTGTCATGTTTTGATGCAACAACTTCTCCCAGTGGCATTAAGGGGTTCATTGCCAGATAAAGTCACTTCAATTATTGTTGATTTCTGCAATTTCTTTAAGCAAATATGCTCTAAGGTACTTACTGTGGATTTTCTAGCACAATTGGAGTCTCAAATAGCTATAACACTTTGTCAATTGGAAACAATTTTTCCTCCATCATTTTTCACTGTTATGATGCATTTGGTAATTCACTTGGCATATGAAGCCAAGCTTGCTAGGCCAGTACAATATCGGTGGATGTATCCTATTGAGAGGTATGAATTCTTTATTTTAACATATAACATCTTATTTAATACCGTTAAAGAAGCTATTAGGGTGCTAAGAGGTTAGATATCTAATACTAAATTTACTCTCAAGTTTCTTCTTACTCTCAAGTCATTTGTGCGCAATAAAGCACATCCAGAAGGGTCAATTGCAGAAGGTTTTTTGGCCCATGAATGTTTGACCTTTTGTTCGCAATATCTATCTGGGGTGGAAACTAGGTTCAATAGACCTAGCAGAAATGTTGATGGAACTGATTCTACATCAATAGATGATGTGACCTTTTTACATCCTATTGGAAGACCGCTAGGCAGGAAAAAACCACAGAAGTTACAGTTAGGGAAGCGCAAGAGAGTGAGCCGAACTAAGCTCGACAAGAAAGAGTTAATGCAAGCTCATAGATATGTTCTTTCTAACTTTGACGCGGTCAGTCCATTTATAGAGTAAGACCAATACTATTTCCCTTTTATACTAGTTTAAGAGTATTTATAACTCCTTTAATTTTGATATCATTAATTTTAGGGAACACATTGTACTTCTTAAGAGACAGTCCCGACCGCAAAGATTGTCGCAACTTGAAATCGATAAGCAACACAGTCAAAAATTTAGTGACTGGTTTCGAGATAGGGTGAGCACAAAAGAATTGAATTATTTGAACTTTAGTGGTTATTTTTAGTGAAACTAACTTTTGTTCTTGAAATATTTTAGATACATCGCTTGGATGAACAAAGGAGCCCACAAGTTACTCATGAACTTAGATGGTTATCTCGTGGGCCGTTTGAGGTAGTAAGGAGATACAGTGGTTATGCCATTAATGGTTTTAAGTTCCACACAAAGAAAAGAGAGAGATACTTGAAAACACAAAATAGTGGGGTAATTGTAAGGACTAAGACATCGAAAGATGAAACTAACTACTACGGGGCAATAACTGATATAATCCAATTGGATTATTCTGGCAAGATCAAGGCTGTGCTATTCAAATGTGATTGGGTTGATATCAAGAAAGGTGTTAAGAAAGATAAGTTTGGGATGACACTTGTGAATTTAAACTTTTTGAAACACACGGGTAAAGATATTTGTGATGACCCGTTTATTTTTGCATCACAAGCTAAGAAGGTGTTTTATGTATATGATGAGAGAAACAAGGATTGGCCCGTTGTTTTGAATGCAAAAGTTAGGGATATTTATGATATGGGTGATGAGGAATCCAATGAAATTGAAGAAATCCGTGACCAACCAATGCATGATTCAACCGAAGCTACTCAAAATGATAACGATTTGATTGGACTTTCAATCGAAGATGATCATGATTTCTTTGAAGTTTCCGTTGATAATCATATTGATGATGAGGATGTAGAGGATGAGGGCGAGGGCGAGGATATGTTTTAGTTGTGAAAGATTTTATACTTTTTCTATGCACGTAGACTTGACTATTTTTTGTTGATGTTTTGAATATGAAGTTGTTCCATGTTCGTTTATGTTTTTTACATCCTTTCTTTTCTTTTGTGTTTTATGGTAATCTTAATGCTACTTTGTTTACTAAAATATTTAGTTAATATAGTTAGACATTGTATTTCTATGAAACACTATTGTACGTTATAAGCTAGTTCAAACTTATGTTATGATTCAATATTTCAGTCGCTTATTGTAAAGTAATGCAGAAATGGGAAGAAAAAGAAAGTTAAATATTGGGCGTCGCATTCCAAAAGACTCAAACCAACACATACAAGCAAGTAACAATGAAGGAACACAATCTATTCCTACTGACACAATACCAACTCATGCCCAAGGAAGTAATTCTGATGCTGTCATACGCGAGTCTGCTGATTCCCACTCGGTTCCTTCGGATATAGAAGTAGAAGAAGCACAAAACGAGAAAGGTATAAATTATATTTAGTTTCTGTTGTTTATATTTCATTTTTGTAAACATAATATTTTATGTTTTTACGCCTTCTATATTACTTGTAGATGTAGAACCTAAGCGGTTGAGAGGCCCAACAAGAATGTTAGATGTATGGGAGATGGAAGATGGTGATTTCATAATTGTTAATTTAGATAAGTATGGTCGGCCTGTTGGTGAGGAAGGGACAACTCTTACTCGTTTCATAGGAAGTATAGTTCGAAGGCATCAATATGCTCCAATCAACTACAAATCCTGGAAAGAAATGCCAAAGAAGGATAAAGATGCAATGCTGGAACTAATAGAGGTATTATTGTTATATACTTAAATTTTGATGCATCAAAAGTTGCAATATGACTTAATTTATGTTGTATGTATCTAACATTTATCACTATTTAGTCCAAATTTCAGTTCATTCCTCCTATAAGTGACACAACAAGAGAATTGTTGAAATCTGAGTTGAATGAGAAGTGGAGGCAATGGAAGAGTGATTTAAAGTCAATGGCATATGATCCGAGTAAAACTGAAGAAGAGATTGCAACTGCATTACCTGATGGCAGGGTTGAACCTAATCAGTATCGTGAATTGGTTCATCATTGGTTTTCAGAAGAAGGACAAGTAAGTCATCTAGCAAATAGTTTTTTGCATATTATGAGTAGTGCTTCAACTTTGATTCTTTCTTCAACTAATATTTGGTTGTATAAATTGTAGAAACAAAGTAAAACTAATAAACGAAATCGTGCTAAGTATGAAGATGTCCATTGCATGGGTACAAAAAGTCTCCCAAAACTGATTGATGAAAAGGTTTGTTTATATTTCTACTTCTCAATGAGTAAAATGTATTTATAAAACAAAATACATCTAACTTATATGTTTGGTTTTAGAAAAAAAAAGCCAAAGGTGTATCACCTGAACGTAAAGAGATTTACATTGATACCCACACTCGTAAAGATGGATCAATCGTCAATGAAAAAGCTGCAGAAATGATTGTAAGATTTTCTTTCAAACTTAGCAACACACTCGTAAATTATTTTATGCAATGAATATATATTTCTTGCAAACTTAGCAACACAAACTTCAAACTTCCAACCAGATCATACCTGCATAGGCTTTACTTTACATACATTTTATTTGTCCATCTATTATTATCCAAGCATGGTAAAAGTGAATATTCCACGGTTGAGGAAAGAAAATATTATTTCTTATCCTTCCTATACACTTTATAGGTGAGCTTACAAATTTTCACATGTTCAATAAACAAATTAAGGAAACCCATCCCATTTATACATGTAAGTTTTGTTGTCCATAAATACAAATTGCCCGATCAGATGACCCAAAACCATGCTACAATAGACCCAGCAGCCAGACCAATAACCAAGAACAACACACTCACAATCCCTGCAGTCTCTACAAACAGAACCCATTAAGTTGATCTCCAAACAGAACCAGCCAGAACACCATATTTTTGATCTTCAGAGACTGCTTTAATCTTTACTAAACTGAATAGTGGGTGGTTAAAAATCAATAAGTATGGAGTTTGGTTTGCAAAATTGATATTTGAGTTGTGTTAGTGTATAGGAGTTTGATTTGCTTTCCCTTATTTGAGCTGTGTGTGATGAATGTACTTGTGGCATTTAGGAGTAACTGTACACCGGAAATCAGTTTCTGATATTGTTTCTTTTCCTTTGAATGCATGCCTTATTTCAGCTTGTGCCTTCTCCATCACTTTTGGGTTTTTCATCATTTTTGACATTGCCCACTCTATTGTTGTTGCTGATGAATCTGTTCCAACTCTAAACACATCCTAGTACATCAACAAGAAACTTTTGAAAATTAGGAAAAAGACAATTTTTTTTAAAAGTAGACAAAATAATTAAGTCAATATATGCTCCAGCTGCCACTTTGTTGGATTCTCAAAAGAACATCTACAAGATCTTCTTGTTCAGCTTCAGTGTTGTTTCCTTCAAATCCTCCAGTAAGTGCTGTGTGTGATGAATGTACTTGTGGCATTTAGGAGTAACTGTACACCGGAAATCAGTTTCTGATATTGTTTCTTTTCCTTTGAATGCATGCCTTATTTCAGCTTGTGCCTTCTCCATCACTTTTGGGTTTTTCATCATTTCTGACATTGCCCACTCTATTGTTGTTGCTGATGAATCTGTTCCAGCTCCAAACACATCCTAGTACATCAACAAGAAACTTTTGAAAATTAGGAAAAAGACAATTTTTTTTAAAAGTAGACAAAATAATTAAGTAAATATATGTTCCAGCTGCCACTTTGTTGGATTCTCAAAAGAACATCTACAATATATGTTTGACATGCCACTTATGCATAACTGCCCCTTCGATATTTAGCTTGTTGCTTCCTTTCCTTGTCATAAAATACTAACCTCATACTAGAAGCATTTCCAGCAGTAAAAGTATGCATTCTGTATTCTGAATATGCATTCTGAATAATATGCATTCTGTATTTCCAGCAGTAATAATATGCATTCTGTATTCTGTATGTATTCTGTATTCTGAATATGCATTCATATGCATTCTGTATTCTGTGTTCATATGCATTCTGTATTCTGTATTCCAGCAGTAATAGTACCTCCATACTTATGCACTTTTAATGTTTCAGGAAAAACTAGACAAATACAATAATGAAGCTGGAACATCTCAATCATCCCAAAAGTCACAAAATCACATGCATTGGAAGGATGACATATTTTCTAAAGTACAAGGACCAGACAAAAGAGAACGTGTGCGTTGTATGGGCAGGATTCCTAAGCCTAAAAAATCAAAGGTTGTTTTATCTGAAAATCAAGAGTTACGCAATAGAGTTAGTCAAATGGAAAGCCTCTTGGGAAATGTTATGACATTGATTCAAAATCGATTTTCTGGAGAAGATGTAGATGATATTTTACAAGTGGCAAGACAGGTATAATATATTATCTTCTTAGAGTTTTTATAAATGAGGTATGGAAAAATCAACCAAGTTGAGTTGTATATTTTTCTTTCAATAGGTTACAGACGCTTCTAGTGCTCCCGAGCAAATGAATTCTCCAAGTCCAGACACTAATGAAGATAATGGCGCCAATGAAAATTAGAAGAAAGACCAGTGGAACTGGTAGGATGAGGTACTGAAGCTGCACCCAGGAAGAAGGGAGCAGCTGCTTCAGCTTTAGGACTTTGAAGATTTTTTTTGGTTGGGGCATGGCTGACTCTGAGACATTATATCTATCATTTTCATTTCCTTTTTAGTATGTATTTGCTTTGTAACTTTTGAGATTATGAGTTGATGTAGGAGTAATGTTAATTTCCACTATGTTATATGCTTTTGAGATTATCTTAAGAGTTGATGTAGAAGTAAATGTTAATTTGCAAAATGGTGACATGCTTGTAAGACATGTTTTGTGATTAATTTTCAATATGATTTTAGTTTTATTGTTTCATAAATGTATTTATTTTATATTTAGCTTTTAATTGATTATCATAAATATTGTTAATAAATTTTTTACCAACAAAAGGAAGTGGTGGGTATAGCAAAATTAAGAGTGATTTTAAAACCTATACCAACAGCAATTCGACTGTGGGTATAGCAAAATTAACAGTGATGTTAAAGCCAATACCAACAGCAACGCGACTGTGGGTATAGCTCTTAGGTTTTGTCCAACGGGAAGATCGTCTGTCAGTATAGGCTATAGCGATGCTATTTTTGCCGTGGGTATAGCCAAATAAAGACCACGGGAAGATCATCCGTCGGTATAGGTTCTCGGTGCTATACCCACGGTATTTAACCCTTTACCCACGGATTTTTACTGTTGGTATAGGTCAAATTTGTTGTAGTGGGAGAAGAGTGCCTGAGTCTGTAAAGGTTTCCAAAACACCTGTAAGCTTTGTTGTGTTTAGTGGAAAATCTCACAAGGTTATGAGGACTGGACGTAGGTCACTTGGAGGTGACCGAACCAGTATAAAAATCTGTGTTCTTTACTGCTTTATTTTCAGTTTTCGTTTCTCGTTAATTCGTTCCATAAACTTGCGCGAAAAATCAGTCAAGTCGTTAAAGGGGATTTAAATTTTAAAATCTCAATTCACCCCCCTCTTGAGACTAAAGCCACTTGGTAACAATATGCTAATGCTTTGGCATTGTACTTTTCTTCGATGCTACGACATTCTTTCTCTTACAATGATCTGGCATTACTCTTTCCATGATGCTTCGGCATTGTGTGTTTTGCAATGCTACTGCATCAAGTGCTGTGGCACTGAATAATTTTGTGAACATACCATAATACGTTTAAAATGACCCAAGTTGATTGTCAAAACAGTTATTTCCTTTGTTTTACGTTTCTTTGCATATTAAGTTATTTACAATACATTGTTTTCAAGATTCAAGTAATAATTTGAGTTATAGAAGCATAAACGACTCTATATAAAATAGAGTCATCACACCCCCAAACTTAAACCATTACTTGTCCTCAAGTAATGACACTTGGAACAAGATAAGACCTTTTTGAAATTTAGAAGAACAGATCAGCTATTTCCTTTGTTCAAACAGATTTTTAAACTTGGGCTCAGAGGTTTTATTCTCAGATTTTTCATTACGCACACGTGATGCTGCAACATTGGTTGCTGGGGCATCATACACACACAATTGTTTACAACATTCAGAATTATTATTGCTCATTTGTGAGTGTGTGCTACTAAACTCAAATCAATTCTTAGCTAGTTTTGAAAATTTTCCTTAGCCTTAAAAAGAGTAGTTTGCTTTCAATCAAGACAAGAGATTTTTTAAAGGGTAGAATAGGCTAACAACTTCATCATAAGTGTTGAGGGGCTTCAAAGCATGAGAAAGGGCTTGGTGTAGGCTTTTCAGAACAGGTTTTGATCAGTGCAATTTTTATTTTCTTCTTTTTCTCTAATTTTCTTTCTAGGTTGATTACTTTTTGACTGAAACCATAATGGTGTCTCCAATAAATGGCCTCCCTATTCAATGACCAACCTTTGCTGCATTGTTATTGTTTTCTGATTTTCTTTCTAAGCAACTACAACATTATTCTTTCTTTTTCTTAATGTTTTAGTGCACTAGCTTGTTCTTAATACCTTGGCCTTAATATAGCCGATGCACCCCCAAACTTAGTTTCATATGCTATTCTAAATTTTTAGTAGAAATTTGACCTAGATCTTGGCTTACTAACACTAGTCTTGGAATCAGATTATTTCTAGGTAACTAAGTTTCTTTCTAAGTTCAAAGTTTGTGTGGAAGCAACAATAAGACTAATCATTGTCTAGCAATGTTACTCTACACACACATATTTTTAATCTTTATTAAATCAAACCTAAAAGCCACAGTTCCTATTCTTGCAAGATAAAGAATATATAGTTGATCATGATTCTAATTTTTTAGTCTCTAAAACAAACAAAAAGACTTATAAGCACATACACTAAGCACACATATTAAACATGCAACACAAAATATTGTAAGTTTCACAAAATATTAGCCTCGCCCCCCCCCCCCAACTTAAGAACATGCAGTGTCCTCATTGCACCTGCATAACAGAGGGGAGAATAGTGTGCCAAAAGTGCATAAGATAACAAAACATAACCATTTAAAGTGCTAAACAACTGATGGATGCTAGTACAAATGCTATAGCATCCGGCAGAGTTATTTAAAGTACTGATAAAGCAAAGTTAAATTACTGCTTTGTGGCTCAACTCCTGAGCCTGCTGCTTTCTCTGACTGGTGCATGTTTCACCTTCATTCGTGTCTCAAAATTTCCTTACACTTTGGAGTCTTTCGTGTCTCAAAATTTCACCCAGTTGCAAACTTGTCCACATGGCTGATTTCGAACTCCTTACCCTTCAACTTCACCATGTGGAAAAAATTATTTAGACCTTATTGTGTTTTTTTACTATTTAAAGAGAAACAAATTGTCAAAAAAAAAACTATTTAAAGAGAAACAAGGTCAAGGTTTTTTAGTTCACCCTCATTTCTTTTCTCGTAAGTTTGGTGTGAGCCAATGTTTGTGTTGTCATTCAAACTCTTGTTCGTAGCCACGGGATCGGCTAGAGGTTTGAAAAAGTGATTCCTCTGTTCTTCAAGCAATTGCGTCGAGGACGGAACTCTTTTCCTCGATTATGGGGTTCCCTAACTCCTCCAAAGAGTATTACAATACGTGAGAGGGATGCATGGTTGGACTACCTACGGGGCGAAAACATAAAGAAATGCAGTAAAGATAAAAAGTGAAGACTTTGCGAAAAATAGTAGATTGATTTGATTGGTGTGTGTTTTTTAACGTACAACCTACTATATATATACGCACAAGCTTCAAGCCTACAGCTGCTCACCATTGGATCAATTATAATCTACGCCTCTAATTGTCCCTAATCCCTAGAAGTTCGGAGACACTCCTCCACGACCTTACTAGCACGGGTTAGTGGGGTAAAACGGTTTCTCTCCCATTTCCACGACGTTCTTTTGTTCGCTGACCCTAACATCTTCAACGATTGTCAACGTGCATTGAATAATTGCACTCCAAGCAAGTTTCCTTGCGCCTTGACTAAAATCTTCCTCGCCCTTCGGCCGTTGGGTTTCTTAGCCGAGCCACCCTGTAGTCTAGGCACCCTCCAACTGAGTTTTTCCCTACCGCAGTATACTTTATCATTTCCTTGGGGACTAAGACATTTTGATATATCCCTTATGCTTCCATACTGAGCTCTCCACCGTTTTTATTCATCAGGCAAGCACCCATATTATTAGAACCTAATGCCTCCAAGACTCGCTATATTTGACATCGGCTTCCCTAGCCTCAGTTTCCTCTTTTTCCCTCGACCCACAACTTAGATTATTTTGGTTGTCAACAAATGCCCCCCTTTTTGCGTGTTGTCCAGTCGAGTGGATGGGATTGACGGTGCAAAATTAAAACAATGCGCTATGGCGGTTACGCGACTAGCCGTTATGTCAATGATTAGACGCGTGATGGCTTATATCCCACAAATCGATCCGCGAAGTGACAATTTCCTAGGCGATACTCATTACACCCTATAGCTATAAATAGCTATCTTCACTAATATCTCTGTTTACTCTCCCCTTACTTCCAAACCTCTTGCAAAATCTTCTGGAAACCATGTCTTCTAACTCAGATTCTCAAAACCAAGAACACAGTTATGGCGATAATTGTCATACCCCAATTTTGTCCGGCTTAGGTCCAAACCCTAATTTTCCACACAAAAATAAGTTATGCTTCATTTTTAGGTTTAAAATGCACGTTTTGGGAAGTTAGAGTCAAAAAGGGCATTTTGGTCATTTCTCACAAAAGGGTCTCTAAAAAACAATTTTTTGCAATAGGCCTCATGCATCAAATTAGGGTTTTTGAAAAATATGTTATGCATGCATGGCAAGCTTTGGAAAATATTTTAGGCATGCATGGCAAAGACCTAAAAGCATTTTTGTGGAAAGCAAGAATTGATTTCTATTTTGTTCCAAAGGCCAAGAATCGATTTATAGTATATTGCATAGGCCTTGAAATCGATTTTCAGGCTCTTCCATAGGCCATGAATCGATTCCTAATTGTTGTAACTAAGTGAAGAATCGATTTTTACCTATTTAGGATGTCCTGAAAATCGATTTCCCTCTTCTTGCATAGGCCTGGAAATCGATTTTCAGGCTCTTCCATAGGCCATGAATCGATTCCTCATTGTGTTAACTAAAGCAAGAATCGATTTTCACCTATGAAGAAGGTCCTGAAAAATCGATTCCTCTTGTTTTCAAAGGAGCCAAGAATCGATTCTTTATTATCTCCAAAGGCTCAAGAATCGATTCCCACTATTTTAACTAAAGCAAGAATCGATTTTCACCTATGCAAAAGGTCCTGAAAATCGATTCCTGTTGTTTTCAAAGGAACCAAGAATCGATTCTTTATTATTTTCAAAGGTAAAGAATCGATTCCTACATATTTCCAAAGGCTCAAACAATCGATTCATCCTGGCAATAAATGTTTTTTAAAAATTCTACGCCTATAAATAGGCAGCTTCAAAATCATTTGAGGAGGAGGACTTTTGGACGAGATCAGAAAAAAAAGGAGGACTTTTGGACGAGATCAGAAAAAAAGGAGGACTTTTGGACGAGATCAGAAAAAAAGGAGGACTTTTGGACGAGATCAGAAAAAAAGGAGGAAACTTCACGAGGTCAGAAAAACAGACACAGCTCACAAGATCAGAGAGAAGAATTGCTACACACATTTTTTCACAAGATCTGAGAAGAATTGCTCCAGAAACATTTTCACAAGATCTGGGAAGACAACTCTCGCAAATCTCATTTTCCAGTTCTCCGCTTCATTTTTGTTCTTCAGATCTGTAATATCTGCCTTCATCAGAGGTATTTCTGTTTTTATATTTGTTAAAATTCAATCATTCTGATCCATGCCAAAAGTGCCCTATGTGATTTGATTTAACTGTAATGTCCTTGTTGATGATGAACCACATGATTCCCACTTATGCCTAGTGCATCATTTTCTAAGTGGTGAAGATGGTCTCAGATGATTCAACCTCTCCTTTCAAACCCTTTCAAAAAAAACATTCTTTTTCAGAACTACGTCGCTTTGATTCCCGTTCGGGATACGTAGGAGCGAGCCACGTTCTCGTCAAGCGCAACAAATAAAAATCCTTTTCGCAACCATAAACAAATCATTTTCATAAAACAAGCAAAAGAAGTCATTTCCAAACCCATTGTTGCTAGTAGCTCATCAGAGCCTCTGTTCGTTTAGCTATTAGTGACAATGTCCTTTTCTCCTAAAAATAATAAACGATGATCCATCATAACCTTTGTTAGTTTGATCATCGTACAAATCAATCTCTTTCGAAAATCACTTTCCGAAAGGATAATAAAAAACGAGTTGTTATCAATAGTCCATCAGAACCTTTGTTCGTTTGACTAACGGTGCAACTCTCTTTTTGAGTATTTAGTAGTGATTCATCATAGCCTCTGCTAGTTCAATCATTTGCTAATGCTCGTCCTATTTCAAAAAACTCACTAAAAAGATAAAAAACAAAAACTTTTCAAAAAGACAACCTAGAACTACGTCGCCTTTGATTCTCCACCCGGAGATACGTAGGAGCAGGGCCACGCCCCCTGTCAAGCGCAAAAGTAAACAATTTCTAAGTTAAAAAATACAAACACATCTCTTTCATTTCAAAAATCAAAAAACATTATTTTCAAAGTAGGGGATTAAGTCGGTCGTACGACCGGGTTAACCATCGTTTTAGGATAAGTGAACTGTGGTCCTTCAGAGCCCCAGTGCTCCTTCAGACCCCCAGTGGTCCTTCAGACCCCCAGTGGTCCTTCAACACAGATCACACAATCCTAAGACCCCTATATTAAAAAACACCAACACACAAACATTTTCTACCCAAGAACTACGTAGCTTTGAATTCTCCATCGCACCGGGAGATACGTAGGAGCGGGCCATGTCCCGTCAAGCATTTTTTTCTAAAAACCCCTTTTTCCCCCCTTTCTCACCAAAAATTAAATTTCCAGTAAGTTTTCTCATTCGTCTTCAAACAAGAAATAAATAGGCAAATATAGGTATTTTTCAAATCAAACATTAGAACCACACATTTAATTAGAGGTTCCCTTTCGGTAGAAAGGACGTGCGCGGTGCTAACACCTTCCTCGCACGTAATCGACCCCCGAACCTATATCTCTAGTTTTCAAAGACCATCCGCCTTGTCCAAAAGACCTTTTTTCAATGTTTTGGTCTTAAAATTAAAATATTGGCGGCGGCTCCAAAATTCTTCCACGTTGTACATTGAGAAACCCAAGCCGGGATTTTTCGGGGTGCAACAGCTGGCGACTCCACTGGGGACACTTTTTTTAAAAAAAGACGAGGGTCAAGCCTAACTAATTTAAATGTGTGGTTTAATGTATTGTTGATTTGATTAAAACCCTGTTTGCCTTTCTTTCTTATCTTTTATTCCCTTTATTTTATCGCTTATGCCCATGCATTATTCCAATCCCCATGTTCCCTTCTTTCTTTGCTCCTTTTCTTCAAGGTAAGCTCATGCATATTCCCCAATTCTACCATGTTCCCTTCTTTCTTTGCTCCTTTTCTTCAAGGTAAGCTCATGCATTTCTCCCCAATTCTATCATGTCCCTTCTTCTCAGCTCCCTTTCTGAAGTAAGTAATGTGTTTGTTGTTGGTACCCTAAGCTAGTTGTATTTGAATGATATTAAACCCTAGGGTAGACGACATGCTATTGTCTGGACTGTCTGGATTCTCATTTGCAGGTGGGGTAGTACTAGGGAAAATGCCCTTGACACACACTACACTTATACCCTGTGACTATGTGCTTTGAGTGGGACCATAACCCAGGTCTGCAAAACTTAGGAGAGTGGATTCGAGTAGTGAGAGCCCATCAGGACCTTTGTCCGTTTGGCTACTTGCGAAAGTTTCAACCAGAGTTGTGCTCTTTCATGATGCCTCACATCTAGCAGTTTGCTGCATTTGTGGGGAGTTTTGTGAAAGGGACTGTAGCTCTGGTGGCCTTGTGAGGGAGTGAATAGAGCTACATGTGAAGATTACCTCTAAGTGCCTTAGATCATAGGTTTCTCCCCCTTTTAGGTCACAAGGGCTTTCCAAATTGTGTGCTGCATTGTTGCATTCAGTTCAATCAATTTTTCCTTCAAAATTTTCGAAAATCAAAAAAAATATATGCTTTCCCTTTTCAATAAACGCCTATATGAGGTGGCATATAGGGTGAAAATTTTCAAATCACCACCTGAAAATATCCTCTTTCTGCAAAAACACAAAAAAAAGCATCCTTGCATCATCGCGTCATTGCGTCACTGCATCATTGCATCATTTGCATTGTATAAAATTCCAGTTTCGAAAAAAAAAAAACGTTCATCTTGCATTCCCTTTCATTACAAAAAACAATTATCATCTGCATGGCATAAGCATTTCATGTATAATCATGCAAAAAACCCTCGTCAAGTTCATCCAAGACGAGGCATTCATTACACAGTAGAACTACGTAAGCTTTGATTCCTCATTACAATGGGGATACGTAGGAACGGGTCATACCCCGTCAAGCCCATTTTTCTAAAACCTTTTTCCAATAAATCCTTTGCATCATACTTGCATTCATTCATTACCTAAAATAAGAGTTGTGACGAGAAGCGAGACGCTCTTGCAAAACAATCATCCTTTTTGAAAAAGTTTATCAAGGTGTTCCAATGCACTCAGTTTTTCAAATCAATAGCTCATTTGCACTGCATCCCATCCATTCTATGACAAAAGACTGAAATAGTGTGTCAAAGAAAAAAAAACAAGTTTTTAACTGATGTTAACTCTCTGTGAAGCATTCTTCTAATGAGCATGCATGCTATGAGTACGTTCTCTTGTTCGTGTCCGTCAGTTTCCCTGCTTTATCATTTCCCGTCCTAGTCTAGCCCCGCCCGTAAAACCTAAAGTGCCGCATGCATTTGTTCAGTCATTCGTTCTTGCGCTTATGTTGTGTGCCCTGTTATCTCTAGAAAGAGGCTAACTGGTTTGCCGATATCCGCTTCAGACTCAAGATTCATGGCGACCAATCAAGGAAACCTAGTGATTGAGAATCCCGGCAATTCAGGTCTAGATAATCCGATTATGGAAGTCCTCAAGCAGCTAGTCCAAGAGAATCAGGCGTTAAATAATAAAGTCGGGGTGATAGAAATGCAGATGGATGCGATAAGGATGCAGATGACTGAAATGATGGGCACCCTGCAAGCTTTGAAAAACGGGACCGCTACCGAAGATACTGCTGTTGTAAACCCAGGTGGGGCCGCAACCATCCTTCCTACCTCGAGACCTGTTGAAGCTGTGACTGCTATTCCCCATCCGGGATCTGGGGTTAATTATCCTACTCACGCCCTGGGAGGTGCTGATCCACATGAGGTTTCTCTTTTCAATAGGGATAGTGATCCTCAAGGTCACCTATTTGAGAACTCTCAACCCAGAGATCAGTTGCATGAGTTGGAAAAGCGTTTAAGAGCCATAGAGGATTCAAAGACCAAAGCTAAAGACGCCCGTGATCTATGTCTTGTTCCAGACTTGGTTATTCCCCCAAAGATGAAGGTGCCAGTCTTTGACCAATATTGTGGTACCAGCTGCCCAAATAGACACGTAACCATGTACGCCCGAAGGATGACCGCATACAATCACGACGACAAACTGCTCATCCACTACTTCCAGTACAGCCTAACTGGGGCATCTCTGGATTGGTACATGCAGTTGCAGCCTTCCGACATCCACCGTTGGAAGGACCTTTCTGAAGCTTTCTTAAAGGAGTACGAATACAACAAAGACATGGCTCCAGATCGGATTCAACTGCAGTATATGAGCAAGAAAGATCATGAGTCCTTTAAGGAATATGCTCAAAAATGGAGGAGCATAGCTGCTCAGGTGAAGCCACCATTGACCGAAAAGGAGATGGTGTACATGTTTATGGAGACTCTCCCAGCTGTTTTCTATGAACGTCTGGTTGGAAGTGGGTCCTCAAGCTTTTCAGATGTGATCAAAGTAGGGGCAAGACTTGAAGTCGGGATGAAGAGAGGAAGAATCCCCTGCAATCCTACTGGCGCTGACAATGCTAGTGATTTGCCTGCAAGGAAAAATGGAGAAATCAATGCTATAGTGGGACAAGGAAAGTCACGTCAGTACGACCCCATTCCTGTGTCGTACACTGATTTGTGCAGCTATCTAATCAACCATAGGTTGATCTCTCCTCGTAGGATGAAGCCAGTCCAACCTCCATTCCCAAGAAGGTATAATGCAAAGGCTACCTGTGAATTCCATTCTGGGGCAATTGGTCACTCTACTGAGAATTGTCATCCTTTGAAGCAGTCGGTTCAGGATCTTATTGATACAAAACAGTTGACCTTTGATGAGGGAGGTGAAGGACTAAACCCTTTGAGATCAGGGCTATCAGGCCGGGATGGCAGTAGTTGAAGAGGATCGAGGTGTTGATCGTCAAGCATTTGTGTCTTAGTCATGCATTTTCATGTAGTTTTCAGTTCAAAGCAAATTTTATGTAATGCAATCCCCTAGCTCTGCCCAAGGCCTTAGGATATTTCAATAAGGGCACGTGTTCCCTTTTCAGCATCGTCATCTATAAAAGTTACCCTTTTCAGTCACTTTTGTTCAAGATCGTCATTGCCCTGTTTTATCATAAGTCCATCAGTGCATATTTGACTTTTAGTTCAGTCTAACGCTTCAAGTCCTCCATGCTGGGGCAAGTCTGTGATCATTAATTCCCCTTGATTAATATCATACTCCTTCAGTGCAAGTCTCTCAATAATAATAATAATATAATAAACAAGAAAACAAGCTCGCTAGGTTGAAAACCCGCAAAAGGCGGCCTAGGCAAAAAGGAGCGCCCGGTGGACTGAAAACTCGCAAAGAGCGGTCCAGGCAAAAATTAGGGCACAAAAAAAGGAAAAAGAGCAAACACATGAAGATAGATAAATTATTGTTCTAAAGTTAAATCTTATAGGAATAAGCAATCGGGATTTGAAATGAAGTTTGGCCATCTCCTCAAAAACCCAAAGTCCCAGAAAGTCCCTTTCCTACCCACCTTGAGCCAAGAAAAACCAAAATCCAAAAATCACCCTAGACAAGGATCACCCCAAATAAAAAAAAAACAGTGCATCACTTTTTATCAGCTCACCCGAGTCAAAAAAAAAAAAAAAAAAAAAAAAAAAAAAATCAAAAAAAGGGGGATTCAAAAATGAAAATCCCAAAACAAAAGAAAATGGTGAGCTGGTACATGTTACCACAAAGTACAAGAGATCCTTGTCTAAATAAACCTTCAAACACTTCATCATTCCCATACACCCCTCCTTCCATAAAACACTCCATTTGGCCTCAACATCAAACCCCTTCGTCATTCTACCATGAGACACGAATGTGCTTTAACAGAACCCAAACAAGCCCAAAAACCATCTTCCTCATAGACCATTAACCGTCAATCAACACCGAATAAAACTCACCCTCCCATTAGCCTCAAACACTTCATTAAGCCTAACCCTCCTTCCTCCACAAAACACCACAATCCCGAAAAGCCCATTCCGATCAATGACCGGTTGTTTTTGTTCACTTAAATTCTAATCTTAGGACGAACAAGTTTATCTATGTACAGTGTGTTTGCTCAAAAGAAAAACAAACGATCAGAAAAAAGAAAGCTGATCAAGAAAAATGAACCCTCAGAAAAAAGAGAACTGAGGAAACAAAAACAAACAGTCAGAAAAAAGAAAGCTGACAAAATAAAAAAGAGGGACTTGCACTCCAAAACACATTCAAGATGCATTAAAACAAGGTTTAGTGATCACCAGATAAGGATTCTTTCACACCAAAAGTCAAGACATCAGTCAGAACCAAAGATTTGCACTAAGAATACCACTCGGACCCAAAAGTTGGGGCATTCTCTTCACCACCCACACACCCTAGTCTTGGGAAAGTATGTTCAATGTCCATCCCATGTCATTTCCAGTTGTCAATATCATTCCAAAGCGGGGCAAGTGCATTCCCGTTCCTTCTCCTCATTCATTCCCATAAAAAACCCTCACCGGGGCAATTTCTCGACTCAATATCCTAAACAAGACCTTGTCATTAGAGCAGCTTTGTCTTTGTTACGACTGGGGCAACATCAAATTCCGTGGGTTGAAGCAAAACCCCTTTCATTCCAGCTTTCATCCCAAGAGCCGAAGCGTTCCCAATTCATCATCTTCTACACCCCTAGTTGTTGTCACCACTAGACAGGGGCAAGTTATTCACTCGTCAAAGACCTGAATTGGGGCAATCCTGCGTCTCTTGGTCCCTCATAAAGCTTCGGCAATAACCATGTCTGTCATTCCTTCACTTGCCATAAACGTCCATGCCATAAACCAATCCTAAGTTAACGGACTCACTCATTCACATTTGCACCCCTATGCATGCTTACTAGATAATGCTTCAAAGAGAGAGAACACAAGTTAGTCACGTGATATTTAAGATTCAGTCGTCATTGAAAGGAAGAGAAAACAAGTGAGCTTGTTTGTAAATAAAATCTTGAGAACACCGGAGTTTGAATCAAATTCCATTTTTTTTTTCTCAACAAAATGGTCAATAATCATCTCAACTCCTTGCATTCAAAGTCTTGCATCTCATCATCACAAAAATGTTTCATCATTCATATCCTATTTTTCGCCTCATGCATTTAGGCGTTCCATTTTGCATCGTGCCAACATCATCATTTCATAAAAGCAAAAACATTTTCCATCTCATTCCATCAAGCATCAAAGGATTTCATCATAAAAGCAAAAACACGTCATCCCGTGTCATAACATTTGCATCCAAACATTTCATTCACATCATATTCACATTCACATTTCATGCATTCATCGCATGTCATCCAAAATGCCTATGTTTCCCAATCAACCATTTCATATCATTACGCTATGCATCATAACATTAGCATCCAAACATTCCATTCGCATTTCATGCATTCATCCCATATGCCTATGTTTCCCAATCAACCATTTCATATCATGCATCAAAGTATTGCATTTGCATCCTCACATAGCAAGAAGACAAATAGGAAAAATTCTTTAACCAGCTACCTCAGCACATGAAGGGGTCGCCTAAAGTCGGCTGCTTGTAGGGCTTTAGTGCTCGCCTTAACCCTTAGGGATTAGGTTGTTGCTTGTAGGGCTTTAGTGCTCGCCTTAACCCTTAGGGATTAGGTTGTTGCTTGTAGGGCTTTAGTGCTCGCCTTAACCCTTAGGGATTAGGTTGTTATCTTGTAGGGCTTTAGTGCTCGCCTGGATCCTTAGGGATTAGGTTGTTATCTTGTAGGGCTTTAGTGCTCGCCTTAATCCTTAGGGATTAGGTTGTTATCTTGTAGGGCTTCAGTGCTCGCCTGGATCCTTAGGGATTAGGTTGTTATCTTGTAGGGCTTCAGTGCTCGCCTGGATCCTTAGGGATTAGGTTGTTATCTTGTAGGGCTTCAGTGCTCGCCTGGATCCTTAGGGATTAGGTTGTTATCTTGTAGGGCTTCAGTGCTCGCCTGGATCCTTAGGGATTAGGTTGTTATCTTGTAAGGCTTTGGTGCTCACCTTAATCCTTGGGGATTAGGATGTTTACCTTGTAGGCACTTGAAGTGTTGATCCTTAACCAAAATAAAAAGGAAGAAAATCAAAAATAGCATCTCATAGCATCCATCATTCCATTGAAATCATCACATCACATACACTGTGCATAACATACATTCATACTCCATTTACATAGATATCTGCATTCCATAGAAAAAAAAAAAAAAAAAAAAGGGGGCAAATAAGAAAGGAGAGAAGAAAATCACAGAAGACGGAACATAAAAGAACACACCATCTTCATATCATTCATCATTCTCATACCATTCATACCATTCATTGCTTCATGGCATCAAACAGTAGTGCATTACACTTTCAATTTGTATCTCAGAAGAGCGAAGAAATAACAGAAAAAGCATTCCACCAAAGTCAATCATTGCATTCATATGCATTCAAGTGTATGCATTTCATGTACCTGTCAAGATAGAAGTTACCTCAGACTAGATAGTCTCAACCCAGAGTTAGTAAACTCCATCAACCCAGAGTTAGTAAACTCCATCAACCCAGAGTTAGTGAACTCCATCAATCCAGATCACAACATTGTGTACGAGCACGCAATGGATCCATCAGACTTCGTCAAGTCCTTCGAATTAGTTGTGTCAGCCTAAGGCATAGCGTAAATCCAGTGATCAAATCAGTTCCGGACCTGATGTTGATTGGCCGCTCGAAAGGCCCCCTCAGACCGTTTTACTAGTACCATAGCTAGTAGCGCTCCTTCAGACCACGATGGTCCTTCAATTAACCCCGAGTTAGTAAACTCCATCAACCCTGAGTTAGTAAACTCCCTCAACACAGAGTTAGTGAACTCCCACAGAGTTAGTGAACTCCCACCGAGTTAGTGAACTCCTTCCACAGATCACAACATTGTGTACGAGCACGCAATGGATCCATCAGACTTCGTCAAGTCCTTCGGATTAGTTGTGTCAGCCTAAGGCATAGCGTAAATCCATTGATCAAATCAGTTCCGGACCTGATGTTGATTGGCCGCTCGAAAGGCCCCCTCAGACCGTTTTACTAGTACCATAGCTAGTAGCGCTCCTTCAGACCACGATGGTCCTTCAATTAAGGCCTAGGCAGCCTTCCAGACCCCGAGTGGTCCTTCAGAGCCTTAGTGCTCCTTCAGACCCTGAGCGGTCCTTCAGAGCCTTAGTGCTCCTTCAGACCCTGAGTGGTCCTTCAGAGCCTTAGTGCTCCTTCAGATCCCGAGTGGTCCGTCATTTTCTCTCTCAGTTAATGCGCCAGGTGTTAACCATTCCCCATTCGTTCTCAAACCCATCTTTTCAAAAATAAAAAATAAAAAAAGAGGAAAATTCGGGTTTCCCCAAGTGGACAAAATCGGTATAATTTCTGAATTCTTTATCTTCATTTTGCCTTGGAATATGTTTCGGCCAATTCATATTCCTCGTTAAAATTCAGATAAAGAGGGGCAGCTGTCATACCCCAATTTTGTCCGGCTTAGGTCCAAACCCTAATTTTCCACACAAAAATAAGTTATGCTTCATTTTTAGGTTTAAAATGCACGTTTTGGGAAGTTAGAGTCAAAAAGGGCATTTTGGTCATTTCTCACAAAAGGGTCTCTAAAAAACAATTTTTTGCAATAGGCCTCATGCATCAAATTAGGGTTTTTGAAAAATATGTTATGCATGCATGGCAAGCTTTGGAAAATATTTTAGGCATGCATGGCAAAGACCTAAAAGCATTTTTGTGGAAAGCAAGAATTGATTTCTATTTTGTTCCAAAGGCCAAGAATCGATTTATAGTATATTGCATAGGCCTTGAAATCGATTTTCAGGCTCTTCCATAGGCCATGAATCGATTCCTAATTGTTGTAACTAAGTGAAGAATCGATTTTTACCTATTTAGGATGTCCTGAAAATCGATTTCCCTCTTCTTGCATAGGCCTGGAAATCGATTTTCAGGCTCTTCCATAGGCCATGAATCGATTCCTCATTGTGTTAACTAAAGCAAGAATCGATTTTCACCTATGAAGAAGGTCCTGAAAAATCGATTCCTCTTGTTTTCAAAGGAGCCAAGAATCGATTCTTTATTATCTCCAAAGGCTCAAGAATCGATTCCCACTATTTTAACTAAAGCAAGAATCGATTTTCACCTATGCAAAAGGTCCTGAAAATCGATTCCTGTTGTTTTCAAAGGAACCAAGAATCGATTCTTTATTATTTTCAAAGGTAAAGAATCGATTCCTACATATTTCCAAAGGCTCAAACAATCGATTCATCCTGGCAATAAATGTTTTTTAAAAATTCTACGCCTATAAATAGGCAGCTTCAAAATCATTTGAGGAGGAGGACTTTTGGACGAGATCAGAAAAAAAAGGAGGACTTTTGGACGAGATCAGAAAAAAAGGAGGACTTTTGGACGAGATCAGAAAAAAAGGAGGACTTTTGGACGAGATCAGAAAAAAAGGAGGAAACTTCACGAGGTCAGAAAAACAGACACAGCTCACAAGATCAGAGAGAAGAATTGCTACACACATTTTTTCACAAGATCTGAGAAGAATTGCTCCAGAAACATTTTCACAAGATCTGGGAAGACAACTCTCGCAAATCTCATTTTCCAGTTCTCCGCTTCATTTTTGTTCTTCAGATCTGTAATATCTGCCTTCATCAGAGGTATTTCTGTTTTTATATTTGTTAAAATTCAATCATTCTGATCCATGCCAAAAGTGCCCTATGTGATTTGATTTAACTGTAATGTCCTTGTTGATGATGAACCACATGATTCCCACTTATGCCTAGTGCATCATTTTCTAAGTGGTGAAGATGGTCTCAGATGATTCAACCTCTCCTTTCAAACCCTTTCAAAAAAAACATTCTTTTTCAGAACTACGTCGCTTTGATTCCCGTTCGGGATACGTAGGAGCGAGCCACGTTCTCGTCAAGCGCAACAAATAAAAATCCTTTTCGCAACCATAAACAAATCATTTTCATAAAACAAGCAAAAGAAGTCATTTCCAAACCCATTGTTGCTAGTAGCTCATCAGAGCCTCTGTTCGTTTAGCTATTAGTGACAATGTCCTTTTCTCCTAAAAATAATAAACGATGATCCATCATAACCTTTGTTAGTTTGATCATCGTACAAATCAATCTCTTTCGAAAATCACTTTCCGAAAGGATAATAAAAAACGAGTTGTTATCAATAGTCCATCAGAACCTTTGTTCGTTTGACTAACGGTGCAACTCTCTTTTTGAGTATTTAGTAGTGATTCATCATAGCCTCTGCTAGTTCAATCATTTGCTAATGCTCGTCCTATTTCAAAAAACTCACTAAAAAGATAAAAAACAAAAACTTTTCAAAAAGACAACCTAGAACTACGTCGCCTTTGATTCTCCACCCGGAGATACGTAGGAGCAGGGCCACGCCCCTGTCAAGCGCAAAAGTAAACAATTTCTAAGTTAAAAAATACAAACACATCTCTTTCATTTCAAAAATCAAAAAACATTATTTTCAAAGTAGGGGATTAAGTCGGTCGTACGACCGGGTTAACCATCGTTTTAGGATAAGTGAACTGTGGTCCTTCAGAGCCCCAGTGCTCCTTCAGATCCCCAGTGGTCCTTCAGACCCCCAGTGGTCCTTCAACACAGATCACACAATCCTAAGACCCCTATATTAAAAAACACCAACACACAAACATTTTCTACCCAAGAACTACGTAGCTTTGAATTCTCCATCGCACCGGGAGATACGTAGGAGCGGGCCATGTCCCGTCAAGCATTTTTTTCTAAAAACCCCTTTTTCCCCCCTTTCTCACCAAAAATTAAATTTCCAGTAAGTTTTCTCATTCGTCTTCAAACAAGAAATAAATAGGCAAATATAGGTATTTTTCAAATCAAACATTAGAACCACACATTTAATTAGAGGTTCCCTTTCGGTAGAAAGGACGTGCGCGGTGCTAACACCTTCCTCGCACGTAATCGACCCCCGAACCTATATCTCTAGTTTTCAAAGACCATCCGCCTTGTCCAAAAGACCTTTTTTCAATGTTTTGGTCTTAAAATTAAAATATTGGCGGCGGCTCCAAAATTCTTCCACGTTGTACATTGAGAAACCCAAGCCGGGATTTTTCGGGGTGCAACAATAATGACGACTCAACGAGCTCATCTTCTGCCGATTCGACTCTGCCTAGTCCTATACCCCGCATAACACGAAAGGATATGCTAGTCGTCGTCGAATGGGGAATAGCCTCGAAACCAGTAATCCCCCAAGCTCACGAAGGTTTTGATTCTTTGAAGAATATCTTTACTTCTTCTTCTCAACCAGGTTTGCCTATCACCAAAGATCGGCTAACTTTCTTCTTGTCATGCAGCCAATGAAGTTTCCCTCATCCACCTCAACGAGGATAACGATGATGAGGAGGATAACATTCCCATTGTGCAAAGTGCTCGTACAAGGAGCTCTGTTCAGATAGCACAAAGTCACAAACTCCTCCCCCAAATACAAACTCAAAACCTGCCTCAGCTGAAAAAGAAGAATCTCCCCCTTTCTAAAGACTAATGGTAAGTCTACTTTCCTGAGGGTTTTTTGACAGAATTCATGCTCTTTCTTGTTTAGCTGAACAATTTTCCTTTATGCAGGAAACTTAGGACAAGTCTGGGAAAGGCACTGTTTCTCGGCCGGAAGCAAATCCCTTAGTAACAACCCTTTTTCGTTGCCTACAAGCCATGGTCGAAGAGAAACAACACTAAGATATTGGGCGAGCCCTGTTTGATGAAAAGGTTCTCATGCCTTCCTCTTCATTGCGTCAAGAAGTAGAGGCTGAACCAACTGTGACCGAAGAACAACTTGCCCAATACTACTTGAACCTTGATGTTCCTCCTGCAGCCTCTTCCCCTATTTCGGATCTTTTTAGACCACTGGATCAAGAATTGCAAAAATTAAAGAAAGATTAATTTAACATACAAACCTGTAACATCTAGGAGGACTCCACGCCTGAAAAAGCGACTTGGGAGCGTGAGCATGATATGTGAGACAACTTTCCCTACGTATTTCGATAGGTGTGTTGGTCTTAGTTTTGACGGAAAAAATCCAAAAAATGTTCGGACCAATGCAATTCTTGGACTAATTGTCAATTGAATGTTTACTATTAGCACTTATTAGATTTAAATGGCTTCTTTGATATTGTGTGATTTTAATGATGGTAATTAAATTGAAATGATGGTAATTAAATTGGGGACTATTTAAATGGCTTCTTAGATTTAAATGGCTTCTTTGATATAAGTTAAAATAAAATTTACGTTAGAATTTAAATTGTAAATGCCAAAACATTAGGGACTATTTTAGAATTAAAAATAAATGCAAAAGAGACCCTACTAGGATCCCATGGTATGCGTCCCACCCTTGAAGAGAATTAAAAAAAATTGTCACAACGAAACATAAATATTGTTAACACCCAAATTTAATTAAGTTGTTGATCGTGGGAAAATGAAGAATCTGAGGCTAGGATAAGGCTGAGACAGCTATGAAGGCACTAGGGCATGGATAATTCAGTACTTGCCAGATCACAGGGAAAGCTCGGTTTGGAGGCATGAAGAGGATTATCCAGAAAAACTGAGTCCTCAAGAGAATGATAAGGATCACCGAGGTACAGTGAGACTCGGTTGAAGGGTACATCAACCACAGGGTGACTCGGCTAAGGCACCAACAGCCATATGCCGAGAATGATACATGGCTTAGGAAGGTTGTGGTCGAGGCAAGGAATGCTTGCTTGGAGAGCAAGTATTCAATGCACATGGACGCACAACGTTGGAGCGGCCGTTAAGCTCAACGAACAAAAGACACCGTGGAAATAGGAGTGACTAAGGTTTATCCCACTAACCCGTGCTAGTGAGGTCGTGGAGACATGACTCAGAGTTTCTAGGGATTAGGATTAATTATAGCCATTGATCTTAGTTAATCCAACGGTAAGCAGATGTAGGCTCGGATAGTGGCCAATGAAGGCTCATATTTATATATATATAATAGCACTTTTACATTTCAAGAGACACATCAATCAATCAAACTACTATTTTCCTCGCACTTTACTTTATGTTTTCTTAGCTCATAGATAATCCAAGTCGCACGTCCCTCTCACCTAACCTAACATTCTTTGGAGGAGTTAGGGAACCCATAGTCGAGTAACAAAGTTCCTTCATCGACGCAATAGCTTGAAGAAACAGAGAAATCGAAATTGTTCAAACCTCGGGCCGATCCGACGACTAGAAATAAAGTGTTTGACAACAGTAAATATGAATCATCATACATTAAGAACTCAACTACACGTGCCGGCAAAGCTGGTACTCATGCCAGTCAGGTTCCCCAACGTAGATAGTAAAGCCGATGGATACTGCACCCCAATGACATGGTAAAGAAAAAATACAATAAGAACTCAAAATCCAAACTATTAATGTAAGAGATGAAATTCTTCTTGATTTTGAGACATGAATGAATTTTTATATATCTCAATACATGATGAATAAAGAATGAAATAAAATAATACCTTAGAAAAAAGCAATTATTAGCGACATTCGATGGTTTTCTGTTGCTTACATCACTCCCATTACTTTGAAGTTAGGGAAGAAATAAAAGAATTAATAATAAACCAAACAACGAACAAATGGTATGATTTACAAACTAGAAGTGAATGGCACGCGAGTGGAAGGTATCCATGAGTTTCCAGCCAGTAAACTTCCGACTGTGAATTTTGAGGCTTCAGAAGCACTTGTAATGACATGATATCCCGACCATTTAACTCGGTTTGTTGTTGAGGAACCTGGTCCCGTGTTCATGTACTCTCCATAGTACAATGTACTTAATGCAAAGTTTCCACTCCATTCCAACCAACCTGCTGAGTTGATCAAACTATCAAGAGAAGTTTTCATGAACACAGTTCGAGAATATTGTTTCCATGGCCTTCCAAGGTAAGTTTTGACAGTGCTTTGAACTGGTCTCAAGTCTGAGGCGGCTGTGACCCTAGAGTTGTGAATGGAAATTCCAGTATTTTGGTTTGGATCGGTTCTTCCTTGGGCGGTGATTGTGTTGACCTTGTTTGGAGGGTTTCTAGCAAAGATGTTACAGTTTTGAAACACCACAGCAGCATTGCCAAAGATGAAGTCGACCGTGCCATATATGTTACACTCCCTGTAGAACTGTCTATCGGAATGCACATACAACGTGTCTTGGTAGCCTTCGAAGCTACATTTGTAAAATACCGATAAATCAGATCCAGAACGCAATGCAACGGCCTGGTGATTTGCTGCGCCGGCAGTGTTCCTAAAAGTGATATCTTGAGCAATGAATCCATCCCCAACAGCAGCTGCACATAATCATTCAGTTATAAGTTTCTAATGTTTGAATGCTAAGTTGTATTGAAAACAAAAGTTTATGAAAGATTTGTTTCTCAACTTACCAACAGTTGCAGAACGAAAGGTAGTGGTTCCCCCTCCAACACTTTTGCTACCAGTGATGATAGTCTTTCCAATTCCATCTCCCACCAACATTATATTCTTTTTCATGATCTCAACTTGTTCATTATATAACCCTCCCTTGACGTATATCACATATCTTCCATTACCACTTTTGGGAGCAGCATTTATGGCTGCACTAACTGTTGTGAACTTTCCCGACCCATCTTTTGCCACCACTACATTTGCCCTAGATGCTGGAGAAGAAGACGTTGTTTGCAACAACTTTCTATCACCTGGCTTGACCCATGTTGGGAACCCATCTTCGTAGTTTCGTTCTTGATGATATTCAACTTTGTTAAGGGCTAAGGTGTTGCTTAGCAACTTCGTGACATTGTTGGACATGAGAGGAAGCACATAGTCTTGAACACCAAGCTCGTAGAATCCAGCTTTGCATGTCTCAAGGTTTGTTAGAGCAGTGCTGAGCCATGTTTGAGCATCAGCTTGAGAGCAATTGGTGCGAGAGTCTATGGTTTTGTTTAGTTTTTGAATGGTTTGCTCATAAAGCTCCACACAATCAGACCATGCAGCCATTTCACGAGGATTGCGGCACTTAGAACCAAGTGAAAGAGTGTTGGCATGGCCAATGAGTGCTCTCTCTTGGGCAAGTTGCAATGAGATCTTGAGGAAGTCGTCTTTATGGTTAATGGATTTCTGTTGTTGAGTGGGATTATTATTGGTCAAGAAATACTCACAGGGTTGAGGGTTTGGGGTTTGGCTACACCACACCTTTGCATCATTCCATGACTAAGCAGATGCTAAGTTAGAAGATAACAAGGAAGGAATGAATAAAATAGTTATGAGTATGGGGAAAGCTTCCATGGTTTGGTTAAGTAATTGAAAGAATCGATTATTAATGTTTCTAGTTTGGTGGTGTTGGATGGAATTTGATGTCCAATGTTTCCTCCTATTTATAGAGCTAATAGTTGGCTACCTAGCATTGGTTGTTAGAATTGTATGCATGCAGCTGGAGGGACGAACTTTCTACGTTCCCATGCAAGAAGTTCTTTTCCTTTTCATTTTTGATTTTGCTTTGAATGAATGAATAATACAACTAGCACTAATGCCGTCAACTATATAGTCGTATGTAATTCTTGCTATATGTTTTGGACCTTTCCCATATATATCAATATCATGAAGCAGCCAAGCAAGCTTTAAGATATCCAAATCCAACCTCGTATTCAATCATTGTTTCAATATAAACTAAAGTTTTCTAGGGACACAAATTTACCTAAAAGATCTATGTGTAGTTAAATTAAAATAGATAAAGTACTATTTGACCTATGGTGTTTGGGATTGGAAAAACCGCATGACATCAAGTTGGTGTCCGTTGTTTTGAAGAATAGTTTGATGTTATTGGTCAATAAAACCCCGCCTCCAATAGCCGCGTTGTCAAGAATTGACATTTGTTTTTTTTTTTTGAAGAATACTGTGTAATAGTCAACCTAGGAAAAGAATGCAGTACTTTTTAAAACTGCTAATGAGTCACTTTGGAATTGTTTGGTACCTAGCTGCGCTGCGGTAATTGCTGTTGGTAGGTCTCTTGCAATCCGAGCGGAGTGTTGAATGATTCTCGGAGGGGGCACCTGCGATGCCACTCTGACGCTCAAGTCAGTATAGGAAATAAGAGAGTAGTAATATCTAGGAATGAGAATGTCCCTAATTATGGCAATGTGAGCAAGTATTTATAGGGAATCGTGCCCGTTGTGAGCCGTCCGATCGATAGGGTGGATCTGAGCCGTCCAAGTATGAGAGTCGTAAGTGGGCTTGTATATTGTGGACATGGATCAACGTGATTGGGCCTATCCATTTCCAATTGGTGATTAGGCCTCTTGGTCCAGTCCAAAATAGATGCCCCCCAAGCCGAGATTATTCCGAAGGATGGTCTTGGCTTGAAGAGTTTTTCCTGATGTCGTTCTTTCCGGCTTGTTTGCCTCAGCAAGTCTCTTTCAATCTTTGGTCGCGTCTGTTAGATATATTGTTGCTTTCTTCTTAGTGGTAACTTTCTTGGCTACTATAAATATGTGGACTGTTGTCAATTGAGCCTTTTGTAAATTTTCATTGATCCGTGACCTAAGAAAACTTGCGGAAAAATTTGCTCAGGGGATAAGTGCCTTATGTACGGGACCTCCACCTTCAGCTTCGTGACTTCAGCAATTTGAGAGGTGAGGCGAAGCAAGACGCACCCTTCCCCAGTTCAACGCAGAAGAGCAAAGAGAGGCGAGGCGCACCCTTCTCCAGCTCGATGCATGATAGGTGAGGCTAGGCGCACCCTTCTCCATCTCGACGCAGGCGACGCGAGGTGCAGCCTTCTCCATCTCGACACGGGAGAGGCGAGGGGCACCCCAGCTTGACGCAATAGATCTTGACTTCGCATAGCCTTAGATTTTCACTTCACAGGTATCGATTTTAACTTCAGATCTTTAAGCGAATGTATTTGAAAAATTTGCTTCTTTGTTTGGATCTTGTGAGTAGAGTTCTTTTTATGTTCGCTTGCCACGCTTTCCTCGTAGCCCTCAAGGACCCTCAGGAGAGGGGCATGGTCGACAAGTTATCTTTCTATGTCAAAATGCTTGTTCTGACTTCCTGCCCCCTTTCCTGTAGGTGGTGTCCGATGCCTAGGACGAAGAAAACTGTTCGAGTTCATGGATCATATCGAGGACCCCTTGCTGCTTTGAGGGATGCTGGATATTCGATAGTGTTACCAAGTGGCTTCAGTCTCAAGAGGGGGGTGAATTGGGATTTTAAATATTAAGTCCCCTTTAACGATTTGATTGATTTTTCGCGCAGGTTTATGGAACGAATTAACGAGAAACGAAAACTGGAAATAAAGCAGTAAAGAACACAGAGATTTTTATACTGGTTCGATCACCTCCAAGTGACCTATGTCCAGTCCTCACACCCTTGTGAGATTTTCCACTAAACACAACAAAGCTTACAGGTGCTTTGGAATCCTTTACAGACTCAGGCACTATTCTTCTAGGATACCCCACATATGAAGAGCCCTCAAATCTACCACAACAACAGCAACAATAGATACCCCACCCTTGTTACAATCAACAACCCTAGAGAGATACCCCACTCCCTAGTACAAACAGAAACCCTAGAGAGATACCCCACTCTCTTGTACCAAATACAACGTAAAAACGAATTACAAATTAACAACCAAATACCCCTTATGAAGGCAGATTACAACAACTTGAAGATCGCCAACCCAACCTAGCCCTTGAGAGAAATCTGCTCTGACAGATGAAAAATACTTGAAGAACAGAGGTGTGTGTGCTAGGGTTTTGTTTTGCATTTCAGCGTAAGCATAAGAATGGGTTGTGTTTTTCTGAGAAGCACTAAGTCCCTATTTATAGACTTAGGAGAAATATGACCGTTGAATGATTTTACGAATCGATTAATTACTTGAAAAGCATAGGATAGTGAATCGATTCTTGTCTTGGAAAATAGGAATGAGTGATCGATTGTTTGCTTTTAAAGAGTAAGTATGAATCGATTAATAGCTTGAAAATATGACCGTTTAGGCTTTTAAAAAGAAGAAAATCGATTTAAGGCTTAGGTGCATGAGGTGATGAATCGATTCTTGGCTTAAAATAGTATAGTTGATGAATCGATTCATTGCTTGATTTAAGTGAGATGCAAATCGATTTATAGCTTTGGAAACAGGAAGGAAATCGATTTTGCACTTTAAAAATAGAGTAGGAAATCGATTTTGGGCTTATGAAAAATAATAGAAATCGATTCTTGGCTTTAGTAAATGAGTCATGAATCGATTTTTATCCTTTGCACAAGGTTGGAAATCGATTCTTGGCTTTAGGAAGGAAGTCATGTGTAACATCCGCAAAATAATTAACCGAATTATTTGGGTGTTAACCCAATTGAATTAATTTAGTACTTAACTGGTAAATTTACTGAGTGCTAAAATTAATTATTGGTTGCCATCGAATCGTTAACCGGATAATACGGACCAAGGAAGTTTTGGAATCGAAATAGGATATTTCGATCAATATGGTAATTTGACCGCGTTACAACAAATATATTAAATAAATATATATGTGTATACGTGTGTGCATGTGAGAGGAGAAGAAAAGAATTAATTAAATAAATAAATATAAGTGTGTGTGTGTGTTAATAAAGAAAGGAAAGAATTAAAGAAAGAAGGAAGAAAAGAAAGAATACGAGAAACAGAGGGGAGAAGAGAAAAAGAAAAGAAGAGAGAAAGAAAGGGGGAGGAAGAAGAAGAGGAAAAAGGGGGCAATTCCGCTCATCAAAACGACTTCCGTCCAACACGAAAAATGCTCAGCGTTACTTCCTCTTCGATTTGGTACCAAGAACTTCATCATCAACTCACTCTCTCTCATTTTACCATTTTCGATTTGAGAGAAAAATTTAGAGATTTTGTGGTTCAAGCTTAAAGGAAAGCCTAGAATGGTGGTGAGGAGCGAGCTCAAGGTCGAATACGCGAATATTGAAGTCCGATTTTGAGTTTTTGAAGAATTGAAGGTTAGGGATCAAATTGGGGTTTTTGGATGAATAGTGATTTTGAGCTTGAGGAAGAAGATGAATAGTGTTCGGGGAAGATTTCAAGGAATTCGGCATTTCGGTCAAAAAGAGGTTTCGTGATCGAGCGGAAAGTTTTGGAAGCGGAATGGAGCGACGTCGGAACGGAAAGTTTATGCGGGGAGCGTTCGTGTGGCTACTCGGTGATTTGGCGAAGTCTCGGTGTCGGCACACGCTTCAAGGGTGAGTTCTACTCACGTTTAGGATTTTATGTTTCGAATTATTAATTAACTGTTTTATCGCTTTCGCTGGACTGGATTATTTCTGGATATTGTCTGTTTCGGATTAGGAATCGATCGGAGCGAGTCTCGAGTTGTGTCGCGTTGAAATGGAATTTTCGGTGATTTGATTTCGAAAGATTTTGACTTAAAAACCGTTAATTGGGAAATATGTCGCGTTTTGATAAAATCCGTTTTGAATGAGTTTTTGATTGACTTGAATGATTGCGTGACTTTGATTGAAACTGTTTTTATGGTTGTTAAATCTGTTTTTAATCGGAACGAGAATCGGAATTGAGCGGAATAGCGGATTTCGCGAAAATCGCAAAATTCTGCACTTGACAGGCCCCCTTTCTGCCTGTCCACGCGCCGTCTGCGCGCCGCGCGCTACTCACGCGCCACTGGGCAGAACTTGGCTGTCAACTCGCGCGCCGTTTGCGCGCCACGCGCCACTCGCGCGCCAGTTGGCAGAATTTCAGCAACCAAACACTGTTTTTCGTTTCGCGATAACTTTTGATCCGGGAACCCAATTGAGGTGTTCTAAGATGCGTTGGAAAGCTTATTCAGAGGCCTAACTGAATATTCTATTTTTAAGGCTAAATAAACTGTTTTTGATATTGAAAATTGTGTCAAAAAGTGGTCAACTAGAGTGCGAGTGTGAACTTGGATTTTATAAAATGTGGTTTAAAGTGTTTCATTGATTGACTGATTTGATGGACTGTGGGTTCATAGTGTTGTAGATATACGTATATAGTATATCGAGTTGGGTGACGACCCATGTGTAACATACTAGGCGGGGCAGTCATGATCCCTTACCCTAGGCTCCATGCCAATAGGAGAATGTACTATTGGTAGGGGGGTTCACCGGGGTTTAGCGGTTACGCAGTCGGTGTTATGTTAAAAAGATTATTGTGCGATACACCGGGGTTTAGCAGTCATGCAGTCGGTGCCGTACTTTGTTTGTTGTGCGATACATCGGGGTTTAGCAGTCATGCAGTCGATGCCGCACTTTGTGATAACACGTTCACCGGGGTTTAGCAGTCATGCAGTCGGTGCCGTGTTAAGTTAAAACGAATTTATCAATTGAACCGAGAGAGTTAGTAGGGGTCACGGTAGAACTCACTGAGATTGTATCTCACTGTTTAAATGTTGTTGTTTTACAGAGACACGGGGACAGCGGAAATCCAAGAGGCACGAGTAGGTTGAGCTCGGATTGGTTGCTGATAGCCTAGCTTTATGTTTAAGCTTATTTCCCTTTTGTTGTCTGTATACTAAGACATTATGTATTTAAGGTATATCTTCTTCCGCTTTCTTGTATGATACTGAATACTATAATTGCTGACGGTATATGGTCTGAGAACCATATTGTCTTGTTGTAAATAAGACTGTTTGGGTTATATTCAGCGAAAAATTTATAGTGATATTCAGTGTCTAAACAGGAAATATATCTCTGATGTGTTACTAATGTACACCTGGGTATTCTTGGTCAATAGAAATACCGGGGTGTTACAGTTGGTATCAGAGCAGTTCGACCTAGTCGGACTTAGTTTAGGGTTGAGTCGATTCCTTGTTAGTCCTTTTTGTAATTACACTTGTGATGCTAAGAGACATTGAGCCTGATCAACTTAATACTTAGTGCATCATAAGCGGAATTATGACTGGATGATCAAGATGCAATCCTCGACCACAATCGGAATCTTCAACCGGTGCATCCTCAGGAAAGGTGACATGACGGTGGAAGGATACACCGCTAAGTTTGGAAAATTTGTTTCAGCCTTACCAAGTGGTAAAGTAAGCTCCGGATGACGAATGGAGAATGCAGATGTATAAGAGGGGCATAAGTGCTTTTATGACTTATGGTCTCAGCTCTTATACTGCTACCAATTTTGTTGCCTTAGTGCAACCAGTCTATGTCGCCGAGGATGATCTCATAAGGAGTATGGGAAAAGAAAGAAGGAAGTTGATTTATCAACTCTGAATACAAAGTCCTAAGATAATTTCATCGAAGGAAAAGCAGATGCAATTCTTTGATTCTTCAAAGGTCAGAAGATGTTCTAACTGTGGAAGGCCTCACAGTGGTGATTGCAAGCGAAGATCTAATCGGTGCTATTACAGTAATGTAGAGGGCCACTATGGTAAAGAGTGCCCTGCCAGGAAAAGTTCCAAGGAGTCACAAGCAGCCCCAAGACAAGGACGAGTCAACATTCTGGATGCTTAGGCAGTTACGACTGCAGACAATCTACTGAGGGGTATGGGATCAGTTTTCAATAACTCGATCAGTATATTATATGATTCGGGTGCAACCTATTGCTGTATATCCCGATCGCGTGTGAATCGGTTGGGATTAGCCTTATCATCGCTATCCGAGTCGATAACTATCTTAACTGCTGCTAAGGGTCGTGTCCAGACATAATCTTTGTATCGGATTGTCTACTTGTCATAGGAGGCAGAAATTTCGTTGTAGAATTTATTGTTTGCCTATGAGAAGTGTGGACACCATTTCGAGTATGAATTGGATGACTGCAAATCATGTTGCAATCGACTGTGTTAATCAACAATCAGTTTCTCTTCAGAATCAGTTGAATTGTCTAAGACAAATTCTGAAGCGGTTACCTAGTTCACCTTAGACGGTCAATCTTCATTCCAAGGTGCGGGAGCACATGTTAGTATGTTATCTGCATCCACTGGAACTAGTTTAGATTTGGCAAACGTTCAGGTCGTGAATGACTTTCTGGATGTTTTCACGATGAAGTTCTTCTGAACCTCCAGGGCGAGAGGTAGAGTTTACGGTAGAATTGGTTCTTGGCACGGGATCAATATCTATTGTTTGTTTCTTTAGAGTTAAAGGAAATGGAGTCTCAACTTGAAGAGTCGATGTTAAAGAAATTCATTCGACCGAGTGCTTCTCTGAGGAGTGCTCTGGTGTGGTTAGTCAAAAGGAAAAATGGTAGCATGAGATTGTGCATTAATTATCGACAACTCAACAAAGTGACGATCAAGAATAAATATCCCTTACCAAGGATAGACGATTTGCTTGAGCAATTTGAGGTGCTGCAGTGTTTCTAAAATTGATCTGAGGTCAATACATCGTCAAATAAAAGTTAGAGCCTTAGATATTCCGAGGACAGCTTCTCGTTCTAGATATGGACATTACGAGTTAGTAGTGATGCCTTCCGGTCTACCTAATGCTCCAGCGGTATTCATGGACTACATGAACCGAGTCTTCCACGCGTACCTTGATCAGTTTGTAGTCATTTTCATCGATGATGTCGTGGTGTACTCGAAGACCATTGAGGAGCGTGTTTAACACCTCCGCATTGTTCTAAGAGTACTCCGAGAAAATAAGTTGTATTTGGAACCTTGGGAGTGTGATTTTTGGGTGTCAGAGGTAAAGTCTTTGGGACATGTGATTTCCCAAGTCGGGAGTTTCTGTAGATCCCAGTAAGAAGGATGCAGTGTTGAATGGGAGTGACCAACATCAGTCGCAGAGATCGAAAGTTTCTGGATCTAGCCGGTTACTATAAGAGATTTGTTCAAAGGTTCTCACAGTTAGTTTTCCACTTACTCGGTTAACTCGTAAGGGTCTTCCGTTTACGCGGGATGCTGATTGTGAAGAATGTTTTCAAGAATTGAAGGTTTGGTTGACTTCTGCTCCATTCCTGATTCTTTCGGATCCGTCATTGGAATTTCAAATTTTCGATGACGCTTCAGGGAAGGGTTTAGGATGTAATCTGATGCAAAATCAACCAGTGATAGCTTATGCGTTCAGACAATTAAGGTCTCATGAGAGGATTTATCCGACTCATGAATTGGAGTTAATAGTTATTGTGTATGCACTGAAGATTTGGAGACGTTACCTGTATGGGTCTCGTTTCGAAGTCTCTAGTGGTCACAAGAGTTTAAGGTATCTGTTTGATCAGAAAGAACTGAATAGCAGGCAGAGGAGTGTGTAGAATTTCTGAAGGATTATGACTTCGGGTTGAAGTATTATCCAGGAAATTCCAATGTTGTAGCTGATGCGAGTAATAGGAAATCGCCACACATGGCAGTTTAGTGATGCATAAGATGGAATTATCGGAGTCTTTCAGAGACTTAAATCTGAATTCAAGATCAAGGAGAATCCGGTTAGTGTTGAGCCATATGAGGATCTCTAGTTCCCTAAGGGATTCTATACGCTTAGCACAGGAAGTTGATGTGAAGCTACAATCACAAAGGTATTTCCAGATTTTACTATGGATAGTGATGGAGTCAGTTGTTTCAACGGTAGAATCTGTGCGGCCGATGATGAAAACAATAAAAGGCAAGTGTTAGAGGGAGCACACCGAAGTTAATATTCTGTTCCAGGGTGTACAGAATATAAAGCAGATGTATTAGTTTGTTAACCTCTCCTTTGTGAAGGTTAACAATGAGATAGTATTATGAGATTCCGTTTGACAAAGCGAACGTGAATACGAATATGTAAGTGAGGTAACTGCTGACTGTTTTCACGTTGCGAATAAACATCAAAGGATTAATTGATGGATCTGCTTGCAAGTGACTGAAATTTCCGAAGTGAAGCTTGGTGTGCGGCGTGATAATTTTGAAAAATCGTCGTTGTGAAAACCCGCATGCTAAAGTTAATTTTGGGAACGAATTAAGAGGCTAATAGAATATGACTGAGGAGGAAAATCCTAGGAGGATTACTTAGGTTGAGGGGAAGCTCTCAACGCTATTGAGTAATTCGGAAAGGAGCTCTGAGATCTGTTTGACAGTTGTTTGGAGGACAACTGAGGTGATTTTCATTACGTTCAATTGATTTGACGTCCCCGTGGTTTATTTCGACGTTTAAGATAAACGTTTCTGGTAACCCTCATTCCATCTTCTTTCGAAAAGTGTTATCTCGAAATCTTTGGGGCGAGTCAAGAAGTTCCACAAGTGACTTTTCCGTCACATTGTCGATGTGTACGAGAAATGTTATGGATTTTAAGAAGGTTTGTTGAGAACGTGTTTATTCCCTTCGAAGGAATTGTGGTTGTTTTTACCTTTGCCGAGGAGTACCAGTTTGCGGATCTCGTTTTCAACTTGTACGTCTATCAAGTGTCTTGTATTAAACCCTTTGATTTAGATTAATCAATGTTGGGGAGTAAACGAGGATAATTGGAATGAAGTTCGGAAGTGTTTTCGAACGCGGTGCCGAGCCTATGTAGGCGAAAGAGGAGTTTCTCGTGTTGATTCGAAACCAGAGAGTTCGTATCAAGGCAGTAGTGGATCATACTTGGAGATTGATGTGCCAACTCGGGAAGGTTTTCTACCCTAATTTCGTTAGTTCGAGATTGTTTTCCAGCAAATTTTGACCTTTCTGAGAATGTCAACCCTCGGTTAGTCGGATGAAAGACTTAGCGAAATTTTGAGGACAAAATTCTTTTAAGTTGTGGAGAATGTAACATCCGCAAAATAATTAACCGAATTATTTGGGTGTTAACCCAATTGAATTAATTTAGTACTTAACTGGTAAATTTACTGAGTGCTAAAATTAATTATTGGTTGCCATCGAATCGTTAACCGGATAATACGGACCAAGGAAGTTTTGGAATCGAAATAGGATATTTCGATCAATATGGTAATTTGACCGCGTTACAACAAATATATTAAATAAATATATATGTGTATACGTGTGTGCATGTGAGAGGAGAAGAAAAGAATTAATTAAATAAATAAATATAAGTGTGTGTGTGTGTTAATAAAGAAAGGAAAGAATTAAAGAAAGAAGGAAGAAAAGAAAGAATACGAGAAACAGAGGGGAGAAGAGAAAAAGAAAAGAAGAGAGAAAGAAAGGGGGAGGAAGAAGAAGAGGAAAAAGGGGGCAATTCCGCTCATCAAAACGACTTCCGTCCAACACGAAAAATGCTCAGCGTTACTTCCTCTTCGATTTGGTACCAAGAACTTCATCATCAACTCACTCTCTCTCATTTTACCATTTTCGATTTGAGAGAAAAATTTAGAGATTTTGTGGTTCAAGCTTAAAGGAAAGCCTAGAATGGTGGTGAGGAGCGAGCTCAAGGTCGAATACGCGAATATTGAAGTCCGATTTTGAGTTTTTGAAGAATTGAAGGTTAGGGATCAAATTGGGGTTTTTGGATGAATAGTGATTTTGAGCTTGAGGAAGAAGATGAATAGTGTTCGGGGAAGATTTCAAGGAATTCGGCATTTCGGTCAAAAAGAGGTTTCGTGATCGAGCGGAAAGTTTTGGAAGCGGATTGGAGCGACGTCGGAACGGAAAGTTTATGCGGGGAGCGTTCGTGTGGCTACTCGGTGATTTGGCGAAGTCTCGGTGTCGGCACACGCTTCAAGGGTGAGTTCTACTCACGTTTAGGATTTTATGTTTCGAATTATTAATTAACTGTTTTATCGCTTTCGCTGGACTGGATTATTTCTGGATATTGTCTGTTTCGGATTAGGAATCGATCGGAGCGAGTCTCGAGTTGTGTCGCGTTGAAATGGAATTTTCGGTGATTTGATTTCGAAAGATTTTGACTTAAAAACCGTTAATTGGGAAATATGTCGCGTTTTGATAAAATCCGTTTTGAATGAGTTTTTGATTGACTTGAATGATTGCGTGACTTTGATTGAAACTGTTTTTATGGTTGTTAAATCTGTTTTTAATCGGAACGAGAATCGGAATTGAGCGGAATAGCGGATTTCGCGAAAATCGCAAAATTCTGCACTTGACAGGCCCCCTTTCTGCCTGTCCACGCGCCGTCTGCGCGCCGCGCGCTACTCACGCGCCACTGGGCAGAACTTGGCTGTCAACTCGCGCGCCGTTTGCGCGCCACGCGCCACTCGCGCGCCAGTTGGCAGAATTTCAGCAACCAAACACTGTTTTTCGTTTCGCGATAACTTTTGATCCGGGAACCCAATTGAGGTGTTCTAAGATGCGTTGGAAAGCTTATTCAGAGGCCTAACTGAATATTCTATTTTTAAGGCTAAATAAACTGTTTTTGATATTGAAAATTGTGTCAAAAAGTGGTCAACTAGAGTGCGAGTGTGAACTTGGATTTTATAAAATGTGGTTTAAAGTGTTTCATTGATTGACTGATTTGATGGACTGTGGGTTCATAGTGTTGTAGATATACGTATATAGTATATCGAGTTGGGTGACGACCCATGTGTAACATACTAGGCGGGGCAGTCATGATCCCTTACCCTAGGCTCCATGCCAATAGGAGAATGTACTATTGGTAGGGGGGTTCACCGGGGTTTAGCGGTTACGCAGTCGGTGTTATGTTAAAAAGATTATTGTGCGATACACCGGGGTTTAGCAGTCATGCAGTCGGTGCCGTACTTTGTTTGTTGTGCGATACATCGGGGTTTAGCAGTCATGCAGTCGATGCCGCACTTTGTGATAACACGTTCACCGGGGTTTAGCAGTCATGCAGTCGGTGCCGTGTTAAGTTAAAACGAATTTATCAATTGAACCGAGAGAGTTAGTAGGGGTCACGGTAGAACTCACTGAGATTGTATCTCACTGTTTAAATGTTGTTGTTTTACAGAGACACGGGGACAGCGGAAATCCAAGAGGCACGAGTAGGTTGAGCTCGGATTGGTTGCTGATAGCCTAGCTTTATGTTTAAGCTTATTTCCCTTTTGTTGTCTGTATACTAAGACATTATGTATTTAAGGTATATCTTCTTCCGCTTTCTTGTATGATACTGAATACTATAATTGCTGACGGTATATGGTCTGAGAACCATATTGTCTTGTTGTAAATAAGACTGTTTGGGTTATATTCAGCGAAAAATTTATAGTGATATTCAGTGTCTAAACAGGAAATATATCTCTGATGTGTTACTAATGTACACCTGGGTATTCTTGGTCAATAGAAATACCGGGGTGTTACATCATGAATCGATTTCTAACTTTCAAAAAATAGTTTTTATGTTACGTGCCTTACCTATGTGCATGCATGCATTTTGAAAAACTGTGAAGGCTTTGGAAACTGTGAGATGAGCCGACCCTTAGAAGCGGCTTACAATATATCCTAGGACACGACCCAAACCCTAGAGACTACCCTTACTTCTTGAGTCTTGTTTGTGCCTTGGATTTCCACTTGGTCATTTACCGCTTTGAACACATCATCAAAACCTAACCTGCTTGTCATTTTGACTTCGAACGCATCATCATCAAAACCTAACCTGCAAAAGCAATATAACCACATTCTTCCCCTTTTTGATGATGACAAAACTTTACTCATCTTTGGGTGGGATGTTAGTTCATCAAACAAAATACTGCATAAAATATGACTGGACTCCCCCTCACTTGATGCTCCCCCCTATCTCAATGATTAGATGCAAAATGACAATTCTATATCAATCCTTTATGCATAAACGTCCAGTATACTTCTCCCCCTTTTTGTCATGATCAAAAGGGTGACGATGAGATATAGTTTGTGAATCAAAGAACAACTTTAGCATCAAACTTCCCTAGGTTATCTTTTCCATTGTTTAAAACAAAGCATTTGCATCCAAAAGTGTGTAAGTGTGTAATGTTTGGTTTTGTTATTTTTTTTGAAGAATAATGTGTAATAGTCAACCTAGGAAAAGAATGCAAAACTTTTTAAAACTGGATAATGCTAACGAGTCACTTTGGAATTGTTCGGTACCTAGCAACGCTACGGTGACTGCTGTTGGTAGGTCTCTTGCAATCCGAGCGGAGTGTTGAATGAATCTCGGAGGGGAAGCTGCGATGCCACTCTGACACCCAATTCAGTACAGGGAATAAGAGAGTAGTATATCTAGGAATGAGAATGTCCCTAATTATGGCAATGTGGGCCAGTATTTATAGGGAATCGTGCCTGTTGTGAGTCGTCGGATCGAAATAGTGGATCTGAGTCATCCAAGTATGAGAGTCATAAGTGGGCCTGTATATTGTGGATATGGATCAACATGATTGGGCCTATCCATGTCCAATTGCTGATTGGGCCTCTTGGTCCAGTCCAGAACACTTTCCCCCCAAGCCTTGATTATTCCGGAGGATGGTCTTGGCTTGAAGAGTTTTTTCTGATGTCGTTCTTGCTGGCTTGTCTGCCTCAGGAAGTCGCTTTCAATCTTTGGCCGCGTCTGTTAGATATATTGTTGCTTTCTTCTTAGTGGTAACTTACCTGACTACTATAAATATGTGGACTGTTGTCAATTGAGCCTTCTGTAAATTTTCATTGATCCGTGACTTAAGAAAACTTGGGGCAAAATTTGCTTGGGTGATAAGTGCCTTATGTACGGGACCTCCACCTTCAACTTCCTGACTTCAGCAATTTGAGAGGTTAGGCGAAGAAAGGCGCACCCTTCCCCAGTTCAACGCAGGAGAGCAAAGAGAGGCGAGGCGCACCCTTCTCCAGCTCGACGCAGGAGAGGTGACGCGAGGCGCACCCTTCTCCATCTCGACGCATGCGAGGTGAGGCGCACCCTTTTCCATCTCGACACAGAAGAGGCGAGGCGCACTCCAGCTTGACGCAATAGATCTTGACTTCGCAGAGCCTTAGATTTTCACTTTGCAGGTATCGATTTTAAGTTCATATCTTTAGGTGAATGTATTTGAAATATTTGCTTCTTTGTTTGGATCTTGTGAGTAGAGTTGTTTTTATGTGCGCTTGCCACGCTTTCCTCGTAGCCCTCAAGAAACCTCAAGAGAGGGGAATGGTCGACAAGTTATCTTTCTATCTCAAAATGCTTGTTCTGACTTCCTGCCCCCTGTCTTGCAGGTGGTGTCCGATGCCTAGGACGAAGAAAACTGCTCGAGTCCATGGATCATATAGAGGACCCCTTGCTGCTTTGAGGGAGCCTGGATATTCGATAGGTGGTCCATCAGAAGGACCTGGTAAGTCGGAGTCCGTGGAGTCTGAGGCGCCTCATATGGCTATCTCTTCCACGCCTGGGGACTCTGATCCCCCATCTGATCTTGAGGTTGTAGAGATAGATGGAAATGACTATGATTGGGTAGCACGATCTGTTTCGTGTACCAGGAGCATCTATGCCCCTGGATGTAACATTCCCGGCTTGCAGAAGTTGATTGGAACTGATTGGAGGATGGAGGGAGTTGATGCGGACGACAGGGTTTGTCGTGCTCCCGATGGCCTGAAGTTTATGATGTATCACTGTCTCTTTTTCAAGGTGGGGATTTCGCCATTTCCTCCTTTGAGTCAGTGTGCTGTGGATAGTCTTGGAGAGTTTGATGGTGAGGGGACCTTGATTAGGGAGAAATTTCATCTTGGCTGGTCTAATTTGGATGCTACACGAGTTTGTGCCTCGTGCACCATTCCTTCTAGCCTACTATTGGATGCGGAGCGTAGAACTTTGGACATGCATAAATTCATAGTTGGAAATTTGTCCTCCGAGCCCAAACTTTTTCAGTGTAGTGTGTTAGTTAAAGCTAAGACCATGGAGGATGTTAAGAAGATGTTAGGTATCTTGCTTGTTTGTCTATGTCTTTTCTCTCCGATACTTTGTTTTCTGTTAACCCGTTTTGTGGCATTTTCTTTTCTCTTTTTGCAGACAACATGGTTGCTCCACTTTCCTTTGATGACTTGGTGTCGATGGCTGGGAGGGAGACCGCTCCTGGTGCAGAGTCGAGGGCGTCTAGCCCCGTCCCTGCTTCTACAGCTACATCTACTCGCCCTCCATCAGGGGGTCGCGTCAACTCGGGGGCGCCCTCTAGGGCTCTTAAAGATTCTCCTCAAGTTGCATCGGTTTCTACAAAACGGCGGGGCAAAGAAATCCAGAAGCCATTGATGCTCCTCCTAAGTCTTCCGGAAAGCACACAAACGTCGATATCGATTTTGGTGATGTGGTTAGAGATTTCTCTTCTGCTGATCGTGAGGAATTTTTTGAAGGACCCCTTTTCTCTTGCCACACATATGCTCAAGCTCGGGTCGGATTTGTATACCTCGTGGCAGGCCAAAGTCGGGGGTAGTGAGCTGGGTAATCCTCGTGGATCTACCATTTTATTGTCAAGTATTTTATGACTTGCTTTGACCATTGTGATTTCTTTTTATGCAGGAATGCGAGAGGAACGAGACCGTCCCGTGTCGAGGGCCGGAAGCTGCAGAAGCATCTTGGTGAGGCTAAGGAGATCATTTCACGTCTTCGGAAGGATCGGGCTGATGCCTTTTCTTAGAGGGAAAAGGCCCTTACTGCGAGGGATGAGAATATGAGGAGAGTTCAAGAACTGCAATGTCACCATGGAGAGGTGAGGTTGGATCTGGAGGGGGTAACGAAAAGAAGGGATGATGCGGAGGAGCAGGTGAAAACTGTGGCTTCTCTGACTTTGGACTATACTTATGGCGCGTATCAGAAGGCTTTAGCTCATGTTTGCTGCTTGTATCCTGACGCTGTGCTGGAGCCGAACGTCTTTCAATTCAAGCACGAGGTTCTTGATGGGAAGATTGTGAGCTATCATCCCAACAAGATTGACTGCGATGTCATTTCTCCGCTTCCTTGAACGCCTTATTGTTTCTCTTATGATTTGGCTATGTATTTTTCTATACTCGTACTTGTTGGATTTTGGTGGAACTTCGACTTGTTTCGGATCCATCTTTCGTCGTTAGCGTATAATTTGATGATCCAAATATTTCTCTCGTAACTTATCGCTTTTTCTGCGTTACTTTTATCACCGACGTTTATCTTACATAATCTTCTACACTACCGTGCCTGAATTAACTATCCATCTTGTTTGATTGGGCCAACCGTTAGGTCTTGGCTAGCCTGATTCGAAGGGGTAACCGGGCTCAAAGTATGCCTCTTGTATTTTTCGAGAGTGTTAAGGTACGCCCTGGGGACAGTTTACCAGGTCCCATCCTGATTATAACTCGTTCTTCAGGGGTTGCGACACTTTCATAGTCGCTTCGACGTGGCGAGCCAACTGGCTCATGCCTCAGTTTATAGGGAAGCGCAAACAATCGTAGCATCGATCTCATGTCGCCCCTTTCTACCATCAGGCTTAGTCATGATGCCCCCTGCTATTACCTCGGGGTTTGATTTGTTTGGCTTGCCGCGCGTGAAACTTATGCGTTGTACGACTAGGGATTCTGCGTAGTGCTCCTTGCGTGGGACTACTATGCTGCTCTGTTGTGCATCTCATGACTCTGCGCATCTCGTGTGCCTGCGTTGCGTCTGGCTGCTGCATGTGTCGCGTCCTGTCTCCTGCCTGCAGCCTGCGTCGCGTCCTGCCTGCTGCCTGCGTCGCATCCCGCGACGCGTCCTGCCTGCAGCTTGTGTTGCGCCCTGCGACGCGTCACGCTGCTGCCTGCGCCGCATCCTGCCTGCAGCTTGCGTCGCGTCCTGCGATGCATCTATCTGCTTACTGCGTCGCATCCTGCATCTGTCGCACATCTCTTGACTGTGCGCAGCGCTCCTAACAAGAGTGTTGAGCCGGAGCCTCGTGACCCTGTTGTTGCCCCTCGAATCTTGTCTTTGTAAATACGTTGTGTGCGGGGAATTCATCTCGCCCTGGGAAGTGACTTGTGGGGAGCACAACTCGAGTTGCTCCAAAGTCTCGAGTCAGTTGCAGATTGCTCGCATCGGTCTGATAGTCAGAACATGGCCTCTCTTCGCTTAGTTGTTTACTTACTCATCATTTGGAAGGTCCTTGTTGTCTTGTACTTACTTCAGGGTTGGGGTGGCGTCGGCTCTTGCGACCGAGTTGGCCAGGCTTTGAGTCGACCTTGATTGGTTCTGTTCGGGCTGGCTTCCATGCCTCGTTCTGGTGAAGTAAATGTCACAGAACTTCAATGTTCGGACTTCGACAGTGTATTTCGTTCGAGTTTGTTTAAACTGTTTTACTTCTAGAAACTTCTGTTTGTTGTTACTTGGATCCTTTGCTCCCGTGACCTCAAGATTAATTTATTACAGGCATTTTATGACCATAATAGACTATGCTGCTTCTTCCAAGCCTGATATGCTCATAGAAAGGATTGTAAACGGCGAATGAACTTGCCATTGGCCATTTTTGCCTAAGTTATGGATGGGGAATGTAATTTCGAATTGTATCTTGTTAAGATTGATAAGAACAATGCGTACTCGCCATTTTCATTACTCTTAATCAAAGATTACAAAGCATTACATTGAATGGCCCGATGGTACACTTGATTCTACATAACTAGGTGGTCATCTACGGTCCTACCAGCATCTCTAGTCTCAGATGCGCTCTTCTTCAATGACTTGGGGGACTCCAGCTAGATGGTGAGTGTTCCCAGTGGCATGGTCATCATGTTTGCCGCAGGAAAGATGGAGAAGCCTACGCTGCTCCTTGGGCTGATCACAAGCTTCTCTATTATATCTTTGGGGAGATTCGCGGCTGTACTCACAGCGTCTTTGGCTTTCTGGCTAGGATGTCATTGCTTCCGCCTTCTTCACTGTCTGGGCCATACCGAGTGCGTAGGTCAGCCAAGTTCACCCCGCTTTCCTTGCCTATCTTCTTGCGTGGTTCTTTAACTCCCTCAGCCTCTGGTTGATTCTTCATGCTCAGGTAGTAGCATTTGCAGGCTGCTCCCAAATCAGCTTGCAGAAACAATCCTAGTGTCCAATGAGTAAAACTTCATCTTCAGATGTACAGTTGAGGTTACTGCTCCCAGCCTGCCTAGTGTCGGCCTCCCAATTATGCACTGGTATATTGATTTGCATGGGAGGACTAGGAAGGGGGTCTTAACAGTTCGACACAACGGTTTTTCGCCATCTGATTCTCCATACGTGACCATTAGTTCGACATGGCCAAGTGGCTCGGGTGTTGACCCATCGAAACCAGTAAGTGGAGTTCCATTGTAAGGAGTGATGTCATCCGCAGAGATGTGCAACACTTTCAGCAAATCCTCAAAGATAATGTCCGCGGAGCTACCTTGATCGACCAGGATCCTTCCCACTTCAACATTGGCCATGAGAGCGGAGATCAGCAGTGGGACATTTTTGTTGGGTTTTTCATCCAGAAGATCTTGGTCCCCAAAGGTTATGGGTGGCTTGGAGGGTCCCTGTTGTGCAAAAAGGTGTGCAAGTGTACACAGTATTTAACAATTAATATAGTAGAAAGTAGAGATCGTACCCACAGGGATTTTATTAATTTCTAAAGTTTAAAATGGTAGTTTCACTAGTGAGAAACAAGTAATAAAATAACAAATAAAATAAGAGTATGTTTGAGATAACAGAAAACAAATAAGCTAAGTAAAGATAGAGTGTATTCAAGTGAGAAAGATAGTTGGAATACTCTTCACTAAGTAAATAACTTTTGATAGCATTATGTTATATACGATGCTCCTGCAATAGATGCTGTAGCAATTGATGCTCCTGCAATGGATGTTGTAGCAATTGATGCGTGCTTTTCAGCGACTAACGTCAGAGTTTCATTACAAGTCTTATGTCTAAGCTCTAAATATGTTCACCCCTATATATGAAGTACCCACAGTATCACCCTATGGACTAATATGCTAACCTATGTCTAGGTTTTAGCATGGAAATAACAAAGTTTCCTTCATTGAACACTTATCCATATTAGTTCTTGAGTTATAATCATAAACCATGTCTGTATTTATGATTTGCATTCACTTTTAGTTGGCCTATTCTAAATATGAATATGAAAGAGTTATCATGCAAGAACTAATATGCAAACATCAATATATAACATAAAACTAGTTAAAAATTTCATTACAAAGTTAAAGCATCCCAACTAGTGAAGTTTAGCTCATGCTAGACATTACTGAGCACATACAAATGGAGATAACTATGTTCATATGTTTGATAACACAAAGGGAAGAAAATAAAGAAAGAATTACACGGTTGAATTTCTCTTGCAAAAATCTGCCTAGTAATGCTCCAGCAATCAAACAGCAACACGAAATGGTGTAGAAGTAGAGAGAGAAGTTGTAAACTTCACCTCCCTCATTCATACCTATGAAGTGTAAGTGATTCTAATTTTTTAACTTGGTAGATATTCAAATGAGGAGAAGGAGATGTATTTATAGGCTCCTTGAGAGATGTTTCCTTCATGGTAGGGTTTGCTTGGGGCCGAAATGTGATTTGCTTTTTAAGTCCAATTGCATCAAAAGTTGATTTGAAGTTGATTTGATGTTGATTTGGACTAAAGAAGAGAGGTCCTATGATATGTGGACATGTGTACCTAAAAAGGTGCAAGTTGCAAGCTATTGTGGGCTACAAAGGTGATCCAAGTGATCCACTTGCATTACTTTCCGCAATCTTTGACTATGAGTTCATCATGACATCATCACCAGATTGCTGGGGGATTTTAGTCTGTCACGAATGCTGGAGCATTTGACTGCCAATGATGCTGGGGCAATGATTGCTGGGGCATCTGACGCTGTAGCATTGAACAAACACATTAAAATACAACATCGGGCACCAAAGGTGCCAAATGATCACAAATCAGTTCCTAACCCTCTTTTACTCTAAACAACACATATTAACTACTTTAACAACAATATTACTTAGAACTCACGTTGATTTAAGTCTTAGAAGCATAAACAACTCTATATAAAATAGAGTTATCAGTCCCTCCATGGGCTTTGAGGTTGAGGCAACATTCATGATTTCCTTCCACCTTCTCTTCATTGATTTGTTTGTCAGACCACCTTCCAAAAATTCCCCTCTGAGCATGACCATAGCCACTGGTCTCCCCTTGGATTTTCGGGTGTCCGACTTTTCAGAAGCATCACTGTCATCCTACTCCGCGGCTTTGGCAGCCTCGCTTGCCGCTTCTTTTCCTTTGCGGGGTGATCTGGATCTCTTTCGGGCAGACCGTGACTGCTTTAGGGTGCCACCAGTCTCTTCCTCCTCCTTGCCTTTCACATATTGCTGAAGTTTTCCTTTTTGGATCAGCTCTTCAATGTCATCTCTCAAAGTTCGGCAGCCATTGGTATCGTGTCCGTTGCTCTGGTGGTAGCGACAATACTTCCTTGAGGGGTTCTATCCCTCCTTCATTACAAAAGGTTCTGGCCTCTTGACATTTCTAAACTCTGTGCTTGCACACTCGGCCAGGATCTTTGCCCGAGAAGTGTTCAAGAGGATGTGCTCGGTCAAGCGTCGCGGTCGACTTTCACGTCGCCCTCCTCCATCATCCCTCTTGGGTTTGGAATAGCGAGGTTCTTCATTTTCATTTCCCTCCTTTGCGGCTGCTTTGTGAGCCATGTCATCTTCTTCATAGTCCATATACTTTTTTGATCTCCTGAGGAACTCGCCCAAGTTTTGGGGCTTGTTCACCCCAACATCAATCTGAAATAAGTTTCCTTACCTTAGACCGTCCTTCATCCAGAAGAGTCTCTGCTTATCTTTAAGGTTCCGGACACTTGCAGCTTCCTTGTTGAAACCTTCCACAAACTCTGAGTGTTTCATCTTCACGTTGTCTGACCGCCCTGAGCACCTCCTCAGACTTTGGCTTCAGGCGGGAGGCGGTGAAGCGTTCCTGGAACATCATTGCCAACTTCCCCCTTGACGATATGGAATTGGGTTTCAGCTCCTGGAACCAGTTCAGGGCAGCTTTCTCCACGGTGAAGGGGAAGATCTTACAGTGGATGGGTTCCCTTGCCCCTCAGTAATGCATCATGAGGCAGAAGTAAGTCAAATGGCTATCAGGATCCCCGGTCCCATCATACATGTTGAGCATTGGGAGGTTCTCCAAAGCCTTTGGGATTGGACAATCATTGATCTTCCCGGTGAAAGGTCCGCCATGGGAGATCCAAGGGGCGTGACCAGGTGACCAGTCCCCGAGATCCAAATCCAGGTGGTCAGGTCGGGTAGGAGACCTCCTTGGCTTTGATCTATGACGCTGCCCTCTACAGGACTTGGCTCGGCTTCGGGATCTCTCTTGAGATTTTGAGGATGCGTGCGATGAGCTTTTGGATGGTGAATCCTCCAGCCAGTTGGAGGAGTGCTTGGGGGAAAGCCTGATCCCCTATTCCTACGCCGCTGAGGTGGGAAGCGACGAGCTCGCTTACGCCTCGGGAAGAGCGATGGTTGAGGCGCCTCCTTGGTGGGGATCTGGCAGGTCTTGAGTTCACCGCCCCAGGGCGAAGAGTTCTCCAACAGGGGCGAGGTTGCTCGGGCATCGATGCCACATGCCTCTCCATCTGCCTGAGGCGCACCTCCTGCTGCGCCATGACGTGAGTGCGGTTATTGAGCTGGTCCAATAGTTGGCAGACAGTTGGAAGATCCTCTATTTGGACAAAATCCTGAGACTGCTCTGGCTGCGTGACTGGGGCTTGCTGATGAGTCGGGACTTGAGAAGCGCTGCCCGGCAAGGTTACTGCGAAGCCTTCAAAGGTGCCCTCGGGCTGAGGTTGAGATTGAGACACTGCGATGTTGCGAAGAAAAAGTTCTTAAGAGTAGAGATGAGGTGAAAGCTAGACAGCTCCCACTGTGGTCGCCAATGTTCAGTACCTAGCAGCGCTGCGGTGAGTGCTGTTGGTAGGTCTCTTGCAAATCTGAGCGGAGTGTGGAATAAATCCCGGATGGGGCCCCTGCGATGCCACTCCGAATCCCAAGTCAGTATAGGGAATAAGAGAGTAGTAATATCTAGGAACGAGAATGTCCCTAATTATGGCAATGTGAGCCAGTATTTATAGGGAATCGTGCCCGTTGTGAGCCGTCGGATCGATAGAGTGGATCTGAGTCATAAGTGGGCTTGTATATTGTGGATATGGATCAACATGATTGGGCCTATCCATGTCCAATTGTTGATTGGGCCTCTTGGTCCCGTCCAGAACAGGAATATTGGTTAATGATCTGTCCTGGCTGCCCGTTTTGGTAGAGCTGAGAACCGAGATGCTCACCAAGCTGAAAAGCTTGCTCACTACGAGTTATTTCGAGATGGTGGTTGAGATCAATATTTGAGAGAAATTCGAGGTGAATCGACTCGCGTTGATCCGACGAGGAGGGTGGTACCTGCACACACTCTGATGCCTAAGTAAGCATTGGAAATAGGTGATGTGAGGTAATAAATGTGTACCTGTAGCATTGATGAGAAAGTGCTTTTACAAGAATTGGTGCCTACACGTGGCTTGTTGTGATTGGCATTTTTAGGAATCTACCTAAGCCATTTGATTAAGGGAACACATCCACACCGTTGGTCTTGCATCGATCATGGGCTTCGTTATTTTGGGCCCAAATGTTGGGCCAGTCCGTAACAATTAATAAATCAAAAGAGAGGCGAGTTTGTATGAATATATTTATTACATTGAAAAGTATTATTTGCGTTCTGGACTGGCGTCGATCCGTGCCTAGAAAGAGAGTGCTTCATGAAGAGAGTGCTTCATGAAGGAGAGTGCTTCATGAAGGAAGGCGTCGATCCGTGCCTAGCTGTTATCAACGGTCGACATCATTCCCCCAGATTTGACGGTAGACACACCACAGAGTAGTTACGCTCCTCTAAACACCGGCGCCTTCCATCTTCTCATACCCTGCTTTGACTTCTACTCCCTGACTTGGGTGTTGGAGTGTCTTTAGTAGGTACCACCCGACTTGGGCTCTGCACCCTGACTTCAGGAGCATCACACTACCGACTTTTCAACTCGGACAACCCGAGACTAATAAGATACAGATCATTAGTGATCACAGTGGGAGCCTTAGTACTCTCCCACCTCACAGCCTTAGAACCCCCAGACAACAAGAAACAAGCTTGTTCCCCCGCAAGGTAAAGGACGTGGTAAATAGAGTTACCAAGGCTACAAAATAAGTAGATAGCGACTGCGAGGAATAAATAGACACCTGGAAATCGAAGGGAAGACCAGTGGCGATGGTCATCTCAGGCGGTTGTCCAATAGAAGAGGGTGAAACAAACAAGTCCATGAAGCAGCGATGGAAGGAAATAATGAGTGTCGCCTCTACATCGACAACAAAGGCCGCCTCCTCTCGGCCTCCCCTATCTTTTGGAGATCAAGACTTGCTCGAAGAACAAGTACATTCCTTTGTTGATAACGGCTGCAATGTCAAAACTTTGAAGTAAGAAGAATTTGGTGGATCAAGGAACTTCAGTCGATATCATCTTTGTCGACTTGCTTGATGTGTTGAACATCTCCAAAGAAGACATTACCCCATATTTGGGAACCGACCTCTCAGGCTTCAATGGTTCGATCACGAAACCACTGCGGTACATTTCGTTGATGGTTACTTACGGTGATGCCGATACTGAAAAACCCCTTCCTGGTTCTCCTCCTGCAAATCGGTGTATCAATGCATCATCGGAAGACCGACGCTCAGGAGGCTCGGGGAGGTCACATCCACAGTTCATCTTAAAATGAAGTTTTACTCCACAACGGATGAAATCGTCACTTTGCATGCAGATCTTGAATCAGCTCGAAGGTGCATGCAGATCTTATGAGCCTTAACTCCGAGCACGAAGTCAAGAGAATAAAAGATAGCTTGAAGAAGTCGGCAAGGGGAATTGAGGTCAATGTGGCTGATCTAGATGCCCGATATGACCCCAATAGTGAAGAAGAGGAAGGTGACCACACCTTGACAAAAGAGCTTATAAAGCGGATAAAGAGACTATAGCCTAATGGCAATTTTATCCTGACGACCCTTCGAAGATTGTCAGGATAAGGGCCAATTTGCATGATGACGTGAAAGAAGAACTTACCCGGTGCCTGAAAGAACATGCCGACCTATTTGCCTGGAGTGGGGAAGATATGCCCGGGATCCCACCGGAAGTGGCTTGTCACCACCTTGCTGTACACTCACATGCAAAGTGGGTCACCCGAAGAAGGCGTGTCCAAAAAGAAGACAAGGCCACAGCCGCCATCAGAGTAGTAGAAGATCTCATAGCGGCTGAGTTTGTGAAGGAGATCAAGTATACGACAAGGCTGTCCAATGTCGGCCTGATGAAGAAATCTAATGGGAAGTGGCGCATGTGCGTAGATTATACTGTCCTAAACCGGGCATGCCCAAAAGATGCTTTTCCAGTCCCAAGCGTGGATAAGTTAGTAGACAATGCCTCCAGCTTTCGACTATTGTCATTCATGGATGCTTACTCAGCGTATAATCAAATAGCCATGTATCGACTCGATCAGGAGAAAACGACTTTCATGATAAATAAGGGTAATTATTGCTACCATGTCATGCCATTCAGACTGAAAAACGTGGGAGCAACGTACCAGAGAATGATGAACAAGGTGTTTCATGCTCAGATCGGGCGTGTAGTAGAAGTCTACCTGGATGACATGATTGTGAAGAGTAAGGCGGACCCCGATCACTTCGCCGACCTCACTGAAGTCTTTGTACAGGCTCGGAAAAACCCTAAGACTAAATCCTGAAAAGTGTACATTTGGCGTACGAGCCGGAAAGTTCATTGGATTCTACTTAACCGAAAGGGGGATTGAGGCCAATCCAGATAAATGTAGAGTAACCGACATGCGACCTGTGTTGTGCTTGATATATATACACAAATGGATGTGCAAGTATACACAATCATAACAAGTAATAGAGTGAAAGTAGAGTATCGTTCCCACAGGGATTGGATTAATTTACAAAGTTCAAAATCAATAGCTTTAATGCAAAATACAAAATATCACAATTTAAAGAGGTTTGCAAGAAAGTAAGAAAAAGAGAAAATAAACAAGCAACTAGAGTTGTGTTTGAAAATATATGATGAAGGAGTAGCTGGAATGTTTTCCCCAAGTAAGTTACTTCTGATGCCGTGGCATTGTGTTATACATGATGCTAGAGCATTGGATGCTGTAGCATTAGATGTGGTACTTTTCGGTCACTATCGTCAGAGTTTCATTACAAGGGACAACATGTCTGCTCCCTTAAATAGGTCCACTCCTGTATATGAAGCACCCACAGTGTCACCCTATGGACTATGCTGCCTATTTCTAGGTTGAGCATGGAATTACAAAGTTTCCTTTGTTAAAACACTTACCCACATTAGTTCTTGAGTTCCAATTATAAACCATGTTTGAATTTATAATTTGCATTCACTTTGAGTGATATTTTGAAGTGAATTCTGGCCTGTCTTGCAAATGAGGAGGAGGGGAGTATTTATAGCCTTCAAAAAGTAGTCCATTGAACTTGAAAAAGTATGTTTTTTGAACTTGTTTCTACTTGCTTCAATTTGACTTGATTTGATTTGGAGATTACCACCAAAGAGGTCCTTTGGTGTAAGGACAAGTGTCCCTAAAAGATACAATTTGCAAGTGAAGTTATCAATAGGGTGGCATTGAAGTGGGAAACTTGGGCCACTTGCGCAACTTGCTATCTGGTGACGTCATCATGGTGATGTTGTGGCATCCAGTGCTTCTACATGTGATGTTGCAGCATTGTAACCTCTCTGGATGCTCTAACATTACTTTTTGTATTGACAATTTACTCATATGCTAATGCTTTGGCATTGTACTTTTCTTTGATGTTGCGGCAATCTTTCTCTTACAATGCTCTGGCATTACTATTTCCATGATGCTTCGGCATTGTGTGTTTTGCAGGTTAGGTTTTGATGATGATGCGTTCGAAGTCAAAATGACAAGCGGGTTAGGTTTTGATGATGTGTTATAAGCGGAAAATGGCAAAGTGGTAATCCAAGGCAAACAAGACTCAAGAAATAAGGGTAGTCTCTAGGGTTTGGGTCGTGTCCTAGGATATATTGTAAGCCGCTTCTGAGGGTCAGCTCATCTCAAAGTTTCATAGTCTTCACTGTTTTTCAAAATGCATGCATGCACATAGGTAAGGCACGTAACATAAAAACTATTTTGTGGAAGTTAGAAATCGATTCATGACTTCTTTCCTAAAGCCAAGAATCGATTTCCAGCCTTGTGAAAAGGATAGAAATCGATTCATGACTCATTTCCCAAAGCAAAGAATCGATTCCCAAACTGTTTTAAAAGCTAAGAATCGATTCCTATTATTTCTCATAAGACCAAAATCGATTTCCTACTTTGTTTTTAAAGTGCAAAATCGATTTCCTTCCTGTTTCCAAAGCCATAAATCGATTTGCCTCTTACTTTAAATCAAGCAATGAATCGATTCATAAACTATGCTACTTCAAGCTAAGAATCGATTCTTCTCCTCATGCATCTAAGCATAAAATCGATTTACTTCCTTTTGAAAGCCATCAGCGGTCATATTTTTATGCTGAGAATCGATTTCCACTCATCCTTTAGAAGTAATCAATCGAGCACACACTTATGAGTTATTCCTATTTTTAAGACAAGAATCGATTTTCACTCCTAAGCATTTCAAGTAATTAATTGATTCCTAAAATCATTCAACGGTCATATTTCTCCTAAGTCTATAAATAGGGACTTAGTGTTTCTCAGAAAAATACAACCCATTCTTACGCTTACGCTGAAACGCAAAACAAAACCCTAGCACACACACCTCTGTTTTTCAAGTATTTTTCATCTGCAGAGCTGATTTCTCTCAAGGGATAGAGTTGGGTTGGTGATCTTCAAGTTGTTGTAATCTGCCTTCATAAGAGGTATTTTCGTTGATTAATTTGTAATTTGTTTTACGATATTCACAGTAGGTATTTTCGTTGATTAATTTGTAATACTAGGGAGTGGGGTATCTCTCTAGGGTTGCTGTTGGTACTAGGGAGTGGGGTATCTCTCTAGGGTTATTGGTTGTAACAAGGGTGGGGTATCTTTTGTTGTTGCTATAGAGTTGAGGGCTCTTCATAGGTGGGGTATCCTAGCACACTACAAGAAAATTGACATATACCAACAGACGCCTATAGTGATGGTAAATAAAACTGTAGGTATAGGTATCCTACACCTACACCAAGTTAAAAAAATCGTGGGTATAGGTTCACAGGAAATATTGTGGAAAAATAACTGTGGAAGCCTATAGTGACGACTGCTTTAACCGTAGGTATATGTATCATTTACCCACAAACATTTTCTAAAACCGTGGGTATAGGCTTTAGCGACGAAATCAACTCCATTGGTATAGGCTATATCAACTCCGCGGGAGAAGTAAAATTTTCCCTCTCTCTTCTCGCGTTTTTATTTTATTCCAAAATAAAAATTTTTGGCTGAAGCTAATTAACTCTCTTTTCCATCGATCTATTTTTCTTTTCTCTTTCTCTATTCTATTCGCATCCCTCCCTCACTGCCGTCTCTGAACCGTCATCCACCATCGCCTCCCTGTTGCCGTCATCCACCATCGGCTCCCTGTTGCCGTCATCCACCATCGCCTCCCTGTCGCCACCTCTCTCTTCGACGAAGAAGCTCCTTCTCTAACTCTCGCTGAACCCTAACTCTCTCAGTTTCCTTCTCAAATCAATCCAATGGCAAAACCTAACTCTCGCAGAATCTCGCGCCTGACCTGAAGGAAAGACGGAAAAAGCGCTCACCTACGGAATACGAAAGTTCGCATCGGCCTCCGCCTCTGAAATCGTCACCTCCGCCTCTGAAATCGTCACCTCCGCCTCTGAATCGTCACCTCCGCCTCTGAAGGAAACAGCTCTCACCTTCGTCTATTCCATAGCCTCACCCACACACAGAAGGTGATTTTTCTTCTCCCTCACTGAAATCTCCAACTGAAATCATTCTATCTTCATTTTTTTTAAAAAATTCTGATGGGTTCTGGGATGATTCGTTATACATCTGTTTTAGTTCCTTATACCTCTGGTTTGATTTTTTTTCAGCTACAGAAGGGAATTTAGGTACGATTGAGGTTTTGAAGCTGTTTGGATCTTGTGTTATCTTGTTTGTTCTGAGAGGTGAGTATCTCTTTGTTGATAATTTTTATTTTCCCCCTTGACAGTAATTTTAGGTATTTTTCTTGCTTGTAGGCTGTAGCGTGTAGGAAATTACTTGGGTCTAAACTAGTTTTTATATCGCAAATAAACTTATTGCAACTTATAAGCATCAATTTGGTAGTCACTTTTGATTTTACAATATGAAGTTGGGGCCAGATTAATCCTACTGTTTGTTTGTAACTGATGCTAGATTAATCCTACTACTTAATTGTAATTGGTGTGCATTTGTGCAAGCATGTTTGATGTTTGTTTTTTGGTTAGGAGCACTTGTATTGTTTGTCTATGTGTGATTATGGTTGTTGGTGTTGTGTTCATAGTTTTAATGTGTTGGTATTGCTTTGTTTTCTATTTTCTTTATATTGGATTGCATACCCTTTCTCTCTTTGTTCATTAATTTAGTCACAACAAACCCTTTATTTATTTCAGTTTTACTTGTCGTATGGAGAATAGAGGATGGATGTGTGATCCATCAAAACAGAGTGAGGAATATATTCGGGGGGTTAATGGATTTCTTGAATTTGCTTTTAAAAATTCAGAAACGAATGGAAAAATATTTTGCCCTTGTATAATATGTGCCAATTGTAAGCAACGCTCTCGCACAAGTGTTTATGAACACTTGACTGATCAACGACGTGGGTTTCTTAGAGGTTATAAACAATGGATATTTCATGGTGAAAGACCTACCACTTCAAGTAGTACAAATGAGCTACATTCAGAAATGGAACATGACATGGATGGGTTAATACGTGATGTTTATGCCATGCATCCTACAGGAGAGCCAAGTTGTATTAATCCCGAAGCAAGAGAAAGTGTTAAGTTTTACCAATTGGTGAAAGAGAATGAGCAAATGCTCTACCCAAATTGTAAGAAATATAGCAAGCTATCCTTTATGGTCCATTTGTATCATATAAAGTGTCTCCACGGGTGGAGTGACAAATCGTTCTCTATGTTACTAGATTTATTAAGAGATGCTCTACCAGAAGGAAATGTTTTGCCAAGCTCATACTATGAAACAAAGAAGATGATCTCAGGGTTAGGTTTGGGGTATGAGAAGATCCATGCTTGTCCTAATGACTGCATATTGTATCGGGATATGTATATCGATGATCAAGTCTATCCAAAGTGTGGTATGTCAAGGTGGAAAACAACAAATGAAGATGTGCAGGCTAATGGATCGGAGACTTCAGGAAAGAGAAAGAACTTACCCGCAAAGGTCCTTCGATGGTTTCCTTTGAAACCGAGGGTGCAAAGGTTGTTCATGTCATCCAAAACCGTAGAATCAATGAGATGGCACCATGATGGTAGATTGAATGATGGTTCTCTTAGGCATCCAGCTGACTCACTTGCTTGGAAAGAATTTGATGCTCGATATCCAACATTTTCATCAGATCCTCGTAATGTTCGATTAGGAGTGGCTTCTGATGGCTTCAATCCTTTCAAGACTATGAGCATTACCCACAGCACTTGGCCAGTCATGCTAGTTCCTTATAATCTACCTCCTTGGATGTGCATGAAACAAACATTCTTTATGTTATCACTACTAATTCCAGGACCTAAAGGTCCCGGAAATAAGATTGATGTTTACCTACAGCCATTAGTACAAGAGCTGCAAGAGTTATGGGATGACGGAATTGAAACCTTTGATGCCTACAAGAAAGAGACATTCCAACTTCGTGTTGCTATAATGTGGACTATTAATGACTTTTCGGCATATGCAAACTTATCTGGATGGAGTACCAAAGGTCAATTTGCTTGTCCATGTTGTGGGATTGAAACTGCCTCGCGATGGCTGCGCCATGGTCGAAAATTTTGCTACATGTGCCATCGCCGCTGGTTAGCCCCTAACCACAAGTGGAGGTCGAATAGTAAGTATTTTGACGGAGCAAGGGAGTTAAGGAATCCTCCTAAAATAGTTGAAGGGAGTGAAATTTTAAGGCAATTAGATGAAATTGGAGAAGAGGGTCTAGAAGATGGGTCACAACCTTGGAAAAAAAAGAGCATTTTCTTCACTTTACCCTATTGGCAATATAATATATTGCGTCACAATCTTGATGTGATGCATATTGAAAAAAATGTATGTGACAACATCATTGGTACATTGTTAAACCAAGAGGGAAAATCTAAAGATAATTATAAGGCCCGTGCTGACCTTGTAGATATGGGCATAAGAAGTATGCTTCACCCCCAACCCAGTCCTAGAAGTAGTACAATGCTTTTGCCTAGAGCATGTTATCAAATGACTGTCAAAGAAAAGGATGCTTTTCTCAGCATCCTCAAGAATGTAAAAGTTCCAGATGAATGCTCATCGAACATCTCACGTTGTGTGCAAGTCAAGCAGCGCAAGATATTTGGCTTAAAAAGTTATGATTGTCATGTTTTGATGCAACAACTTCTCCCAGTGGCATTAAGGGGTTCATTGCCAGATAAAGTCACTTCAATTATTGTTGATTTCTGCAATTTCTTTAAGCAAATATGCTCTAAGGTACTTACTGTGGATTTTCTAGCACAATTGGAGTCTCAAATAGCTAAAACACTTTGTCAATTGGAAACAATTTTTCCTCCATCATTTTTCACTGTTATGATGCATTTGGTAATTCACTTGGCATATGAAGCCAAGCTTGCTAGGCCAGTACAATATCGGTGGATGTATCCTATTGAAAGGTATGAATTCTTTGTTTTAACATATAACATCTTATTTAATACCGTTAAAGAAGCTATTAGGGTGCTAAGAGGTTAGATATCTAATACTAAATTTACTCTCAGGTTTCTTCTTACTCTCAAGTCATTTGTGCGCAATAGAGCACATCCAGAAGGGTCAATTGCAGAAGGTTTTTTGGCCCATGAATGTTTGACCTTTTGTTCGCAATATCTATCTGGGGTTGAAACTAGGTTCAATAGACCTAGCAGAAATGTTGATGGAACTGATTCTACATCAATAGATGATGTGACCTTTTTACATCCTATTGGAAGACCGCTAGGGAGGAAAAAACCACAGAAGTTACAGTTAGGGAAGCGCAAGAGAGTGAGCCGAACTAAGCTCGACAAGAAAGAGTTAATGCAAGCTCATAGATATGTTCTTTCTAACTGTGACGCAGTCAGTCCATTTATAGAGTAAGACCAATACTATTTCCCTTTTATACTAGTTTAAGAGTATTTATAACTCCTTTAATTTTGATATCATTAATTTTAGGGAACACATTGTACTTCTTAAGAGACAGTCCCGACCGCAAAGATTGTCGCAACTTGAAATCGATAAGCAACACAGTCAAAAATTTAGTGACTGGTTTCGAGATAGGGTGAGCACAAAAGAATTGAATTATTTGAATTTTAGTGGTTATTTTTAGTGAAACTAACTTTTGTTCTTGAAATATTTTAGATACATCGCTTGGATGAACAAAGGAGCCCACAAGTTACTCATGAACTTAGATGGTTATCTCGTGGGCCGTTTGAGGTAGTAAGGAGATACAGTGGTTATGCCATTAATGGTTTTAAGTTCCACACAAAGAAAATAGAGAGATACTTGAAAACACAAAATAGTGGGGTAATTGTAAGGACTAAGACATCGAAAGATGAAACTAACTACTACGGGGCAATAACTGATATAATCCAATTGGATTATTCTGGCAAGATCAAGGCTGTGCTATTCAAATGTGATTGGGTTGATATCAAGAAAGGTGTTAAGAAAGATAAGTTTGGGATGACACTTGTGAATTTCAACTTTTTGAAACACACGGGTAAAGATATTTGTGATGACCCGTTTATTTTTGCATCACAAGCTAAGAAGGTGTTTTATGTATATGATGAGAGAAACAAGGATTGGCCCGTTGTTTTGAATGCAAAAGTTAGGGATATTTATGATATGGGTGATGAGGAATCCAATGAAATTGAAGAAATCCGTGACCAACCAATGCATGATTCAACCGAAGCTACTCAAAATGATAACGATTTGATTGGACTTTCAATCGAAGATGATCATGATTTCTTTGAAGTTTCCGTTGATAATCATATTGATGATGAGGATGTAGAGGATGAGGGCGAGGGCGAGGATATGTTTTAGTTGTGAAAGATTTTATACTTTTTCTATGCACGTAGACTTGACTATTTTTTGTTGATGTTTTGAATATGAAGTTGTTCCATGTTCGTTTATGTTTTTTTACATCCTTTCTTTTCTTTTGTGTTTTATGGTAATCTTAATGCTACTTTGTTTACTAAAATATTTAGTTAATATAGTTAGACATTGTATTTCTATGAAACACTATTGTACGTTATAAGCTAGTTCAAACTTATGTTATGATTCAATATTTCAGTCGCTTATTGTAAAGTAATGCAGAAATGGGAAGAAAAAGAAAGTTAAATATTGGGCGTCACATTCCAGAAGACTCAAACCAACACATACAAGCAAGTAACAATGAAGGAACACAATCTATTCCTACTGACACAATACCAACTCATGCCCAAGGAAGTAATTCTGATGCTGTCATACGCGAGTCTGCTGATTCCCACTCGGTTCCTTCGGATATAGGAGTAGAAGAAGCACAAAATGAGAAAGGTATAAATTATATTTAGTGTCTGTTGTTTATATTTCATTTTTGTAAACATAATATTTTATGTTTTTACGCCTTCTATATTACTTGTAGATGTAGAACCTAAGCGGTTGAGAGGCCCAACAAGAATGTTAGATGTATGGGAGATGGAAGATGGTGATTTCATAATTGTTAATTTAGATAAGTATGGTCGGCCTGTTGGTGAGGAAGGGACAACTCTTACTCGTTTCATAGGAAGTATAGTTCGAAGGCATCAATATGCTCCAATCAACTACAAATCCTGGAAAGAAATGCCAAAGAAGGATAAAGATGCAATGCTGGAACTAATAGAGGTATTATTGTTATATACTTAAATTTTGATGCATCAAAAGTTGCAATATGACTTAATTTATGTTGTATGTATCTAACATTTATCACTATTTAGTCCAAATTTCAGTTCATTCCTCCTATAAGTGACACAACAAGAGAATTGTTGAAATCTGAGTTGAATGAGAAGTGGAGGCAATGGAAGAGTGATTTAAAGTCAATGGCATATGATCCGAGTAAAACTGAAGAAGAGATTGCAGCTGCATTACCTGATGGCAGGGTTGAACCTAATCAGTATCGTGAATTGGTTCATCATTGGTTTTCAGAAGAAGGACAAGTAAGTCATCTAGCAAATAGTTTTTTGCATATTATGAGTAGTGCTTCAACTTTGATTCTTTCTTCAACTAATATTTGGTTGTATAAATTGTAGAAACAAAGTAAAACTAATAAACGAAATCGTGCTAAGTATGAAGATGTCCATTGCATGGGTACAAAAAGTCTCCCAAAACTGATTGATGAAAAGGTTTGTTTATATTTCTACTTCTCAATGAGTAAAATGTATTTATAAAACAAAATACATCTAACTTATATGTTTGGTTTTAGAAAAAAAAAGCCAAAGGTGTATCACCTGAACGTAAAGAGATTTACATTGATACCCACACTCGTAAAGATGGATCAATCGTCAATGAAAAAGCTGCAGAAATGATTGTAAGATTTTCTTTCAAACTTAGCAACACACTCGTAAATTATTTTATGCAATGAATATATATTTCTTGCAAACTTAGCAACACAAACTTCAAACTTCCAACCAGATCATACCTGCATAGGCTTTACTTTACATACATTTTTTTTGTCCATCTATTATTATCCAAGCATGGTAAAAGTGAATATTCCACGGTTGAGGAAAGAAAATATTATTTCTTATCCTTCCTATACACTTTATAGGTGAGCTTACAAATTTTCACATGTTCAATAAACAAATTAAGGAAACCCATCCCATTTATACATGTAAGTTTTGTTGTCCATAAATACAAATTGCCCGATCAGATGACCCAAAACCATGCTACAATAGACCCAGCAGCCAGACCAATAACCAAGAACAACACACTCACAATCCCTGCAGTCTCTACAAACAGAACCCATTAAGTTGATCTCCAAACAGAACCAGCCAGAACACCATATTTTTGATCTTCAGAGACTGCTTTAATCTTTACTAAACTGAATAGTGGGTGGTTAAAAATCAATAAGTATGGAGTTTGGTTTGCTAAATTGATATTTGAGCTGTGTTAGTGTATAGGAGTTTGGTTTGCTTTCCCTTATTTGAGCTGTGTGTGATGAATGTACTTGTGGCATTTAGGAGTAACTGTACACCGGAAATCAGTTTCTGATATTGTTTCTTTTCCTTTGAATGCATGCCTTATTTCAGCTTGTGCCTTCTCCATCACTTTTGGGTTTTTCATCATTTTTGACATTGCCCACTCTATTGTTGTTGCTGATGAATTTGTTCCAACTCTAAACACATCCTAGTACATCAACAAGAAACTTTTGAAAATTAGGAAAAAGACAATTTTTTTTAAAAGTAGACAAAATAATTAAGTCAATATATGCTCCAGCTGCCACTTTGTTGGATTCTCAAAAGAACATCTACAAGATCTTTGTGTTCAGCTTCAGTGTTGTTTCCTTCAAATCCTCCAGTAAGTGCTGTGTGTGATGAATGTACTTGTGGCATTTTGGAGTAACTGTACACCGGAAATCAGTTTCTGATATTGTTTCTTTTCCTTTGAATGCATGCCTTATTTCAGCTTGTGCCTTCTCCATCACTTTTGGGTTTTTCATCATTTTTGACATTGCCCACTCTATTGTTGTTGCTGATGAATTTGTTCCAACTCTAAACACATCCTAGTACATCAACAAGAAACTTTTGAAAATTAGGAAAAAGACAATTTTTTTTAAAAGTAGACAAAATAATTAAGTCAATATATGCTCCAGCTGCCACTTTGTTGGATTCTCAAAAGAACATCTACAAGATCTTTGTGTTCAGCTTCAGTGTTGTTTCCTTCAAATCCTCCAGTAAGTGCTGTGTGTGATGAATGTACTTGTGGCATTTTGGAGTAACTGTACACCGGAAATCAGTTTCTGATATTGTTTCTTTTCCTTTGAATGCATGCCTTATTTCAGCTTGTGCCTTCTCCATCACTTTTGGGTTTTTCATCATTTCTGACATTGCCCACTCTATTGTTGTTGCTGATGAATCTGTTCCAGCTCCAAACACATCCTAGTACATCAACAAGAAACTATTGAATATTAGGAAAAAGACAATTTTTTTAAAAGTTGACAAAATAATTAAGTAAATATATGTTCCAGCTGCCACTTTGTCAAAACAGTTATTTCCTTTGTTTTACGTTTCTTTGCATATTAAGTTATTTACAATACATTGTTCTCAAGATTCAAGTAATAATTTGAGTTATAGAAGCATAAACGACTCTATATAAAATAGAGTCATCACACCCCCAAACTTAAACCATTACTTGTCCTCAAGTAATGACACTTGGAACAAGATAAAAATAGACCTTTTTGAAATTTAGAAGAACAGATCAGCTATTTCCTTTGTTCAAACAGATTTTTAAACTTGGGCTCAGAGGTTTTATTCTCAGATTTTTCATTACGCACACGTGATGCTGCAACATTGGTTGCTGGGGCATCATACACACACAATTGTTTACAACATTCAGAATTATTATTGCTCATTTGTGAGTGTGTGCTACTGAACTCAAATCAATTCTTAGCTAGTTTTGAAAATTTTCCTTAGCCTTAAAAAGAGTAGTTTGCTTTCAATCAAGTCAATTGATTATTTAAAGGGTAGAATAGGCTAACAACTTCATCATAAGTGTTGAGGGGCTTCAAAGCATGAGAAAGGGCTTGGTGTAGGCTTTTCAGAACAGGTTTTGATCAGTGCAATTTTTATTTTCTTCTTTTTCTCTAATTTTCTTTCTAGGTTGATTACTTTTTGACTGAAACCATAATGGTGTCTCCAATAAATGGCCTCCCTATTCAATGACCAACCTTTGCTGCATTGCTATTGTTTTCTGATTTTCTTTCTAAGCAACTACAACATTATTCTTTCTTTTTCTTAATGTTTTAGTGCACTAGCTTGTTCTTAATACCTTGACCTAGATCTTGGCTTACTAACACTAGTCTTGGAATCAGATTATTTCTAGGTAACTAAGTTTCTTTCTAAGTTCAAAGTTTGTGTGGAAGCAACAATAAGACTAATCATTGTTTAGCAATGTTACTCTACACACACATATTTTTAATCTTTATTAAATCAAACCTAAAAGCCACAGTTCCTATTCTTGCAAGATAAAGAATATATAGTTGATCATGATTCTAATTTTTTAGTCTCTAAAACAAACAAAAAGACTTATAAGCACATACACTAAGCACACATATTAAACATGCAACACAAAATATTGTAAGTTTCACAAAATATTAGCCTCGCCCCCCCCCCCCCCCCCCAACTTAAGAACATGCAGTGTCCTCATTGCACCTGCATAACAGAGGGGAGAATAGTGTGCCAAAAGTGCATAAGATAACAAAACATAACCATTTAAAGTGCTAAACAACTGATGGATGCTAGTACAGATGCTACAGCATCCAGCAGAGTTATTTAAAGTACTGATAAAGCAAAGTTAAATTACTGCTTTGTGGCTCAACTCCTGAGCCTGCTGCTTTCTCTGACTGGTGCATGTTTCACCTTCATTCGTGTCTCAAAATTTCCTTACACTTTGGAGTCTTTCGTGTCTCAAAATTTCACCCAGTTGCAAACTTGTCCACATGGCTGATTTCGAACTCCTTACCCTTCAACTTCACCATGTGGAAAAAATTATTTAGACCTTATTGTGTTTTTTTACTATTTAAAGAGAAACAAATTGTCAAAAAAAAACTATTTAAAGAGAAACAAGGTCTAAGGTTTTTTAGTTCACCCTCATTTCTTTTCTCGTAAGTTTGGTGTGAGCCAATATTTGTGTTGTCATTCAAACTCTTGTTCGTAGCCACGGGATCGGCTAGAGGTTTGAAAAAGTGATTCCTCTGTTCTTCAAGCAATTGCGTCGAGGACGGAACTCTTTTCCTCGACTATGGGGTTCCCTAACTCCTCCAAATAGTATTACAATACGTGAGAGGGATGCATGGTTGGACTACCTACGGGGCGAAAACATAAAGAAATGCAGTAAAGATAAAAAGTGAAGACTTTGCGAAAAATAGTAGATTGATTTGATTGATGTGTGTTTTTTAACGTACAACCTACTATATATATACGCACAAGCTTCAAGCCTACAGCTGCTCACCGTTGGATCAATTATAATCTACGCCTCTAATTGTCCCTAATCCCTAGAAGTTCGGAGACACTCCTCCATGACCTTACTAGCACAGGTTAGTGGGGTAAAACGGTTTGTCTCCCATTTCCACGACGTTCTTTTGTTCGCTGACCCTAACATCTTCAACGATTGTCAACGTGCATTGAATAATTGCGCTCCAAGCAAGTTTCCTTGCGCCTTGACTAAAATCTTCCTCGCCCTTCGGCCGTTGGGTTTCTTAGCCGAGCCACCCTGTAGTCTAGGCACCCTCCAATTGAGTTTTTCCCTACCGCAGTATACTTTATCATTTCCTTGGGGACTAAGACATTTTGATATATCCCTTATGCTTCCATACTGAGCTCTCCACCGTTTTTATTCATCAGGCAAGCACCCATATTATTAGAACCTAATGCCTCCAAGACTCGCTATATTTGACATCGGCTTCCCTAGCCTCAGTTTCCTCTTTTTCCCTCGACCCACAACTTAGATTATTTTGGTTGTCAACAAATGCCCCCCTTTTTGCGTGTTGTCCAGTCGAGTGGATGGGATTGACGGTGCAAAATTAAAACAATGCGCTATGGCAGATACGGCGACTAGCCGTTATGTCAATGATTAGACGCGTGATGGCTTATATCCCACAAATCGATCCGCGAAGTGACAATTTCCTAGGCGATACTGTAACACCCTAAATATTTAATTAAGTTAATTAATTAAGTATTTAGGTATTTTGATTAATTTAATTATTTTAATGGATATAATTTAATTATTAGAAATTATATTAATTATGTGGAGGTGTGGTATTAGGGATTTGGTGGCGACAACTAATTAGATAAAGGGCTTAAGCTGTGTTGGAGGCCCATGATCCATTGGATTGCGCATAAGTGAATAGGGGTTAGGACTATGATGGGTCATTAGCGAAATTTTGAGAGAGACCTAGAGAGAAAGAGAGAGTGCGCCTTGGAGAGGAAAGAAATAAAGAAATCGTGAAGAGAGGAGGAGAGAGGGAGCCGTACGGCGCACAAGAGAGGAGAAGAAGGGCGCTTTGTTGCTGTTGGCTACGTGGTGATTTCTCGTCAAGAAGGTTTCGTGTTCATCATAATTAAGGTAAGGGTGAGCGTTTCGGTTTAACATGATTGGGTATATAGTGGGGTTTTGTGGGTTTTTTGTGGGGTTGATGTTATTGTGAAATTGAGATGCATATGGGTAAGATTGTGAAGGATTGTTTTAATTGTGATGTGGTTTTGTTAAATTATTGGCGTTGTCACGTGATCTATCATATGAGACGGTGAGATGAATTTCGATTTTTGATGGTTTTTAGTGTGGTTAGTATCGATTTCATGAATTAGGGATGAGAACATATGAATGAGTAAATTGAGCAATACCAAGCGATTGAGGAAAAAATTAAGTTGCTGTAAATAATAGTGGTTGTTGCTGTTAAATAATAGTGCTGTTGCTGTAAATAATAGTGTTGTTGCTGTTAAATAATAGTGTTGTTGCTGTTAAATAATAGTTGCTGTTGCTGTAAATAATAGTGGCTGTTGCTGTTAAATAATAGTGCTGTTGCTGTAAATAATAGTTGTTGTTGCTGTAAATAATAGTTGCTGTTGCTGTTAAATAATAGTGCTGTTGCTGTAAATGATAGTTGCTGCTGCTGTTAAATAAAAGTTGCTGTTTGCTGTCTTATTATTAAATGACTTGCTGTGCCGTTTTTATAAAGAACTATGTTGCTGTTTCATAAAGAATGTGTGCTGTTTTTATAAAAAGTTATGTTGCTGTTTTTTTTCTTTATATATAATGTGTGCTGTTTGTAAAGGATATGGCTTATTTTTCCTCCTGGTTCTATGGCTTATTTTTCCTCCTGGTTCTATAGCACTATTTTGCTGCTGTTTTAATGAAGAAAAATACTGCTGCTTTTCCACACTGTTTTTCCTGTTGCTGTTTGCACTAAATGCCACTGTTTTCCTACTACTATTTGCGTTAAAAGGCCACTGTTTTGCTGCTGTTTTTGGCCCGAAAAATATTGTTGTTTTATTACTATTCCTCCAAATTAAACAGGATGATTTTCACTTTGAAAATGTGACGTCTTCTCAGTTTTAAATGTGATGTTTCCTAAGCATGAAAATGCGATGTCTTCCAAAATTTAAATATGTTGTTACTCCATGTGTTATTACTTATAACTTAAAAGGTGTTGTTACTCCAATTTCGAATGTGATGCTTATGACGATGATGATTGATAAATTGTGATGAGTTCACTCTATGAGTGTGTTTTATGATGATGATGTGATATGTTTGTGATGATTATGACGAGTACACCCTATGAGTGTCTTATGACGACGACGACGAGTACTCCAGGTGAGTGTTTTGGTGGCTGCACATGTGTCCATAGTGTCTCATAGCATGTGCATATTACGACGAATAGGCTTCGGCCTCTTAATGACGGTTCGCCCATAGTGGTAGTGACGGTGTGCCCATAGTGGCTTATTTGCGACGAGTATGGTACCATCATGCATATACCCAGGAGTGGGTTGCATTTTCATGCATATACATGTTTACGACTGTTTGCTATGAAGTTGATGTTAATGATGATGTTGTGTGACTGTTTGCTATGAAGTTGATGTTAATGATGATGTTGTGTGACTGCATGCGATGAAGTTGATGTTAATGATGATGTTGTGTGACTGTATGCGATGAAGTTGATGTTAATGAAGATGTTATGTGACTGTTGCTCATATTACTCTATTATATGCGTAATTATGTTTTATTGAAATTCTCACCCCTTCTGCTTGGAATGTTGCTCTATTGTGGCAACGCTGCAGGTAACCGCGAGTGAAGGTCCTACTACCTTCTTTGATAGCTGTTGGGATGTCTGTCGAGTCGCTCTCTAATACTGTAGCACCTAGGGGGTGTGATTGGAGTTTGTTAATTTATTAATTAACTGTTTAACGATTTTGTTGATGATGTACGGTGTGTCTGAGTGGTATTGGCGAGTCATCGTTTTTATTCCGCTGTAACGTGAATTTTGTGAAGTCTAATTTTCATGACGGGTGTCTTGTTGCTCAAACCTTGATGAGTGCATTTGACGAGTTTTATTAACGACGATGTAACATTTCCTTTCTATCAGTTGAAATCAATAATTGCGAAAAAGATTTTTCTTACTCTGATAAATGACGTGTAATCTATGGGGTAGAAAAGGGGTGTTACATAGTGGTATCAGAGCAGTTGGTCCGTCCGGCCAAGTCGTCGAGTCGTTGTGTCGGTGTACGACCAACTGTCGTCTTTTGAATCTAACAGTTGTTTGTGTTGTACTAACGCTTCTGCAGGTGAAGGTAAAACAAAAATTGCTAATGGTAAGAGTACTAGTGGGGGAGATGTCCCTACTAGCGTTGTGTGCTGGTATTGTGTGTTTTACTGTGATTCTGTGTGTGAGCCCTGTCTCTTTGTGTTGGTTCCTGTTGTTGACTTTCTGGTTGTGTGGTCCTTATTGTTGACCTCCATGTTGCACGTCGTTAAATGAACTGCCCCGCTGCTTCGTGATCGCATGCGTATTGATTGCTGAACTATTTTAATTGATTGACACCAAGCCTTACTTAAAACTCTCTTGCAGTGTGTCTTGCTGTTAAGGATAACTGTATAGGTAAAATGGTTTTTCTGATTCACTTGTTGTTGTTGGGTCAATGTGACCAAAGCGTTGTTGATGTTGTGTTGAGTCAAATAAGACCAGGTGTTTGACCAAATGTCGATAGGTTGATTGAATGCCCGAGTGTTGTTTGATGACATGAATTGTTGAATTTGAGCGTTGTTTGAGATTATTGTTTCGTGACTAAACATGATGAATTTTACTTGTTTACGGTTTTGTGCATTTCTGGACACTGCTTCGTTTTTCAAAAACTGGCACCGTTTAGTTGATCAAAAAATTATGTGGTTGATTGTTTTTGAAAATAGATTTAACGCCGGTCGTTTTGCCACTGGTTTCGTTCAATTTGGAGCTGTGTGGCTCAAGTTATGATTGCTTCAAGTTAGGTCAAGTTTTAGGAATCAAACTGTGAGTAATGTTCGGTTTTTGTAGGTTTTGTGTCATGAAATGAACTCCGTTTTGAATGATTCTTGTTTCTTTGAAAAGTAGACTTAATTCTCTACGAATTAGACACTGGTTTCATAAAGTTTCATTAAGAGATGAGAAAGATAATTTGGTTGAAAGTTGAGTAAGAAGTTCTGTCCAAGTTGGTACCTCCGTGTAGTATTTTGAAAAACTGTACCAACTGGCTGCTTATTTTAAAAGACGAAAACCATAGGTAGAAACTACACTCAGAGGGCTTTCCAACAAGTATTTATTTGTCGAAATCCGACACCGTTTACTATTTCAATTAATTCACTAAAGTAGACGCATAGTTACAGAATTTTCTGCACCCGAGTTTATGAAGATTAGCAAAAACGTTTGAACCTTGATATTTATCCGTTGTGGTTATGTCGTGGGTAACGCCGAATGGCCCACATTGTCTTGTTGAGGGTACCGCTGGATGGCCCGAATTGTTTGATTAATTTCATGCTGTTGTAGGCCTAAGGCCATTATTGAGTGGTTGTTGCGATATGCTGTATGATGTCCGTTGTAATGATGCTGACTGTTGTGAGGAAAACTATGAGACTTGTTGTGAATCCTGTATGCATTATGGACTGCTGTTAATGTTGCTGTTGTCGAAGGCGCTTGCCCTCGGGCGCGCCGTGCCTGTTTTGCTGTGTTGCTTGCGGCGCCTTAGCGCCCACCGTCGTGACTAAGTTGTTAGTCCTGATGCTGCTGATTGTTATCATAATTGTTGAGGTTGTGGTTGTTGCCATGTCGTATGCTGATGTTTTGCTATTGTTGACACCGTGGGTACCGCCGAATGGCCCGCATGGTTTTGTTGTTATTATTGCTGATTGTTGTTGTGGGCCTATGGCCATTGTTTAAAAAGGGATATTTGGTCCCGGGGTTTGACTGTGTCGATGATATATGTTGTTGTAATGACGTTGATTGTGGTGGCATGCTATATGTTGTATGTTGTAATGACATTGTCATAGAAACCAAACCGTTAGCAGTCTGTTAGTGTGCGAACCTATGAGGATGGATGAGTGAGGTAGAATGCAAGTCAGTTTACCAGAGTGGCACAGCGGAGTAGAGAGTGAGCCCGATTACTACTGCTTGAAGTTACCTGGTTGAACAAGTAGGAGGGACGGCCGCCCAGTCACTTATCGCCGGTAATCAAAAGAATAATAATCAGCGTGTGAGATGGCACTGGTTGTCTAGATTGTCGCAGTTGGCTAGTGGGGGAGTGTTAGCGTTGGCAAGGGAAAAATTTCGAGGACGAAATATTCTAAGTGGGGGAGAGTTGTAACACCCTAAATATTTAATTAAGTTAATTAATTAAGTATTTAGGTATTTTGATTAATTTAATTATTTTAATGGATATAATTTAATTATTAGAAATTATATTAATTATGTGGAGGTGTGGTATTAGGGATTTGGTGGCGACAACTAATTAGATAAAGGGCTTAAGCTGTGTTGGAGGCCCATGATCCATTGGATTGCGCATAAGTGAATAGGGGTTAGGACTATGATGGGTCATTAGCGAAATTTTGAGAGAGACCTAGAGAGAAAGAGAGAGTGCGCCTTGGAGAGGAAAGAAAGAAAGAAATCGTGAAGAGAGGAGGAGAGAGGGAGCCGTACGGCGCACAAGAGAGGAGAAGAAGGGCGCTTTGTTGTTGTTGGCTACGTGGTGATTTCTCGTCAAGAAGGTTTCGTGTTCATCATAATTAAGGTAAGGGTGAGCGTTTCGGTTTAACATGATTGGGTATATAGTGGGGTTTTGTGGGTTTTTTGTGGGGTTGATGTTATTGTGAAATTGAGATGCATATGGGTAAGATTGATGAAGGATTGTTTTAATTGTGATGTGGTTTTATTAAATTATTGGCGTTGTCACGTGATCTATCATATGAGATGGTGAGATGAATTTCGATTTTTGATGGTTTTTAGTGTGGTTAGTATCGATTTCATGAATTAGGGATGAGAACATATGAATGAGTAAATTGAGCAATACCAAGCGATTGAGGAAAAAATTAAGTTGCTGTAAATAATAGTGGCTGTTGCTGTTAAATAATAGTGCTGTTGCTGTAAATAATAGTGTTGTTGCTGTTAAATAATAGTGTTGTTGCTGTTAAATAATAGTTGCTGTTGCTGTAAATAATAGTGGCTGTTGCTGTTAAATAATAGTGCTGTTGCTGTAAATAATAGTTGTTGTTGCTGTAAATAATAGTTGCTGTTGCTGTTAAATAATAGTGCTGTTGCTGTAAATGATAGTTGCTGCTGCTGTTAAATAAAAGTTGCTGTTTGCTGTCTTATTATTAAAAGAGTTGTTGTGCCGTTTTTATAAAGAACTATGTTGCTGTTTCATAAAGAATGTGTGCTGTTTTTATAAAAAGTTAGGTTGCTGTTTTTTTTCTTTATATATAATGTGTGCTGTTTGTAAAGGATATGGCTTATTTTTCCTCCAGGTTCTATGGCTTATTTTTCCTCCTGGTTCTATAGCACTATTTTGCTGCTGTTTTTATGAAGAAAAATACTGCTGCTTTTCCACACTGTTTTTCCTGTTGCTGTTTGCGCTAAATGCCACTGTTTTCCTACTACTATTTGCGTTAAAAGGCCACTGTTTTGCTGCTGTTTTTGGCCCGAAAAATATTGTTGTTTTATTACTATTCCTCCAAATTAAACAGGATGATTTTCACTTTGAAAATGTGATGTCTTCTCAGTTTTAAATGTGATGTTTCCTATGCATGAAAATGCGATGTCTTCCAAAATTTAAATATGTTGTTACTCCATGTGTTGTTACTTATAACTTAAAAGGTGTTGTTACTCCAATTTCGAATGTGATGCTTATGACGATGATGATTGATAAATTGTGATGAGTTCACTCTGTGAGTGTGTTTTATGATGATGATGTGATATGTTTGTGATGATTATGACGAGTACACCCTATGAGTGTCTTATGACGACGACGACGAGTACTCCAGGTGAGTGTTTTGGTGGTTGCACATGTGTCCATAGTGTCTCATAGCATGTGCATATTACGACGAATAGGCTTCGGCCTCTTAATGACGGTTCGCCCATAGTGGTAGTGACGGTGTGCCCATAGTGGCTTATTTGCGACGAGTATGGTACCATCATGCATATACCCAGGAGTGGGTTGCATTTTCATGCATATACATGTTTACGACTGTTTGCTATGAAGTTGATGTTAATGATGATGTTGTGTGACTGTTTGCTATGAAGTTGATGTTAATGATGATGTTGTGTGACTGTATGCGATGAAGTTGATGTTAATGATGATGTTGTGTGACTGTATGCGATGAAGTTGATGTTAATGAAGATGTTATGTGACTGTTGCTCATATTACTCTATTATATGCGTAATTATGTTTTATTGAAATTCTCACCCCTTCTGCTTGGAATGTTGCTCTATTGTGGCAACGCTGCAGGTAACCGCGAGTGAAGGTCCTACTACCTTCTTTGATAGCTGTTGGGATGTCTGTCGAGTCGCTCTCTGATACTGTAGCACCTAGGGGGCGTGATTGGAGTTTGTTAATTTATTAATTAACTGTTTAACGATTTTGTTGATGGTGTACGGTGTGTCTGAGTGGTATTGGCGAGTCATCGTTTTTATTCCGCTGTAACGTGAATTTTGTGAAGTCTAATTTTCATGACGGGTGTCTTGTTGCTCAAACCTTGATGAGTGCATTTGACGAGTTTTATTAACGACGATGTAACATTTCTTTTCTATCAGTTGAAATCAATAATTGCGAAAAAGATTTTTCTTACTCTGATAAATGACGTGTAATCTATGGGGTAGAAAAGGGGTGTTACAGATACTCATTACACCCTATAGCTATAAATAGCTATCTTCACTAATATCTCTGTTTACTCTCCCCTTACTTCCAAACCTCTTGCAAAATCTTCTGGAAACCATGTCTTCCAACTCAGATTCTCAAAACCAAGAACACAGTTAGGGCGATAATGACGACTCAACGAGCTCATCTTCTGCCAATTCGACTCTGCCTAGTCCTATACCCCGCATAACACGAAAGGATATGCTAGTCGTCGTCGAATGGGGAATAGCCTCGAAACCAGTAATCCCCCAAGCTCACGAAGGTTTTGATTCTTTGAAGAAGATCTTTACTTCTTCTTCTCAACCAGGTTTGCCTATCACCAAAGATCGGCTAACTTTCTTCTTGTCATGCAGCCAATGAAGTTTCCCTCATCCACCTCAACGAGGATAACGATGATGAGGAGCATAACATTCCCATTGTGCAAAGTGCTCGTACAAGGAGCTCTGTTCAGATAGCACAAAGTCACAAACTCCTCCCCCAAATACAAACTCAAAACCTGCCTCAGCTGAAAAAGAAGAATCTCCCCCTTTCTAAAGACTAAGGGTAAGTCTACTTTCCTGAGGGTTTTTTGACAGAATTCATGCTCTTTCTTGTTTAGCTGAACAATTTTCCTTTATGCAGAAAACTTAGGACAAGTCTGGGAAAGGCACTGTTTCTCGGCCGGAAGCAAATCCCTCAGTAACAACCCTTTTTCGTTGCCTACAAGCCATGGTCGAAGAGAAACAACACTAAGATATTGGGCGAGCCCTGTTTGATGAAAAGGTTCTCATGCCTTCCTCTTCATTGCGTCAAGAAGTAGAGGCTGAACCAACTGTGACCGAAGAACAACTTGCCCAATACTACTTGAACCTTGATGTTCCTCCTGCAGCCTCTTCCCCTATTTCGGATCTTTTTAGACCACTGGATCAAGAATTGCAGAAATTAAAGAAAGATTAATTTAACATACAAACCTGTAACATCTAGGAGGACTCCACGCCTGAAAAAGCGACTTGGGAGCGTGAGCATGATATGTGAGACAACTGTCCCTACGTATTTCGATAGGTGTGTTGGTCTTAGTTTTGACGGAAAAAATCCAAAAAATGTTCGGACCAATGCAATTCTTGGACTAATTGTCAATTGAATGTTTAATATTAGCACTTATTAGATTTAAATGGCTTCTTTGATATTGTGTGATTTTAATGATGGTAATTAAATTGGGGACTATTTAAATGGCTTCTTAGATTTAAATGGCTTCTTTGATATATATAAGTTAAAATAAAATTTACGTTAGAATTTAAATTGTAAATGCCAAAACATTAGGGACTATTTTAGAGTTAAAAATAAATGCAAAAGAGACCCTACTAGGATCCCATGGTATGCGTCCCACCCTTGAAGAGAATTAAAAAAAATTGTCACAACGAAACATAAATATTGTTAACACCCAAATTTAATTAAGTTGTTGATCGTGGGAAAATGAAGAATCTGAGGCTAGGATAAGGCTGAGACAGCTATGAAGGCACTAGGGCATGGATAATTCAGTACTTGCCAGATCACAGGGAAAGCTCGGTTTGGAGGCATGACGAGGATTATCCAGAAAAACTGAGTCCTCAAGAGAATGATAAGGATCACCGAGGTACAGTGAGACTCGGTTGAAGGGTACATCGACCACAGGGTGACTCGGCTAAGGCACCAACAGCCATATGCCGAGAATGATACATGGCTTAGGAAGGTTGTGGTCGAGGCAAGGAATGCTTGCTTGGAGAGCAAGTATTCAATGCACATGGACGCACAACGATGGAGCGGCCGTTAAGCTCAACGAACAAAAGACACCGTGGAAATAGGAGTGACTAAGGTTTATCCCACTAACCCGTGCTAGTGAGGTCGTGGAGACATGACTCAGAGTTTCTAGGGATTAGGATTAATTATAGCCATTGATCTTAGTTAATCCAACGGTAAGCAGATGTAGGCTCGGATAGTGGCCAATGAAGGCTCATATTTATATATATATATAATAGCACTTTTACATTTCAAGAGACACATCAATCAATCAAACTACTATTTTCCTCGCACTTTACTTTATGTTTTCTTAGCTCATAGATAATCCAAGTCGCACGTCCCTCTCACCTAACCTAACATTCTTTGGAGGAGTTAGGGAACCCATAGTCGAGTAACAAAGTTCCTTCATCGACGCAATAGCTTGAAGAAACAGAGAAATCGAAATTGTTCAAACCTCGGGCCGATCCGACGACTAGAAATAAAGTGTTTGACAACAGTAAATATGAATCATCATACATTAAGAACTCAACTACACGTGCCGGCAAAGCTGGTACTCATGCCAGTCAGGTTCCCCAACGTAGATAGTAAAGCCGATGGATACTGCACCCCAATGACATGGTAAAGAAAAAATACAATAAGAACTCAAAATCCAAACTATTAATGTAAGAGATGAAATTCTTCTTGATTTTGAGACATGAATGAATTTTTATATATCTCAATACATGATGAATAAAGAATGAAATAAAATAATACCTTAGAAAAAAGCAATTATTAGCGACATTCGATGGTTTTCTGTTGCTTACATCACTCCCATTACTTTGAAGTTAGGGAAGAAATAAAAGAATTAATAATAAACCAAACAACGAACAAATGGTATGATTTACAAACTAGAAGTGAATGGCACGCGAGTGGAAGGTATCCATGAGTTTCCAGCCAGTAAACTTCCGACTGTGAATTTTGAGGCTTCAGAAGCACTTGTAATGACATGATATCCCGACCATTTAACTCGGTTTGTTGTTGAGGAACCTGGTCCCGTGTTCATGTACTCTCCATAGTACAATGTACTTAATGCAAAGTTTCCACTCCATTCCAACCAACCTGCTGAGTTGATCAAACTATCAAGAGAAGTTTTCATGAACACAGTTCGAGAATATTGTTTCCATGGCCTTCCAAGGTAAGTTTTGACAGTGCTTTGAACTGGTCTCAAGTCTGAGGCGGCTGTGACCCTAGAGTTGTGAATGGAAATTCCAGTATTTTGGTTTGGATCGGTTCTTCCTTGGGCGGTGATTGTGTTGACCTTGTTTGGAGGGTTTCTAGCAAAGATGTTACAGTTTTGAAACACCACAGCAGCATTGCCAAAGATGAAGTCGACCGTGCCATATATGTTACACTCCCTGTAGAACTGTCTATCGGAATGCACATACAACGTGTCTTGGTAGCCTTCGAAGCTACATTTGTAAAATACCGATAAATCAGATCCAGAACGCAATGCAACGGCCTGGTGATTTGCTGCGCCGGCAGTGTTCCTAAAAGTGATATCTTGAGCAATGAATCCATCCCCAACAGCAGCTGCACATAATCATTCAGTTATAAGTTTCTAATGTTTGAATGCTAAGTTGTATTGAAAACAAAAGTTTATGAAAGATTTGTTTCTCAACTTACCAACAGTTGCAGAACGAAAGGTAGTGGTTCCCCCCTCCAACACTTTTGCTACCAGTGATGATAGTCTTTCCAATTCCATCTCCCACCAACATTATATTCTTTTTCATGATCTCAACTTGTTCATTATATAACCCTCCCTTGACGTATATCACATATCTTCCATTACCACTTTTGGGAGCAGCATTTATGGCTGCACTAACTGTTGTGAACTTTCCCGACCCATCTTTTGCCACCACTACATTTGCCCTAGATGCTGGAGAAGAAGACGTTGTTTGCAACAACTTTCTATCACCTGGCTTGACCCATGTTGGGAACCCATCTTCGTAGTTTCGTTCTTGATGATATTCAACTTTGTTAAGGGCTAAGGTGTTGCTTAGCAACTTCGTGACATTGTTGGACATGAGAGGAAGCACATAGTCTTGAACACCAAGCTCGTAGAATCCAGCTTTGCATGTCTCAAGGTTTGTTAGAGCAGTGCTGAGCCATGTTTGAGCATCAGCTTGAGAGCAATTGGTGCGAGAGTCTATGGTTTTGTTTAGTTTTTGAATGGTTTGCTCATAAAGCTCCACACAATCAGACCATGCAGCCATTTCACGAGGATTGCGGCACTTAGAACCAAGTGAAAGAGTGTTGGCATGGCCAATGAGTGCTCTCTCTTGGGCAAGTTGCAATGAGATCTTGAGGAAGTCGTCTTTATGGTTAATGGATTTCTGTTGTTGAGTGGGATTATTATTGGTCAAGAAATACTCACAGGGTTGAGGGTTTGGGGTTTGGCTACACCACACCTTTGCATCATTCCATGAATAAGCAGATGCTAAGTTAGAAGATAACAAGGAAGGAATGAATAAAATAGTTATGAGTATGGGGAAAGCTTCCATGGTTTGGTTAAGTAATTGAAAGAATCGATTATTAATGTTTCTAGTTTGGTGGTGTTGGATGGAATTTGATGTCCAATGTTTCCTCCTATTTATAGAGCTAATAGTTGGCTACCTAGCATTGGTTGTTAGAATTGTATGCATGCAGCTGGAGGGACGAACTTTCTACGTTCCCATGCAAGAAGTTCTTTTCCTTTTCATTTTTGATTTTGCTTTGAATGAATGAATAATACAACTAGCACTAATGCCGTCAACTATATAGTCGTATGTAATTCTTGCTATATGTTTTGGACCTTTCCCATATATATCAATATCATGAAGCAGCCAAGCAAGCTTTAAGATATCCAAATCCAACCTCGTATTCAATCATTGTTTCAATATAAACTAAAGTTTTGTAGGGACACAAATTTACCTAAAAAATCTATGTGTAGTTAAATTAAAATAGATAAAGTACTATTTGACCTATGGTGTTTGGGATTGGAAAAACCGCATGACATCAAGTTGGTGTCCGTTGTTTTGAAGAATAGTTTGATGTTATTGGTCAATAAAACCCCGCCTCCAATAGCCGCGTTGTCAAGAATTGACATTTGTTTTTTTTTTTGAAGAATACTGTGTAATAGTCAACCTAGGAAAAGAATGCAGTACTTTTTAAAACTGCTAACGAGTCACTTTGGAATTGTTTGGTACCTAGCTGCGCTGCGGTAATTGCTGTTGGTAGGTCTCTTGCAATCCGAGCGGAGTGTTGAATGATTCTCGGAGGGGGCACCTGCGATGCCACTCTGACGCTCAAGTCAGTATAGGGAATAAGAGAGTAGTAATATCTAGGAATGAGAATGTCCCTAATTATGGCAATGTGAGCAAGTATTTATAGGGAATCGTGCCCGTTGTGAGCCGTCAGATCGATAGGGTGGATCTGAGCCGTCCAAGTATGAGAGTCGTAAGTGGGCTTGTATATTGTGGACATGGATCAACGTGATTGAGCCTATCCATTTCCAATTGGTGATTGGGCCTCTTGGTCCAGTCCAAAATAGTTGCCCCCCAAGTCGAGATTATTCCGAAGGATGATCTTGGCTTGAAGAGTTTTTCCTGATGTCGTTCTTTCCGGCTTGTTTGCCTCAGCAAGTCTCTTTCAATCTTTGGTCGCGTCTGTTAGATATATTGTTGCTTTCTTCTTAGTGGTAACTTTCTTGGCTGCTATAAATATGTGGACTGTTGTCAATTGAGCCTTTTGTAAATTTTCATTGATCCGTGACCTAAGAAAACTTGCGGAAAAATTTGCTCAGGGGATAAGTGCCTTATGTACGGGACCTCCACCTTCAGCTTCGTGACTTCAGCAATTTGAGAGGTGAGGCGAAGCAAGACGCACCCTTCCCAAGTTCAACGCAGGAGAGCAAAGAGAGGCGAGGCGCACCCTTCTCCAGCTCGATGCATGATAGGTGAGGCTAGGCGCACCCTTCTCCATCTCGACGCAGGCGAGGCGAGGTGCAGCCTTCTCCATCTCGACACGGGAGAGGCGAGGCGTACCCCAGCTTGACGCAATAGATCTTGACTTCGCATAGCCTTAGATTTTCACTTCACAGGTATCGATTTTAACTTCAGATCTTTAAGCGAATGTATTTGAAAAACTTGCTTCTTTGTTTGGATCTTGTGAGTAGAGTTCTTTTTATGTTCGCTTGCCACGCTTTCCTCGTAGCCCTCAAGGACCCTCAGGAGAGGGGCATGGTCGACAAGTTATCTTTCTATGTCAAAATGCTTGTTCTGACTTCCTGCCCCCTTTCCTGCAGGTGGTGTCCGATGCCTAGGACGAAGAAAACTGTTCGAGTTCATGGATCATATCGAGGACCCCTTGCTGCTTTGAGGGAGGCTGGATATTCGATAGTGTTACCAAGTGGCTTCAGTCTCAAGAGGGGGGTGAATTGGGATTTTAAATATTAAGTCCCCTTTAACGATTTGATTGATTTTTCGCGCAAGTTTATGGAACGAATTAACGAGAAACGAAAACTGGAAATAAAGCAGTAAAGAACACAGATTTTTATACTGGTTCGATCACCTCCAAGTGACCTATGTCCAGTCCTCACACCCTTGTGAGATTTTCCACTAAACACAACGAAGCTTACAGGTGCTTTGGAATCCTTTACAGACTCAGGCACTCTTCTCCTAGGATACCCCACATATGAAGAGCCCTCAAATCTACCACAGCAACAGCAACAATAGATACCCCACCATTGTTACAATCAACAACCCTAGAGAGATACCCCACTCCATAGTACAAACAGAAACCCTAGAGAGATACCCCACTCTCTAGTACCAAATACAACGTAAAAACGAATTACAAATTAACAACCAAATACCCCTTATGAAGGCAGATTACAACAACTTGAAGATCGCCAACCCAACCTAGCCCTTGAGAGAAATCTGCTCTGACAGATGAAAAATACTTGAAGAACAGAGGTGTGTGTGCTAGGGTTTTGTTTTGCATTTCAGCGTAAGCATAAGAATGGGTTGTGTTTTTCTGAGAAGCACTAAGTCCCTATTTATAGACTTAGGAGAAATATGACCGTTGAATGATTTTAGGAATCGATTAATTACTTGAAAAGCATAGGATAGTGAATCGATTCTTGTCTTGGAAAATAGGAATGAGTGATCGATTGTTTGCTTTTAAAGAGTAAGTATGAATCGATTAATAGCTTAAAAATATGACCGTTTAGGCTTTTAAAAAGAAGAAAATCGATTTAAGGCTTAGGTGCATGAGGTGATGAATCGATTCTTGGCTTAAAATAATATAGTTGATGAATCGATTCATTGCTTGATTTAAGTGAGATGCAAATCGATTTATAGCTTTGGAAACAGGAAGGAAATCGATTTTGCACTTTAAAAATAGAGTAGGAAATCGATTTTGGGCTTATGAGAAATAATAGAAATCGATTCTTGGCTTTAGTAAATGAGTCATGAATCGATTTTTATCCTTTGCACAAGGTTGGAAATCGATTCTTGGCTTTAGGAAGGAGGTCATGAATCGATTTCTAACTTTCAAAAAATAGTTTTTATGTTACGTGCCTTACCTATGTGCATGCATGCATTTTGAAAAACTGTGAAGGCTTTGGAAACTGTGAGATGAGCCGACCCTTAGAAGCGGCTTACAATATATCCTAGGACACGACCCAAACCCTAGAGACTACCCTTACTTCTTGAGTCTTGTTTGTGCCTTGGATTTCCACTTGGTCATTTACCGCTTTGAACACATCATCAAAACCTAACCTGCTTGTCATTTTGACTTCGAACGCATCATCATCAAAACCTAACCTGCAAAAGCAATATAACCACATTCTTCCCCTTTTTGATGATGACAAAACTTTACTCATCTTTGGGTGGGATGTTAGTTCATCAAACAAAATACTGCATAAAATATGACTGGACTCCCCCTCACTTGATGCTCCCCCCTATCTCAATGATTAGATGCAAAATGACAATTCTATATCAATCCTTTATGAATAAACGTCCAGTATACTTCTCCCCCTTTTTGTCATGATCAAAAGGGTGACGATGAGATATAGTTTGTGAATCAAAGAACAACTTTAGCATCAAACTTCCCTAGGTTATCTTTTCCATTGTTTAAAACAAAGCATTTGCATCCAAAAGTGTGTAAGTGTGTAATGTTTGGTTTTGTTATTTTTTTTGAAGAATAATGTGTAATAGTCAACCTAGGAAAAGAATGCAAAACTTTTTAAAACTGGATAATGCTAACGAGTCACTTTGGAATTGTTCGGTACCTAGCAACGCTACGGTGACTGCTGTTGGTAGGTCTCTTGCAATCCGAGCGGAGTGTTGAATGAATCTCGGAGGGGAAGCTGCGATGCCACTCTGACACCCAATTCAGTATAGGGAATAAGAGAGTAGTATATCTAGGAATGAGAATGTCCCTAATTATGGCAATGTGGGCCAGTATTTATAGGGAATCGTGCCTGTTGTGAGTCGTCGGATCGATATAGTGGATCTGAGTCATCCAAGTATGAGAGTCATAAGTGGGCCTGTATATTGTGGATATGGATCAACATGATTGGGCCTATCCATGTCCAATTGCTGATTGGGCCTCTTGGTCCAGTCCAGAACACTTTCCCCCCAAGCCTTGATTATTCCGGAGGATGGTCTTGGCTTGAAGAGTTTTTTCTGATGTCGTTCTTGCTGGCTTGTCTGCCTCAGGAAGTCGCTTTCAATCTTTGGCCGCGTCTGTTAGATATATTGTTTCTTTCTTATTAGTGGTAACTTACCTGACTACTATAAATATGTGGACTGTTGTCAATTGAGCCTTCTGTAAATTTTCATTGATCCGTGACTTAAGAAAACTTGCGGCAAAATTTGCTTGGGTGATAAGTGCCTTACGTACGGGACCTCCACCTTCAACTTCCTGACTTCGGCAATTTGAGAGGTTAGGCGAAGCAAGGAGCACCCTTCCCCAGTTCAACGCAGGAGAGCAAAGAGAGGCGAGGCACACCCTTCTCCAGCTCGACGCAGGAGAGGTGACGCGAGGCACACCCTTCTCCATCTCGACGCATGCGAGGTGAGGCGCACCCTTTTCCATCTCGACACAGGAGAGGCGAGGCGCACCCCAGCTTGACGCAATAGATCTTGACTTCGCAGAGCCTTAGATTTTCACTTTGCAGGTATCGATTTTAAGTTCATATCTTTAGGCGAATGTATTTGAAATATTTGCTTCTTTGTTTGGATCTTGTGAGTAGAGTTGTTTTTATGTGCGCTTGCAACGCTTTCCTCGTAGCCCTCAAGAAACCTCAAGAGAGGGGAATGGTCGACAAGTTATCTTTCTATCTCAAAATGCTTGTTCTGACTTCCTGCCCCCTGTCTTGCAGGTGGTGTCCGATGCCTAGGACGAAGAAAACTGCTCGAGTCCATGGATCATATAGAGGATCCCTTGCTGCTTTGAGGGAGCCTGGATATTCGATAGGTGGTCCATCAGAAGGACCTGGTAAGTCGGAGTCCGTGGAGTGTGAGGCGCCTCATATGGCTATCTCTTCCACGCCTGGGGACTCTGATCCCTCATCTGATCTTGAGGTTGTAGAGATAGATGGAAATGACTATGATTGGGTAGCACGATCTGTTTCGTGTACCAGGAGCATCTATGCCCCTGGATGCAACATTCCCGGCTTGCAGAAGTTGATTGGAACTGATTGGAGGATGGAGGGAGTTGATGCGGACGACAGGGTTTGTCGTGCTCCCGATGGCCTGAAGTTTATGATGTATCACTGTCTCTTTTTCAAGGTGGGGATTTCGCCATTTCCTCCTTTGAGTCAGTGTGTTGTGGATAGTCTTGGAGAGTTTGATGGTGAGGGGACCTTGATTAGGGAGAAATTTCATCTTGGCTGGTCTAATTTGGATGCTACACGAGTTTGTGCCTCGTGCACCATTCCTTCTAGCCTACTATTGGATGCGGAGCGTAGAACTTTGGACATGCTTAAATTCATAGTTGGAAATTTGTCCTCCGAGCCCAAACTTTTTCAGTGTAGTGTGTTAGTTAAAGCTAAGACCATGGAGGATGTTAAGAAGATGTTAGGTATCTTGCTTGTTTGTCTATGTCTTTTCTCTCCGATACTTTGTTTTCTGTTAACCCGTTTTGTGGCATTTTCTTTTCTCTTTTTGCAGACAACATGGTTGCTCCACTTTCCTTTGATGACTTGGTGTCGATGGCTGGGAGGGAGACCGCTCCCGGTGCAGAGTCGAGGGCGTCTAGCCCCGTCCCTGCTTCTACAGCTACATCTACTCGCCCTCCATCAGGGGGTCGCGTCAACTCGGGGGCGCCCTCTAGGGCTCTTAAAGATTCTCCTCAAGTTGCATCGGTTTCTACAAAACGGCGGGGCAAAGAAATCCAGAAGCCATTGATGCTCCTCCTAAGTCTTCTGGAAAGCACAAACGTCGATATCGATGTTGGTGATGTGGTTAGAGATTTCTCTTCTGCTGATCGTGAGGAATTTTTTGAAGGACCCCTTTTCTCTTGCCACACATATGCTCAAGCTCGGGTCGGATTTGTATACCTCGTGGCAGGCCAAAGTCGGGGGTAGTGAGCTGGGTAATCCTCGTGGATCTAGCATTTTATTGTCAAGTATTTTATGACTTGCTTTGACCATTGTGATTTCTTTTTATGCAGGAATGCGAGAGGAACGAGACCGTCCCGTGTCGAGGGCCGGAAGCTGCAGAAGCATCTTGGTGAGGCTAAGGAGATCATTTCACGTCTTCGGAAGGATCAGGCTGATGCCTTTTCTTAGAGGGAAAAGGCCCTTACTGCGAGGGATGAGAATATGAGGAGAGTTCAAGAACTGCAAAGTCACCATGGAGAGGTGAGGTTGGATCTGGAGGGGGTAACGAAAAGAAGGGATGATGCGGAGGAGCAGGTGAAAACTGTGGCTTCTCTGACTTTGGACTATACTTATGGCGCTTATCAGAAGGCTTTAGCTCATGTTTGCTGCTTGTATCCTGACGCTGTGCTGGAGCCGAACGTCTTTCAATTCAAGCACGAGGTTCTTGATGGGAAGATTGTGAGCTATCATCCCAACAAGATTGACTTCGATGTCATTTCTCCGCTTCCTTGAACGCCTCATTGTTTCTCTTATGATTTGGCTATGTATTTTTCTATTCTCGTACTTGTTGGATTTTGATGGAACTTCGACTTGTTTCGGATCCATCTTTCGTCGTTAGCGTGTAATTTCTCTGCGTTACTTTTATCACCAACGTTTATCTTACATAATCTTCTGCACTACCGTGCCTGAATTAACTATCCATCTTGTTTGATTGGGTCAACCGTTAGGTCTTGGCTAGCGTGATTCGAAGGGGTAACCGGGCTCAAAGTATGCCTCTTGTATTTTTCGACAGTGTTAAGGTACGCCCTGGGGACAGTTTACCAGGTCCCATCCTGATTATAACTCGTCCTTCAGGGGTTGCGGCACTTTCATAGTCGCTTCGACGTGGCGAGCCAACTGGCTCATGCCTCAGTTTATAGGGAAGCGCAAACAATCGTAGCATCGATCTCATGTCGCCCCTTTCTACCATCAGACTTAGTCATGATGCCCCCTGCTATTACCTCGGGGTTTGATTTGTTTGGCTTGCCGCGCGTGAAACTTATGCGTTGTACGACTAGGGATTCTGCGTAGTGCTCCTTGCGTGGGACTACTATGCTGCTCTGTTGTGCATCTCATGACTCTGCGCATCTCGTGTGCCTGCGTTGCGTCTGGCTGCTGCATGTGTCGCGTCCTGTCTCCTGCCTGCAGCCTGCGTCGCGTCCTGCCTGCTGCCTGCGTCGCATCCCGCGACGCGTCCTGCCTGCAGCTTGTGTTGCGCCCTGCGACGCGTCAAGCTGCTGCCTGCGTCGCATCCTGCCTGCAGCTTGCGTCGCCCCCTGCGATGCATCTATCTGCTTACTGCGTCACGTCCTGCATCTGTCGCACATCTCTTGACTGTGCGCAGCGCTCCTAACAAGAGTGTTGAGCCGGAGCCTCGTGATCCTGTTGTTGCCCCTCGAATCTTGTCTTTGTAAATACGTTGTGTGCGGGGAATTCATCTCGCCCTGGGAAGTGACTTGTGGGGAGCACAACTCGAGTTATTCCAAAGTCTCGAGTCAGTTGCAGATTGCTCGCATCGGTCTGATAGTCAGGACATGGCCTCTCTTCGCTTAGTTGTTTACTTACTCATCATTTGGAAGGTCCTTGTTGTCTTGTACTTACATCAGGGTTAGGGTGGGGTCGGCTCTTGCGACCGAGATGGCCAGGCTTTGAGTCGACCTTGATTGGTTCTGTTCGGGTTGGCTTCCATGCCTCGTTCTAGTGAAGTAAATGTCACAGAACTTCAATGTTCGGACTTCGACAGTGTATTTCGTTCGAGTTTGTTTAAACTCTTTTACTTCTAGAAACTTCTGTTTGTTGTTACTTGGATCCTTTGCTCCCGTGACCTCAAGATTTATTACAGGCATTTTATGACCATAATAGACTATGCTGCTTCTTCCAAGCCTGATATGCTCATAGAAAGGATTGTAAACGGTGAATAAACTTGCCATTGGCCATTTTTGCCTAAGTTATGGATGGGGAATGTAATTTCGAATTGTATCTTGTTAAGATTGATAAGAACAATGCGTACTCGCCATTTTCATTACTCTTAATCAAAGATTACAAAGCATTACATTGAATGGCCCGATGGTACACTTGATTCTACATAACTAGGTGGTCATCTACGGTCCTACCAGCATCTCTAGTCTCAGATGCGCTCTTCTTCAATGACTTGGGGGACTCCAGCTAGATGGTGAGTGTTCCCAGTGGCATGGTCATCATGTTTGCCGCAGGAAGGATGGAGAAGCCTACGCTGCTCCTTGGGCTGATCACAAGCTTCTCTATTATATCTTTGGGGAGATTCGCGGCTGTACTCACAGCGTCTTTGGCTTTCTGGCTAGGATGTCATTGCTTCCGCCTTCTTCACTGTCTGGGCCATACCGAGTGCGTAGGTCAGCCAAGTTCACCCCGCTTTCCTTGCCTATCTTCTTGCGTGGTTCTTTAACTCCCTCAGCCTCTGGTTGGTTCTTCATGCTCAGGTAGTAGCATTTGCAGGCTGCTCCCAAATCAGCTTGCAGAAACAATCCTAGTGTCCAAGGAGTAAAACTTCATCTTCAGATGTACAGTTGAGGTTACTGCTCCCAGCCTGCCTAGTGTCGGCCTCCCAATTATGCACTGGTATATTGATTTGCATGGGAGGACTGGGAAGGGGGTCTTAACAGTTCGACACAACGGTTGTTCGCCATCTGAGTCTCCATACGTGACCATTAGTTCGACATGGCCAAGTGGCTCGGGTGTTGACCCATCGAAACCAGTAAGTGGAGTTCCATTGTAAGGAGTGATGTCATCCGCAGAGATGTGCAACACTTTCAGCAAATCCTCAAAGATAATGTCCGCGGAGCTACCTTGATCGACCAGGATCCTTCCCACTTCAACATTGGCCATGAGAGCGGAGATCAGCAGTGGGACATATTTGTTGGGTTTTCCATCCAGCAGATCTTGGTCCCCAAAGGTTATGGGTGGCTTGGAGGGTCCCTGTTGTGCAAAAAGGTGTGCAAGTGTACACAGTATTTAACAATTAATATAGTAGAAAGTAGAGATCGTACCCACATGGATTTGATTAATTTCTAAAGTTTAAAATGGTAGTTTCACTAGTGAGAAACAAGTAATAAAATAACAAATAAAATAAGAGTATGTTTGAGATAACAGAAAACAAATAAGCTAAGTAAAGATAGAGTGTATTCAAGTGAGAAAGATAGTTGGAATGCTCTTCACTAAGTAAATAACTTTTGATAGCATTATGTTATATACGATGCTCCTGCAATAGATGCTGTAGCAGTTGATGCTCCTGCAATGGATGTTGTAGCAATTGATGCGTGCTTTTCAGCGACTAACGTCAGAGTTTCATTACAAGTCTTATGTCTAAGCTCTAAATAAGTTCACCCCTGTATATGAAGTACCCACAGTATCACCCTATGGACTAATATGCTATCCTATGTCTAGGTTTTAGCATGGAAACAACAAAGTTTCCTTCATTGAACACTTACCCATATTAGTTCTTGAGTTATAATCATAAACCATGCCTGTATTTATGATTTGCATTCACTTTTAGTTGGCCTATTCTAAATATGAATATGAAAGAGTTATCATGCAAGAACTAATATGCAAACATCAATATATAACATAAAACTAGTTAAAAATTTCATTACAAAGTTAAAGCATCCCAACTAGTGAAGTTTAGCTCATGCTAGACATTACTGAGCACATACAAATGGAGATAACCATGTTCATATGTTTGATAACACAAAGGGAAGAAAATAAAGAAAGAATTACACGGTTGAAGTTCTCTTGCAAAAATCCGCCTAGTAATGCTCCAGCAATCAAACAGCAACACGAAATGGTGTAGAAGTAGAGAGAGAAGTTGTAAACTTCACCTCCCTCCTTCATACCTATGAAGTGTAAGTGATTCTAATTTTTTAACTTGGTAGATATTCAAATGAGGAGAAGGAGATGTATTTATAGGCTCCTTGAGAGATGTTTCCTTCATGGTAGGGTTTGCTTGGGGCCGAAGTGTGATTTGCTTTTTAAGTCCAATTGCATCAAAAGTTGATTTGAAGTTGATTTGATGTTGATTTGGACTAAAGAAGAGAGGTCCTATGATATCTGGACATGTGTACCTAAAAAGGTGCAAGTTTCAAGCTATTGTGGGCTACAAAGGTGATCCAAGTGATCCACTTGCATTACTTTCTGGCTAGGATGTCATTGCTTCCGCCTTCTTCACTGTCTGGGCCATACCGAGTGCGTAGGTCAGCCAAGTTCACCCCGCTTTCCTTGCCTATCTTCTTGCGTGGTTCTTTAACTCCCTCAGCCTCTGGTTGATTCTTCATGCTCAGGTAGTAGCATTTGCAGGCTGCTCCCAAATCAGCTTGCAGAAACAATCCTAGTGTCCAAGGAGTAAAACTTCATCTTCAGATGTACAGTTGAGGTTACTGCTCCCCAGCCTGCCTAGTGTCGGCCTCCCAATTATGCACTGGTATATTGATTTGCATGGGAGGACTGGGAAGGGGGTCTTAACAGTTCGACACAACGGTTGTTCGCCATCTGAGTCTCCATACGTGACCATTAGTTCGACATGGCCAAGTGGCTCGGGTGTTGACCCATCGAAACCAGTAAGTGGAGTTCCATTGTAAGGAGTGATGTCATCCGCAGAGATGTGCAACACTTTCAGCAAATCCTCAAAGATAATGTCCGCGGAGCTACCTTGATCGACCAGGATCCTTCCCACTTCAACATTGGCCATGAGAGCGGAGATCAGCAGTGGGACATATTTGTTGGGTTTTCCATCCAGCAGATCTTGGTCCCCAAAGGTTATGGGTGGCTTGGAGGGTCCCTGTTGTGCAAAAAGGTGTGCAAGTGTACACAGTATTTAACAATTAATATAGTAGAAAGTAGAGATCGTACCCACAGGGATTTGATTAATTTCTAAAGTTTAAAATGGTAGTTTCACTAGTGAGAAACAAGTAATAAAATAACAAATAAAATAAGAGTATGTTTGAGATAACAGAAAACAAATAAGCTAAGTAAAGATAGAGTGTATTCAAGTGAGAAAGATAGTTGGAATGCTCTTCACTAAGTAAATAACTTTTGATAGCATTATGTTATATACGATGCTCCTGCAATAGATGCTGTAGCAGTTGATGCTCCTGCAATGGATGTTGTAGCAATTGATGCGTGCTTTTCAGCGACTAACGTCAGAGTTTCATTACAAGTCTTATGTCTAAGCTCTAAATAAGTTCACCCCTGTATATGAAGTACCCACAGTATCACCCTATGGACTAATATGCTATCCTATGTCTAGGTTTTAGCATGGAAACAACAAAGTTTCCTTCATTGAACACTTACCCATATTAGTTCTTGAGTTATAATCATAAACCATGCCTGTATTTATGATTTGCATTCACTTTTAGTTGGCCTATTCTAAATATGAATATGAAAGAGTTATCATGCAAGAACTAATATGCAAACATCAATATATAACATAAAACTAGTTAAAAATTTCATTACAAAGTTAAAGCATCCCAACTAGTGAAGTTTAGCTCATGCTAGACATTACTGAGCACATACAAATGGAGATAACCATGTTCATATGTTTGATAACACAAAGGGAAGAAAATAAAGAAAGAATTACACGGTTGAAGTTCTCTTGCAAAAATCCGCCTAGTAATGCTCCAGCAATCAAACAGCAACACGAAATGGTGTAGAAGTAGAGAGAGAAGTTGTAAACTTCACCTCCCTCCTTCATACCTATGAAGTGTAAGTGATTCTAATTTTTTAACTTGGTAGATATTCAAATGAGGAGAAGGAGATGTATTTATAGGCTCCTTGAGAGATGTTTCCTTCATGGTAGGGTTTGCTTGGGGCCGAAGTGTGATTTGCTTTTTAAGTCCAATTGCATCAAAAGTTGATTTGAAGTTGATTTGATGTTGATTTGGACTAAAGAAGAGAGGTCCTATGATATCTGGACATGTGTACCTAAAAAGGTGCAAGTTTCAAGCTATTGTGGGCTACAAAGGTGATCCAAGTGATCCACTTGCATTACTTTCTGGCTAGGATGTCATTGCTTCCGCCTTCTTCACTGTCTGGGCCATACCGAGTGCGTAGGTCAGCCAAGTTCACCCCGCTTTCCTTGCCTATCTTCTTGCGTGGTTCTTTAACTCCCTCAGCCTCTGGTTGATTCTTCATGCTCAGGTAGTAGCATTTGCAGGCTGCTCCCAAATCAGCTTGCAGAAACAATCCTAGTGTCCAAGGAGTAAAACTTCATCTTCAGATGTACAGTTGAGGTTACTGCTCCCAGCCTGCCTAGTGTCGGCCTCCCAATTATGCACTGGTATATTGATTTGCATGGGAGGACTGGGAAGGGGGTCTTAACAGTTCGACACAACGGTTGTTCGCCATCTGAGTCTCCATACGTGACCATTAGTTCGACATGGCCAAGTGGCTCGGGTGTTGACCCATCGAAACCAGTAAGTGGAGTTCCATTGTAAGGAGTGATGTCATCCGCAGAGATGTGCAACACTTTCAGCAAATCCTCAAAGATAATGTCCGCGGAGCTACCTTGATCGACCAGGATCCTTCCCACTTCAACATTGGCCATGAGAGCGGAGATCAGCAGTGGGACATATTTGTTGGGTTTTCCATCCAGCAGATCTTGGTCCCCAAAGGTTATGGGTGGCTTGGAGGGTCCCTGTTGTGCAAAAAGGTGTGCAAGTGTACACAGTATTTAACAATTAATATAGTAGAAAGTAGAGATCGTACCCACAGGGATTTGATTAATTTCTAAAGTTTAAAATGGTAGTTTCACTAGTGAGAAACAAGTAATAAAATAACAAATAAAATAAGAGTATGTTTGAGATAACAGAAAACAAATAAGCTAAGTAAAGATAGAGTGTATTCAAGTGAGAAAGATAGTTGGAATGCTCTTCACTAAGTAAATAACTTTTGATAGCATTATGTTATATACGATGCTCCTGCAATAGATGCTGTAGCAGTTGATGCTCCTGCAATGGATGTTGTAGCAATTGATGCGTGCTTTTCAGCGACTAACGTCAGAGTTTCATTACAAGTCTTATGTCTAAGCTCTAAATAAGTTCACCCCTGTATATGAAGTACCCACAGTATCACCCTATGGACTAATATGCTATCCTATGTCTAGGTTTTAGCATGGAAACAACAAAGTTTCCTTCATTGAACACTTACCCATATTAGTTCTTGAGTTATAATCATAAACCATGCCTGTATTTATGATTTGCATTCACTTTTAGTTGGCCTATTCTAAATATGAATATGAAAGAGTTATCATGCAAGAACTAATATGCAAACATCAATATATAACATAAAACTAGTTAAAAATTTCATTACAAAGTTAAAGCATCCCAACTAGTGAAGTTTAGCTCATGCTAGACATTACTGAGCACATACAAATGGAGATAACCATGTTCATATGTTTGATAACACAAAGGGAAGAAAATAAAGAAAGAATTACACGGTTGAAGTTCTCTTGCAAAAATCCGCCTAGTAATGCTCCAGCAATCAAACAGCAACACGAAATGGTGTAGAAGTAGAGAGAGAAGTTGTAAACTTCACCTCCCTCCTTCATACCTATGAAGTGTAAGTGATTCTAATTTTTTAACTTGGTAGATATTCAAATGAGGAGAAGGAGATGTATTTATAGGCTCCTTGAGAGATGTTTCCTTCATGGTAGGGTTTGCTTGGGGCCGAAGTGTGATTTGCTTTTTAAGTCCAATTGCATCAAAAGTTGATTTGAAGTTGATTTGATGTTGATTTGGACTAAAGAAGAGAGGTCCTATGATATCTGGACATGTGTACCTAAAAAGGTGCAAGTTTCAAGCTATTGTGGGCTACAAAGGTGATCCAAGTGATCCACTTGCATTACTTTCTGGCTAGGATGTCATTGCTTCCGCCTTCTTCACTGTCTGGGCCATACCGAGTGCGTAGGTCAGCCAAGTTCACCCCGCTTTCCTTGCCTATCTTCTTGCGTGGTTCTTTAACTCCCTCAGCCTCTGGTTGATTCTTCATGCTCAGGTAGTAGCATTTGCAGGCTGCTCCCAAATCAGCTTGCAGAAACAATCCTAGTGTCCAAGGAGTAAAACTTCATCTTCAGATGTACAGTTGAGGTTACTGCTCCCAGCCTGCCTAGTGTCGGCCTCCCAATTATGCACTGGTATATTGATTTGCATGGGAGGACTGGGAAGGGGGTCTTAACAGTTCGACACAACGGTTGTTCGCCATCTGAGTCTCCATACGTGACCATTAGTTCGACATGGCCAAGTGGCTCGGGTGTTGACCCATCGAAACCAGTAAGTGGAGTTCCATTGTAAGGAGTGATGTCATCCGCAGAGATGTGCAACACTTTCAGCAAATCCTCAAAGATAATGTCCGCGGAGCTACCTTGATCGACCAGGATCCTTCCCACTTCAACATTGGCCATGAGAGCGGAGATCAGCAGTGGGACATATTTGTTGGGTTTTCCATCCAGCAGATCTTGGTCCCCAAAGGTTATGGGTGGCTTGGAGGGTCCCTGTTGTGCAAAAAGGTGTGCAAGTGTACACAGTATTTAACAATTAATATAGTAGAAAGTAGAGATCGTACCCACAGGGATTTGATTAATTTCTAAAGTTTAAAATGGTAGTTTCACTAGTGAGAAACAAGTAATAAAATAACAAATAAAATAAGAGTATGTTTGAGATAACAGAAAACAAATAAGCTAAGTAAAGATAGAGTGTATTCAAGTGAGAAAGATAGTTGGAATGCTCTTCACTAAGTAAATAACTTTTGATAGCATTATGTTATATACGATGCTCCTGCAATAGATGCTGTAGCAGTTGATGCTCCTGCAATGGATGTTGTAGCAATTGATGCGTGCTTTTCAGCGACTAACGTCAGAGTTTCATTACAAGTCTTATGTCTAAGCTCTAAATAAGTTCACCCCTGTATATGAAGTACCCACAGTATCACCCTATGGACTAATATGCTATCCTATGTCTAGGTTTTAGCATGGAAACAACAAAGTTTCCTTCATTGAACACTTACCCATATTAGTTCTTGAGTTATAATCATAAACCATGCCTGTATTTATGATTTGCATTCACTTTTAGTTGGCCTATTCTAAATATGAATATGAAAGAGTTATCATGCAAGAACTAATATGCAAACATCAATATATAACATAAAACTAGTTAAAAATTTCATTACAAAGTTAAAGCATCCCAACTAGTGAAGTTTAGCTCATGCTAGACATTACTGAGCACATACAAATGGAGATAACCATGTTCATATGTTTGATAACACAAAGGGAAGAAAATAAAGAAAGAATTACACGGTTGAAGTTCTCTTGCAAAAATCCGCCTAGTAATGCTCCAGCAATCAAACAGCAACACGAAATGGTGTAGAAGTAGAGAGAGAAGTTGTAAACTTCACCTCCCTCCTTCATACCTATGAAGTGTAAGTGATTCTAATTTTTTAACTTGGTAGATATTCAAATGAGGAGAAGGAGATGTATTTATAGGCTCCTTGAGAGATGTTTCCTTCATGGTAGGGTTTGCTTGGGGCCGAAGTGTGATTTGCTTTTTAAGTCCAATTGCATCAAAAGTTGATTTGAAGTTGATTTGATGTTGATTTGGACTAAAGAAGAGAGGTCCTATGATATCTGGACATGTGTACCTAGAAAGGTGCAAGTTTCAAGCTATTGTGGGCTACAAAGGTGATCCAAGTGATCCACTTGCATTACTTTCCGCAATCTTTGACTATGAGTTCATCATGACATCATCACCAGATTGCTGGGGGATTTTAGTCTGTCACGAATGCTGGAGCATTTGACTGCCAATGATGCTGGGGCAATGATTGCTGGGGCATCTGACGCTGTAGCATTGAACAAACACATTAAAATACAACATCGGGCACCAAAGGTGCCAAATGATCACAAATCAGTTCCTAACCCTCTTTTACTCTAAACAACACATATTAACTACTTTAACAACAATATTACTTAGAACTCACGTTGATTTAAGTCTTAGAAGCATAAATAACTCTATATAAAATAGAGTTATCAGTCCCTCCATGGGCTTTGAGGTTGAGGCAACATTCATGATTTCCTTCCACCTTCTCTTCATTGATTTGTTTGTCAGACCACCTTCCAAAAATTCCCCTCTGAGCATGACCATAGCCACTGGTCTCCCCTTGGATTTTCGGGTGTCCGACTTTTCAGAAGCATCACTGTCATCCTACTCCGCGGCTTTGGCAGCCTCGCTTGCCGCTTCTTTTCCCTTGCGGGGTGATCTGGATCTCTTTCGGGCAGACCGTGACTGCTTTAGGGTGCCACCAGTCTCTTCCTCCTCCTTGCCTTTCACATATTGCTGAAGTTTTCCTTTTTGGATCAGCTCTTCAATGTCATCTCTCAAAGCTCGGCAGCCATTGGTATTGTAACAGCCCAAAAATATTAGGTTGTTTATTTAATTAATTAAATGAGGTTTAGGTGGTAGAATTTAATTAATAAAATAGGATTTGGGTGATATGAATAATAATGGGTGGTTTAATTAGTAGAAGATTATAATTGAGGAGGTATTTATTCAGTGGAGGGGTTCACTTAGTTAATTAGGAGGTGCTACCATTAAACTATCCAATTGGGTTAAGTGATGAGGGAAAACCCATGGATCATGGATCCATGACATAGGCATGTTACATGAAGCCAACCTAGGGTTTTAGAGTAGGCATTCACGTAACTTAGGAGAAATTAGAAAGAGGGAGGCAAGCTTGAGAGAGGGAGGCGAAACTTCAAGAAGAGGGAAGAGAGAGGGTTCGTGTGGCTCAAGGAGAAGAGAAGAGGAACTTGTTGGTGTCTAAGAAGGAGGAGAGCTACGAATTTCATTAGTGCTTGATCAAAGAGGTTTAGTGCTCATCTAACTAAGAGGTAAGGGGGGATTCTCTAACCTAATGGGCTTACATGATGGGTACTATGTGGGGATAGATCTATGATGTTTCTTGCATGTTTGATGTTTGTTTAAAGTGGCTGAATATATATTGATGGTGTTAAATAATGTGTTGTTATGTTATTGAATCTTGAAAATTAATTGGACCCTTGCTATGTATATGATGTTCATGGATCTTGATTTGGATTGTTGAAATTGATTATTGGGTGGATCTTGAATACGTGTGGCTGGAAATAATTTGGTGTATTTTGGTGTTTTCGGTTACTGTAGCAGAATTGGTGAATTAATTTGGTGTTAATTGTGCAATTATGGTGTTAAAACTTACTGTTGGGAAATTCTGGATACAGGTTCGTTCTTTTTGATGCTACGTCTGTTCAGGTGGTCCAAAAATTGTGTGGTTAACTATTTAAGAAACTAGACTTATTTATCTTTAATTTGGCACTGGTTTGATTGAAATTGGAGTCGTGTGGCTCGAGATATAGGTATCACAATTTAGGAAAATATCCTGGAGTAATTCTGTGTCTAGGTTCGGTATTTCGGTTATAACGTTTTCATCTGAACTCCGTTTTGAATGGTTCCTGTCTCTTTAAAAACTAGATTCAATTTCCTTCGTTTGGGCACAAACCCCATGTCTTTTGGTTGAGTTTTGATCATTCTAGAGGTGCCACAAGTTAGGTCATGGTGGCTGTTCCGTTTTCTGAACCCTGATACTTGTTTGTTGAAACTGTACTAACTGGCTCATTGTTTCGAAAAAGGAAAACCATAGTCAGGAACTAGACATTCTCAGGTTTCTGTAGAGGGGTCGTTTGTTGAGATCCGATGTCGTTTACTATTTTAACTAATTCGCCGAATTCTGGCTGCCGTGTTCGCGTAGCCCAGGGTGTCGCTGTTGTTCCCAAATTTGTTTTCTAAATATCTTTTGACTCGGGAGTCCGATCGGGACGTTCCGAGATGTTTTGGAAAGCTTATTCAGAGGCCCATCTGAATATTCTATTTTTGGGTATAAAGTATTATTTTTCTGGAAAATTACTGAGGTTTGAGTGAACTAGTGTGTGTTGTCGTTTTGGGAAAACTTTGTCGTGTCTCCGGCATTTTGGTGAAATTGCCCTTTTGAAAAAGTGATGTCCTTGGTACTGTCTTAATGTGTTAACGCCCCTGGTGTCGTCGGGTGTCTCTGGTGGTTTTCGGTACTCCCGGTATTTAGTGATTGATGTCCCGGTGTTCGAGTGTCGGGGTTGTTTTTGAAGTCATTAAAGGTGGTTGTTTTTGGTGTCGTTAAAGGAGGTGGTCCTCCCGAATCATAAATGGGTGGTTGTCTTAGGTTTTTCATTTAAAGGAGGTTGTCGAGTGATAGGAGGTTGTACTTAGAATTTAAAGGAGGGTGAGGCTTCGGCCTAGAGTAATGGGAGGTTGTGCTCGTACGATGTTGTTAGTATTATTTGATGTCGATATGATGTTTAAGGCGGTTGTTGCTGGTTGTGTTTTGGTGCATTAGCATGGTGTTGCATACACTTCATTTGCAAGATTGTTTTAAGGAGGTTGGGGCTTCGGCCCATGTTTAAGGAGGTTGGGGCTTCGGCCCAATATTTAAGGAGGTTGGGGCTTCGACCCATGGTTAAAGGAGGTTGTATTGGTACCACATGCATTATGCCCACTATTGGGGCTGCATCCATGCATTGCATAACATGTGTGATGATCTCGGCGACTGTGCCTTGGTGATGTTTGTGATGATGAAATGACTGTTTTGCCCCTGATGTTGTAATGATGTCTGTGATTAATGTGGTAGTCATAGGGCTATATACCAATATATTCTCTATCATTTATTCCTATTATGTGTGAGATATCTCACCCCCTTTCTGTGGTATGTTTACACGTGAGTTCGAGTGAAGGCATTTTACCTTTACGTAGTCGGGTCGGTGTCTGCTCTGATATGTAGCACTCGGGGTTGGACAATAGAGTCATTTGTGGCCATTTGATTAGTTTGCTAGGATGTTATGGTTGTTAAATGTTTTTATTTATTTATTTATTGTTAGTGGTTTTTGGATGAAATGTGACACTCCTTTTGGTGTAATAAAAGAAAAAGATTTTTTTTTGCGTACTCTGATTTTTCGTCAAATAAACAAAGGGGTAGAAGAAGGGGTGTTACATTAGTGGTATCAGAGCAATGGTTGGTCCGTCCGGCCAAGTCGTCGAGTCGTTGTGTCGGTGTACGACCAACTGTTGTCTTTTAAGTGCTGACCAATATTTGTGTTGCAGGAAGGCCAAGAGTTGCTAATGGTAAGTGAACTAGTGGGGGAGATGCCCCTACTGGTACTGTGTGTTGTATTGCATTTCCGTGTGTGAACTTTGTGTCCCTGTTGTTGTTAATAATGATGCTACTTATTGTTTTGTCATTGTTGCATGCTGCGAAACGTTTAAGTACTGTATTATCTGTATGACTGTAATGTGTTGCCTGGTGTGTTTTCTGTGTCTCTTGTCGATCTTCGACAGAGGCTTTGTTGTGAATTCTTGTTTGTTGCCGTTAAGCGGGTTAGGTGCAATTGGGTATGAACTGGTTAGAACGTAACCATGTTCCTATTAGTTAAATTTTCGAGGACGAAAATATTCTAAGTGGGGGAGAGTTGTAACAGCCCAAAAATATTAGATTGTTTATTTAATTAATTAAAAGAGGTTTAGGTGGTAGAATTTAATTAATAAAATAGGATTTGGGTGATATGAATAATAATGGGTGGTTTAATTAGTAGAAGATTATAATTGAGGAGGTATTTATTCAGTGGAGGGGTTCACTTAGTTAATTAGGAGGTGCTACCATTAAACTATCCAATTGGGTTAAGTGATGAGGGAAAACCCATGGATCATGGATCCATGACATAGGCATGTTACATGAAGCCAACCTAGGGTTTTAGAGTAGGCATTCACGTAACTTAGGAGAAATTAGAAAGAGGGAGGCAAGCTTGAGAGAGGGAGGCAAAACTTCAAGAAGAGGGAAGAGAGAGGGTTCGTGTGGCTCAAGGAGAAGAGAAGAGGAACTTGTTGGTGTCTAAGAAGGAGGAGAGCTACGAATTTCATTGGTGCTTGATCAAAGAGGTTTAGTGCTCATCTAACTAAGAGGTAAGGGGGGATTCTCTAACCTAATAGGCTTACATGATGGGTACTATGTGGGGATAGATCTATGATGTTTCTTGCATGTTTGATGTTTGTTTAAAGTGGCTGAATATATATTGATGGTGTTAAATAATGTGTTGTTATGTTATTGAATCTTGAAAATTAATTGGACCCTTGCTATGTATATGATGTTCATGGATCTTGATTTGGATTGTTGAAATTGATTCTTGGGTGGATCTTGAATACGTGTGGCTGGAAATAATTTGGTGTATTTTGGTGTTTTCGGTTACTGTAGCAGAATTGGTGAATTAATTTGGTGTTAATTGTGCAATTATGGTGTTAAAACTTACTGTTGGGAAATTCTGGGTACAAGTTCGTTCTTTTTGATGCTACGTCTGTTCAGGTGGTCCAAAAATTGTGTGGTTTACTATTTTAGAAACTAGACTTATTTATCTTTAATTTGGCACTGGTTTGATTGAAATTGGAGTCGTGTGGCTCGAGATATAGGTATCACAATTTAGGAAAATATCCTGGAGTAATTCTGTGTCTAGGTTCGGTATTTCGGTTATAACGTTTTCATCTGAACTCCGTTTTGAATGGTTCCTATCTCTTTGAAAACTAGATTCAATTTCCTTCGTTTGGGCACAAACCCCATGTCTTTTGGTTGAGTTTTGATCATTCTAGAGGTGCCACAAGTTAGGTCATGGTGGCTGTTCCGTTTTCTGAACCCTGATACTTGTTTGTTGAAACTGTACTAATTGGCTCATTGTTTCGAAAAAGGAAAACCATAGTCAGGAACTAGACATTCTCAGGTTTCTGTAGAGGGGTCGTTTGTTGAAATCCGATGTCGTTTACTATTTTAACTAATTCGCCGAATTCTGGCTGCCGTGTTCGCGTAGCCCAGGGTGTCGCTGTTGTTCCCAAATTTGTGTTCTAAATATCTTTTGACTCGGGAGTCCGATCGGGACGTTCCGAGATGTTTTGGAAAGCTTATTCAGAGGCCCATCTGAATATTCTATTTTTGGGCAGAAAGTATTATTTTTCTGGAAAATTACTGAGGTTTGAGTGAACTAGTGTGTGTTGTCGTTTTGGGAAAACTTTGTCGTGTCTCCGGCATTTTGGTGAAATTGCCCTTTTGAAAAAGTGATGTCCTTGGTACTGTCTTAATGTGTTAACGCCCCTGGTGTCGTCGGGTGTCTCTGGTGGTTTTCGGTACTCCCGGTATTTAGTGATTGATGTCCCGGTGTTCGGGTGTCGGGGTTGTTTTTGAAGTCATTAAAGGTGGTTGTTTTTGGTGTCGTTAAAGGAGGTGGTCCTCCCGAATCATAAATGGGTGGTTGTCTTAGGTTTTTCATTTAAAGGAGGTTGTCGAGTGATAGGAGGTTGTACTTAGAATTTAAAGGAGGGTGAGGCTTCGGCCTAGAGTAATGGGAGGTTGTGCTCGTACGATGTTGTTAGTATTATTTGATGTCGATATGATGTTAAAGGCGGTTGTTGCTGGTTGTGTTTTGGTGCATTAGCATGGTGTTTCATACACTTCATTTGCAAGATTGTTTTAAGGAGGTTGGGGCTTCGGCCCATGTTTAAGGAGGTTGGGGCTTCGGCCCAATATTTAAGGAGGTTGGGGCTTCGACCCATGATTAAAGGAGGTTGTATTAGTACCACATGCATTATGCCCACTATTGGGGCTGCATCCATGCATTGCATAACATGTGTGATGATCTCGGCGACTGTGCCTTGGTGATGTTTGTGATGATGAAATGACTGTTTTGCCCCTGATGTTGTAATGATGTCTGTGATTAATGTGGTAGTAATAGGGCTATATCCTAATATATTCTCTATCATTTATTCCTATTATGTGTCAGATATCTCACCCCCTTTCTGTGGTATGTTTACAGGTGAGTTCGAGTGAAGGCATTTTACCTTCACGTAGTCGGGTCGGTGTCTGCTCAGATATGTAGCACTCAGGGTTGGACAATAGAGTCATTTGTGGCCATTTGATTAGTTTGCTAGGATGTTATGGTTGTTAAATGTTTTTATTTATTTATTTATTGTTATTGGTTTTTGGATGAAATGTGACACTCCTTTTGGTGTAATAAAAGAAAAAGATTTTTTTTGCGTACTCTGATTTTTCGTCAAATAAACAAAGGGGTAGAAAAAGGGCTCAATTGGTAGTGGGAGGTGTGTTTAACTTGCACTTATTCCTCAGGTGCAAGGTTCGATTCCCACGGAAGGCAAAAATTCTACAAGGGGGGTAGAGAAGACCGTGATGTAATAGTGTTGGGGTGGCCAATGCGTTGGACCTGGGCTGTTACAGGTATCGTGTCTGTTGCTCTGGTGGTAGCGACAATACTTCCTTGAGGGGTTCTATCTGTAACACCCTAAATATTTAATTAAATTATTTAATTAAGTGTTTAGGAATTTAAATTAATTAAGTGGATATAATTTAATTATTAGAAATTATATTAAAATGTGTAGGGGGTATTAGGAGATGGAGGTGCCAAATTAGATGGACTTGGGCTTAAGTGAGAAGCCCAAGCCCATGAATCAAGTCATATGCGAAGTGGTGCCTAGGGGTTAGGGTTCTTTGGTGATCATTTGCGAAAAAATTGAGAATAGAGAGGAGGAGAGAAAGAGGGCGCCGTGGAGAGTAGAGGAAAGGAGGAGGAAGGCGCAAGCTTCAAGGAGAAGAGAAGAACGTGATTCCGTTGCCGTGGTTCCGTTCGTGATCGTCTCGGGGGCGCCTATTCTTCAACTTCGAGGTTAGGGGAGCTCTATCATTCTATCTAATAAATTATATGATGGGTCCTAGATCTAGGGTTAGACTAGATTTCTTGACGTGTTCTTGATATATTGTTGATGATGATATTTTTATATGTATATGCGAATTGATGCATACCATGAGTTCTTGATGTGTTATTGATACATTGTTGATGTTGATTTTACATGTGTGTATGCGAATTGAATGGTTGATTTTTATATATATGTATGCGAATTGAATGGTCGATCTTTATATATATGTATGCGAATTGAATTGTTGAGTTGTTATATATATGTATGCCATAAGCGAATTGAGTTAGTATTTGAATCTTGAGATAATACGAATTGTGTATGTGTTTTGATGATGTTGGTATTTGTGAGTTCATGGGATTATAAATTGGTATGTTGGAGAGCTTGATGTTTCGCATTTTGAGTGTGGGTGTGCAAGGGCGCCTAGGGCGCCAAAGTGATGTTGATTTCAGTGCTCCAAAGAATTTTGTTGATTGATTAAATTAAGAGTCATTTTGAGTGTTGAAAATTATAGGATTTTGATGAGTTAAATTGCTAAAAATCAGTTTTTAGTGTTTTGGAAAATTGTGGGAAAAATGGTGATTTTTGGTGTTTAGTGTTGAAGAGTTGCTGGAAAAATTCTGGGTTTGTTGTTGCTGTTTTCTGGGCGCCAAGTGCCTGTGCTGGGCGCCTGTGGCCTGTGTGTGTTGCTGTGTGTTGCCAGAATTCCTGTGTGGCTAGGCGCTGGGCGCTGGGTGCCAGCGCTGGGCGCTGAGCGCCCATGCGCGTGTGTGTGTGTTGCGCCAAGGCGCTGGGCGCTGAGCGCCCGTGTGCGTTGCGTGTGCGTGTGTGTTGCGCCAAGGCGCTGGGCGCCAGGCGCTGGGCGCTGAGCGCCCTTGTGTGTTGCGTGTGCGTGTTGCGCCTTGCTGGGCGCCAGGTGCCTGGGCGCTGGGCGCCCATGGCGCCAGTTTCAGGATGTTCCCAAATGTTTTCGAAAACTGTTTTCGCTATAACTTTTGACTCGGGTGTCCGTTTTGAACGATTCGAAAAGTGTCGTGAAGATTTTTACGTTGTCTATCTGTGGGTCAAATTTCTAAAATGAAAAATTGTTATTTTCTGATGGTTTGTGGGCGCCCAAGTGGCCGTCCCCGGTGATCGTCCCCGCGACATTGAAAAATGATATGAAGCTCTTTAAAAATCCCTTTTGGTGTATAAACAACAGTTTTAGTGAGGTAATGTCAAAAATGATGATTTTGACGATGATGCTCTCGGGGCTAGTTAAATGACTGTTTCGCCCTTAGTGGCTATTTATTATTAGTTATGGCGTGTAAAACACTGTTTTGCCCCTAGTGGCCAAAGTTGTAGATAATGAAGTGTAAATGACGAGGATGCCCTTAGTGGTTAGTCAAATGACGTTTTTGCCCTCAGTGGTTACTGTTTGAGTTGATTGATGTTATGTGTGAGTGACGATGAAAAACCAGTGATGTTTGGGGCCCGAAGGGCTAAGTGATGTTAAGGTCTAAATGGCCAAGTGACGTTTTGTGTTGATTATGAATTTGACAGGTGCTGTGCTCTTTGCGAGCAAACGGGTAAGTGACGGGTCACATAGTTGACTATGATTTGAGTAATTGTGTGATTGTGTGTTGTAAGTGGTGCATGTCATAGTGTCTCATGCCCATATGCATAAAACCAGTGATGTTTTGAGGCCTGAGTGGCTAAGTGATGATGAGGCCTGAGTGGCTAAGCGACGTTTTGTGAAAAGGTACCTCATGCATATGCCCGCGAGTGGGTTGCATTTTCATAAGTCTACAAGACATGAAATGAGTGATTGTGAATGATGTGAATGATGACTGTGATGTGGATTGTTTAGTGTATCGGATGCTGATTGTTCTAGTGCGTAGCCTATGATTAGTCCTTATCATATTTTCTATTATATGGATTGAAATGATGCTCACCCTTTCCTGTTTGAATGTTGCCCCCATGTTGGTAACGTGCAGGTGATTCTTAGTGAAGGCCTTTAGCTTCACTTCTCGAGTCGAGTCGTCATGCTCTGATATGTAACACTAGGGAGGGGGAATGAATGTTGTTTAAGTCATTACGACTGTTGTGGTTATTGGATTTTAGTATTGTAAGCCTGGCATATTTGTAATGTCTTTTATGATTAAACTGTTGGGTTTCGGATGCGAAGTTGTAATTTAATTGATAATGATGTTTTGAAGTTATTATAAGACTGTTTTCGAAAAGCGAGTTATTTGAAGTGTGACATCCCTTGAGGTGTAATTAAATTTTGAAAACTCTGATATTTTTATTAAACAAATTACCGGGTAGAAAAGGGGTGTTACATTAGTGGTATCAGAGCAGTTCGGTCTGTCCGGCCAAGTTGTCCAGTGTGGAGTCTAGCTATCTCTCGAGTCTTGGTACTCGTTCTAACCATAATTTGTGTTGCAGTGATTAGCTAAATTGGTCAGACGGCATGACTGCTATGTGTGTGTTTACTCTGAGTACTTTGTGTATGACTGTAATGTGTTGCTTGGTGTGTTTTTCCGTGTCTCTCGTCGATTTTCGACAGAGACTTTGTGGTGAATTTTGTTTGTTTGCCGTTGGGTGTTTTTAGTATTGTTGAGATTTGATGAGTAGGTGTAAAATCGATGAGGAATTGAGTACATTGTGATGCTGATGTTGTCACGTGTAATTTCGTGCCTTGATGTTTGAGGATGATTGAGGTCGAATTAAGATGAGGAGTATGACGTGTTATAAATTTTAATAATTAAAGTGTATGTGTTGCTGTTTTGTTTTAAAAATAAATAGTGTACTGTTTTTACACTGTTTCGAGTTGCCGTTTTGTTTGGAAACAATGGTGTGCTGTTTTTACATTGTTTAAAGTGCTATTTGTTTTTGAAAATAATAGTAAGCTGTTTTTATATTGAAAAGGTGTTGCCGCTTCATTGTTTAAATTAGATATATGAGCTACTGTATTTACAAGTAAATGGGTTGCTGTTATTCACTCGGTTTTGCATGCTGTTTCTATGCGCAGTTTTGTTTTAAGCGCTGTTTTTGTAGGTGCTGTTTGACAGTGTTTCAGGTCGCTGTTCTATTTTTTTTTTAAGATGAATAGTGTGCTGTCGTATATTGTTCAAAGTTGTTGTCTTGCTTTTGAAAATAAGAGGGGGCTGTTTTTATGCTGTGAGGAGTTGCTGTCTTGCTGTTTTTCAAAATAAAATGCGGCGGTTTGCTTAAAAATGAGTTGCTGTGTTGCGGTTTATTTCTATGAAATGAGTTGCTGTTTTTATGAAATAATCGTATTGCTGTATTACGAAAATGAAGCGCTAATTTTTATGTTGTAAACGTGCTGTTTCCACTGCCGTTGCGCGCTAAAAGGAAGTATTATTTTCACTCCGTGTTTTGCTGTTGTTGCGCGCTAAAAGACCACTGTTTACGCCTTATTGTTGTTGTTGTTCTTCTTGGTCTTGCTGTTGCCGTTTTACTCAAATAATGTGGTTGTTTTGCCACTGTTCTTATAAATTTAATGTACTGTGTACTCATTTTCAAGCACACTGTTTACCCAAAATTTTACGAGGATGTTTACAAAAATTGACGTGCTTTTCCCAAAGTTAAAGAGTTGGTTATATTGTTTACAGTTGCTGTTTCGTTTTGAAAATAATAGTGCGCTGTTTTTATATTGTTTACAGATGCCGTTTTGTTTTGAGATTAATAGTGTGCCATTTTTATGTCGTTAATGTTGCCGTATTTGCTGCTGTTTTCGCACATTAAAGTGTACTGTTCTCTACAATCTAGAGTGCTGTTTTCTTCGACTTAAATGTGATGTTCACTCAAATATAACGTGTTGTTCTCCTAATAATTTAAAGTGCCGAGTTCTTAAAATTAAAAATGATGTTTTCTTGAATCCAGTGGGCCGTTTCGTAAATTTTGAAAAGGGCTGTCTTCCTATTTTCTTTAGTACTGTTACTGTATTGTGAGAGGTTGCTGTCTCGATTTTTTTTTATTTTATTTTATTTTATGTGCTGTTTGGTCCCTATGTACGTTGACTTAATCCTTTATTGACGAAGGAGTCGCGTAATTAATTGTGATTGATGTGATTGATGTGGTGTGTGCTTCACTTTGGTGAAGTTATGATGTGTTGTTGATGAGTCGGTCCTATGAAGGACCTAGGGGGGAAATGGGAGTTGAGGAACTCTCAGCGCAAAGATGTCGTGGTTGGTGTTGTCATTTTCGTTGAAGTACTTTAATGGGTGTCGCGCCAATTTCAAGTGAATGGGTGTTGTAGTCGTAGCTAAGTTCGATCATAGTGTGAGAGGACCAAAGAAACAAGAAGAGATGAAGGTTAGGAGTGTAGGGTGACATAAGAGCCGAGATGTGGTTACCTGACTGTAAGTGGGTCGAAATGAATGGGAATCGACGTGTGGTGTTGTCGAAGTATATGGAAATTGAAGTGAAAGTGGGATGAAGTGCAGTGTTGCAGTGTTATCAAGGTAGGTAGGTGTCGAACGTGCGAGTCGAAGGTTAAATGTGTCGAAGTGTATGTGTACGTCGAGGGGCATGTGTGGCTAAGTTATACATTGTACATAGTGTCGAGGTGAAGTGTTGTGCGTAGGCGGTGCGCCTAAGCGTAGTTGTTGAAGTGTGGTGAGTATAAGCTTAAGAGTAAATATATGTAGAAGCTAGTGTGGCTGAAGCATAAAGTGCCTAAGTGCAGCGTATGGGTGGCAAGGAGAATGATGGAGAACCGAAGTAGATGTAACCGAGGTAGTTGTAGAGGTGTGGTTGCCTAAGTGAAGTGTCACGGTGTTTGAGTAGTTGAGTGGGACTTTGATGACCTTCAGATTAGAACATCTAATTAAGAGTAACAATGTGGAGAAGGGTGATGGGCAGGGATGGTTGGAAGTGACAAGAAGATTGGGTTTCCTTTCGTGAGTTGGAGTAAATTTTCGAGGACGAAAATATTCTAAGTGGGGGAGAGTTGTAACACCCTAAATATTTAATTAAATTATTTAATTAAGTGTTTAGGAATTTAAATTAATTAAGTGGATATAATTTAATTATTAGAAATTATATTAAAATGTGTAGGGGGGTATTAGGAGATGGAGGTGCCAAATTAGATGGACTTGGGCTTAAGTGAGAAGCCCAAGCCCATGAATCAAGTCATATGCGAAGTGGTGCCTAGGGGTTAGGGTTCTTTGGTGATCATTTGCGAAAAAATTGAGAATAGAGAGGAGGAGAGAAAGAGGGCGTCGTGGAGAGTAGAGGAAAGGAGGAGGAAGGCGCAAGCTTCAAGGAGAAGAGAAGAACGTGATTCCGTTGCCGTGGTTCCGTTCGTGATCGTCTCGGGGGCGCCTATTCTTCAACTTCGAGGTTAGGGGAGCTCTATCATTCTATCTAATAAATTATATGATGGGTCCTAGATCTAGGGTTAGACTAGATTTCTTGACGTGTTCTTGATATATTGTTGATGATGATATTTTTATATGTATATGCGAATTGATGCATACCATGAGTTCTTGATGTGTTATTGATACATTGTTGATGTTGATTTTACATGTGTGTATGCGAATTGAATGGTTGATTTTTATATATATGTATGCGAATTGAATGGTCGATCTTTATATATATGTATGCGAATTGAATTGTTGAGTTGTTATATATATGTATGCCATAAGCGAATTGAGTTAGTATTTGAATCTTGAGATAATACGAATTGTGTATGTGTTTTGATGATGTTGGTATTTGTGAGTTCATGGGATTATAAATTGGTATGTTGGAGAGCTTGATGTTTCGCATTTTGAGTGTGGGTGTGCAAGGGCGCCTAGGGCGCCAAAGTGATGTTGATTTCAGTGCTCCAAAGAATTTTGTTGATTGATTAAATTAAGAGTCATTTTGAGTGTTGAAAATTATAGGATTTTGATGAGTTAAATTGCTAAAAATCAGTTTTTAGTGTTTTGGAAAATTGTGGGAAAAATGGTGATTTTTGGTGTTTAGTGTTGAAGAGTTGCTGGAAAAATTCTGGGTTTGTTGTTGCTGTTTTCTGGGCGCCAAGTGCCTGTGCTGGGCGCCTGTGGCCTGTGTGTGTTGCTGTGTGTTGCCAGAATTCCTGTGTGGCTAGGCGTTGGGCGCTGGGTGCCAGCGCTGGGCGCTGAGCGCCCATGCGCGTGTGTGTGTGTTGCGCCAAGGCGCTGGGCGCCAGGCGCTGGGCGCTGAGCGCCCGTGTGCGTTGCGTGTGCGTGTGTGTTGCGCCAAGGCGCTGGGCGCCAGGCGCTGGGCGCTGAGCGCCCTTGTGTGTTGCGTGTGCGTGTTGCGCCTTGCTGGGCGCCAGGTGCCTGGGCGCTGGGCGCCCATGGCGCCAGTTTCAGGATGTTCCCAAATGTTTTCGAAAACTGTTTTCGCTATAACTTTTGACTCGGGTGTCCGTTTTGAACGATTCGAAAAGTGTCGTGAAGCTTTTTACGTTGTCTATCTGTGGGTCAAATTTCTAAAATGAAAAATTGTTATTTTCTGATGGTTTGTGGGCGCCCAAGTGGCCGTCCCCGGTGATCGTCCCCGCGACATTGAAAAATGATATGAAGCTCTTTAAAAATCCCTTTTGGTGTATAAACAACAGTTTTAGCGAGGTAATGTCAAAAATGATGATTTTGACGATGATGCTCTCGGGGCTAGTTAAATGACTGTTTCGCCCTTAGTGGCTATTTATTATTAGTTATGGCGTGTAAAACACTGTTTTGCCCCTAGTGGCCAAAGTTGTAGATAATGAAGTGTAAATGACGAGGATGCCCTTAGTGGTTAGTCAAATGACGTTTTTGCCCTCAGTGGTTACTGTTTGAGTTGATTGATGTTATGTGTGAGTGACGATGAAAAACCAGTGATGTTTGGGGCCCGAAGGGCTAAGTGATGTTAAGGTCTAAATGGCCAAGTGACGTTTTGTGTTGATTATGAATTTGACAGGTGCTGTGCTCTTTGCGAGCAAACGGGTAAGTGACGGGTCACATAGTTGACTATGATTTGAGTAATTGTGTGATTGTGTGTTGTAAGTGGTGCATGTCATAGTGTCTCATGCCCATATGCATAAAACCAGTGATGTTTTGAGGCCTGAGTGGCTAAGTGATGATGAGGCCTGAGTGGCTAAGCGACGTTTTGTGAAAAGGTACCTCATGCATATGCCCGCGAGTGGGTTGCATTTTCATAAGTCTACAAGACATGAAATGAGTGATTGTGAATGATGTGAATGATGACTGTGATGTGGATTGTTTAGTGTATCGGATGCTGATTGTTCTAGTGCGTAGCCTATGATTAGTCCTTATCATATTTTCTATTATATGGATTGAAATGATGCTCACCCTTTCCTGTTTGAATGTTGCCCCCATGTTGGTAACGTGCAGGTGATTCTTAGTGAAGGCCTTTAGCTTCACTTCTCGAGTCGAGTCGTCATGCTCTGATATGTAACACTAGGGAGGGGGAATGAATGTTGTTTAAGTCATTACGACTGTTGTGGTTATTGGATTTTAGTATTGTAAGCCTGGCATATTTGTAATGTCTTTTATGATTAAACTGTTGGGTTTCGGATGCGAAGTTGTAATTTAATTGATAATGATGTTTTGAAGTTATTATAAGACTGTTTTCGAAAAGCGAGTTATTTGAAGTGTGACATCCCTTGAGGTGTAATTAAATTTTGAAAACTCTGATATTTTTATTAAACAAATTACCGGGTAGAAAAGGGGTGTTACATTAGTGGTATCAGAGCAGTTCGGTCTGTCCGGCCAAGTTGTCCAGTGTGGAGTCTAGCTATCTCTCGAGTCTTGGTACTCGTTCTAACCATAATTTGTGTTGCAGTGATTAGCTAAATTGGTCAGACGGCATGACTGCTATGTGTGTGTTTACTCTGAGTACTTTGTGTATGACTGTAATGTGTTGCTTGGTGTGTTTTTCCGTGTCTCTCGTCGATTTTCGACGGAGACTTTGTGGTGAATTTTGTTTGTTTGCCGTTGGGTGTTTTTAGTATTGTTGAGATTTGATGAGTAGGTGTAAAATCGATGAGGAATTGAGTACATTGTGATGCTGATGTTGTCACGTGTAATTTCGTGCCTTGATGTTTGAGGATGATTGAGGTCGAATTAAGATGAGGAGTATGACGTGTTATAAATTTTAATAATTAAAGTGTATGTGTTGCTGTTTTGTTTTAAAAATAAATAGTGTACTGTTTTTACACTGTTTCGAGTTGCCGTTTTGTTTGGAAACAATGGTGTGCTGTTTTTACATTGTTTAAAGTGCTATTTGTTTTTGAAAATAATAGTAAGCTGTTTTTATATTGAAAAGGTGTTGCCGCTTCATTGTTTAAATTAGATATATGAGCTACTGTATTTACAAGTAAATGGGTTGCTGTTATTCACTCGGTTTTGCATGCTGTTTCTATGCGCAGTTTTGTTTTAAGCGCTGTTTTTGTAGGTGCTGTTTGACAGTGTTTCAGGTCCCTGTTCTATTTTTTTTTTAAGATGAATAGTGTGCTGTCGTATATTGTTCAAAGTTGTTGTCTTGCTTTTGAAAATAAGAGGGGGCTGTTTTTATGCTGTGAGGAGTTGCTGTCTTGCTGTTTTTCAAAATAAAATGCGGCGGTTTGCTTAAAAATGAGTTGCTGTGTTGCGGTTTATTTCTATGAAATGAGTTGCTGTTTTTATGAAATAATCGTATTGCTGTATTACGAAAATGAAGCGCTAATTTTTATGTTGTAAACGTGCTGTTTCCACTGCCGTTGCGCGCTAAAAGGAAGTATTATTTTCACTCCGTGTTTTGCTGTTGTTGCGCGCTAAAAGACCACTGTTTACGCCTTATTGTTGTTGTTGTTCTTCTTGGTCTTGCTGTTGCCGTTTTACTCAAATAATGTGGTTGTTTTGCCACTGTTCTTATAAATTTAATGTACTGTGTACTCATTTTCAAGCACACTGTTTACCCAAAATTTTACGAGGATGTTTACAAAAATTGACGTGCTTTTCCCAAAGTCAAGCACATTGCTATTGTTTTCTGATTTTCTTTCTAAGAAACTACAACATTATTCTTTCTTTTTCTTAATGTTTTAGTGCACTAGCTTGTTCTTAATACCTTGACCTAGATCTTGGCTTACTAACACTAGTCTTGGAATCAGATTATTTCTAGGTAACTAAGTTTCTTTCTAAGTTCAAAGTTTGTGTGGAAGCAACAATAAGACTAATCATTGTTTAGCAATGTTACTCTACACACACATATTTTTAATCTTTATTAAATCAAACCTAAAAGCCACAGTTCCTATTCTTGCAAGATAAAGAATATATAGTTGATCATGATTCTAATTTTTTAGTCTCTAAAACAAACAAAAAGACTTATAAGCACATACACTAAGCACACATATTAAACATGCAACACAAAATATTGTAAGTTTCACAAAATATTAGCCTCGCCCCCCCCCCCCCCCCCAACTTAAGAACATGCAGTGTCCTCATTGCACCTGCATAACAGAGGGGAGAATAGTGTGCCAAAAGTGCATAAGATAACAAAACATAACCATTTAAAGTGCTAAACAACTGATGGATGCTAGTACAGATGCTACAGCATCCAGCAGAGTTATTTAAAGTACTGATAAAGCAAAGTTAAATTACTGCTTTGTGGCTCAACTCCTGAGCCTGCTGCTTTCTCTGACTGGTGCATGTTTCACCTTCATTCGTGTCTCAAAATTTCCTTACACTTTGGAGTCTTTCGTGTCTCAAAATTTCACCCAGTTGCAAACTTGTCCACATGGCTGATTTCGAACTCCTTACCCTTCAACTTCACCATGTGGAAAAAATTATTTAGACCTTATTGTGTTTTTTTACTATTTAAAGAGAAACAAATTGTCAAAAAAAAACTATTTAAAGAGAAACAAGGTCTAAGGTTTTTTAGTTCACCCTCATTTCTTTTCTCGTAAGTTTGGTGTGAGCCAATATTTGTGTTGTCATTCAAACTCTTGTTCGTAGCCACGGGATCGGCTAGAGGTTTGAAAAAGTGATTCCTCTGTTCTTCAAGCAATTGCGTCGAGGACGGAACTCTATTCCTCGACTATGGGGTTCCCTAACTCCTCCAAAGAGTATTACAATACGTGAGAGGGATGCATGGTTGGACTACCTACGGGGCGAAAACATAAAGAAATGCAGTAAAGATAAAAAGTGAAGACTTTGCGAAAAATAGTAGATTGATTTGATTGATGTGTGTTTTTTAACGTACAACCTACTATATATATACGCACAAGCTTCAAGCCTACAGCTGCTCACCGTTGGATCAATTATAATCTACGCCTCTAATTGTCCCTAATCCCTAGAAGTTCGGAGACACTCCTCCATGACCTTACTAGCACGGGTTAGTGGGGTAAAACGGTTTGTCTCCCATTTCCACGACGTTCTTTTGTTCGCTGACCCTAACATCTTCAACGATTGTCAACGTGCATTGAATAATTGCGCTCCAAGCAAGTTTCCTTGCGCCTTGACTAAAATCTTCCTCGCCCTTCGGCCGTTGGGTTTCTTAGCCGAGCCACCCTGTAGTCTAGGCACCCTCCAACTGAGTTTTTCCCTACCGCAGTATACTTTATCATTTCCTTGGGGACTAAGACATTTTGATATATCCCTTATGCTTCCATACTGAGCTCTCCACCGTTTTTATTCATCAGGCAAGCACCCATATTATTAGAACCTAATGCCTCCAAGACTCGCTATATTTGACATCGGCTTCCCTAGCCTCAGTTTCCTCTTTTTCCCTCGACCCACAACTTAGATTATTTTGGTTGTCAACAAATGCCCCCCTTTTTGCGTGTTGTCCAGTCGAGTGGATGGGATTGACGGTGCAAAATTAAAACAATGCGCTATGGCAGTTACGGCGACTAGCCGTTATGTCAATGATTAGACGCGTGATGGCTTATATCCCACAAATCGATCCGCGAAGTGACAATTTCCTAGGCGATACTGTAACACCCTAAATATTTAATTAAGTTAATTAATTAAGTATTTAGGTATTTTGATTAATTTAATTATTTTAATGGATATAATTTAATTATTAGAAATTATATTAATTATGTGGAGGTGTGGTATTAGGGATTTGGTGGCGACAACTAATTAGATAAAGGGCTTAAGCTGTGTTGGAGGCCCATGATCCATTGGATTGCGCATAAGTGAATAGGGGTTAGGACTATGATGGGTCATTAGCGAAATTTTGAGAGAGACCTAGAGAGAAAGAGAGAGTGCGCCTTGGAGAGGAAAGAAATAAAGAAATCGTGAAGAGAGGAGGAGAGAGGGAGTCGTACGGCGCACAAGAGAGGAGAAGAAGGGCGCTTTGTTGCTGTTGGCTACGTGGTGATTTCTCGTCAAGAAGGTTTCGTGTTCATCATAATTAAGGTAAGGGTGAGCGTTTCGGTTTAACATGATTGGGTATATAGTGGGGTTTTGTGGGTTTTTTGTGGGGTTGATGTTATTGTGAAATTGAGATGCATATGGGTAAGATTGTGAAGGATTGTTTTAATTGTGATGTGGTTTTGTTAAATTATTGGCGTTGTCACGTGATCTATCATATGAGACGGTGAGATGAATTTCGATTTTTGATGGTTTTTAGTGTGGTTAGTATCGATTTCATGAATTAGGGATGAGAACATATGAATGAGTAAATTGAGCAATACCAAGCGATTGAGGAAAAAACTAAGTTGCTGTAAATAATAGTGGCTGTTGCTGTTAAATAATAGTGTTGTTGCTGTAAATAATAGTGTTGTTGCTGTTAAATAATAGTGTTGTTGCTGTTAAATAATAGTTGCTGTTGCTGTAAATAATAGTGGCTGTTGCTGTTAAATAATAGTGCTGTTGCTGTAAATAATAGTTGTTGTTGCTGTAAATAATAGTTGCTGTTGCTGTTAAATAATAGTGCTGTTGCTGTAAATGATAGTTGCTGCTGCTGTTAAATAAAAGTTGCTGTTTGCTGTCTTATTATTAAAAGACTTGCTGTGCCGTTTTTATAAAGAACTATGTTGCTGTTTCATAAAGAATGTGTGCTGTTTTTATAAAAAGTTATGTTGCTGTTTTTTTTCTTTATATATAATGTGTGCTGTTTGTAAAGGATATGGCTTATTTTTCCTCCTGGTTCTATGGCTTATTTTTCCTCCTGGTTCTATAGCACTATTTTGCTGCTGTTTTAATGAAGAAAAATACTGCTGCTTTTCCACACTGTTTTTCCTGTTGCTGTTTGCGCTAAATGCCACTGTTTTCCTACTACTATTTGCGTTAAAAGGCCACTGTTTTGCTGCTGTTTTTGGCCCGAAAAATATTGTTGTTTTATTACTATTCCTCCAAATTAAACAGGATGATTTTCACTTTGAAAATGTGACGTCTTCTCAGTTTTAAATGTGATGTTTCCTAAGCATGAAAATGCGATGTCTTCCAAAATTTAAATATGTTGTTACTCCATGTGTTGTTACTTATAACTTAAAAGGTGTTGTTACTCCAATTTCGAATGTGATGCTTATGACGATGATGATTGATAAATTGTGATGAGTTCACTCTATGAGTGTGTTTTACGATGATGATGTGATATGTTTGTGATGATTATGACGAGTACACCCTATGAGTGTCTTATGACGACGACGACGAGTACTCCAGGTGAGTGTTTTGGTGGTTGCACATGTGTCCATAGTGTCTCATAGCATGTGCATATTACGACGAATAGGCTTCGGCCTCTTAATGACGGTTCGCCCATAGTGGTAGTGACGGTGTGCCCATAGTGGCTTATTTGCGACGAGTATGGTACCATCATGCATATACCCAGGAGTGGGTTGCATTTTCATGCATATACATGTTTACGACTGTTTGCTATGAAGTTGATGTTAATGATGATGTTGTGTGACTGTTTGCTATGAAGTTGATGTTAATGATGATGTTGTGTGACTGTATGCGATGAAGTTGATGTTAATGATGATGTTGTGTGACTGTATGCGATGTAGTTGATGTTAATGAAGATGTTATGTGACTGTTGCTCATATTACTCTATTATATGCGTAATTATGTTTTATTGAAATTCTCACCCCTTCTGCTTGGAATGTTGCTCTATTGTGGCAACGCTGCAGGTAACCGCGAGTGAAGGTCCTACTACCTTCTTTGATAGCTGTTGGGATGTCTGTCGAGTCGCTCTCTAATACTGTAGCACCTAGGGGGTGTGATTGGAGTTTGTTAATTTATTAATTAACTGTTTAACGATTTTGTTGATGATGTACGGTGTGTCTGAGTGGTATTGGCGAGTCATCGTTTTTATTCCGCTGTAACGTGAATTTTGTGAAGTCTAATTTTCATGACGGGTGTCTTGTTGCTCAAACCTTGATGAGTGCATTTGACGAGTTTTATTAACGACGATGTAACATTTCCTTTCTATCAGTTGAAATCAATAATTGCGAAAAAGATTTTTCTTACTCTGATAAATGACGTGTAATCTATGGGGTAGAAAAGGGGTGTTACATAGTGGTATCAGAGCAGTTGGTCCGTCCGGCCAAGTCATCGAGTCGTTGTGTCGGTGTACGACCAACTGTCGTCTTTTGAATCTAACAGTTGTTTGTGTTGTACTAACGCTTCTGCAGGTGAAGGTAAAACAAAAATTGCTAATGGTAAGAGTACTAGTGGGGGAGATGTCCCTACTAGCGTTGTGTGCTGGTATTGTGTGTTTTACTGTGATTCTGTGTGTGAGCCTTGTCTCTTTGTGTTGGTTCCTGTTGTTGACTTTCTGGTTGTGTGGTCCTTATTGTTGACCTCCATGTTGCACGTCGTTAAATGAACTGCCCCGCTGCTTCGTGATCGCATGCGTATTGATTGCTGAACTATTTTAATTGATTGACACCAAGCCTTACTTAAAACTCTCTTGCAGTGTGTCTTGCTGTTAAGGATAACTGTATAGGTAAAATGGTTTTTCTGATTCACTTGTTGTTGTTGGGTCAATGTGACCAAAGCGTTGTTGATGTTGTGTTGAGTCAAATAAGACCAGGTGTTTGACCAAATGTCGATAGGTTGATTGAATGCCCGAGTGTTGTTTGATGACATGAATTGTTGAATTTGAGCGTTGTTTGAGATTATTGTTTCGTGACTAAACATGATGAATTTTACTTGTTTACGGTTTTGTGCATTTCTGGACACTGCTTCGTTTTTCAAAAACTGGCACCGTTTAGTTGATCAAAAAATTATCTGGTTGATTGTTTTTGAAAATAGATTTAACGCCGGTCGTTTTGCCACTGGTTTCGTTCAATTTGGAGCTGTGTGGCTCAAGTTATGATTGCTTCAAGTTAGGTCAAGTTTTAGGAATCAAACTGTGAGTAATGTTCGGTTTTTGTAGGTTTTGTGTCATGAAATGAACTCCGTTTTGAATGATTCTTGTTTCTTTGAAAAGTAGACTTAATTCTCTACGAATTAGACACTGGTTTCATAAAGTTTCATTAAGAGATGAGAAAGATAATTTGGTTGAAAGTTGAGTAAGAAGTTCTGTCCAAGTTGGTACCTCCGTGTAGTATTTTGAAAAACTGTACCAATTGGCTGCTTATTTTAAAAGACGAAAACCATAGGTAGAAACTACACTCAGAGGGCTTTCCAACAAGTATTTATTTGTCGAAATCCGACACCGTTTACTATTTCAATTAATTCACTAAAGTAGACGCATAGTTACAGAATTTTCTGCACCCGAGTTTATGAAGATTAGCAAAAACGTTTGAACCTTGATATTTATCCGTTGTGGTTATGTCGTGGGTAACGCCGAATGGCCCACATTGTCTTGTTGAGGGTACCGCTGGATGGCCCGAATTGTTTGATTAATTTCATGCTGTTGTAGGCCTAAGGCCATTATTGAGTGGTTGTTGCGATATGCTGTATGATGTCCGTTGTAATGATGCTGACTGTTGTGAGGAAAACTATGAGACTTGTTGTGAATCCTGTATGCATTATGGACTGCTGTTAATGTTGCTGTTGTCGAAGGCGCTTGCCCTCGGGCGCGCCGTGCCTGTTTTGCTGTGTTGCTTGCGGCGCCTTAGCGCCCACCGTCGTGACTAAGTTGTTAGTCCTGATGCTGCTGATTGTTATCATAATTGTTGAGGTTGTGGTTGTTGCCATGTCGTATGCTGATGTTTTGCTATTGTTGACACCGTGGGTACCGCCGAATGGCCCGCATGGTTTTGTTGTTATTATTGCTGATTGTTGTTGTGGGCCTATGGCCATTGTTTAAAAAGGGATATTTGGTCCCGGGGTTTGACTGTGTCGATGATATATGTTGTTGTAATGACGTTGATTGTGGTGGCATGCTATATGTTGTATGTTGTAATGACATTGTCATAGAAACCAAACCGTTAGCAGTCTGTTAGTGTGCGAACCTATGAGGATGGATGAGTGAGGTAGAATGCAAGTCAGTTTACCAGAGTGGCACAGCGGAGTAGAGAGTGAGCCTGATTACTACTGCTTGAAGTTACCTGGCCGAACAAGTAGGAGGGACGGCCGCCCAGTCACTTATCGCCGGTAATCAAAAGAATAATAATCAGCGTGTGAGATGGCACTGGTTGTCTAGATTGTCGCAGTTGGCTAGTGGGGGAGTGTTAGCGTTGGCAAGGGAAAAATTTCGAGGACGAAATATTCTAAGTGGGGGAGAGTTGTAACACCCTAAATATTTAATTAAGTTAATTAATTAAGTATTTAGGTATTTTGATTAATTTAATTATTTTAATGGATATAATTTAATTATTAGAAATTATATTAATTATGTGGAGGTGTGGTATTAGGGATTTGGTGGCGACAACTAATTAGATAAAGGGCTTAAGCTGTGTTGGAGGCCCATGATCCATTGGATTGCGCATAAGTGAATAGGGGTTAGGACTATGATGGGTCATTAGCGAAATTTTGAGAGAGACCTAGAGAGAAAGAGAGAGTGCGCCTTGGAGAGGAAAGAAAGAAAGAAATCGTGAAGAGAGGAGGAGAGAGGGAGCCGTACGGCGCACAAGAGAGGAGAAGAAGGGCGCTTTGTTGTTGTTGGCTACGTGGTGATTTCTCGTCAAGAAGGTTTCGTGTTCATCATAATTAAGGTAAGGGTGAGCGTTTCGGTTTAACATGATTGGGTATATAGTGGGGTTTTGTGGGTTTTTTGTGGGGTTGATGTTATTGTGAAATTGAGATGCATATGGGTAAGATTGATGAAGGATTGTTTTAATTGTGATGTGGTTTTGTTAAATTATTGGCGTTGTCACGTGATCTATCATATGAGATGGTGAGATGAATTTCGATTTTTGATGGTTTTTAGTGTGGTTAGTATCGATTTCATGAATTAGGGATGAGAACATATGAATGAGTAAATTGAGCAATACCAAGCGATTGAGGAAAAAATTAAGTTGCTGTAAATAATAGTGGCTGTTGCTGTTAAATAATAGTGCTGTTGCTGTAAATAATAGTGTTGTTGCTGTTAAATAATAGTGTTGTTGCTGTTAAATAATAGTTGCTGTTGCTGTAAATAATAGTGGCTGTTGCTGTTAAATAATAGTGCTGTTGCTGTAAATAATAGTTGTTGTTGCTGTAAATAATAGTTGCTGTTGCTGTTAAATAATAGTGCTGTTGCTGTAAATGATAGTTGCTGCTGCTGTTAAATAAAAGTTGCTGTTTGCTGTCTTATTATTAAAAGAGTTGTTGTGCCGTTTTTATAAAGAACTATGTTGCTGTTTCATAAAGAATGTGTGCTGTTTTTATAAAAAGTTATGTTGCTGTTTTTTTTCTTTATATATAATGTGTGCTGTTTGTAAAGGATATGGCTTATTTTTCCTCCTGGTTCTATGGCTTATTTTTCCTCCTGGTTCTATAGCACTATTTTGCTGCTGTTTTTATGAAGAAAAATACTGCTGCTTTTCCACACTGTTTTTCCTGTTGCTGTTTGCGCTAAATGCCACTGTTTTCCTACTACTATTTGCGTTAAAAGGCCACTGTTTTGCTGCTGTTTTTGGCCAAAAAATATTGTTGTTTTATTACTATTCCTCCAAATTAAACAGGATGATTTTCACTTTGAAAATGTGACGTCTTCTCAGTTTTAAATGTGATGTTTCCTAAGCATGAAAATGCTATGTCTTCCAAAATTTAAATATGTTGTTACTCCATGTGTTGTTACTTATAACTTAAAAGGTGTTGTTACTCCAATTTCGAATGTGATGCTTATGACGATGATGATTGATAAATTGTGATGAGTTCACTCTGTGAGTGTGTTTTATGATGATGATGTGATATGTTTGTGATGATTATGACGAGTACACCCTATGAGTGTCTTATGACGACGACGACGAGTACTCCAGGTGAGTGTTTTGGTGGTTGCACATGTGTCCATAGTGTCTCATAGCATGTGCATATTACGACGAATAGGCTTCGGCCTCTTAATGACGGTTCGCCCATAGTGGTAGTGACGGTGTGCCCATAGTGGCTTATTTGCGACGAGTATGGTACCATCATGCATATACCCAGGAGTGGGTTGCATTTTCATGCATATACATGTTTACGACTGTTTGCTATGAAGTTGATGTTAATGATGATGTTGTGTGACTGTTTGCTATGAAGTTGATGTTAATGATGATGTTGTGTGACTGTATGCGATGAAGTTGATGTTAATGATGATGTTGTGTGACTGTATGCGATGAAGTTGATGTTAATGAAGATGTTATGTGACTGTTGCTCATATTACTCTATTATATGCGCTATGACGGTTACGGCGACTAGCCGTTATGTCAATGATTAGACGCGTGATGGCTTATATCCCACAAATCGATCCGCGAAGTGACAATTTCCTAGGCGATACTCATTACACCCTGTTCTGGAGTGGCCCAATAGGCCCAACGAGACAGTCTAGCGCAACCTACAGCAAGGGGGTGCTGCGCGCAGCAGCCAGGTGCAACCTGGGCCAGCGGCCCACTCGACCAAGGCCGGCCCAACGCGGCCCATCATCTACCTTGCTCCGCAAGATGCGGCCGATCCCGTAAATCGCGCAACGGCTAGAACGCCAGTCTTATATATACCACACCAGCATGTGGCTTCAGGTATGTTTTACTCACCTTGTGACCCTGCCCGTTGAAGCACCTCTGACTTGAGCGTTGGAGTGCCTTTGCAGGTACCACCCGCGTGCGGCTTACAACTCGGTCCCTCATCACAGCGACCGACCCACGTTATCAACAACAACCCATCGTATTGATCAGGTACGATCAATTGGCGACCACAGTGGGAGGCCCGAGCGCTATCCCACATCAAATCATGCCGCCACGCCAGAAACGCACTTCTTCCAGGCTCAATACCTCTGGGCAGAACCGACCTCAACGGACCCCAGAGGGCGTGCCTGTGACCGTTCATGAATCACAAGATGAGCCTCGCCAAGAGCCCTCAGTACAGGGCGGCCGCGGGCCAGTTATCCAACCGGTCCAGCAACTACCGGCCGAGCTGGCCGAAGCTGGAATCCCAGAAGCATTGCCCGAGCATGTGACCCAGGCACTTATACAAATTCTGGAGCAAAAGAATCAAGTGATTGCTGATCGAGACGAGCTGATCGAACGCTATGAGAGAGGCTCGATCTTAATCCGCCCGCGTGCGGACAGCGGTCACCGAGGGCAACCATCTCGACCCCATCGTTCACCACCACGAAGAGAAGCTCCTACTCGTCGAGGCGTATCCCGACGCAATCCTCCAAGAAGGGCGATCGTTCATAGGTCGCCCCCTCATCGAAGAAGTCGCCACCGGCGTTCCCCCGAGGAAGAATACGACTATGCTGACTCAAGCTACCGTCCAGAGTCAGAAGGGTCGCCAACAAGATACTCGTCAAACGAGTCCTCAGGATCCCGGCGATCAAGAAGCCGGTCGTGGGACTCGTATGAGGAGTTTGACAACTACCGTGACGGGGAGATTAGAGATGTCTCCCGTGCCGCCAGTCGAACAAGAAGGAACAATTCAGAACGGCCTAGAAGACGGTCGTCACCACATGCTCCACAAAACCATGGACACCCTCCTATTGCTGACAGACTTCTCGGTCAGCCGGTCGGCCTTTACGGTTTGCCCGTCGACCAAGCTTACGCCGCCATGCAGCCTTACGGGCAGAATCCCATCCCGACCGGTCAAGGACCCTTCACTAGTGAAATCAGGCGTTATCGTATTCCAAGGGACCTGAGGAAGCCCCCAAACCTGAACAAGTTTAACGGTCGCGGGGATCCAGATAAACACCTGATGTACTTCAATAACTACTGTAGCTACAGGGAGCTGGGACGCACGATGAAGTGCAGACTTTTCCCTCAGTCGCTCGAAGGCCGGGCATTAGAATGGTGGGAATCTCTGCGTCCCAACTCGTTCTCTTCTTGGGAAGGTCTTGTGGCAGTGTTCTTGGCTAATTACACGGCCAACCGTTGTCAATATCGTTACGAAGAACACTTGGATTCGGTCGTCCAAGGAGAAAATGAACCATTAAGGGAGTTTATCGACCGGTTCATGACAGAGGCCGAAACAGTCCGCAACCTATCAGACACGGACAAACTGAAGTACCTCAAGCGTGGCATAAGAAAGAACCACAGATTTGCCGAAGAGTTTTCTTTGAACCGCTACTACGACCTCGGCCCGTTCCTTAGAAGGGCCAACGACCATATGGGCTATGAGGAGCAGCTAGCGGCCGACAAGGGCGCCCGCGCGCGTCCCAAGGAAGAAACTGGCAGGTCGGGCAAGGGGCAAGACTGTAACACCCCGATAAATTCTAATATATAGAACTACCGAAATGCACTAAATGGCATACATCAGAGTAACTTCCTGTTATTGAAATATTGAACACATCTAAAACTTTTGGCAATACATAACATCGGGTTCTCTGGACCTCATAAACTTCCTTGAAAATGCTTAAGTTCAAACTTAAGACTCATACATAATCCTGGTGTTCAATAATCCAAAAACATAAAGTAGCGGAAACGATTTTACAACTTGACAATGGAAGTTATACAATCAGAACATAGAAACCATAAACGGAAACAAGGTCTAAAACATTAAACTAGGTCTTCAATGACTCCAAGAGTCACACCAGCTAACCATGCTTTACCGCCTTTGCTTTCCCCTGTTTCTCTGTAAAAACCACAAATATGAAGGGTGAGATAAACATTATCTCAGTGAGTCCTATCGAGACCCCTTACTACTCTAGCGGTTCATTATGCCTTGTTTTGAACTCGTGGTCCTAAAAAGCAACCACGTGGAAATACATTCAGTTCCTGTAACCTTCATGCTCATGGCCCTCCTAAGCGACACATGAAGCATGCAATCTTTGTTCCATGTTTTTAGCATAACACCTCAGTCTACCTATTTTATAGGCATTCTCTTGACCTTTTGGTGAACCCATCCCGCTATTTCTAGTGGGTGAAACAATCTTGAGTCTAGGTTTTGGGGCTCATGACTTCCCCTCCCCTAGTATGCTAACCTCTTAGGGTCGTCACCCTTTTTCCTCTTGTATTTATTATACATTTTCAGTCTGTGTACCCGCAATGGGCTGTTAGTCATTCCAGTCAAGTACCATGTACCATATCAGTCAATTTCAGTGTATAATATCAGTCAAGTACCGTGTGTTATTATCACTCTTTGACATTTGCACTCTCGCGTTCTCTAAGAGCGGTTTTCCATTTTTATTCATAACACACAATCTTTCTATCGAACATGCTCAATCTCATATTATTGTTACCTTTTCATTATTGTGGGACCTTGGGGAATGGATTAGAAGAGGATTGGGATCATTTGGAATGGATAAAATGCACTTTGAAATTGAAGGTCAGAAAATCTCACACGACCCGTGCGTGTAGGCGCACGGCCCGTGCGTGGTTGAACAGTTTGTAGAAATTTTTCCAGGAAGATACGCACGGCCCGTGCGACTAAGCGCACGATCCGTGCGTTAGCTACCAGATTTACAGAAAGTTTCAGAGACTTACGCACGACCCGTGCTACTGGGCACACGATCCGTGCGCATTTTAAAAATACAGTTCATGTCGTATCAGATGGAGGCGCACGACCCGTGCCCAGAGGCACACGATCCGTGTGGCTCCATCAGTTTCCAGAAAACAGATTTTTCAAGGGGTTATTCCATTCCATTCCGATTCCAACTTCCCTTCCGATCGAGGCCCAAACTCAAACACGCATTAAAACACAATATTATAGCAATCCAATCCAGCACACCCAACAATCAATCAAGAAATTCATAGTTCAATCATGAGCTTTGGGAAAACGGTTTTCAATATAATTCTTTCGATACCAGAAACGTGTGACAATAATTTTCAAAAGTGAAGACTCGAAAAACGAACACGTTCCCTAAGCGAGTTATAGAACTCACCCGAAGTGATGAAAATCACTAAAACGACGAATCTAGCAGTCGACTCGTTCGAATAGCCTCACGAACCGCCTCCGACTCGCTCCAAAACTGAACCGAACTTCCCAAGGAACTAAGACTCGAACTCAGCAACTCGAATGAGCTTCAAACAGGTTTGTTGCTTTGATGTGAGCTGTGGTACTGAATATAGGACTATAACAAAGACATGCAACTATTTGGAGCATCAACACTCCATTTTTGAGCTTGGAGCTTCAAAGGTGCACAAATGGTGATTTGCGATAGAGTGGGTTGATGGAAGATTTCTGGGCATCAATGTATAGAGGGAGAAGAATGGTGAACAATGGTGGGTTCAGATCTTACATGCATCAAGTTTCCATGGAACTCTTCTCTCTTCCAAGCCCTCTCTCTCTCGCGAGCTCTCCTCTTTCTCTCTACTCCTCACTTCAGTTTTTCTTTCTTATTTCTGAACTTCCACAAATTAAAGTGGGTAAGGAGGACTTAGGGTCAGCTGGTCACTTAAACTAGGGAATTTACCCAAATACCCCTTAGCTACTAATTCTATTACTTGGGACATTTTATTACCTATGAAGCTTAACTTAACTCATTACTCCTAACACTTACTCAAACAATTATTAACTTAACAAGCATAATTATCCGAATATTATAATAAATATATATAACCTCTCGCTAATTTTTAATAATTGAAATTAGCCAATTAGGGGATGTTACAATCACCCCAACTTCTAAAATTTTGTCCTCAAAATTGACAAAACATACCTTACTCGAACAAATACGGATATTTCTCCCGCATGCTCTCCTCTACTTCCCATGTCGCTTCGTCAGGTGACACACCGTCCCAAAGCACCTTGACAATAGGAATTGACCTCGTCCGGAGCGTTTTCTCGCCACGTTCGATGATCCTGATTGGGGTAGGATGATAAGATAGATCCGTTCTGATGTCAATCGCTTCATGGCTTAATGGTTGATTCGGATCATGAATATATTTCCTTAGCTGCGATACATGAAACACATCATGTAATCTGGACAATTCTGGAGGTAAGGCAATGCGATACGCTACCGGCCCAACTCGCTCGATAATCTGGAAGGGTCCGACATACCGAGGACTGAGCTTCTTTGCTCGCAAAGCAATACCGGTCCCAATGGTTGGAGAAAGTTTCAAAAAGACATGATCTCCTTCTTCGAATTCTAGCGGCCTTCTCCTCTTATCCGCATAACTCTTTTGCCGACTCTGCGCGGCTTTCATCCTTTCTCTGATTTGACGGATCTTCTCCGTAGTCTCCCGGACTAAATCTGGTCCCAACAATCTCTGCTCACCTACATCCCACCAACACAATGGTGTTCTGCACTTCCTTCCATACAATGCTTCATATGGAGCCATTCCGATACTAGAATGATAACTGTTGTTGTATGAGAATTCCACCAATGGAAGGTGATCCTCCCATCTGCCTCCACTATCGAGTACACAAGCTCTCAACATATCCTCCAATGTCTGGATTGTCCTCTCAGTCTGCCCGTCTGTCTGAGGATGGTAAGCAGTGCTAACACACACTTTTGTTCCCAACGCCATGTTCAATGCTCTCCAAAATCGAGATGTAAACTTGGGATCTCGATCACAGATGATACTTGTAGGGATTCCATGCAACTTAACAATATTCTTGAGATATTCATCTGCTAACCTAGCAACCTTGTGAGTCGAACGCACTGGAATAAAATGAGCGGACTTGGTCAGGCGATCCACCACTACCCAAATAGAATCATTTCCGGTTTGGGACCGCGGCAATCCCATGACAAAATCCATAGATATGCTTTCCCATTTCCATTCAGGTACATTCAACGGTTGTAACTGGCCGCCTGGCTTCCGGTGCTCTATCTTAACCTTTTGACAAGTCAAGCATCGAGACACAAACTCTGCTATATCCACTTTCATGCCCGGCCACCAGTATAATTGCTTCAAATCTCGATACATCTTGGTAGACCCAGGATGTATTGAGAACTGACTCTTATGAGCCTCCTCTAAAACTTGCCTCTTCACATCCTCATCATTTGGCACACAGATTCTGCCATCAAAACAAATTACACCATCACCGTCTTCGGTGTAGTTCGGCAATCTCTTCTGCGCTTGCAGTTCTACATCACCTTCTTGGGCTGAGCGAATTAGATTCCTCAATGAACTTGAAATCTGAATGTGACTCAACACCAACCTGTTCCTTCTCGACTTAACTCTCAAATTGAGGTCTCTGAATGATTCCAACAATGACATCTCGTGCATCATCAGCTTTGCAGTATGGATAGACTTTCTGCTTAAAGCATCGGCAACAACATTAGCCTTACCAGGATGGTACTTCAATTCAAAATCATAATCTTTCAGGAATTCTACCCATCTCCTCTGTCTGTTGTTCAGCTCCTTTTGGTCAAACAAATACTTCAGACTTTTGTGGTCACTAAAAACTTCGAAACGAGACCCATACAGGTAATGTCTCCAAATCTTTAGGGCAAACACAATCGCCGCCAACTCCAAATCATGAGTTGGGTAATTCTCTTCATGGGGCTTCAACTGCCTGGAGGCATAAGCAACTACTTGTCGATTTTGCATTAGGACACATCCTAAACCCTTACCAGAAGCGTCGCAATATATTTGGAATCCTACTGACGGATCAGGAAGAATCAGGATAGGTGCAGAAGTCAAACGACCCTTCAATTCCGTGAAACAATTTTCACAGTCTGAGTCCCAAACAAACGGATGACCCTTGCGAGTTAACCGAGTGAGTGGAAGAACCAGCTGGGAAAATCCTTGAATGAATCTTCGATAATACCCCGCTAATCCCAAGAAACTTCTTACCTCAGTAACCGTAGACGGCTGTTCCCAGTCTACCACAGCTTCGATCTTACTGGGATCCACTGCAACACCCGTCCTAGATATTACATGGCCCAGAAACTTAACTTCGGGCATCCAGAAATCACATTTGGACGGCTTAGCATACAACTTCTTCTCTCGGAGTACGTTCAGAACAATTCGGAGATGTTGCACATGCTCCTCAATCGTCTTAGAGAACACCAAGATATCATCGATGAACACTACCACAAACTGATCCAGATAAGGATTAAAAATTCGATTCATATAATCCATAAATACAGCTGGAGCATTGGTCAAACCGAAGGGCATCACTACGAATTCATAGTGTCCATATCTCGTACGGAAAGCGGTCTTCGGGACGTCCAAAGCTCGAACCCTGATTTGGTGATAACCGGACCTTAAATCAATCTTTGAAAATACAGAAGCTCCCCTCAACTGATCTAGCAAATCATCAATTCTCGGTAGAGGGTACTTGTTCTTGACAGTCACTTTATTCAACTGACGATAATCGATACACAATCTCATACTTCCGTCCTTCTTCTTGACAAGCAACACTGGAGCACCCCATGGTGAGGCACTCGGCCGGATGAACCGCTTGGAAATTAGTTCTTCCAGTTGAACTTTCAATTCCCTCAACTCTAATGGCGACATTCGATATGGGGCTATAGAAATAGGTCCAGTGCCTGGAACCAATTCTATAGAAAATTCCACCTCACGATCCGGAGGAAATGAAGGAACTTCATCGGGAAACACCTCAAGAAATTCATTAACAACTTGCACAGAAGATAAATCCTGACCTGTCTCAGTGGATGCAGACAGCATCATGACGTAAGCTTCCGCGCCTTGGAATAGATAGTTACTGGCCGATGTGAAAGAAATAACAGCTTCAGAATTTGGCGGTTGTAGCTCCACTGATTCGGAGGCAAAACCGATAGTTCGATGGAAGCAATCTATAGTCACATGGTTGGCCGTCATCCAACTCATTCCTAGGACGACATCCATGCCCTTCATTGGTAAACAAATGAAGTCTACTACAAAATTCCTGTCTCCTATGGATAGAAGACAATTTTCACATATCGCTTGAGTCTGAACACTACCCTCAGCAGCAGTCTTAATGGAGATTGGTTGAGGCAAGGGAGTTAAAGCCAATCCCAACCGTTCGGCACAAACTTTTGATATAAAACAATGAGTCGCACCTGAATCATATAAAATACTAACGGAGTTATTAAAAAGAGATCCCATACCCCTTAGTAGATTATCTGACGGTGTGACCTTCTGGGCGTCTAAGGTGTAAACTCTCCCATGAGTTGTAGTAGCAGCAGGGTTACTTCCTTGACTCTTCTCTTTCTCTGGGCAGTCCCGTGCAAAATGGCCGTCTTTCTTGCAGAAATAACACTGGTTGGATCCCATCTGGCACTTACCCTGATGGTACTTTCCACAGTTGGAACACGTACTGAATTTTGAGGAGTTCGATGACTGAACCTGTTTCCCTTTGTTGTAGTTGTGTCTGGGACCCGTCTGATGGTTAGATGATCCAACATTCTTCTTATTCTGATGGAATACTTTTCTGCTTGCATATAACCTCTTCAAGTCACTCTCAGCTATGTGTGCTTGTTGAACCATGGCAGCATAGTTAGTATAGGCAAAAGAACTCAAACTCTGAGCAATGTCTTCCCTTAGCCCATACTTGAACCTTTCGGTTTTCCACTTGTCATTGGGAGCATACCCGGCCAAACCGAAGAATTGATATAACTCTTCAAACTTAGCCGCGTACTGACCCACAGTTGAACTTCCTTGAGTGAGAGTCAGAAACTCGTTCTCCTTGTCGAACCTCATGGCTGTCGGAAAGAACTGCTCCAAAAATACCTGCTTGAAATGTTCCCAAGTCTGGGGAGTACCCAGAGTTACCATCATGGCTTTGGCATTAGTCCACCAGTTGTTAGCTTCTCCTTTCAGCATATGAGTTGCCAATCTCAACTTGTCATCATCAGTTACTTGCATAGCTACGAAGATCTTCTCTATATCATCTAGCCAATGCTGAGCTTCCATAACATCCGGTCCTCCTCGGAACTCAGACGGCTTCATTTTCAGGAATTCAGAGAAAACCCTCCTTGGGTCAGCTTGAGGCTCAGGGACTTGCTGGGGCTGAGCTTGAGCATTCTGTTGCATCTGCAGCATATCTTCCATCATCTTCTGTTGCCTCTCGATCACGTTCTGCATCCATGCAGAATGCGGATCAACTGGCGGGTTATTCCTCGATCCTCCTGCCATAATTCTGCAAATGATACACCAAGTATTAAGTTGATCAGTCTCAATGTCTCTTAGTATCACAAGAAGCAAGATAGCAGAGTTACTCGAGGGACAAAACCACCCTAACTGTCTAAGCCCGACTAGGTCGAACTGCTCTGATACCATAATGTAACACCCCGATAAATTCTAATATATAGAACTACCGAAATGCACTAAATGGCATACATCAGAGTAACTTCCTGTTATTGAAATATTGAACACATCTAAAACTTTTGGCAATACATAACATCGGGTTCTCTGGACCTCATAAACTTCCTTGAAAATGCTTAAGTTCAAACTTAAGACTCATACATAATCCTGGTGTTCAATAATCCAAAAACATAAAGTAGCGGAAACGATTTTACAACTTGACAATGGAAGTTATACAATCAGAACATAGAAACCATAAACGGAAACAAGGTCTAAAACATTAAACTAGGTCTTCAATGACTCCAAGAGTCACACCAGCTAACCATGCTTTACCGCCTTTGCTTTCCCCTGTTTCTCTGTAAAAACCACAAATATGAAGGGTGAGATAAACATTATCTCAGTGAGTCCTATCGAGACCCCTTACTACTCTAGCGGTTTATTATGCCTTGTTTTGAACTCGTGGTCCTAAAAAGCAACCACGTGGAAATACATTCAGTTCCTGTAACCTTCATGCTCATGGCCCTCCTAAGCGACACATGAAGCATGCAATCTTTGTTCCATGTTTTTAGCATAACACCTCAGTCTACCTATTTTATAGGCATTCTCTTGACCTTTTGGTGAACCCATCCCGCTATTTCTAGTGGGTGAAACAATCTTGAGTCTAGGTTTTGGGGCTCATGACTTCCCCTCCCCTAGTATGCTAACCTCTTAGGGTCGTCACCCTTTTTTCCTCTTGTATTTATTATACATTTTCAGTCTGTGTACCCGCAATGGGCTGTTAGTCATTCCAGTCAAGTACCATGTACCATATCAGTCAATTTCAGTGTATAATATCAGTCAAGTACCGTGTGTTATTATCACTCTTTGACATTTGCACTCTCGCGTTCTCTAAGAGCGGTTTTCCATTTTTATTCATAACACACAATCTTTCTATCGAACATGCTCAATCTCATATTATTGTTACCTTTTCATTATTGTGGGACCTTGGGGAATGGATTAGAAGAGGATTGGGATCATTTGGAATGGATAAAATGCACTTTGAAATTGAAGGTCAGAAAATCTCACACGACCCGTGCGTGTAGGCGCACGGCCCGTGCGTGGTTGAACAGTTTGTAGAAATTTTTCCAGGAAGATACGCACGACCCGTGCGACTAAGCGCACGATCCGTGCGTTAGCTACCAGATTTACAGAAAGTTTCAGAGACTTACGCACGACCCGTGCTACTGGGCACACGATCCGTGCGCATTTTAAAAATACAGTTCATGTCGTATCAGATGGAGGCGCACGACCCGTGCCCAGAGGCACACGATCCGTGTGGCTCCATCAGTTTCCAGAAAACAGATTTTTCAAGGGGTTATTCCATTCCATTCCGATTCCAACTTCCCTTCCGATCGAGGCCCAAACTCAAACACGCATTAAAACACAATATTATAGCAATCCAATCCAGCACACCCAACAATCAATCAAGAAATTCATAGTTCAATCATGAGCTTTGGGAAAACGGTTTTCAATATAATTCTTTCGATACCAGAAACGTGTGACAATAATTTTCAAAAGTGAAGACTCGAAAAACGAACACGTTCCCTAAGCGAGTTATAGAACTCACCCGAAGTGATGAAAATCACTAAAACGACGAATCTAGCAGTCGACTCGTTCGAATAGCCTCACGAACCGCCTCCGACTCGCTCCAAAACTGAACCGAACTTCCCAAGGAACTAAGACTCGAACTCAGCAACTCGAATGAGCTTCAAACAGGTTTGTTGCTTTGATGTGAGCTGTGGTACTGAATATAGGACTATAACAAAGACATGCAACTATTTGGAGCATCAACACTCCATTTTTGAGCTTGGAGCTTCAAAGGTGCACAAATGGTGATTTGCGATAGAGTGGGTTGATGGAAGATTTCTGGGCATCAATGTATAGAGGGAGAAGAATGGTGAACAATGGTGGGTTCAGATCTTACATGCATCAAGTTTCCATGGAACTCTTCTCTCTTCCAAGCCCTCTCTCTCTCGCGAGCTCTCCTCTTTCTCTCTACTCCTCACTTCAGTTTTTCTTTCTTATTTCTGAACTTCCACAAATTAAAGTGGGTAAGGAGGACTTAGGGTCAGCTGGTCACTTAAACTAGGGAATTTACCCAAATACCCCTTAGCTACTAATTCTATTACTTGGGACATTTTATTACCTATGAAGCTTAACTTAACTCATTACTCCTAACACTTACTCAAACAATTATTCACTTAACAAGCATAATTATCCGAATATTATAATAAATATATATAACCTCTCGCTAATTTTTAATAATTGAAATTAGCCAATTAGGGGATGTTACAAAGACCGTGATAGTAAGCCCGAGTACCGGCCCAAGAAGTACGAGCAGCGTACCAAATTGAACACTCCGATCGCACAGATCTTCACGGAGTGCCAGAACAATGAATTCACTGGTGTGAGGCGACCTGATCCTTTAGTACTGAAGAAAGGAGGTCGGCCTACCAAGAAGTACTGCAGATATCACAAGAGTAAGGGGCATGACACCAATGACTGCATGGCCCTAAAAGATGACATAGAGGACCTCATACAGAAGGGCAAATTGAGGCAATATGTCAAAGATGAAGGTAACGATCGCCCTGATCGAAGAGCCGGTGGCCAACCCGCCAATGACAAAGGTAAGGCGATCGTTAACTCTACGATCGAGCAGGCGCGTAACAGTTCAGAGGAAGAACGCGACCCCAGACAATCGAAGGGCCGCAACGTAGCCATGGTCATCCATGGAGGTAATCCGTTGGACATCAGAGAATCCAACAAGGCGATGAAGAGGAAGTGGAACGAACTCATGATGGTCGGTTCAACTTCAACCCCACGGCCGGCCTCTAATAGGCCGCCCATTTCCTTTGGGGACGAAGACTTGCTTGATGGTAAAGTTAATAACTATGTTCCTTTGGTAGTATCGGCCGTAATGGCCAACACTGAGGTCAGAAGAATACTGGTCGACCAAGGAAGCTCGGCCGACATCATGTTCGAAGAATTGATTGACAAGTTGAATGTGGATAGGAGCGAGATCATTCCCCAAGCAGTTCCAACCCCATTGACCGGTTTCAATGGGGCGACCACCTACCCACTGGGGACGATAGAACTACTTGTTACCTTTGGGGACGATACGAGCGGCAGCACGTCATACAGGACGGTCAGAACGACGTTCTTAGTTCTGCCAATCAAATCGTGTTACCACTGCATCATTGGCCGCCCAACATTGGGAAAATTGGGGGCCGTAGCCTCAACTGTACATCTGAAGTTGAAGTTTTACAGTAAAAACGACCAAGTAGTGACAGTGATGGCCGACATGGAAGCGGCCATGAGGAGCCATTTCCTCTACCAAGAGATTTGTGATATGGAGGTGGAAAGTGCTAAACCTCTGAATCTTGGAGAAGGGCATCAGGTCAATGTGGCCGACCTGGATGCTCGATACGACCCTGATAGCGACCCTGAGGAGGACGACGACGATTTAGCCCGCGAGCTAAAGAATAGACTCAAGAGGCCTGAACCCCACGGGGAATTGATCGATGTTCAGTTAATGGACGACCCAACTAAGTCAGTTAAGTTGGGGAGCGACCTACCTGAAGAAGACAAGCAAGCGCTCATCACTTGCCTCAGGGAATACGCAGACCTTTTCGCATGGCAGGCATCAGACATGCCCGGGATCCCAATTGAAATCGCCTGCCACCAACTGTCCGTTGATGAGACAGCAAGGTCGGTCGCACAAAGGAGGCGAATCCAGAGCCAAGAGAAAGCATTGGCGGCCGCCCAGGCAGTTGACGACCTCATTAAGGCCAATTTCATTGAGGAAATTAAGTATACAACCTGGCTTTCCAACGTCGTGTTGGTCAAGAAGAAAAATGGTAAGTGGCGCATGTGCGTCGACTATACCGACCTGAATAAGGCATGCCCGAAGGACGCTTTTCCACTACCAAGCATTGACAAACTGGTCGACGGGGCTGCGGGCTATAAACTTCTATCTTTTCTAGACGCCTATTCAGGATACAATCAGATCACCATGTACCCACCCGATCGGCATAAGACCGCGTTCATGACCGATCGGGGAAATTTCCAGTACAAGGTAATGCCCTTTGGTCTGAAGAACGCCGGAGCGACCTACCAGAGGATGATGAACAAAGTCTTCAGGCGGCAGATCGGTCGAATATCAGAGGTCTACTTGGATGATATGATCATCAAGAGCAAAACCGACCAAGACCACAGTAACGACCTAAGAGAAATCTTTGAAGAAGCTAGGAAGAATTCTTTAAGGTTGAATCCAGAGAAGTGCACCTTCGGTGTAAGGGCGGGCAAGTTCCTGGGCTTCCACTTAACAGAGCGGGGGATTGAAGCAAACCCTGACAAGTGCAGGGCGGTCGCCGACATGAGGCCGCCCACTACGAAAAAAGAGATCCAGCAATTGAATGGCATGGTCGCTGCCCTGTCACGATTTATACCTAAATCAGCGTGCAAATCTCTTCCATTGTTCAAGCTTTTGAAGAAAGAGGTCGAATTTGAATGGACCGATCAATGCCAGCGAGCATTGGACGAGCTGAAGGCGGCACTAACCAACCCGCCCATCATGACCAAGCCGCAACCGGGGGAGAAACTTTATTTATACTTGGCCATAACGGACGAAGCCATGAGCGCCGTTCTGGTCAGGGAATGCGACCTAAAGCAAAACCCGGTCTATTTCATCAGCAAGGTGTTTCAAGGCCCAGAGATCAGATACCAGAAGATCGAGAAGCTGGCCTTGGCGTTACTTGCGGCCGCTCGTAGATTACGTCCTTATTTTGTGGCCCACCAGGTCGTGGTAAGGACCGACCAGCCTATTAGGCAAATCCTTCACCGACCTGACCTTGCAGGGCGTATGATCAAGTGGGCTGTGGAACTCAGTGAGTTTGGAATTAAGTTTGAGGCCAGATCGGCCGCTAAGGCACAAGTATTGGCCGACTTCATCGCTGAGATGACCCCAACACCAGACGATCAGACCGTCACTACCTGGACTTTGCACGTAGACGGGTCCTCCAACAGCAAAGGAAGCGGGGCCGGCTTGATACTTGAGAACTCGGAAGGACTTACTGTTGAAGTGTCATTAACTTTTGCATTTCACACTTCAAATAACCAGGCCGAGTATGAGGCGTGCATTGCCGGGCTGCAGCTAGCCAGAGAGTTCAATGTCGACCGTGTCGAACTTCACTCCGACTCTCTACTGGTTGTATCCCAGATTCAAAACCTATACGACGCAAAGGATGATATCCTGAAGAATTATTTGGCTAAGGTAAGGGATCTGCTCAAGCAATTCGACCGAGCAGAAGTTAAGCACGTCCCTAGAACAGAGAACGTGCGGGCTGATATCCTATCAAAGTTAGCCAGTACAAAGGCTCCTGGGAACCACAGAAGTCTAATTCAGGAGACATTAACACGGCCGAGCGTGTCTACTAAGCCAGCCCAACCATCAGCCATTCTAACGGTCGACTTGGATAAAGACTGGATCACTCCGATCTTACAATATATTCTTAATGGGGTAGAACCTTGCGACCAAAAGGAAGCAAAACTCCTGAGGTTACGAGCGACCAAGTACTCAGTGGTCGAAGGAAGACTATATAGAAGGGGCTTTTCATCCCCATTGCTGAGATGCCTCACGTCGGTCGAAGCCGACCATGTACTTAGAGACATACATGAAGGAGATTGTGGTGGCCACCAAGGTGGTCGGTCAATTGCTAAGAAGGCACTCAGGGCCGGATACTATTGGCCGACCATGGATGAGGACGCTAAGTTGCTTGTTCAGAAGTGCAAGAATGTACATATAGCGCCCTCATCAGAACTGCACAGCTTAACCCCACCATGGCCGTTCGCTTGGTGGGGCATGGACCTGCTCGGTCCTTTTCCACCTGCACCAGGTAAGCTGAAATTCCTCATCGTCGCGATCGACTACTTCACCAAGTGGATTGAAGCAGAGCCACTTGCCACCATTACCTCAGCGAAGGTATCCAAGTTTTTTGGTCGAAACGTGCTCGCCCGCTTCGGAGTGCCCCAGCAATTGGTGACGGACAATGGAACCCAGTTCGCAGATAGGAAGTTCAGAGAAATGTTGGCCGACCTAGGTGTGAAACAGCGTTTCACCTCGGTCGAGCACCCACAAACCAACGGCCAGGCAGAAGCGGCCAACAGGGTAGTGCTGCGCGGACTGAAAAGAAGGTTAGATGAAGCCAAAGGCAATTGGGCAGAAGAGCTACAGTCGGTCCTTTGGGCCTATAGAACGACCCCTCACTCATCGACCGGGGAGTCACCATTTAGACTGGTCTATGGTACTGACGCTGTTATCCCGATTGAGATGGGAGAGCTAAGTTGGAGGACGACCAACCCACCAACCCCGGCCGCAAATGAGCAAGCAACAAGAGAAGAATTAGACCTGGTTGACGAGCTGCGAACCAAAGCGTCACTTAGGGAGCAACTCATCAAACAGAAGGTCGCTGCAAGGTACAACGCCCGCGTCCAGAAGAGGGAGTTCTCCATTGGACAGCTAGTCCTTAGAAGGGCCGACGTGGGGAATAAGAACGCTCGCCAGGGAAAGCTCGCCCCGAACTGGGAAGGACCATACCGTGTCGTCAGCAAGACTGGAAAGGGAGCGTACGAGCTGGAAACCATGGAAGGGGCGACCATCCCCAGAACATGGAACGCTGACAAACTGAGAAAATATTATGTTTAAGTTGTAAACATTGATTGATCAATAAAGAACAGGCGGTCGCTCTTTTTCCCCACAGGGGTTTTTTACTGAGGACCGACCTTAAAATTCGACTTGTGTACTTTATTTTCATGCGAATTGTATGCACGGTCGCTCACCATGCGAATAGCCGCCGAGCGGCCTAAAAAGAGTGCCATCGAATGGCCCAATCAATAGCCGCCGAGCGGCCTAAAAAGAGTGCCATCGAATGGCCCAATCAGTAGCCGCCGAGCGGCCTAAAAAGAGTGCCATCGAATGGCCCAATCAGTAGCCGCCGAGCGGCCTAAAAAGAGTGCCATCGAATGGCCCAATCAATAGCCGCCGAGCGGCCTAAAATGAGTGCCATCGAATGGCCCAATCAATAGCCGCCGAGCGGCCTAAAATGAGTGCCATCGAATGGCCCAATCAGTAGCCGCCGAGCGGCCTAAAAAGAGTGCCATCGAATGGCCCAAACAATGGCCGCCGAGCGGCCTGGAAAAGTGTTTCCGAATAGTGACTCATAAGAAATTCAATGTCGCGACCGACCGTAGTAAAAAGAATCAAATCGACTTACAAAAGCAATTAAACAAGTGATATTCAGGATGAAATTGTCACTGATTACAATCTAAGACGCCTTGGTCGAAGCCAGGGCGCCCCATTCAAACACCGCTCGCAGGCAGGCAAAGATTACAGTTTAAGAAAATTACAAGCTAAGAATCGCTGGGGGCTGGGTAGATGACCACCTCCTCTTGAAGAACTTTCCCTTTGGACACCTTCTTGGGGCGGACGATCTTCTGATCGACCACGCGATGGCCACTTTGCACAATCTCACGGTCGACCCCCAGGGCAGGGTAGAGGATCTTGATCTGGCTGACCGCATTTTCGAACTGACCCTCCGCAGCTCCCTTCGCCATGTCAAGAACGTCCTTGTAGCGACCTCTTAAACTGTTCTTTTCCGCCTCCACTGCTTCCAGCTCAGTTTTCAGACCAGCGACCTGGCTCGACAGCTCTTTATTCTTGGAAGAGAGGCGTTCGACCTCTTTCTCAGCTGTTTCCTTGTCAGCGACCGCCTTGTCTAGAGAAGACTCGGCCAGTGTTTGAGCAGAGACAGCAGCCACAAGCTGGCGTTCTGCTTCGATAAGCTTCCTCTCATTGTCAGCGGCCGCTTCGACTCTTGGTTCGAGCTCCTTCATTTTCTTGAGCAGGTCGTCGCGCTCGCCCCTCATTTCTGCGAGCAATGACAAGGCAGAATTCAATTTAAAGTTTTTATCGACTAGGTCGTCTTCAAGCAATGAATATCTATGGGCAAGGCGCCTACCTTCCAGGCGACCTGATTCTTCATCTTGGTATTTCTTGAACAGAACACCAGCGGCCTTCATTGCATCGGCCATCACCTCGAAAGGCTCCTCCTTGAAACGAGCACAGTCTTCATCACCCAACCCAAGCAGGTCGATGTTAGGCGACCGGTTGTGCCCGTGGCTTTTTCCACTCTTATGCTTCTTTTTCTCGCCCCCATCATCGACCGACCTGTTCCTCTTGGATTTTCCTTGATTTTTAGGTGGGCTGCTCAGATCAATGGCTTGTGCTGGTGTGCCCGCCCGAGGAGCCTGACGATCAGGCTGAGATCCGGTCACATCAGTTTGAGGCGTACCCCCAGACTGAGCCGCAGGTATGACGCGGGCGGGTGAAGTATCGCCGTCCTCGGCCGCCCATTGCTCCAACAGGTCAAAGTCATTCATGCTGGTCATCTTAACTGCAAAGGCAAAAGCAGATGGTTAGTTAACAAAACAAAGTGACAGAAAATAAAAGATGTGAGCAACCACCGACCAAGAGCGGCCTTGACATTCTTCTTGGTACGGGCATCCACAACGTTCTTAACATTGATGCGACCCTCAGGGACTAGGGACGCAATCCTTCTCAATCTATGGATCGTCCCCCTGTCCAGGTCGTCAAGATCAGCGTCCTTGAAAGCATACTGGCCCGGCTTTTTGGAGAAGTGGTTAAAACTCCACACCGTAGGAAACAGGGGGGTTCCTTCTTGATCGTTGGTCATTTGGGCGACCGCATTTTGGGCCTCGGCCGATTCAGGAACGACCCAAAAGAATTCCTTTTTCCACCCGGTCGTCAACGATTCCAGATATGGCTTGAAGAAGTTGTATGTCGACCGGTTTTTGAATGAGACCGCTTCCTTGCGGGCGCCCTTGGAGCCTTTTTCATAAATATAGCTCATCTCAAACAAATGGAAGAACAGTCGTATGGAGGCCGGTCGTTTTAAAACCACAAGGACATCTTCATACGCCTGCAGGAACGCCCAAGCGTTCGGGTTCAGCTGAGAAGGGGCGGCCTGAAGATACCGTAGAGCCTGGCGTTGGAACCTGGTGAATGGTGGAATTATACCCATGCGTTCGAAAACGATGCGGTACATTGTGAATTTTAACATATCAGTCCAGGCCGCAATGTGTTCCCCCTTTGCCATACCTTCTACCGTCCAACCTTCATTCAGCTCGGTCGCAAGAAACTCCAGGTCTTGGCTTCCCCGTTGAATCTTGCTGCGCTGACCCCTCAGGTTGAGAGAAACCCAGGACATATCCTTTGTAGCAGCAACCTCAGGATCTTCTCCATGGTCGTCCTGTTGATCTCTTTCGGCCGTCTCGTTTACGTCGGTCGCAGCATGGTCGGCACCTTCCTCACTGGCAACCCGTGCGTTGCTCACTGCAGTTTCAGCAACCACAACCTCGGAGTACGGTACCCCATCTCTGTCCGGCCGCGTTCCGGATCTGCTAGATGAAGTCGAATTCTGGGTCGAAAACCCAGAGGAAGAAGATTCGTCACTAGAAGAAGGTGACCGGTCAGGCGCAGAACTCTGTTCCACTGGTCGTGTCATATTTTGCGCAAGAGAAACGGCCGGGACTCCAAATATACGGCGGGTTTGTTTAGTCCGCGCCAGAATGAACCTGTGGAGGGGAATAACAGTCAGGGTCTTGCTCGCGCGTGGGAAGGGGCGACGTGGTCGTCCCCAGACCTGACACCCCCTCCATCAGATGGGACATTAAAACTCAAATAAAGTAAGAGCGGTCGCAATTACCTGGAATTAGAGCAAGAGGATTTCGAGCGAGCTTCGACGGCAGCGAGCGAGCTTTTGCAGAAGCGAGCGAGCTTGAAGCGAGCGATCAGCGAGAGCAGCGGAGAATTCGGAGAAAAGTGCAAATGATGTGCCCTATGAGTCCCTTATATAATGGGCCAACCGTCATCATGGGCCGGAAGTGAAGAGGCGCGACTCTTCATGTACCATCATTACTTAAACTCCTCGAATCTCTAAACGTCACCTCATTAAAGCAGCTGTCGCCTCAGCACTCATGACGATTTATTGTCAGGCATCACCCCCGAGACGGCACCTGGCCCGTATGGCCAGGCCGCGTGGCAGCGACCACGCAATCAAATTATCAGCGATCGACCAGGTTACGTGCGACCACACGGGTGGCAGCGACCGCCTTCCCATCGGCCAAACGTCACATCTCAAACGGAGGTCAGAAGCGACTGACTCCAAACTCAACGATCAATAGGCGGCAGCGACCGTCAGTTCCCTTCCACAACTCGAATGCAGGGGGGCAACGATTCAAGCCTCAGCCCGCTCTCAAGCGACCTAGGCTTGGGGGGCAACTGTTCTGGAGTGGCCCAATAGGCCCAACGAGACAGTCTAGCGCAACCTACAGCAAGGGGATGCTGCGCGCAGCAGCCAGGTGCAACCTGGGCCAGCGGCCCACTCGACCAAGGCCGGCCCAACGCGGCCCATCATCTACCTTGCTCCGCAAGATGCGGCCGATCCCGTAAATCGCGCAACGGCTAGAACGCCAGTCTTATATATACCACACCAGCATGTGGCTTCAGGTATGTTTTACTCACCTTGTGACCCTGCCCGTTGAAGCACCTCTGACTTGAGCGTTGGAGTGCCTTTGCAGGTACCACCCGCGTGCGGCTTACAACTCGGTCCCTCATCACAGCGACCGACCCACGTTATCAACAACAACCCATCGTATTGATCAGGTACGATCACACCCTATAGCTATAAATAGCTATCTTCACTAATATCTCTGTTTACTCTCCCCTTACTTCCAAACCTCTTGCAAAATCTTCTGGAAACCATGTCTTCCAACTCAGATTCTCAAAACCAAGAACACAGTTATGGCGATAATGACGACTCAACGAGTTCATCTTCTGCCGATTCGACTCTGCCTAGTCCTATACCCCGCATAACACGAAAGGATATGCTAGTCGTCGTCGAATGGGGAATAGCCTCGAAACCAGTAATCCCCCAAGCTCACGAAGGTTTTGATTCTTTGAAGAAGATCTTTACTTCTTCTTCTCAACCAGGTTTGCCTATCACCAAAGATCGGCTAACTTTCTTCTTGTCATGCAGCCAATGAAGTTTCCCTCATCCACCTCAACGAGGATAACGATGATGAGGAGCATAACATTCCCATTGTGCAAAGTGCTCGTACAAGGAGCTCTGTTCAGATAGCACAAAGTCACAAACTCCTCCCCCAAATACAAACTCAAAACCTGCCTCAGCTGAAAAAGAAGAATCTCCCCCTTTCTAAAGACTAAGGGTAAGTCTACTTTCCTGAGGGTTTTTTGACAGAATTCATGCTCTTTCTTGTTTAGCTGAACAATTTTCCTTTATGCAGAAAACTTAGGACAAGTCTGGGAAAGGCACTGTTTCTCGGCCGGAAGCAAATCCCTCAGTAACAACCCTTTTTCGTTGCCTACAAGCCATGGTCGAAGAGAAACAACACTAAGATATTGGGCGAGCCCTGTTTGATGAAAAGGTTCTCATGCCTTCCTCTTCATTGCGTCAAGAAGTAGAGGCTGAACCAACTGTGACCGAAGAACAACTTGCCCAATACTACTTGAACCTTGATGTTCCTCCTGCAGCCTCTTCCCCTATTTCGGATCTTTTTAGACCACTGGATCAAGAATTGCAGAAATTAAAGAAAGATTAATTTAACATACAAACCTGTAACATCTAGGAGGACTCCACGCCTGAAAAAGCGACTTGGGAGCGTGAGCATGATATGTGAGACAACTGTCCCTACGTATTTCGATAGGTGTGTTGGTCTTAGTTTTGACGGAAAAAATCCAAAAAATGTTCGGACCAATGCAATTCTTGGACTAATTGTCAATTGAATGTTTACTATTAGCACTTATTAGATTTAAATGGCTTCTTTGATATTGTGTGATTTTAATGATGGTAATTAAATTGGGGACTATTTAAATGGCTTCTTAGATTTAAATGGCTTCTTTGATATATATAAGTTAAAATAAAATTTACGTTAGAATTTAAATTGTAAATGCCAAAACATTAGGGACTATTTTAGAGTTAAAAATAAATGCAAAAGAGACCCTACTAGGATCCCATGGTATGCGTCCCACCCTTGAAGAGAATTAAAAAAAATTGTCACAACGAAACATAAATATTGTTAACACCCAAATTTAATTAAGTTGTTGATCGTGGGAAAATGAAGAATCTGAGGCTAGGATAAGGCTGAGACAGCTATGAAGGCACTAGGGCATGGATAATTCAGTACTTGCCAGATCACAGGGAAAGCTCGGTTTGGAGGCATGACGAGGATTATCCAGAAAAACTGAGTCCTCAAGAGAATGATAAGGATCACCGAGGTACAGTGAGACTCGGTTGAAGGGTACATCGACCACAGGGTGACTCGGCTAAGGCACCAACAGCCATATGCCGAGAATGATACATGGCTTAGGAAGGTTGTGGTCGAGGCAAGGAATGCTTGCTTGGAGAGCAAGTATTCAATGCACATGGACGCACAACGATGGAGCGGCCGTTAAGCTCAACGAACAAAAGACACCGTGGAAATAGGAGTGACTAAGGTTTATCCCACTAACCCGTGCTAGTGAGGTCGTGGAGACATGACTCAGAGTTTCTAGGGATTAGGATTAATTATAGCCATTGATCTTAGTTAATCCAACGGTAAGCAGATGTAGGCTCGGATAGTGGCCAATGAAGGCTCATATTTATATATATATATATAATAGCACTTTTACATTTCAAGAGACACATCAATCAATCAATCAAACTACTATTTTCCTCGCACTTTACTTTATGTTTTCTTAGCTCATAGATAATCCAAGTCGCACGTCCCTCTCACCTAACCTAACATTCTTTGGAGGAGTTAGGGAACCCATAGTCGAGTAACAAAGTTCCTTCATCGACGCAATAGCTTGAAGAAACAGAGAAATCGAAATTGTTCAAACCTCGGGCCGATCCGACGACTAGAAATAAAGTGTTTGACAACAGTAAATATGAATCATCATACAATAAGAACTCAGAACTACACGTGCCGGCAAAGCTGGTACTCATGCCAGTTAGGTTCCCCAACGTAGATAGTAAAGCCGATGGATACTGCACCCCAATGACATGGTAAAGAAAAAATACAATAAGAACTCAAAATCCAAACTATTAATGTAAGAGATGAAATTCTTCTTGATTTTGAGAAATGAATGAATTTTTATATATCTCAATACATGATGAATAAAGAATGAAATAAAATAATACCTTAGAAAAAAGCAATTATTAGCGACATTCGATGGTTTTCTGTTGCTTACATCACTCCCATTACTTTGAAGTTAGGGAAGAAATAAAAGAATTAATAATAAACCAAACAACGAACAAATGGTATGATTTACAAACTAGAAGTGAATGGCACGCGAGTGGAAGGTATCCATGAGTTTCCAGCCAGTAAACTTCCGACTGTGAATTTTGAGGCTTCAGAAGCACTTGTAATGACATGATATCCCGACCATTTAACTCGGTTTGTTGTTGAGGAACCTGGTCCCGTGTTCATGTACTCTCCATAGTACAATGTACTTAATGCAAAGTTTCCACTCCATTCCAACCAACCTGCTGAGTTGATCAAACTATCAAGAGAAGTTTTCATGAACACAGTTCGAGAATATTGTTTCCATGGCCTTCCAAGGTAAGTTTTGACAGTGCTTTGAACTGGTCTCAAGTCTGAGGCGGCTGTGACCCTAGAGTTGTGAATGGAAATTCCAGTATTTTGGTTTGGATCGGTTCTTCCTTGGGCGGTGATTGTGTTGACCTTGTTTGGAGGGTTTCTAGCAAAGATGTTACAGTTTTGAAACACCACAGCAGCATTGCCAAAGATGAAGTCGACCGTGCCATATATGTTACACTCCCTGTAGAACTGTCTATCGGAATGCACATACAACGTGTCTTGGTAGCCTTCGAAGCTACATTTGTAAAATACCGATAAATCAGATCCAGAACGCAATGCAACGGCCTGGTGATTTGCTGCGCCGGCAGTGTTCCTAAAAGTGATATCTTGAGCAATGAATCCATCCCCAACAGCAGCTGCACATAATCATTCAGTTATAAGTTTCTAATGTTTGAATGCTAAGTTGTATTGAAAACAAAAGTTTATGAAAGATTTGTTTCTCAACTTACCAACAGTTGCAGAACGAAAGGTAGTGGTTCCCCCTCCAACACTTTTGCTACCAGTGATGATAGTCTTTCCAATTCCATCTCCCACCAACATTATATTCTTTTTCATGATCTCAACTTGTTCATTATATAACCCTCCCTTGACGTATATCACATATCTTCCATTACCACTTTTGGGAGCAGCATTTATGGCTGCACTAACTGTTGTGAACTTTCCCGACCCATCTTTTGCCACCACTACATTTGCCCTAGATGCTGGAGAAGAAGACGTTGTTTGCAACAACTTTCTATCACCTGGCTTGACCCATGTTGGGAACCCATCTTCGTAGTTTCGTTCTTGATGATATTCAACTTTGTTAAGGGCTAAGGTGTTGCTTAGCAACTTCGTGACATTGTTGGACATGAGAGGAAGCACATAGTCTTGAACACCAAGCTCGTAGAATCCAGCTTTGCATGTCTCAAGGTTTGTTAGAGCAGTGCTGAGCCATGTTTGAGCATCAGCTTGAGAGCAATTGGTGCGAGAGTCTATGGTTTTGTTTAGTTTTTGAATGGTTTGCTCATAAAGCTCCACACAATCAGACCATGCAGCCATTTCACGAGGATTGCGGCACTTAGAACCAAGTGAAAGAGTGTTGGCATGGCCAATGAGTGCTCTCTCTTGGGCAAGTTGCAATGAGATCTTGAGGAAGTCGTCTTTATGGTTAATGGATTTCTGTTGTTGAGTGGGATTATTATTGGTCAAGAAATACTCACAGGGTTGAGGGTTTGGGGTTTGGCTACACCACACCTTTGCATCATTCCATGAATAAGCAGATGCTAAGTTAGAAGATAACAAGGAAGGAATGAATAAAATAGTTATGAGTATGGGGAAAGCTTCCATGGTTTGGTTAAGTAATTGAAAGAATCGATTATTAATGTTTCTAGTTTGGTGGTGTTGGATGGAATTTGATGTCCAATGTTTCCTCCTATTTATAGAGCTAATAGTTGGCTACCTAGCATTGGTTGTTAGAATTGTATGCATGCAGCTGGAGGGACGAACTTTCTACGTTCCCATGCAAGAAGTTCTTTTCCTTTTCATTTTTGATTTTGCTTTGAATGAATGAATAATACAACTAGCACTAATGCCGTCAACTATATAGTCGTATGTAATTCTTGCTATATGTTTTGGACCTTTCCCATATATATCAATATCATGAAGCAGCCAAGCAAGCTTTAAGATATCCAAATCCAACCTCGTATTCAATCATTGTTTCAATATAAACTAAAGTTTTGTAGGGACACAAATTTACCTAAAAAATCTATGTGTAGTTAAATTAAAATAGATAAAGTACTATTTGACCTATGGTGTTTGGGATTGGAAAAACCGCATGACATCAAGTTGGTGTCCGTTGTTTTGAAGAATAGTTTGATGTTATTGGTCAATAAAACCCCGCCTCCAATAGCCGCGTTGTCAAGAATTGACATTTGTTTTTTTTTTTTTTTTGAAGAATACTGTGTAATAGTCAACCTAGGAAAAGAATGCAGTACTTTTTAAAACTGCTAACGAGTCTCTTTGGAATTGTTTGGTACCTAGCTGCGCTGCGGTAATTGCTGTTGGTAGGTCTCTTGCAATCCGAGCGGAGTGTTGAATGATTCTCGGAGGGGGCACCTGCGATGCCACTCTGACGCTCAAGTCAGTATAGGGAATAAGAGAGTAGTAATATCTAGAAATGAGAATGTCCCTAATTATGGCAATGTGAGCAAGTATTTATAGGGAATCGTGCCCGTTGTGAGCCGTCAGATCGATAGGGTGGATCTGAGCCGTCCAAGTATGAGAGTCGTAAGTGGGCTTGTATATTGTGGACATGGATCAACGTGATTGAGCCTATCCATTTCCAATTGGTGATTGGGCCTCTTGGTCCAGTCCAAAATAGTTGCCCCCCAAGTCGAGATTATTCCGAAGGATGATCTTGGCTTGAAGAGTTTTTCCTGATGTCGTTCTTTCCGGCTTGTTTGCCTCAGCAAGTCTCTTTCAATCTTTGGTCGCGTCTGTTAGATATATTGTTGCTTTCTTCTTAGTGGTAACTTTCTTGGCTACTATAAATATGTGGACTGTTGTCAATTGAGCCTTTTGTAAATTTTCATTGATCCGTGACCTAAGAAAACTTGCGGAAAAATTTGCTCAGGGGATAAGTGCCTTATGTACGGGACCTCCACCTTCGGCTTCGTGACTTCAGCAATTTGAGAGGTGAGGCGAAGCAAGACGCACCCTTCCCAAGTTCAACGCAGGAGAGCAAAGAGAGGCGAGGCGCACCCTTCTCCAGCTCGATGCATGATAGGTGAGGCTAGGCGCACCCTTCTCCATCTCGACGCAGGCGAGGCGAGGTGCAGCCTTCTCCATCTCGACACGGGAGAGGCGAGGCGCACCCCAGCTTGACGCAATAGATCTTGACTTCGCATAGCCTTAGATTTTCACTTCACAGGTATCGATTTTAACTTCAGATCTTTAAGCGAATGTATTTGAAAAACTTGCTTCTTTGTTTGGATCTTGTGAGTAGAGTTCTTTTTATGTTCGCTTGCCACGCTTTCCTCGTAGCCCTCAAGGACCCTCAGGAGAGGGGCATGGTCGACAAGTTATCTTTCTATGTCAAAATGCTTGTTCTGACTTCCTGCCCCCTTTCCTGCAGGTGGTGTCCGATGCCTAGGACGAAGAAAACTGTTCGAGTTCATGGATCATATCGAGGACCCCTTGCTGCTTTGAGGGAGGCTGGATATTCGATAGTGTTACCAAGTGGCTTCAGTCTCAAGAGGGGGGTCAATTGGGATTTTAAATATTAAGTCCCCTTTAACGATTTGATTGATTTTTCGCGCAGGTTTATGGAACGAATTAACGAGAAACGAAAACTGGAAATAAAGCAGTAAAGAACACAGAGATTTTTATACTGGTTCGATCACCTCCAAGTGACCTATGTCCAGTCCTCACACCCTTGTGAGATTTTCCACTAAACACAACAAAGCTTACAGGTGCTTTGGAATCCTTTACAGACTCAAGCACTCTTCTCCTAGGATACCCCACATATGAAGAGCCCTCAAATCTACCACAACAACAGCAACAATAGATACCCCACCATTGTTACAATCAACAACCCTAGAGAGATACCCCACTCCCTAGTACAAACAGAAACCCTAGAGAGATACCCCACTCTCTAGTACCAAATACAACGTAAAAACGAATTACAAATTAACAACCAAATACCCCTTATGAAGGCAGATTACAACAACTTGAAGATCGCCAACCCAACCTAGCCCTTGAGAGAAATCTGCTCTGACAGATGAAAAATACTTGAAGAACAGAGGTGTGTGTGCTAGGGTTTTGTTTTGCATTTCAGCGTAAGCATAAGAATGGGTTGTGTTTTTCTGAGAAGCACTAAGTCCCTATTTATAGACTTAGGAGAAATATGACCGTTGAATGATTTTAGGAATCGATTAATTACTTGAAAAGCATAGGATAGTGAATCGATTCTTGTCTTGGAAAATAGGAATGAGTGATCGATTGTTTGCTTTTAAAGAGTAAGTATGAATCGATTAATAGCTTGAAAATATGACCGTTTAGGCTTTTAAAAAGAAGAAAATCGATTTAAGGCTTAGGTGCATGAGGTGATGAATCGATTCTTGGCTTAAAATAATATAGTTGATGAATCGATTCATTGCTTGATTTAAGTGAGATGCAAATCGATTTATAGCTTTGGAAACAGGAAGGAAATCGATTTTGCACTTTAAAAATAGAGTAGGAAATCGATTTTGGGCTTATGAGAAATAATAGAAATCGATTCTTGGCTTTAGTAAATGAGTCATGAATCGATTTTTATCCTTTGCACAAGGTTGGAAATCGATTCTTGGCTTTAGGAAGGAGGTCATGAATCGATTTCTAACTTTCAAAAAATAGTTTTTATGTTACGTGCCTTACCTATGTGCATACATGCATTTTGAAAAACTGTGAAGGCTTTGGAAACTGTGAGATGAGCCGACCCTTAGAAGCGGCTTACAATATATCCTAGGACACGACCCAAACCCTAGAGACTACCCTTACTTCTTGAGTCTTGTTTGTGCCTTGGATTTCCACTTGGTCATTTACCGCTTTGAACACATCATCAAAACCTAACCTGCTTGTCATTTTGACTTCGAACGCATCATCATCAAAACCTAACCTGCAAAAGCAATATAACCACATTCTTCCCCTTTTTGATGATGACAAAACTTTACTCATCTTTGGGTGGGATGTTAGTTCATCAAACAAAATACTGCATAAAATATGACTGGACTCCCCCTCACTTGATGCTCCCCCTATCTCAATGATTAGATGCAAAATGACAATTCTATATCAATCCTTTATGCATAAACGTCCAGTATACTTCTCCCCCTTTTTGTCATGATCAAAAGGGTGACGATGAGATATAGTTTGTGAATCAAAGAACAACTTTAGCATCAAACTTCCCTAGGTTATCTTTTCCATTGTTTAAAACAAAGCATTTGCATCCAAAAGTGTGTAAGTGTGTAATGTTTGGTTTTGTTATTTTTTTTGAAGAATAATGTGTAATAGTCAACCTAGGAAAAGAATGCAAAACTTTTTAAAACTGGATAATGCTAACGAGTCACTTTGGAATTGTTCGGTACCTAGCAACGCTACGGTGACTGCTGTTGGTAGGTCTCTTGCAATCCGAGCGGAGTGTTGAATGAATCTCGGAGGGGAAGCTGCGATGCCACTCTGACACCCAATTCAGTATAGGGAATAAGAGAGTAGTATATCTAGGAATGAGAATGTCCCTAATTATGGCAATGTGGGCCAGTATTTATAGGGAATCGTGCCTGTTGTGAGTCGTCGGATCGATATAGTGGATCTGAGTCATCCAAGTATGAGAGTCATAAGTGGGCCTGTATATTGTGGATATGGATCAACATGATTGGGCCTATCCATGTCCAATTGCTGATTGGGCCTCTTGGTCCAGTCCAGAACACTTTCCCCCCAAGCCTTGATTATTCCGGAGGATGGTCTTGGCTTGAAGAGTTTTTTCTGATGTCGTTCTTGCTGGCTTGTCTGCCTCAGGAAGTCGCTTTCAATCTTTGGCCGCATCTGTTAGATATATTGTTTCTTTCTTATTAGTGGTAACTTACCTGACTACTATAAATATGTGGACTGTTGTCAATTGAGCCTTCTGTAAATTTTCATTGATCCGTGACTTAAGAAAACTTGCGGCAAAATTTGCTTGGGTGATAAGTGCCTTACGTACGGGACCTCCACCTTCAACTTCCTGACTTCAGCAATTTGAGAGGTTAGGCGAAGCAAGGCGCACCCTTCCCCAGTTCAACGTAGGAGAGCAAAGAGAGGCGAGGCGCACCCTTCTCCAGCTCGACGCAGGAGAGGTGACGCGAGGCGCACCCTTCTCCATCTCGACGCATGCGAGGTGAGGCGCACCCTTTTCCATCTCGACACAGGAGAGGCGAGGCGCACCCCAGCTTGACGCAATAGATCTTGACTTCGCAGAGCCTTAGATTTTCACTTTGCAGGTATCGATTTTAAGTTCATATCTTTAGGCGAATGTATTTGAAATATTTGCTTCTTTGTTTGGATCTTGTGAGTAGAGTTGTTTTTATGTGTGCTTGCCACGCTTTCCTCGTAGCCCTCAAGAAACCTCAAGAGAGGGGAATGGTCGACAAGTTATCTTTCTATCTCAAAATGCTTGTTCTGACTTCCTGCCCCCTGTCTTGCAGGTGGTGTCCGATGCCTAGGACGAAGAAAACTGCTCGAGTCCATGGATCATATAGAGGACCCCTGTCTGATCTTGAGGTTGTAGAGATAGATGGAAATGACTATGATTGGGTAGCACGATCTGTTTCGTGTACCAGGAGCATCTATGCCCCTGGATGCAACATTCCCGGCTTGCAGAAGTTGATTGGAACTGATTGGAGGATGGAGGGAGTTGATGCGGACGACAGGGTTTGTCGTGCTCCCGATGGCCTGAAGTTCATGATGTATCACTGTCTCTTTTTCAAGGTGGGGATTTCGCCATTTAAAGATTCTCCTCAAGTTGCATCGGTTTCTACAAAACGGCGGGGCAAAGAAATCCAGAAGCCATTGATGCTCCTCCTAAGTCTTCTGGAAAGCACAAACGTCGATATCGATGTTGGTGATGTGGTTAGAGATTTCTCTTCTGCTGATCGTGAGGAATTTTTTGAAGGACCCCTTTTCTCTTGCCACACATATGCTCAAGCTCGGGTCGGATTTGTATACCTCGTGGCAGGCTAAAGTCGGGGGTAGTGAGCTGGGTAATCCTCGTGGATCTAGCATTTTATTGTCAAGTATTTTATGACTTGCTTTGACCATTGTGATTTCTTTTTATGCAGGAATGCGAGAGGAACGAGACCGTCCCGTGTCGAGGGCCGGAAGCTGCAGAAGCATCTTGGTGAGGCTAAGGAGATCATTTCACGTCTTCGGAAGGATCAGGCTGATGCCTTTTCTTAGAGGGAAAAGGCCCTTACTGCGAGGGATGAGAATATGAGGAGAGTTCAAGAACTGCAAAGTCACCATGGAGAGGTGAGGTTGGATCTGGAGGGGGTAACGAAAAGAAGGGATGATGCGGAGGAGCAGGTGAAAACTGTGGCTTCTCTGACTTTGGACTATACTTATGGCGCTTATCAGAAGGCTTTAGCTCATGTTTGCTGCTTGTATCCTGACGCTGTGCTGGAGCCGAACGTCTTTCATTTCAAGCACGAGGTTCTTGATGGGAAGATTGTGAGCTATCATCCCAACAAGATTGACTTCGATGTCATTTCTCCGCTTCCTTGAACGCCTCATTGTTTCTCTTATGATTTGGCTATGTATTTTTCTATTCTCGTACTTGTTGGATTTTGATGGAACTTCGACTTGTTTCGGATCCATCTTTCGTCGTTAGCGTGTAATTTGATGATCCAAATATTTCTCTCGTAACTTATCGCTTTTTCTGCGTTACTTTTATCACCGACGTTTATCTTACATAATCTTCTGCACTACCGTGCCTGAATTAACTATCCATCTTGTTTGATTGGGTCAACCGTTAGGTCTTGGCTAGCGTGATTCGAAGGGGTAACCGGGCTCAAAGTATGCCTCTTGTATTTTTCGACAGTGTTAAGGTACGCCTTGGGGACAGTTTACCAGGTCCCATCCTGATTATAACTCGTCCTTCAGGGGTTGCGACACTTTCATAGTCGCTTCGACGTGGCGAGCCAACTGGCTCATGCCTCAGTTTATAGGGAAGCGCAAACAATCGTAGCATCGATCTCATGTCGCCCCTTTCTACCATCAGGCTTAGTCATGATGCCCCCTGCTATTACCTCGGGGTTTGATTTGTTTGGCTTGCCGCGCGTGAAACTTATGCGTTGTACGACTAGGGATTCTGCGTAGTGCTCCTTGCGTGGGACTACTATGCTGCTCTGTTGTGCATCTCATGACTCTGCGCATCTCGTGTGCCTGCGTTGCGTCTGGCTGCTGCATGTGTCGCGTCCTGTCTCCTGCCTGCAGCCTGCGTCGCGTCCTGCCTGCTGCCTGCGTCGCATCCCGCGACGCGTCCTGCCTGCAGCTTGTGTTGCGCCCTGCGACGCGTCAAGCTGCTGCCTGCGTCGCATCCTGCCTGCAGCTTGCGTCGCCCCCTGCGATGCATCTATCTGCTTACTGCGTCGCGTCCTGCATCTGTCGCACATCTCTTGACTGTGCGCAGCGCTCCTAACAAGAGTGTTGAGCCGGAGCCTCGTGATCCTGTTGTTGCCCCTCGAATCTTGTCTTTGTAAATACGTTGTGTGCGGGGAATTCATCTCGCCCTGGGAAGTGACTTGTGGGGAGCACAACTCGAGTTGCTCCAAAGTCTCGAGTCAGTTGCAGATTGCTCGCATCGGTCTGATAGTCAGGACATGGCCTCTCTTCACTTAGTTGTTTACTTACTCATCATTTGGAAGGTCCTTGTTGTCTTGTACTTACATCAGGGTTGGGGTGGGGTCGGCTCTTGCGACCGAGATGGCCAGGCTTTGAGTCGACCTTGATTGGTTCTGTTCGGGTTGGCTTCCATGCCTCGTTCAAGTGAAGTAAATGTCACAGAACTTCAATGTTCGGACTTCGACAGTGTATTTCGTTCGAGTTTGTTTAAACTGTTTTACTTCTAGAAACTTCTGTTTGTTGTTACTTGGATCCTTTGCTCCCGTGACCTCAAGATTTATTACAGGCATTTTATGACCATAATAGACTATGCTGCTTCTTCCAAGCCTGATATGCTCATAGAAAGGATTGTAAACGGTGAATGAACTTGCCATTGGCCATTTTTGCCTAAGTTATGGATGGGGAATGTAATTTCGAATTGTATCTTGTTAAGATTGATAAGAACAATGCGTACTCGCCATTTTCATTACTCTTAATCAAAGATTACAAAGCATTACATTGAATGGCCCGATGGTACACTTGATTCTACATAACTAGGTGGTCATCTACGGTCCTACCAGCATCTCTAGTCTCAGATGCGCTCTTCTTCAATGACTTGGGGGACTCCAGCTAGATGGTGAGTGTTCCCAGTGGCATGGTCATCATGTTTGCCGCAGGAAGGATGGAGAAGCCTACGCTGCTCCTTGGGCTGATCACAAGCTTCTCTATTATATCTTTGGGGAGATTCGCGGTTGTACTCACAGCGTCTTTGGCTTTCTGGCTAGGATGTCATTGCTTCCGCCTTCTTCACTGTCTGGGCCATACCGAGTGCGTAGGTCAGCCAAGTTCACCCCGCTTTCCTTGCCTATCTTCTTGCGTGGTTCTTTAACTCCCTCAGCCTCTGGTTGATTCTTCATGCTCAGGTAGTAGCATTTGATGGCTGCTCCCAAATCAGCTTGCAGAAACAATCCTAGTGTCCAAGGAGTAAAACTTCATCTTCAGATGTACAGTTGAGGTTACTGCTCCCAGCCTGCCTAGTGTCGGCCTCCCAATTATGCACTGGTATATTGATTTGCATGGGAGGACTGGGAAGGGGGTCTTAACAGTTCGACACAACGGTTGTTCGCCATCTGAGTCTCCATACGTGACCATTAGTTCGACATGGCCAAGTGGCTCGGGTGTTGACCCATCGAAACCAGTAAGTGGAGTTCCATTGTAAGGAGTGATGTCATCCGCAGAGATGTGCAACACTTTCAGCAAATCCTCAAAGATAATGTCCGTGGAGCTACCTTGATCGACCAGGATCCTTCCCACTTCAACATTGGCCATGAGAGCGGAGATCAGCAGTGGGACATATTTGTTGGGTTTTCCATCCAGCAGATCTTGGTCCCCAAAGGTTATGGGTGGCTTGGAGGGTCCCTGTTGTGCAAAAAGGTGTGCAAGTGTACACAGTATTTAACAATTAATATAGTAGAAAGTAGAGATCGTACCCATAGGGATTTGATTAATTTCTAAAGTTTAAAATGGTAGTTTCACTAGTGAGAAACAAGTAATAAAATAACAAATAAAATAAGAGTATGTTTGAGATAACAGAAAACAAGTAAGCTAAGTAAAGATAGAGTGTATTCAAGTGAGAAAGATAGTTGGAATGCTCTTCACTAAGTAAATAACTTTTGATAGCATTATGTTATATACGATGCTCCTGCAATAGATGCTGTAGCAGTTGATGCTCCTGCAATGGATGTTGTAGCAATTGATGCGTGCTTTTCAGCGACTAACGTCAGAGTTTCATTACAAGTCTTATGTCTAAGCTCTAAATAAGTTCACCCCTGTATATGAAGTACCCACAGTATCACCCTATGGACTAATATGCTATCCTATGTCTAGGTTTTAGCATGGAAACAACAAAGTTTCCTTCATTGAACACTTATCCATATTAGTTCTTGAGTTATAATCATAAACCATGTCTGTATTTATGATTTGCATTCACTTTTAGTTGGCCTATTCTAAATATGAATATGAAAGAGTTATCATGCAAGAACTAATATGCAAACATCAATATATAACATAAAACTAGTTAAAAATTTCATTACAAAGTTAAAGCATCCCAACTAGTGAAGTTTAGCTCATGCTAGACATTACTGAGCACATACAAATGGAGATAACCATGTTCATATGTTTGATAACACAAAGGGAAGAAAATAAAGAAAGAATTACACGGTTGAAGTTCTCTTGCAAAAATCCGCCTAGTAATGCTCCAGCAATCAAACAGCAACACGAAATGGTGTAGAAGTAGAGAGAGAAGTTGTAAACTTCACCTCCCTCCTTCATACCTATGAAGTGTAAGTGATTCTAATTTTTTAACTTGGTAGATATTCAAATGAGGAGAAGGAGATGTATTTATAGGCTCCTTGAGAGATGTTTCCTTCATGGTAGGGTTTGCTTGGGGCCGAAGTGTGATTTGCTTTTTAAGTCCAATTGCATCAAAAGTTGATTTGAAGTTGATTTGATGTTGATTTGGACTAAAGAAGAGAGGTCCTATGATATCTGGACATGTGTACCTAAAAAGGTGCAAGTTGCAAGCTATTGTGGGCTACAAAGGTGATCCAAGTGATCCACTTGCATTACTTTCCGCAATCTTTGACTATGAGTTCATCATGACATCATCACCAGATTGCTGGGGGATTTTAGTCTGTCACGAATGCTGGAGCATTTGACTGCCAATGATGCTGGGGCAATGATTGCTGGGGCATCTGACGCTGTAGCATTGAACAAACACATTAAAATACAACATCGGGCACCAAAGGTGCCAAATGATCACAAATCAGTTCCTAACCCTCTTTTACTCTAAACAACACATATTAACTACTTTAACAACAATATTACTTAGAACTCACGTTGATTTAAGTCTTAGAAGCATAAATAACTCTATATAAAATAGAGTTATCAGTCCCTCCATGGGCTTTGAGGTTGAGGCAACATTCATGATTTCCTTCCACCTTCTCTTCATTGATTTGTTTGTCAGACCACCTTCCAAAAATTCCCCTCTGAGCATGACCATAGCCACTGGTCTCCCCTTGGATTTTCGGGTGTCCGACTTTTCAGAAGCATCACTGTCATCCTACTCCGCGGCTTTGGCAGCCTCGCTTGCCGCTTCTTTTCCCTTGCGGGGTGATCTGGATCTCTTTCGGGCAGACCGTGACTGCTTTAGGGTGCCACCAGTCTCTTCCTCCTCCTTGCCTTTCACATATTGCTGAAGTTTTCCTTTTTGGATCAGCTCTTCAATGTCATCTCTCAAAGCTCGGCAGCCATTGGTATTGTAACAGCCCAAAAATATTAGGTTGTTTATTTAATTAATTAAATGAGGTTTAGGTGGTAGAATTTAATTAATAAAATAGGATTTGGGTGATATGAATAATAATGGGTGGTTTAATTAGTAGAAGATTATAATTGAGGAGGTATTTATTCAGTGGAGGGGTTCACTTAGTTAATTAGGAGGTGCTACCATTAAACTATCCAATTGGGTTAAGTGATGAGGGAAAACCCATGGATCATGGATCCATGACATAGGCATGTTACATGAAGCCAACCTAGGGTTTTAGAGTAGGCATTCACGTAACTTAGGAGAAATTAGAAAGAGGGAGGCAAGCTTGAGAGAGGGAGGCGAAACTTCAAGAAGAGGGAAGAGAGAGGGTTCGTGTGGCTCAAGGAGAAGAGAAGAGGAACTTGTTGGTGTCTAAGAAGGAGGAGAGCTACGAATTTCATTAGTGCTTGATCAAAGAGGTTTAGTGCTCATCTAACTAAGAGGTAAGGGGGGATTCTCTAACCTAATGGGCTTACATGATGGGTACTATGTGGGGATAGATCTATGATGTTTCTTGCATGTTTGATGTTTGTTTAAAGTGGCTGAATATATATTGATGGTGTTAAATAATGTGTTGTTATGTTATTGAATCTTGAAAATTAATTGGACCCTTGCTATGTATATGATGTTCATGGATCTTGATTTGGATTGTTGAAATTGATTATTGGGTGGATCTTGAATACGTGTGGCTGGAAATAATTTGGTGTATTTTGGTGTTTTCGGTTACTGTAGCAGAATTGGTGAATTAATTTGGTGTTAATTGTGCAATTATGGTGTTAAAACTTACTGTTGGGAAATTCTGGATACAGGTTCGTTCTTTTTGATGCTACGTCTGTTCAGGTGGTCCAAAAATTGTGTGGTTTACTATTTAAGAAACTAGACTTATTTATCTTTAATTTGGCACTGGTTTGATTGAAATTGGAGTCGTGTGGCTCGAGATATAGGTATCACAATTTAGGAAAATATCCTGGAGTAATTCTGTGTCTAGGTTCGGTATTTCGGTTATAACGTTTTCATCTGAACTCCGTTTTGAATGGTTCCTGTCTCTTTAAAAACTAGATTCAATTTCCTTCGTTTGGGCACAAACCCCATGTCTTTTGGTTGAGGTTTGATCATTCTAGAGGTGCCACAAGTTAGGTCATGGTGGCTGTTCCGTTTTCTGAACCCTGATACTTGTTTGTTGAAACTGTACTAATTGGCTCATTGTTTCGAAAAAGGAAAACCATAGTCAGGAACTAGACATTCTCAGGTTTCTGTAGAGGGGTCGTTTGTTGAGATCCGATGTCGTTTACTATTTTAACTAATTCGCCGAATTCTGGCTGCCGTGTTCGCGTAGCCCAGGGTGTCGCTGTTGTTCCCAAATTTGTTTTCTAAATATCTTTTGACTCGGGAGTCCGATCAGGACGTTCCGAGATGTTTTGGAAAGCTTATTTAGAGGCCCATTTGAATATTCTATTTTTGGGCAGAAAGTATTATTTTTCTGGAAAATTACTGAGGTTTGAGTGAACTAGTGTGTGTTGTCGTTTTGGGAAAACTTTGTCGTGTCTCCGGCATTTTGGTGAAATTGCCCTTTTGAAAAAGTGATGTCCTTGGTACTGTCTTAATGTGTTAACGCCCCTGGTGTCGTCGGGTGTCTCTGGTGGTTTTCGGTACAATCGGTATTTAGTGATTGATGTCCCGGTGTTCGGGTGTCGGGGTTGTTTTTGAAGTCATTAAAGGTGGTTGTTTTTGGTGTCGTTAAAGGAGGTGGTCCTCCCGAATCATAAATGGGTGGTTGTCTTAGGTTTTGCATTTAAAGGAGGTTGTCGAGTGATAGGAGGTTGTACTTAGAATTTAAAGGAGGGTGAGGCTTCGGCCTAGAGTAATGGGAGGTTGTGCTCGTACGATGTTGTTAGTATTATTTGATGTCGATATGATGTTTAAGGCGGTTGTTGCTGGTTGTGTTTTGGTGCATTAGCATGGTGTTGCATACACTTCATTTGCAAGATTGTTTTAAGGAGGTTGGGGCTTCGGCCCATGTTTAAGGAGGTTGGGGCTTCGGCCCAATATTTAAGGAGGTTGGGGCTTCGACCCATGGTTAAAGGAGGTTGTATTGGTACCACATGCATTATGCCAACTATTGGGGCTGCATCCATGCATTGCATAACATGTGTGATGATCTCGGCGACTGTGCCTTGGTGATGTTTGTGATGATGAAATGACTGTTTTGCCCCTGATGTTGTAATGATGTCTGTGATTAATGTGGTAGTCATAGGGCTATATACCAATATATTCTCTATCATTTATTCCTATTATGTGTGAGATATCTCACCCCCTTTCTGTGGTATGTTTACACGTGAGTTCGAGTGAAGGCATTTTACCTTTACGTAGTCGGGTCGGTGTCTGCTCTGATATGTAGCACTCGGGGTTGGACAATAGAGTCATTTGTGGCCATTTGATTAGTTTGCTAGGATGTTATGGTTGTTAAATTTTTTTATTTATTTATTTATTGTTAGTGGTTTTTGGATGAAATGTGACACTCCTTTTGGTGTAATAAAAGAAAAAGATTTTTTTTTGCGTACTCTGATTTTTCGTCAAATAAACAAAGGGGTAGAAGAAGGGGTGTTACATTAGTGGTATCAGAGCAATGGTTGGTCCGTCCGGCCAAGTCGTCGAGTCGTTGTGTCGGTGTACGACCAACTGTTGTCTTTTAAGTGCTGACCAATATTTGTGTTGCAGGAAGGCCAAGAGTTGCTAATGGTAAGTGAACTAGTGGGGGAGATGCCCCTACTGGTACTGTGTGTTGTATTGCATTTCCGTGTGTGAACTTTGTGTCCCTGTTGTTGTTAATAATGATGCTACTTATTGTTTTGTCATTGTTGCATGCTGCGAAACGTTTAAGTACTGTATTATCTGTATGACTGTAATGTGTTGCCTGGTGTGTTTTCTGTGTCTCTTGTCGATCTTCGACAGAGGCTTTGTTGTGAATTCTTGTTTGTTTCCGTTAAGCGGGTTAGGTGCAATTGGGTATGAACTGGTTAGAACGTAACCATGTTCCTATTAGTTAAATTTTCGAGGACGAAAATATTCTAAGTGGGGGAGAATTGTAACAGCCCAAAAATATTAGGTTGTTTATTTAATTAATTAAATGAGGTTTAGGTGGTAGAATTTAATTAATAAAATAGGATTTGGGTGATATGAATAATAATGGGTGGTTTAATTAGTAGAAGATTATAATTGAGGAGGTATTTATTCAGTGGAGGGGTTCACTTAGTTAATTAGGAGGTGCTACCATTAAACTATCCAATTGGGTTAAGTGATGAGGGAAAACCCATGGATCATGGATCCATGACATAGGCATGTTACATGAAGCCAACCTAGGGTTTTAGAGTAGGCATTCACGTAACTTAGGAGAAATTAGAAAGAGGGAGGCAAGCTTGAGAGAGGGAGGCAAAACTTCAAGAAGAGGGAAGAGAGAGGGTTCGTGTGGCTCAAGGAGAAGAGAAGAGGAACTTGTTGGTGTCTAAGAAGGAGGAGAGCTACGAATTTCATTGGTGCTTGATCAAAGAGGTTTAGTGCTCATCTAACTAAGAGGTAAGGGGGGATTCTCTAACCTAATAGGCTTACATGATGGGTACTACGTGGGGATAGATCTATGATGTTTCTTGCATGTTTGATGTTTGTTTAAAGTGGCTGAATATATATTGATGGTGTTAAATAATGTGTTGTTATGTTATTGAATCTTGAAAATTAATTGGACCCTTGCTATGTATATGATGTTCATGGATCTTGATTTGGATTGTTGAAATTGATTCTTGGGTGGATCTTGAATACGTGTGGCTGGAAATAATTTGGTGTATTTTGGTGTTTTCGGTTACTGTAGCAGAATTGGTGAATTAATTTGGTGTTAATTGTGCAATTATGGTGTTAAAACTTACTGTTGGGAAATTCTGGGTACAGGTTCGTTCTTTTTGATGCTACGTCTGTTCAGGTGGTCCAAAAATTGTGTGGTTTACTATTTTAGAAACTAGACTTATTTATCTTTAATTTGGCACTGGTTTGATTGAAATTGGAGTCGTGTGGCTCGAGATATAGGTATCACAATTTAGGAAAATATCCTGGAGTAATTCTGTGTCTAGGTTCGGTATTTCGGTTATAACGTTTTCATCTGAACTCCGTTTTGAATGGTTCCTGTCTCTTTGAAAACTAGATTCAATTTCCTTCGTTTGGGCACAAATCCCATGTCTTTTGGTTGAGTTTTGATCATTCTAGAGGTGCCACAAGTTAGGTCATGGTGGCTGTTCCGTTTTCTGAACCCTGATACTTGTTTGTTGAAACTGTACTAATTGGCTCATTGTTTCGAAAAAGGAAAACCATAGTCAGGAACTAGACATTCTCAGGTTTCTGTAGAGGGGTCGTTTGTTGAGATCCGATATCGTTTACTATTTTAACTAATTCGCCGAATTCTGGCTGCCGTGTTCGCGTAGCCCAGGGTGTCGCTGTTGTTCCCAAATTTGTGTTCTAAATATCTTTTGACTCGGGAGTCCGATCGGGACGTTCCGAGATGTTTTGGAAAGCTTATTCAGAGGCCCATCTGAATATTCTATTTTTGGGCAGAAAGTATTATTTTTCTGGAAAATTACTGAGGTTTGAGTGAACTAGTGTGTGTTGTCGTTTTGGGAAAACTTTGTCGTGTCTCCGGCATTTTGGTGAAATTGCCCTTTTGAAAAAGTGATGTCCTTGGTACTGTCTTAATGTGTTAACGCCCCTGGTGTCGTCGGGTGTCTCTGGTGGTTTTCGGTACTCCCGGTATTTAGTGATTGATGTCCCGGTGTTCGGGTGTCGGGGTTGTTTTTGAAGTCATTAAAGGTGGTTGTTTTTGGTGTCGTTAAAGGAGGTGGTCCTCCCGAATCATAAATGGGTGGTTGTCTTAGGTTTTGCATTTAAAGGAGGTTGTCGAGTGATAGGAGGTTGTACTTAGAATTTAAAGGAGGGTGAGGCTTCGGCCTAGAGTAATGGGAGGTTGTGCTCGTACGATGTTGTTAGTATTATTTGATGTCGATATGATGTTTAAGGCGGTTGTTGCTGGTTGTGTTTTGGTGCATTAGCATGGTGTTGCATACACTTCATTTGCAAGATTGTTTTAAGGAGGTTGGGGCTTCGGCTCATGTTTAAGGAGGTTGGGGCTTCGGCCCAATATTTAAGGAGGTTGGGGCTTCGACCCATGATTAAAGGAGGTTGTATTGGTACCACATGCATTATGCCCACTATTGGGGCTGCATCCATGCATTGCATAACATGTGTGATGATCTCGGCGACTGTGCCTTGGTGATGTTTGTGATGATGAAATGACTGTTTTGCCCCTGATGTTGTAATGATGTCTGTGATTAATGTGGTAGTCATAGGGCTATATACCAATATATTCTCTATCATTTATTCCTATTATGTGTGAGATATCTCACCCCCTTTCTGTGGTATGTTTACACGTGAGTTCGAGTGAAGGCATTTTACCTTCACGTAGTCGGGTCGGTGTCTGCTCAGATATGTAGCACTCAGGGTTGGACAATAGAGTCATTTGTGGCCATTTGATTAGTTTGCTAGGATGTTATGGTTGTTAAATGTTTTTATTTATTTATTTATTGTTATTGGTTTTTGGATGAAATGTGACACTCCTTTTGGTGTAATAAAAGAAAAAGATTTTTTTTGCGTACTCTGATTTTTCGTCAAATAAACAAAGGGGTAGAAAAAGGGCTCAATTGGTAGTGGGAGGTGTGTTTAACTTGCACTTATTCCTCAGGTGCAAGGTTCGATTCCCACGGAAGGCAAAAATTCTACAAGGGGGGTAGAGAAGACCGTGATGTAATAGTGTTGGGGTGGCCAATGCGTTGGACCTGGGCTGTTACAGGTATCGTGTCCGTTGCTCTGGTGGTAGCGACAATACTTCCTTGAGGGGTTCTATCCCTCCTTCATTACAAAAGGTTCTGGCCTCTTGACATTTCTAAACTCTGTGCTTGCACACTCGGCCAGGATCTTTGCCCGAGAAGTGTTCAAGAGGATGTGCTCGGTCAAGCGTCGCGGTCGACTTTCACGTCGCCCTCCTCCATCATCCCTCTTGGGTTTGGAATAGCGAGGTTCTTCATTTTCATTTCCCTCCTTTGCGTCTACTTTGTGAGCCATGTCATCTTCTTCATAGTCCATATACTTTTTTGATCTCCTGAGGAACTCGCCCAAGTTTTGGGGCTTGTTCACCCCAACATCAATCTGAAATAAGTTTCCTTACCTTAGACCGTCCTTCATCCAGAAGAGTCTCTGCTTATCTTTAAGGTTCCGGACACTTGCAGCTTCCTTGTTGAAACGTTCCACAAACTCTGAGTGTTTCATCTTCACGTTGTCTGACCGCCCTGAGCACCTCCTCAGACTTTGGCTTCAGGCGGGAGGCGGTGAAGCGTTCCTGGAACATCATTGCCAACTTCCCCCTTGACGATATGGAATTGGGTTTCAGCTCCTGGAACCAGTTCAGGGCAGCTTTCTCCAAGGTGAAGGGGAAGATCTTACAGTGGATGGGTTCCCTTGCCCCTCGGTAATGCATCATGAGGCAGAAGTAAGTCAAATGGCTATCAGGATCCCCGGTCCCATCATACATGTTGAGCATTGGGAGGTTCTCCAAAGCCTTTGGGATTGGAGAATCATTGATCTTCCCGGTGAAAGGTCCGCCATGGGAGATCCAAGGGGCGTGACCAGGTGACCAGTCCCCGAGATCCATATCCTGGTGGTCACGTCGGGTAGGAGACCTCCTTGGCTTTGATCTATGACGCTACCCTCTACAGGACTTGGCTCGGCTTCGGGATCTCTCTTGAGATTTTGAGGATGCGTGCGATGAGCTTTTGGATGGTGAATCCTCCAGCCAGTTGGAGGAGTGCTTGGGGGAAAGCCTGATCCCCTATTCCTACGCCGCTGAGGTGGGGAGCGACGAGCTCGCTTACGCCTCGGGAAGAGCGATGGTTGAGGCGCCTCCTTGGTGGGGATCTGGCAGGTCTTGAGTTCACCGCCCCAGGGCGAAGAATTCTCCAACAGGGGCGAGGTTGCTCGGGCATCGATGCCACACGCCTCTCCATCTGCCTGAGGCGCACCTCCTGCTGCGCCATGACGTGAGTGCGGTTATTGAGCTGGTACAATAGTTGGCAGACAGTTGGAAGATCCTCTATTTGGACAAAATCCCGAGACTGCTCTGGCTGCGTGACTGGGGCTTGCTGATGAGTCGGGACTTGAGAAGCACTGCCCGGCAAGGTTACCGCGAAGCCTTCAAAGGTGCCCTCGGGCTGAGGTTGAGATTGAGCCACTGCGATGTTGCGAAGAAAAAGTTCTTAAGAGTAGAGATGAGGTGAAAGCTAGACAGCTCCCACTGTGGTCGCCAATGTTCAATACCTAGCAGCGCTGCGGTGAGTGCTGTTGGTAGGTCTCTTGCAAATCTGAGCGGAGTGTGGAATAAATCCCGGATGGGGCACCTGCGATGCCACTCCGAATCCCAAGTCAGTATAGGGAATAAGAGAGTAGTAATATCTAGGAACGAGAATGTCCATATTATGGCAATGTGAGCCAGTATTTATAGGGAATCGTGCCCGTTGTGAGCCGTCGGATCGATAGAGTGGATCTGAGTCATAAGTGGGCTTGTATATTGTGGATATGGATCAACATGATTGGGCCTATCCATGTCCAATTGTTGATTGGGCCTCTTGGTCCCGTCCAGAACAGGAATATTGGTTAATGATCTATCCTGGCTGCCCGTTTTGGTAGAGCTGAGTGTAACACCCCTTTTCTACCCATTAATTTAATTGGTAAAATATCAGAGTTTTCAAATTTTAATTACACCACAAGGGATGTCACACTTACTTCGTTAAACATCACGCGCCAAATTACTCGCTTTTCGAAAACAGTCTTATAATACTTACAACACGTCATTGTAACTTAAAAATACAATTTCACAGCGGAAAATCCAACAATTATACACAGTCTTGAATAAACTAAAACAACATTCTATTTTCCCCCAAGTGTTACATAATCAGAGCAGACGACCCGACTCAGCTAGTGAAGATGCCTAAGCCTTCACTTGAGCTCACCTGCACGTTACCGCATAGGGGTAACATTCAAACAGAAGGGGTGAGTTCATCTAACCATATAATAAAGCATATGATAAGCACTGAGCTAGAGTTACGACACTATACCTACCACACCATGAAACGTCAAGTCAATCATCAAGGATAAAATAGTCAATTCCATCATCAAGTTACTCAGCACAACCAGTCGTCACAATGTCATGCAGGAGTATGAAATGCAACCCACTCGCGGGCATATGCATGAGGTACCTTTTCACAAACGTCGCTTAGCCATTAAGGCCTCATCGTCACTTAGCCACTTGGGCCTCAAAACGTCACTGGGTTTATGCATATGGGGCATGAGACACTATGGCATGCACCACTCACAAACACACAAATACTCAAATACACCAAATCACAGTCAACTGTGTGACCCGTCACTTACCGGTTTGCCAAATAAGAGGCACAGCACCTGTCAATTCACAATTTACACAACAACAACATCATTTAGCCTTTTAGGCCTTAACATCACTTAGCCTTTCGGGCCTCAAACGTCACTGGGTTTTCATCGTCACTTATACATGAATATCATCAGCTCAAACAATAGCCACTGAGGGCAAAAACGTCATTTACTAGCCACCAAGGGCATCATCGTCATTTTCACGTCATTATAGATAATAATAGCCACTAAGGGCAAAACAGTCATTTACACGTCATTATAAATAATATTAGCCACTAAGGGCAAAGCAGTCATTTACACGTCATTATAAATAATATTAGCCACTAAGGGCAAAACAGTCATTTAACTAGCCACTAGGGGCATCATCGTCAAAATCATCATTTTTGACATTACTTCGTTAAAACCACTGGTCGTACGCAAAAGAGGATTTTTAAAGACACCAAACGCGTTTTCAATATCACCGCAACGACCACAGGGGACAGCCACTTGGGCGCCCAGCAACCGTCTGAAATTATAAGTTTTTATTTTTAAAAATGGAACACATAGATAGACAACTGAAAATTCTTCACAACGCTTTTTGAATCGTTCAAAACGGATGTCCGAGTCAAAAGATATAGCGAAAACAGTTTTCGAAAACATTTGGGAACATCCTGAAAAACTGGCGCCATGGGCGCCCAGCGCCCAGGCACCTGGCGCCCAGCGCCCAGCAAAACGCAACACACCCACACGCAGCACACGCACACGGGCGCTCAGCGCCCAGCGCTGGCACCCAGCGCCCAGCGCTCCACAGACAGCAACACACATGGGCGCTCAGCGCCCAGCAAGGGCGCCTGGCGCCCAGAACACTCCCAGCAACCAGAATTCTTGCTCTAAACACCCACAAATCATGCCAAAACATCATCAAACATAATCAAACCATTCTCAAACATACCGATCATCACCAATTGCATATGAACACCATCTAACACAACCAACTCATCATCAAAACGCGTCCAATCACCTTGAACATACACATTATCACATTTATCTCAAAATCATCATCAACCACAATTTCCCAAATAACAAGTTATCATATGCCTAGGGTTCATCACTAATCTCTAGAAATGCATAAAACGGCACACATAGAGCCTACCCTTACTTAGTCCCCATCATAAAACCCTATTATAGAGAAGATGAGACCCACCCTTACCTTAGGTTATGACGAACACACTTTCTCCGTATACGTAAGCTCGAAAGATCACCGCAACACGATCCTTTCCCTTTGCTCATGTGCGCGCCTCCTCTCCCCTTTCTTCTCACCCTCACGGCTCCCTTTCCCTCTCTCTCTCAATTCGCCACTTTCTTTTCTTTTTGCGCAAATGAACTAAACCCTAAAATTTTAGCTTAAATATGCGCTTAGGTTGTTGGGCTTGGATTGCGGGCTTTCCCGCAGCTTAAGCCCAACTAATTTGTAGCACCACCTCCTAATACAATACCACTCCTTATTTTATTTAAAACACCTTATAATTACTTCAACAAATAATAATTAATAATTATATTATTACTCTACCACCAAAATCTCTTTTAATTAATTAAAATAATTTATTCTATTATTTTTGGGGTGTTACAACTCTCCCCCACTTAAAATATTTCGTCCTCGAAATTTACCTGCCACGCCAACACTCCCCCTCTAAGGCCACCTAGACAACTAGGGCCATCTATATGCTGATTACTGTTGCTTTGATTACCGGCGGTAAGTGCTTGGGCGGCCGTCCCTCGTACTTGTTCAGCCAGGTAACTTCAAGCAGTAATAATCAGACTCACTCTCTACTCCGCTGCGCTACTCTGATAAACTAGCTCGCACTCTACCTCACTCATCTACCCTTAAGGATAACAAAATACATCAATCATCACATCATCACAACGAAACTCACCGGGCGCATAACAGTCGTACCACAAGCTTCATAATTTAGCAACATGACAACAACATCAACGAACAACTTTGCCACTCAGGCGACATCAACAACTAAAATTGCCACTCAGGCGACATCAACGACTAAAATTGCCACTCAGGCGACATCAACAACTAAAATTGCCACTCAGGCGACATCAACAACTAAAATTGCCACTCAGGCGACATCAGCAACTAAAATTTCCACTCAGGCGACATCAACAACGACAAACCAACAGCAAAGCAACATCATCAATAACAATATAACTTGGGCCATTCGGCGGTACCCAAGACAACACCAAAACATCAACATTATTACGAGTCAACCACAAGCAACAACAAAGCAACAATGCGGAGACAACTCCGGGACCAACAATCCTATAATCAATAACACATCAACAACTTCAGGCACCAAAGCGCCGACACTACAACAACGATTTGGGACACTAAGCCACCGACAACACAACAACAATTTAATTCGACCGACACGCCCAAAAATTCAACGACACCAGAAACAGTCAATTTTGCCTTGAAATTAGAATACTCAGTTAGGCCTCTGAATAAGCTTTCCAAAACATTTTAGTTTACTCAAATCGGACTCCTGGGTCAAAAGATATTGCAAAAACATTTTTCCGTTACAATGACAGCATAAACTAAGCAACGCAGAAAATTCCAGCACTCACACCTAAACTTCAACAATTTATTTACCCTATCAAACGACATCGGAATTTAGCAAACAACCCCTCTAAGGAAAACTTACGGAGTCTAGTTTCTGGATATATTTTTAGAATTTCAAAATGATGAGTCCAATAGCAAAGTGTTCGCAAACAAGGCAGTAGGTCCAGAAAATGGGGCAGCAACTGTGTCCAAAGTTGTGACTCTTCTACGATGCCCAAAACAAACCCAAATAACACGAAACTTCAGCCTAAACAGTAAATCGTTTTGTCTAGTTTTCCAAGAAATTGGATTCATTCGAAAAGGAGTTCATTTGAAAACACCACAATCAAAACATTGACCCTATGTCCAGACGGTCCCCCGAAATTTTACCCTAACTTGCGAAGCCCATAACTGGAGCTATACTGCTCCAAATGCGACCAAACCAAAGCCAAAATGACCAGCGTTCAGCCTAGTTTCTAAAATTGTGAGCTACATAATTTATCAACTAGTAAAACAGTCCCAGTTTAGCCGAAAGTCAAACCTACTCAGAAAGTGCCTACACAGTGAGCTTAGCAACAAATTAAGCATCCAAGCAGCCACAAATTCAGCCATCAAGCATAGTTTAAACTTCCCAATAATCATATACCAACCAATTAAAATACATCAATCACTTCAACACACTCGCTATGTAAATTACAAGCAATACATATTCTATATAAATCAAACAATACATAGAGCACGCCAAACTTCTTAACCAATTTAAACATCATAGAGCACACAAGGTTTCATACATACTAATACATTTTTGCTCCCAAAGAAACCCAATACTAGTTTCAAAATCGTCATCAAATCATTTTTGACAAGGTTTTTAAAATCGACACAACAACAAATCATTACTCTGTTTCAAATAAAACCAACTAGAAAAATCATTTTCCAATCCAACAAAACTTCACCTCTATACTTCCTCATTTAAAATCCCAAGTCAAAAATAATTTTATTTCCTTTGATCTTCACCACTTCAACACCCACGTTCATTCATTAAAAATAGATTTATTACTAATTTTAGTATCCAACCGTAAAACCGTCCATTAGACATTTCAAAAACAATTCCAGAAATCATTTTACTTTTCAGATCACAAAACTACATAGCACAAGGCATTAGTATTACTCAAATAAAACGGTTTTCAAAAAAACATCAATAATTAAACAGCAACACTAATCCTTAGAAAACAGTTCAATATTTCCAACAACAGCAACATCGATCTTTTAAAACGGCAATTAAACAGTAACAGCAATAACATTTCCCAGCTAACAGCAACAGTGGTTTAATGGTACAATAACCCAACTACGTAACATTAGACAAACAGCAATGGCAATAACACAGTATTTACTTTACAGCACAACAGTAACTTAATTTACAGTAGCAGCAATCACCAAAAGCACATAAGCACAACAACAGGGTCAAAATAAAAGTCACAACCAAACGACACAGGGTTCACACGGAGCACAACATAGCAAACAGCACACAATACCAGTAGGGGCGTCTCCCCCACTAGTTTACTTACCATAGCAGCTTCCGACTACTTGTACCTGCAGGAACATCACCACAACACAAACCAATGGTCAAGACTAAAAGACAACAGTTGGTCGTTAACCGACACAACGACTCTACGACTTGGCCGGACGGACCAACCATTGCTCTGATACCACTAATGTAACACCCCTTTTCTACCCATTAATTTAATTGGTAAAATATCAGAGTTTTCAAATTTTAATTACACCACAAGGGATGTCACACTTACTTCGTTAAACATCACGCGCCAAATTACTCGCTTTTCGAAAACAGTCTTATAATACTTACAACACGTCATTGTAACTTAAAAATACATTTTCACAGCGGAAAATCCAACAATTATACACAGTCTTGAATAAACTAAAACAACGTTCTATTTTCCCCCAAGTGTTACATAATCAGAGCAGACGACCCGACTCAGCTAGTGAAGATGCCTAAGCCTTCATTTGAGCTCACCTGCACGTTACCGCATAGGGGTAACATTCAAACAGAAGGGGTGAGTTCATCTAACCATATAATAAAGCATACGATAAGCACTGAGCTAGAGTTACGACACTATATCTACCACACCATGAAACGTCAAGTCAATCATCAAGGATAAAACAGTCAATTCCATCATCAAGTTACTCAGCACAACCAGTCGTCACAATGTCATGCAGGAGTATGAAATGCAACCCACTCGCGGGCATATACCTTTTCACAAACGTCGCTTAGCCATTAAGGCCTCATCGTCACTTAGCCACTTGGGCCTCAAAACGTCACTGGGTTTATGCATATGGGGCATGAGACACTATGACATGCACCACTCACAAACACACAAATACTCAAATACACCAAATCACAGTCAACTGTGTGACCCGTCACTTACCGGTTTGCCAAATAAGAGGCACAGCACCTGTCAATTCACAATTTACACAACAACAACATCACTTAGCCATTTAGGCCTTAACATCACTTAGCCTTTCGGGCCTCAAACGTCACTGGGTTTTCATCGTCACTTATACATGAATATCATCAGCTCAAACAATAGCCACTGAGGGCAAAAACGTCATTTACTAGCCACCAAGGGCATCATCGTCATTTACACGTCATTATAGATAATAATAGCCACTAAGGGCAAAACAGTCATTTACACGTCATTATAAATAATATTAGCCACTAAGGGCAAACCAGTCATTTACACGTCATTATAAATAATATTAGCCACTAAGGGAAAAACAGTCATTTAACTAGCCACTAGGGGCATCATCGTCAAAATCATCATTTTTGACATTACTTCGTTAAAACCACTGGTCGTATGCAAAAGAGGATTTTTAAAGACACCAAACGCGTTTTCAATATCACCGCAACGACCACAGGGGACAGCCACTTGGGCGCCCAGCAACCTTCTGAAATTATAATTTTTTATTTTTAAAAATGGAACACATAGATAGACAACTGAAAATGCTTCACAACGCTTTTTGAATCGTTCAAAACGGATGTCCGAGTCAAAAGATATAGCGAAAACAGTTTTCGAAAACATTTGGGAACATCCTGAAAAACTGGCGCCATGGGCGCCCAGCGCCCAGGCACCTGGCGCCCAGCGCCCAGCAAAACGCAACACACCCACACGCAGCACACGCACACGGGCGCTCAGCGCCCAGCGCTGGCACCCAGCGCCCAGCGCTCCGAGGACAGCAACACACACGGGCGCTCAGCGCCCAGCAAGGGCGCCTGGCGCCCAGAACACTCCCAGCAACCAGAATTCTTGCTCTAAACACCCACAAATCATGCCAAAACATCATCAAACATAATCAAACCATTCTCAAACATAATCATACCATTCTCAAACATAAAACGGCACACATAGAGCCTACCCTTACTTAGTCCCCATCATAAAACCCTATTATAGAGAAGATGAGACCCACCCTTACCTTAGGTTATGACGAACACGCTTTCTCCGTATACGTAAGCTCCAAAGATCACCGCAACACGATCCTTTCCCTTTGCTCATGTGCGCGCCTCCTCTCCCCTTTCTTCTCACCCTCACGGCTCCCTTTCCCTCTCTCTCTCAATTCGCCACTTTCTTTTCTTTTTGCGCAAATGAACTAAACCCTAAAATTTTAGCTTAAATATGCGCTTAGGTTGTTGGGCTTGGATTGCAGGCTTTCCCGCAGCTTAAGCCCAACTAATTTGTAGCACCACCTCCTAATACAATACCACTCCTTATTTTATTTAAAACACCTTATAATTACTTCAACAAATAATAATTAATAATTATATTATTACTCTACCACCAAAATCTCTTTTAATTAATTAAAATAATTTATTCTATTATTTTTGGGGTGTTACACTGAGAACCGAGATGCTCACCAAGCTGAAAAGCTTGCTCACTACGAGTTATTTCGAGATGGTGGTTGAGATCAATATTTGAGAGAAATTCGAGGTGAATGGACTCGCGTTGATCCGACGAGGAGGGTGGTACCTGCACACACTCTGATGCCTAAGTAAGCATTGGAAATAGGTGATGTGAGGTAATAAATGTGTACCTGTAGCATTGATGAGACAGTGCTTTTATAAGAATTGGTGCCTACACGTGGCTTGTTGTGATTGGCATTTTTAGGAATCTACCTAAGCCATTTGATTAAGGGAACACATCCACACCGTTGGTCTTGCATCGATCATGGGCTTCGTTATTTTGGGCCCAAATGTTGGGCCAGTCCGTAACAATTAATAAATCAAAAGAGAGGCGAGTTTCTATGAATATATTTATTACATTGAAAAGTATTATTTGCGTTCTGGACTGGGCCAGAACCCAATCCCCACCTTGAGCCGAAAGGCGACCCATTAAGCAAGGCAAAACTCCTAGAAAGAGAGTGCTTCATGAAGGAAGGCGTCGATCCGTGCCTAGCTGTTATCAACGGTCGACATCATTCCCCCAGATTTGACGGTAGACACACCACAGAGTAGTTACGCTCCTCTAAACACCGGCGCCTTCCATCTTCTCATACCCTGCTTTGACTTCTACTCCCTGACTTGGGTGTTGGAGTGTCTTTAGTAGGTACCACCCGACTTGGGCTCTGCACCCTGACTTCAGGAGCATCACACTACCGACTTTTCAACTCGGACAACCCGAGACTAATAAGATACAGATCATTAGTGACCACAGTGGGAGCCTTAGTACTCTCCCACCTCACAGCCTTAGAACCCCCAGACAACAAGAAACAAGCTTGTTCCCCCACAAGGTAAAGCACGTGGTAAATAGAGTTACCAAGGCTACAAAATAAGTAGATAGCGACTGCGAGGAATAAATAGACACCTGGAAATCGAAGGGAAGACCAGTGGCGATGGTCATCTCAAGCGGTTGTCCAATAGAAGAGGGTGAAACAAACAAGTCCATGAAGCAGCGATGGAAGGAAATAATGAGTGTCGCCTCTACATCGACAACAAAGGCCGCCTCCTCTCGGCCTCCCCTATCTTCTGGAGAACAAGACTTGCTCGAAGAACAAGTACATTCCTTTGTTGATAACGGCTGCAATGTCAAAACTTTGAAGTAAGAAGAATTTGGTGGATCAAGGAACTTCAGTCGATATCATCTTTGTCGACTTGCTTGATGTGTTGAACATCTCCAAAGAAGACATTACCCCATATTTGGGAACCGACCTCTCAGGCTTCAATGGTTCGATCACGAAACCACTGCGGTACATTTCGTTGATGGTTACTTACGGTGATGCCGATACTGAAAAACCCCTTCCTGGTTCTCCTCCTGCAAATCGGTGTATCAATGCATCATCGGAAGACCGACGCTCAGGAGGCTCGGGGAGGTCACATCCACAGTTCATCTTAAAATGAAGTTTTACTCCACAACGGATGAAATCGTCACTTTGCATGCAGATCTTGAATCAGCTCGAAGGTGTCACTTTATGAGCCTTAACTCCGAGCACGAAGTCAAGAGAATAAAAGATAGCTTGAAGAAGTCGGCAAGGGGAATTGAGGTCAATGTGGCTGATCTAGATGCCCGATATGACCCCAATAGTGAAGAAGAGGAAGGTGACCAGACCTTGACAAAAGAGCTTATAAAGCGGATAAAGAGACTATAGCCTAATGGCAATTTTATCCTGACGACCCTTCGAAGATTGTCAGGATAAGGGCCAATTTGCATGATGACGTGAAAGAAGAACTTACCCGGTGCCTGAAAGAACATGCCGACCTGTTTGCCTGAAGTGGGGAAGATATGCCCGGGATCCCACCGGAAGTGGCTTGTCACCACCTTGCTGTAGACTCACATGCAAAGTGGGTCACCCGAAGAAGGCGTGTCCAAAAAGAAGACAAGGCCACAGCCGCCATCAGAGTAGTAGAAGATCTCATAGCGGCTGAGTTTGTGAAGGAGATCAAGTATACGACAAGGCTGTCCAATGTCGGCCTGATGAAGAAATCTAATGGGAAGTGGCGCATGTGCGTAGATTATACTGTCCTAAACCGGGCATGCCCAAAAGATGCTTTTCCAGTCCCAAGCGTGGATAAGTTAGTAGACAATGCCTCCAGCTTTCGACTATTGTCATTCATGGATGCTTACTCAGCGTATAATCAAATAGCCATGTATCGACTCGACCAGGAGAAAACGACTTTCATGATAAATAAGGGTAATTATTGCTACCATGTCATGCCATTCAGACCGAAAAACGTGGGAGCAACGTACCAGAGAATGATGAACAAGGTGTTTCATGCTCAGATCGGGCGTGTAGTAGAAGTCTACCTGGATGACATGATTGTGAAGAGTAAGGCGGACCCCGATCACTTCGCCGACCTCACTGAAGTCTTTGTACAGGCTCAGAAAAACCCTAAGACTAAATCCTGAAAAGTGTACATTTGGTGTACGAGCCGGAAAGTTCATTGGATTCTACTTAACCGAAAGGGGGATTGAGGCCAATCCAGATAAATGTAGAGTAACCGACATGCGACCCGTGTTGTGCTTGATATATATACACAAATGGATGTGCAAGTATACACAATCATAACAAGTAATAGAGTGAAAGTAGAGTATCGTTCCCACAGGGATTGGATTAATTTACAAAGTTCAAAATCAATAGCTTTAATGCAAAATACAAAATATCACAATTTAAAGAGGTTTGCAAGAAAGTAAGAAAAACAGAAAATAAACAAGCAACTAGAGTTGTGTTTGAAAATATATGATGAAGGAGTAGCTGGAATGTTTTCCCCAAGTAAGTTACTTCTGATGCCGTGGCATTGTGTTATACATGATGCTAGAGCATTGGATGTTGTAGCATTAGATGTGTACCTTTCGGTCACTATCGTCAGAGTTTCATTACAAGGGACAACATGTCTGCTCCCTTAAATAGGTCCACTCCTGTATATGAAGCACCCACAGTGTCACCATATGGACTATGCTGCCTATTTCTAGGTTGAGCATGGAATTACAAAGTTTCCTTTGTTAAAACACTTACCCACATTAGTTCTTGAGTTCCAATTATAAACCATGTTTGAATTTATAATTTGCATTCACTTTGAGTGATATTTTGAAGTGAATTCTGGCCTGTCTTGCAAATGAGGAGGAGGGGAGTATTTATAGCCTTCAAAAAGTAGTCCATTGAACTTGAAAAAGTATGTTTTTTGAACTTGTTTCTACTTGCTTCAATTTGACTTGATTTGATTTGGAGGTTGCCACCAAAGAGGTCCTTTGGTGTGTGGACAAGTATCCCTAAAAGATACAATTTGCAAGTGAAGTTATCAATAGGGTGGCATTGAAGTGGGAAACTTGGGCCACTTGCGCAACTTGCTATCTGGTGACGTCATCATGGTGATGTTGTGGCATCCAGTGCTTCTACATGTGATGTTGCAGCATTGTAACCTCTCTTGATGCTCTAACATTACTTTTTGTATTGACAATTTACTCATATGCTAATGCTTTGGCATTGTACTTTTCTTTGATGTTGCGGCAATCTTTCTCTTACAATGCTCTGGCATTACTCTTTCCATGATGCTTCGGCATTGTGTGTTTTGCAGGTTAGGTTTTGATGATGATGCGTTCGAAGTCAAAATGACAAGCGGGTTAGGTTTTGATGATGTGTTATAAGCGGAAAATGGCAAAGTGGAAATCCAAGGCAAACAAGACTCAAGAAATAAGGGTAGTCTCTAGGGTTTGGGTCGTGTCCTAGGATATATTGTAAGCCGCTTCTGAGGGTCAGCTCATCTCAAAGTTTCATAGTCTTCACTGTTTTTCAAAATGCATGCATGCACATAGGTAAGGCACGTAACATAAAAACTATTTTGTGGAAGTTAGAAATCGATTCATGACTTCTTTCCTAAAGCCAAGAATCGATTTCCAGCCTTGTGAAAAGGATAGAAATCGATTCATGACTCATTTCCCAAAGCAAAGAATCGATTCCCAAACTGTTTTAAAAGCTAAGAATCGATTCCTATTATTTCTCATAAGACCAAAATCGATTTCCTACTTTGTTTTTAAAGTGCAAAATCGATTTCCTTCCTGTTTCCAAAGCCATAAATCGATTTGCCTCTTACTTTAAATCAAGCAATGAATCGATTCATAAACTATGCTACTTCAAGCTAAGAATCGATTCTTCTCCTCATGCATCTAAGCATAAAATCGATTTACTTCCTTTTGAAAGCCATCAACGGTCATATTTTTATGCTGAGAATCGATTTCCACTCATCCTTTAGAAGTAATCAATCGAGCACACACTTATGAGTTATTCCTATTTTTAAGACAAGAATCGATTTTCACTCCTAAGCATCTCAAGTAATTAATTGATTCCTAAAATCATTCAACGGTCATATTTCTCCTAAGTCTATAAATAGGGACTTAGTGTTTCTCAGAAAAATACAACCCATTCTTACGCTTACGCTGAAACGCAAAACAAAACCCTAGCACACACACCTCTGTTCTTCAAGTATTTTTCATCTGCAGAGCTGATTTCTCTCAAGGGATAGAGTTGGGTTGGTGATCTTCAAGTTGTTGTAATCTGCCTTCATAAGAGGTATTTTCGTTGATTAATTTGTAATTTGTTTTACGATATTCACAGTACTAGGGAGTGGGGTATCTCTCTAGGGTTGCTGTTGGTACTAGGGAGTGGGGCATCTCTCTAGGGTTATTGGTTGTAACAAGGGTGGGGTATCTTTTGTTGTTGCTATAGAGTTGAGGGCTCTTCATAGGTGGGGTATCCTAGGACACTACAAGAAAATTGACATATACCAACAGACGCCTATAGTGATGGTAAATAAAACTGTAGGTATAGGTATCCTACACCTACACCAAGTTAAAAAAACCGTGGGTATAGGTTCACAGGAAATATTGTGGAAAAATAACTGTGGAAGCCTATAGTGACGACTGCTTTAACCGTAGGTATATGTATCATTTACCCACAAACGTTTTCTAAAACCGTGGGTATAGGCTTTAGCGACGAAATCAACTCCATTGGTATAGGCTAAATCAACTCCGCGGGAGAAGTAAAATTTTCCCTCTCTCTTCTCGCGTTTTTATTTTATTCCAAAATAAAAATTTTTGGCTGAAGCTAATTAACTCTCTTTTCCATCGATCTATTTTTCTTTTCTCTTTCTCTATTCTATTCGCATCCCTCCCTCACTGCCGTCTCTGAACCGTCATCCACCATCGGCTCCCTGTTGCCGTCATCCACCATCGCCTCCCTGTCGCCACCTCTCTCTTCGACGAAGAAGCTCCTTCTCTAACTCTCGCTGAACCCTAACTCTCTCAGTTTCCTTCTCAAATCTATCCAATGGCAAAACCTAACTCTCGCAGAATCTCGCGCCTGACCTGAAGGAAAGACGAAAAAAGCGCTCACCTACGGAATACGAAAGTTCGCATCGGCCTCCGCCTCTGAAATCGTCACCTCCGCCTCTGAAATCGTCACCTCCGCCTCTGAATCGTCACCTGCGCCTCTGAAGGAAACAACTCTCACCTTCGTCTATTCCATAGCCTCACCCACACACAGAAGGTGATTTTTCTTCTCCCTCACTGAAATCTCCAACTGAAATCATTCTATCTTCATTTTTTAAAAAAAATTCTGATGGGTTCTGGGATGATTCGTTATACATCTGTTTTAGTTCCTTATACCTCTGGTTTGATTTTTTTTTCAGCTACAGAAGGGAATTTAGGTACGATTGAGGTTTTGAAGCTGTTTGGATCTTGTGTTATCTTGTTTGTTCTGAGAGGTGAGTATCTCTTTGTTGATAATTTTTATTTTCCCCCTTGACAGTAATTTTAGGTATTTTTCTTGCTTGTAGGCTGTAGCGTGTAGGAAATTACTTGGGTCTAAACTAATATTTATATCGCAAATAAACTTATTGCAACTTATAAGCATCAATTTGGTAGTCACTTTTGATTTTACAATATGAAGTTGGGGCCAGATTAATCCTACTGTTTGTTTGTAACTGATGCTAGATTAATCCTACTACTTGTTTGTAATTGGTGTGCATTTGTGCAAGCATGTTTGATGTTTGTTTTTTGGTTAGGAGCACTTGTATTGTTTGTCTATGTGTGATTATGGTTGTTGGTGTTGTGTTCATAGTTTTAATGTGTTGGTATTGCTTTGTTTTCTATTTTCTTTATATTGGATTGCATACCCTTTCTCTCTTTGTTCATTAATTTAGTCACAACAAACCCTTTATTTAGTTCAGTTTTACTTGTCGTATGGAGAATAGAGGATGGATGTGTGATCCATAAAAACAGAGTGAGGAATATATTCGGGGGGTTAATGGATTTCTTGAATTTGCTTTTAAAAATTCAGAAACGAATGGAAAAATATTTTGCCCTTGTATAATATGTGCCAATTGTAAGCAACACTCTCGCACAAGTGTTTATGAACACTGGACTGATCCACGACGTGGGTTTCTTAGAGGTTATAAACAATGGATATTTCATGGTGAAAGACCTACCACTTCAAGTAGTACAAATGAGCTACATTCAGAAATGGAACATGACATGGATGGGTTAATACGTGATGTTTATGCCATGCATCCTACAGGAGAGCCAAGTTGTATTAATCCCGAAGCAAGAGAAAGTGTTAAGTTTTACCAATTGGTGAAAGAGAATGAGCAAATGCTCTACCCAAATTGTAAGAAATATAGCAAGCTATCCTTTATGGTCCATTTTTATCATATAAAGTGTCTCCACGGGTGGAGTGACAAATCGTTCTCTATGTTACTAGATTTATTAAGAGATGCTCTACCAGAAGGAAATGTTTTGCCAAGCTCATACTATGAAACAAAGAAGATGATCTCAGGGTTAGGTTTGGGGTATGAGAAGATCCATGCTTGTCCTAATGACTGCATATTGTATCGGGATATGTATATCGATGATCAAGTCTATCCAAAGTGTGGTATGTCAAGGTGGAAAACAACAAATGAAGATGTGCAGGCTAATGGATCGGAGACTTCAGGAAAGAGAAAGAACTTACCCGCAAAGGTCCTTCGATGGTTTCCTTTGAAACCGAGGGTGCAAAGGTTGTTCATGTCATCCAAAACCGTAGAATCAATGAGATGGAACCATGATGGTAGATTGAATGATGGTTCTCTTAGGCATCCAGCTGACTCACTTGCTTGGAAAGAATTTGATGCTCGATATCCAACATTTTCATCAGATCCTCGTAATGTTCGATTAGGAGTGGCTTCTGATGGCTTCAATCCTTTCAAGACTATGAGCATTACCCACAGCACTTGGCCAGTCATGCTAGTTCCTTATAATCTACCTCCTTGGATGTGCATGAAACAAACATTCTTTATGTTATCACTACTAATTCCAGGACCTAAAGGTCCCGGAAATAAGATTGATGTTTACCTACAGCCATTAGTACAAGAGCTGCAAGAGTTATGGGATGACGGAATTGAAACCTTTGATGCCTACAAGAAAGAGACATTCCAACTTCGTGTTGCTATAATGTGGACTATTAATGACTTTCCGGCATATGCAAACTTATCTGGATGGAGTACCAAAGGTCAATTTGCTTGTCCATGTTGTGGGATTGAAACTGCCTCGCGATGGCTGCGCCATGGTCGAAAATTTTGCTACATGTGCCATCGCCGCTGGTTAGCTCCTAACCACAAGTGGAGGTCGAATAGTAAGGATTTTGACGGAGCAAGGGAGTTAAGGAATCCTCCTAAAATAGTTGAAGGGAGTGAAATTTTAAGGCAATTAGATGAAATTGGAGAAGAGGGTCTAGAAGATGGGTCACAACCTTGGAAAAAAAAGAGCATTTTCTTCACTTTACCCTATTGGCAATATAATATATTGCGTCACAATCTTGATGTGATGCATATTGAAAAAAATGTATGTGACAACATCATTGGTACATTGTTAAACCAAGAGGGAAAATCTAAAGATAATTATAAGGCCCGTGCTGACCTTGTAGATATGGGCATAAGAAGTATGCTTCACCCCCAACCCAGTCCTAGAAGTAGTACAATGCTTTTGCCTAGAGCATGTTATCAAATGACTGTCAAAGAAAAGGATGCTTTTCTCAGCATCCTCAAGAATGTAAAAGTTCCAGATGAATGCTCATCGAACATCTCACGTTGTGTGCAAGTCAAGCAGCGCAAGATATTTGGCTTAAAAAGTTATGATTGTCATGTTTTGATGCAACAACTTCTCCCAGTGGCATTAAGGGGTTCATTGCCAGATAAAGTCACTTCAATTATTGTTGATTTCTGCAATTTCTTTAAGCAAATATGCTCTAAGGTACTTACTGTGGATTTTCTAGCACAATTGGAGTCTCAAATAGCTATAACACTTTGTCAATTGGAAACAATTTTTCCTCCATCATTTTTCACTGTTATGATGCATTTGGTAATTCACTTGGCATATGAAGCCAAGCTTGCTAGGCCAGTACAATATCGGTGGATGTATCCTATTGAAAGGTATGAATTCTTTATTTTAACATATAACATCTTATTTAATACCGTTAAAGAAGCTATTAGGGTGCTAAGAGGTTAGATATCTAATACTAAATTTACTCTCAGGTTTCTTCTTACTCTCAAGTCATTTGTGCGCAACAGAGCACATCCAGAAGGGTCAATTGCAGAAGGTTTTTTGGCCCATGAATGTTTGACCTTTTGTTCGCAATATCTATCTGGGGTGGAAACTAGGTTCAATAGACCTAGCAGAAATGTTGATGGAACTGATTCTACATCAATAGATGATGTGACCTTTTTACATCCTATTGGAATACCGCTAGGCAGGAAAAAACCACAGAAGTTACAGTTAGGGAAGCGCAAGAGAGTGAGCCGAACTAAGCTCGACAAGAAAGAGTTAATGCAAGCTCATAGATATGTTCTTTCTAACTGTGACGCGGTCAGTCCATTTATAGAGTAAGACCAATACTATTTCCCTTTTATACTAGTTTAAGAGTATTTATAACTCCTTTAATTTTGATATCATTAATTTTAGGGAACACATTGTACTTCTTAAGAGACAGTCCCGGCCGCAAAGATTGTCGCAACTTGAAATCGATAAGCAACACAGTCAAAAATTTAGTGACTGGTTTCGAGATAGGGTGAGCACAAAAGAATTGAATTATTTGAATTTTAGTGGTTATTTTTAGTGAAACTAACTTTTGTTCTTGAAATATTTTAGATACATCGCTTGGATGAACAAAGGAGCCCACAAGTTACTCATGAACTTAGATGGTTATCTCGTGGGCCGTTTGAGGTAGTAAGGAGATACAGTGGTTATGCCATTAATGGTTTTAAGTTCCACACAAAGAAAAGAGAGAGATACTTGAAAACACAAAATAGTGGGGTAATTGTAAGGACTAAGACATCGAAAGATGAAACTAACTACTACGGGGCAATAACTGATATAATCCAATTGGATTATTCTGGCAAGTTCAAGGATGTTCTATTCAAATGTGATTGGGTTGATATCAAGAAAGGTGTTAAGAAAGATAAGTTTGGGATGACACTTGTGAATTTCAACTTTTTGAAACACACGGGTAAAGATATTTGTGATGACCCGTTTATTTTTGCATCACAAGCTAAGAAGGTGTTTTATGTATATGATGAGAGAAACAAGGATTGGCCCGTTGTTTTGAATGCAAAAGTTAGGGATATTTATGATATGGGTGATGAGGAATCCAATGAAATTGAAGAAATCCGTGAGCAACCAATGCATGATTCAACTGAAGCTACTCAAAATGATAACGATTTGATTGGACTTTCAATCGAAGATGATCATGATTTCTTTGAAGTTTCCGTTGATAATCATATTGATGATGAGGATGTAGAGGATGAGGGCGAGGGCGAGGATATGTTTTAGTTGTGAAAGATTTTATACTTTTTCTATGCACGTAGACTTGACTATTTTTTGTTGATGTTTTGAATATGAAGTTGTTCCATGTTCGTTTATGTTTTTTACATCCTTTCTTTTCTTTTGTGCTTTATGGTAATCTTAATGCTACTTTGTTTACTAAAATATTTAGTTAATATAGTTAGACATTGTATTTCTATGAAACACTATTGTACGTTATAAGCTAGTTCAAACTTATGTTATGATTCAATATTTCAGTCGCTTATTGTAAAGTAATGCAGAAATGGGAAGAAAAAGAAAGTTAAATATTGGGCGTGGCATTCCAGAAGACTCAAACCAACACATACAAGCAAGTAACAATGAAGGAACACAATCTATTCCTACTGACACAATACCAACTCATGCCCAAGGAAGTAATTCTGATGCTGTCATACGCGAGTCTGCTGATTCCCACTCGGTTCCTTCGGATATAGAAGCAGAAGAAGCACAAAATGAGAAAGGTATAAATTATATTTAGTTTCTGTTGTTTATATTTCATTTTTGTAAACATAATATTTTATGTTTTTACGCCTTCTATATTACTTGTAGATGTAGAACCTAAGCGGTTGAGAGGCCCAACAAGAATGTTAGATGTATGGGAGATGGAAGATGGTGATTTCATAATTGTTAATTTAGATAAGTATGGTCGGCCTGTTGGTGAGGAAGGGACAACTCTTACTCGTTTCATAGGAAGTATAGTTCGAAGGCATCAATATGCTCCAATCAACTACAAATCCTGGAAAGAAATGCCAAAGAAGGATAAAGATGCAATGCTGGAACTAATAGAGGTATTATTGTTATATACTTAAATTTTGATGCATCAAAAGTTGCAATATGACTTAATTTATGTTGTATGTATCTAACATTTATCACTATTTAGTCCAAATTTCAGAAATGATTTTATGCAGAAATGATTGTAAGATTTTCTTTCAAACTTAGCAACACACTCGTAAATTATTTTATGCAATGAATATATATTTCTTGCAAACTTAGCAACACAAACTTCAAACTTCCAACCAGATCATACCTGCATAGGCTTTACTTTACATACATTTTATTTGTCCATCTATTATTAGCCAAGCATGGTAAAAGTGAATATTCCACGGTTGAGGAAAGAAAAGATTATTTCTTATCCTTCCTATACACTTTATAGGTGAGCTTACAAATTTTCACATGTTCAATAAACAAATTAAGGAAACCCATCCCATTTATACATGTAAGTTTTGTTGTCCATAAATACAAATTGCCCGATCAGATGACCCAAAACCATGCTACAATAGACCCAGCAGCCAGACCAATAACCAAGAACAACACACTCACAATCCCTGCAGTCTCTACAAACAGAACCCATTAAGTTGATCTCCAAACAGAACCAGCCAGAACACCATATTTTTGATCTTCAGAGACTGCTTTAATCTTTACTAAACTGAATAGTGGGTGGTTAAAAATCAATAAGTATGGAGTTTGGTTTGCTAAATTGATATTTGAGCTGTGTTAGTGTATAGGAGTTTGGTTTGCTTTCCCTTATTTGAGCTGTGTGTGATGAATGTACTTGTGGCATTTAGGAGTAACTGTACACCGGAAATCAGTTTCTGATATTGTTTCTTTTCCTTTGAATGCATGCCTTAACAAAAGACACCGTGGAAATAGGAGTGACTAAGGTTTATCCCACTAACCCGTGCTAGTGAGGTCGTGGAGACATGACTCAGAGTTTCTAGGGATTAGGATTAATTATAGCCATTGATCTTAGTTAATCCACGGTAAGCAGATGTAGGCTCGGATAGTGGCCAATGAAGGCTCATATTTATATATATATATATATAATAGCAGTTTTACATTTCAAGAGACACATCAATCAATCAAACTACTATTTTCCTCGCACTTTACTTTATGTTTTCTTAGCTCATAGATAATCCAAGTCGCACGTCCCTCTCACCTAACCTAACATTCTTTGGAGGAGTTAGGGAACCCATAGTCGAGTAACAAAGTTCCTTCATCGACGCAATAGCTTGAAGAAACAGAGAAATCGAAATTGTTCAAACCTCAGGCCGTCCGACGACTAGAAATAAAGTGTTTGACAACAGTAAATATGAATTATCATACATTAAGAACTCAGAACTACACGTGCCGGCAAAGCTGGTACTCATGCCAGTCAGGTTCCCCAACGTAGATAGTAAAGCCGATGGATACTGCACCCCAATGACATGGTAAAGAAAAAATACAATAAGAACTCAAAATCCAAACTATTAATGTAAGAGATGAAATTCTTCTTGATTTTGAGAAATGAATGAATTTTTATATATCTCAATACATGATGAATAAAGAATGAAATAAAATAATACCTTAGAAAAAAGCAATTATTAGCGACATTCGATGGTTTTCTGTTGCTTACATCACTCCCATTACTTTGAAGTTAGGGAAGAAATAAAAGAATTAATAATAAACCAAACAACGAACAAATGGTATGATTTACAAACTAGAAGTGAATGGCACGCGAGTGGAAGGTATCCATGAGTTTCCAGCCAGTAAACTTCCGACTGTGAATTTTGAGGCTTCAGAAGCACTTGTAATGACATGATATCCCGACCATTTAACTCGGTTTGTTGTTGAGGAACCTGGTCCCGTGTTCATGTACTCTCCATAGTACAATGTACTTAATGCAAAGTTTCCACTCCATTCCAACCAACCTGCTGAGTTGATCAAACTATCAAGAGAAGTTTTCATGAACACAGTTCGAGAATATTGTTTCCATGGCCTTCCAAGGTAAGTTTTGACAGTGCTTTGAACTGGTCTCAAGTCTGAGGCGGCTGTGACCCTAGAGTTGTGAATGGAAATTCCAGTATTTTGGTTTGGATCGGTTCTTCCTTGGGCGGTGATTGTGTTGACCTTGTTTGGAGGGTTTCTAGCAAAGATGTTACAGTTTTGAAACACCACAGCAGCATTGCCAAAGATGAAGTCGACCGTGCCATATATGTTACACTCCCTGTAGAACTGTCTATCGGAATGCACATACAACGTGTCTTGGTAGCCTTCGAAGCTACATTTGTAATGTTGACTATGTGGCACTGCCAAGTGTGTGTACACCTCATCAATTCATCCTACGTGGAGAGTTTCTATGCACATCAGTTAGGAAAGCTCCTAAAAGCTGTTATCGGTTATAACAGATTTTTCAAGTCTGTTATTTGGCGCCAAATCGGTTAACAGTGTATATATAGCCTAGATCGCGTATTGTAATAAGAAGAACATTTGCGAGATCACTGGAGTGTGGAGAGAAACACTGGGATTCGTGGGATTTGGGAAGTGAGGGGGCTTGAAACACTTGGGAAAAGAACTTGTTCTTGGTCACATTGTGTAACTCATTTTGGAATTCCATTGATCAATGATATTGGACTGAAGCAATTGCTTCATCCCCCAGAGTAGATTTCAATCTTGAAATCGAACTGGGTAAACAAATCTCTGTGTTGTGATTTTATACAATTTTCCCCAATTTCTCTGTTTTAGGGTTCTTAATGCGCTTTATCAATTGTCCGATTAATTGTGCAATTGAGGTTCAATTGGCGCTCCATTAAGCCTCTTTCTTTGTTGTGTGATCGATTGAAATCGTTTCCTTTCATCTGTAACTCGAATACGTGGCTTTGTTCTGTGCTGGTGCAAAACAGTGTTACTGTTCCATTGCTTCTCTGTATAACCAGTTTCTGGTTTACACAGCAATTTGACTTTAATTTCCCAACAACTGGTATCAAGAGCATTCTTGTTAGGAAGGTAAGTCAAATGGAAATGGCAAAGTACCACATAGAAAAATTCACGGGAAAGAATGATTTTGGATTATGGAAGATCAAGATGCATGCCTTACTTGTTCAACAAGGTCTGGAAGATGCATTGTTTGATGGGGGAAGGAGACTACCAGAAACATTGACTGACAAAGAGAAGAAAGATCTGTTGAACAAAGCACATAGTGCTATAATCTTGAGCCTAGGTGACAAAGTCCTTAGAGAGATCTCCAAGGAGAAAACCGCTGCTGCTGTATGGACAAAGTTGGAAACTCTGTACATGACGAAGTCACTGGCCACAAGATTGTATCTCAAGCAAAAGCTCTACACACTCAAGATGCAACCAGGTACGTCTATTGGTGACCACATCGATGAATTCCATAAACTAATTCTAGATTTAGAAAACATTGATGTGAAAGTAGATGATGAGGATCAAGCCTTACTGCTCATTAGATCATTAAATACTTCATATGATGCATTTGCTGATACTCTAGTATATGGGAGGGAGTCTTTAAGTCTTGATGAAGTACAAGTTGCATTAATGTCAAAAGAATTGTCCAAGAAAAGTGAAATTAAAGGCAATGATCAAGGTGAGAGTCTTGTTGCTAGAGGTAGGAGTGAGAACAGGAATGAAAGGGGGAAAGGTAAAAGTAGATCCAAGTCCAGAAACAAGAACAATAAATGCTATATCTGTCACAAAGAGGGCCACTTTAAAAAGAACTGTCCTGAGAGGAAAAACAAGAAGGGAAATAGCTCTAAGGAAGATACTGGTGATGCCTCAGTTGCTTCAGATGGGTATGATAGCTGTGAATTGTTGTTTGCTGGTGATGATGAATGCTGTGAATCCTCAAGCTCACATGAGGATCAAGACAGTGAAGCTTTAGTTGCTGTTGATAGAGAAAGAATTGAGTCTAATTCCACTGCTACAACATCTAATGATGAAGATTGGATAATGGACTCGGGCTGCTCTTATCATATGTGTCCAAGGAGGGATTGGTTTGTTGAATACAAACTGCATGATGGTGGTCAGGTAAAGATGGGGAATAACAAAACTTGCAAAGTGGTAGGGATTGGTACTGTGAAACTGGTATTGACAGATGGTACAGTCAAGCTGCTAACTGATGTAAGGCATGTCCCTGATCTCAAGAGGTCTCTGATTTCTCTTGGCACACTTGAGAAGGCAGGTTTCAGCTTTAGAGGTGAAGATGGTACTCTTAAGGTTCTAAAGGGATCAAGAGTGGTAATGAAAGGTGTGAGGAAGTCAAACTGTCTCTATATTCTTCAAGGTAAGACATTGACTGGTGAAGCATGTGTGGCTTCAAAATCAACTGATAAGACACTCATGTGGCATCAGAGACTTGGCCACATGAGTGAGAAAGGTCTGAAGGAATTAGAGAAACAAGGAGCAATGTGTGGAGACAGAATCAATAAGCTTCAATTCTGTGAACATTGTGTGTTTGGAAAACAAACCAGGGTGAAGTTTGTTACTGGTACGCATAAGACTCAAGAGAGACTTGGCTATGTACATTCTGATCTCTGGGGCCCTGCTAGAGTTCCAACTCATGGTGGAAAGAGATACTTCATCTCTTTCACTGATGACTTGAGCAGGAAAGTGTGGATTTATCTACTCAAGACAAAAGATGAGGCATTCAAGACTTTTGTTGAGTGGAAGAAAAGAGTAGAGACTCAAAGTGGATTAAAAGTTAAAGCTTTGAGAACTGACAATGGATTGGAATTTTGTAATGAGGAATTCAATCAATATTGTAAGGAAGAAGGAATCTATAGAAATCTCACAGTAAGGAACACTCCACAGCAAAATGGACTTGCTGAGAGACTGAACAGGACATTGCTTGAGAAGGTAAGGTGTATGCTATCATGTGCTAAATTGCCTAAGTCTTTTTGGGGGGAGGCAATCACTACAGCTTGTTACTTGATAAATAGAAGTCCCTCCACTGCTCTAGACTTCAAAACACCTCAAGAAGCTTGGACTGGAACCAAACCTGAGTATCAAAATCTCGGGATATTTGGTTGTCCAGCTTTCTTTCATGTGAATGAAGGCAAACTTGAACCTAGATCCAAGAGAGGTTTATTCATGGGATATCCTCAAGGAGTAAAGGGTTACAGAATCTGGTCTGTTGATGAGAAGAAGTGCATAATCAGCAGGGATGTAGTCTTCAATGAGTCAAAAATGATTGATGAAACAAATGGAGATGAAGCTCTTGAAAAGGACACTGTCAACCAAAATTCTGATATTGAGGTGGAGTTTGAAACTACTGCAGAAAGAAGTCAAGGTACAGAGAACAATTCTAACTTACCTGCAAATCAAGTAAATGAAGAAGACTCAAGCTCAGAAAGTGAAGAACTTGAGGAACAGGATCAGAATGGTGATCAGATGCAGGACTACTTGCTTAGCAGGGACAGAGTTAGAAGATCAATCAGACCTCCAGACAGGTATGGTCATGAGTCTATGACTGCATATGCATTGAACACTGCTGTTTGTCTAACAAATGATGAACCAAGTACCTTTGAGCAAGCAATGAATGGAAAGGAAAGAAACAAATGGTTAGAAGCCATGACAGATGAGATGAAGTCCTTGGAGAAAAATCAAACTTGGAAACTTGTTAAGAAACCTACAGGAACAAAGATAGTAGGATGTAAATGGATTTTCAAAAAGAAAGAAGGGAATTCAGATAAGGATCCTCCAAGATTCAAAGCAAGGTTGGTTGCAAAAGGATACACTCAAAGAGAGGGGGTGGACTTCAATGAGATTTTCTCTCCAGTGGTGAAGCATACTTCAATTAGAGTATTACTTGCTCTAGTTGCTGAGCATGGCCTACACCTTGAACAAATGGATGTCAAAACAGCATTTCTTCATGGTGTTTTGGAGGAGAAAATCTATATGTCTCAACCTAAGGGATTTGAAGAGAAAGGCAAGGAGAACATGGTCTGCCTGCTACAGAAATCCCTATACGGTTTGAAACAATCACCTAGGCAGTGGTATAAACGGTTTGACAGCTACATGTTGAACATCAATTACAAAAGAAGTAATCATGACAGCTGTGTATACTACAAAAGGCTAGGTGATGGCAATTTCATATATCTTCTACTCTACGTGGATGATATGCTGATAGCTAGTAAAGAGAAGAGAGAAATTGACACTCTCAAGGCTTTGCTAGGCAAGGAGTTTGAAATGAAGGATCTCGGGCAAGCAAGGAAGATCTTAGGCATGGAAATAGACTACAATTCTAAGGGGAACAGTCTCACCATTACTCAAGGAGGATACTCACAAAGGGTCATTCAAAGGTTCAATATGGATACTGCTAAACCAGCAAATATCCCTATTGGTTCACAATTTAAATTGTCCAGAGATGACTGCCCTGACAGTGAGCATGAACAGAGGGAAATGGAGAGAATTCCATATGCTAGTGCAGTCGGCAGTTTGATGTATGCCATGGTCTGTACTAGGCCTGATCTTGCTTATGGTTTAAGCTTGGTTAGTAGGTATTTGGCTAACCCTGGACAACAACATTGGAATGCTGTTAAGCATATCCTAAGATACCTCAAAGGAAGTTTGAAACTTGGTTTGAGCTATTACAAAGAATGTGGCAACTCTGCAGGTATCATTGGGTATGTAGATTCAGATTTTGCAGGTGATCGTGACAAAAGAAGGTCACTTACTGGATATGTGTTTACACTGTATGGAAAAACAGTGAGCTGGAAGGCATCTTTGCAACATGTGGTGGCTCTATCCACCACTGAAGCCGAATACATAGGGGTTACAGAAGCTGTAAAAGAAGCCCTATGGTTGAAAGGTCTTGTGAATGAACTTGGTGTTGAACAAAATAGTGTGGATGTGCATTGTGATAACCAAAGTGCAATCCACCTATGTAAGAACCAATCATTCCATGAGAGGACAAAACATATTGATACAAGGTTGCATTGGATCAAAGACATAATTTCTGAAGGTAAAATCCAGATTAAGAAGATACATACAGCTCATAATCCTGCAGACTTTATCACAAAGGTTGTGCCATTAGCTAAGTTCAAGCACTGCTTGAACTTGCTAAGTGTGTTCTAATTGAGGTGGAGTTTGGATGGAGCTTTTGCTTGGTTCAGTTCTGTTATTGATCGTATTGGAAGTGCCAAGGTGGAGATTGTTGACTATGTGGCACTGCCAAGTGTGTGTACACCTCATCAATTCATCCTACGTGGAGAGTTTCTATGCACATCAGTTAGGAAAGCTCATAAAAGCTGTTATCGGTTATAACAGATTTTTCAAGTCTGTTATTTGGCGCCAAATCGGTTAACAGTGTATATATAGCCTAGATCGCGTATTGTAATAAGAAGAACATTTGCGAGATCACTGGAGTGTGGAGAGAAACACTGGGATTCGTGGGATTTGGGAAGTGAGGGGGCTTGAAACACTTGGGAAAAGAACTTGTTCTTGGTCACATTGTGTAACTCATTTTGGAATTCCATTGATCAATGATATTGGACTGAAGCAATTGCTTCATCCCCCAGAGTAGATTTCAATCTTGAAATCGAACTGGGTAAACAAATCTCTGTGTTGTGATTTTATGCAATTTTCCCCAATTTCTCTGTTTTAGGGTTCTTAATGCGCTTTATCAATTGTCCGATTAATTGTGCAATTGAGGTTCAATTGGCGCTCCATTAAGCCTCTTTCTTTGTTGTGTGATCGATTGAAATCGTTTCCTTTCATCTGTAACTCGAATACGTGGCTTTGTTCTGTGCTGGTGCAAAACAGTGTTACTGTTCCATTGCTTCTCTGTATAACCAGTTTCTGGTTTACACAGCAATTTGACTTTAATTTCCCAACATGTAAAATACCGATAAATCAGATCCAGAACGCAATGCAACGGCCTGGTGATTTGCTGCGCCGGCAGTGTTCCTAAAAGTGATATCTTGAGCAATGAATCCATCCCCAACAGCAGCTGCACATAATCATTCAGTTATAAGTTTCTAATGTTTGAATGCTAAGTTGTATTGAAAACAAAAGTTTATGAAAGATTTGTTTCTCAACTTACCAACAGTTGCAGAACGAAAGGTAGTGGTTCCCCCTCCAACACTTTTGCTACCAGTGATGATAGTCTTTCCAATTCCATCTCCCACCAACATTATATTCTTTTTCATGATCTCAACTTGTTCATTATATAACCCTCCCTTGACGTATATCACATATCTTCCATTACCACTTTTGGGAGCAGCATTTATGGCTGCACTAACTGTTGTGAACTTTCCCGACCCATCTTTTGCCACCACTACATTTGCCCTAGATGCTGGAGAAGAAGACGTTGTTTGCAACAACTTTCTATCACCTGGCTTGACCCATGTTGGGAACCCATCTTCGTAGTTTCGTTCTTGATGATATTCAACTTTGTTAAGGGCTAAGGTGTTGCTTAGCAACTTCGTGACATTGTTGGACATGAGAGGAAGCACATAGTCTTGAACACCAAGCTCGTAGAATCCAGCTTTGCATGTCTCAAGGTTTGTTAGAGCAGTGCTGAGCCATGTTTGAGCATCAGCTTGAGAGCAATTGGTGCGAGAGTCTATGGTTTTGTTTAGTTTTTGAATGGTTTGCTCATAAAGCTCCACACAATCAGACCATGCAGCCATTTCACGAGGATTGCGGCACTTAGAACCAAGTGAAAGAGTGTTGGCATGGCCAATGAGTGCTCTCTCTTGGGCAAGTTGCAATGAGATCTTGAGGAAGTCGTCTTTATGGTTAATGGATTTCTGTTGTTGAGTGGGATTATTATTGGTCAAGAAATACTCACAGGGTTGAGGGTTTGGGGTTTGGCTACACCACACCTTTGCATCATTCCATGAATAAGCAGATGCTAAGTTAGAAGATAACAAGGAAGGAATGAATAAAATAGTTATGAGTATGGGGAAAGCTTCCATGGTTTGGTTAAGTAATTGAAAGAATCGATTATTAATGTTTCTAGTTTGGTGGTGTTGGATGGAATTTGATGTCCAATGTTTCCTCCTATTTATAGAGTTAATAGTTGGCTACCTAGCATTGGTTGTTAGAATTGTATGCATGCAGCTGGAGGGACGAACTTTCTACGTTCCCATGCAAGAAGTTCTTTTCCTTTTCATTTTTGATTTTGCTTTGAATGAATGAATAATACAACTAGCACTAATGCCGTCAACTATAAAGTCGTATGTAATTCTTGCTATATGTTTTGGACCTTTCCCATATATATCAATATCATGAAGCAGCCAAGCAAGCTTTAAGATATCCAAATCCAACCTCGTATTCAATCATTGTTTCAATATAAACTAAAGTTTTCTAGGGACACAAATTTACCTAAAAGATCTATGTGTAGTTAAATTAAAATAGATAAAGTACTATTTGACCTATGGTGTTTGGGATTGGAAAAAACGCATGACATCAAGTAGGAGGTATCTCCCTGCATTATGAGCGTAATGAGGGTTAGAGAGAGAGAGAGAGCGTTAGAGAGAGAGAGAGAGCGTAAGAGAGAGAGTGAGCGTGAGGGGGGAGGGTAGTGAGGTTGAGCGTGGGAAGAGTGATCTGGGTAAGCAACACCTAGAGCAACACCTAGAACAGGTAGGACTGGTATTGAGCGAGGGCAAGAATGAACTTGAGCAGGTCGAAAATGAGGTCGGTTGGCAAGTTGCTGGAAGGAAGAGGAGGATGGCTCTGCAGAAGAGAGCAGATGTTGCGAAAAGCTTCCATTTTTTCCCAAACAATGCTGTCCGAACGACTTACTTCTTTACCAATTTCCCGGAAAACTTCAAAGCAAAACACATGTTGAAGTTTTTTTGATCTATGGGGAGTTTGAAGAAGTTGTGATTCCCCTTAAAAGAGATAAGTTTGGGAGGAGATTTGGCTTTGCCAGGGCTGTCAACGTTATGGATCCAGATTGGTTTGGTGTGAAACTTGATAATATGATTATAGGAAGAGAGAAGCTCTTTGTTAACTTATCTAGGTTTTCTAGATCTCTTTCTTCAGGTCCTATTTCTTTCAACCCTAAACCTAAACCACCTATCATAAACCATCCCCTAACAGGCCAGCAACCAAAACCACCCTTATCACACCCTATTCCACCTTTCTACTCCCTAAACCTGTCCCATTTGGTCCAAACCTTAACCTTCGCAAAACCAAAGTAGGCTTCTCTGGAAAAGGTACTGTTCCATTGCCAGTCAACCAAAACCAGCGCTCTTCTTTCTTTACCACAAACAAAGCCACGTCCTTAAAACAAGCCCTATCTTATGCTGCGATTGTGAGACACAAACCTGCCCAAAAGAAAGTGTGGACTCCAAAACCGAAGCCTTATCCGTAAACCTGATCTCCCTCTCGAAGCTGACACTGACGTGAACCCGAATCAGAAAATGAAGTTTGTTCCTCCAAAGAGGCCGAGAAGGACATGGGCGCACAGGCATTTTACAGTAAAAGATGATCTGATGGAAAAATTCAAGAAAGCCTATGTAGGTGAAGTGTGGAAACCAGGAATGTCGTATAACATCAAGAAGAATTTATACAACAAGGCTACTTCTCTGTAAGAGCAACTCCTTTAGGATCAAATCTGGTTTTGCTTGAAAGTTTGGAGGAAGGGGAGATGGAAGCTCTCTTAAAGGATGCAGCAGATTGGTTAGCAACCTGGTTTAGAAAAATAAGGATATGGAGCCCAGGGGAAGTGGATAATGATAGACTTACATGGGTGAGGTGCTATGGTATCCCTGCTCATGCTTGGATGAAATGATTTCTTCAGAAGCTTGTTATTTGGTACTGGGGAATTTATAAATGTTGACGAGAACACAGAGAAGAGGAAAACGATGGATGTGGCCAGAATTCTCATCAGAACAAAAGTCCTTGACATTATCAACTTTGTTTCTAGGTTTAATATTAACGGAGAACTGTTTGAGATCAAGGTTGTGGAGGACTGGTATGGACCTCTTCATTGGTGCAAAAGAAATGAAACAAGAATGAAAAAAGAAAGCTCTAGTGATTCATCAGAATCTGAAGGAAGTGACTATAGAGATGATGGTGATGATATTGAAGACGACAACGAGGAGATCGACGGTTCGATGGACAGTAGCGACGGTGGGTTTGGGTGGTCCGGCGAGGAAGGTGATCAGTCGATTGTGAAGGAGACACAATTGGAAAATTCGGATCCAGCTAATGATGAAAGATTACCTCAGGAAAACTCTATTGGTCAGCCAAGGGAAGGGTCTGCGCTAGAGGTTGGAGCTGAAGCAACTTTTGGTGAGCCCAAGGAAAATAAAATGATGACAACTGTTGGGATTTGTTCGAATAGTAATATCGGGGCAGCTCAAAGGACTACAAGTATGGAGGGGAATAACAAAGAGCTAATAATTACCGTGGGAAATAGCCAAAGTAACTCTTCATTTTCTTTCCCTTCTCTCAAGCCCAATAATCCTATTGACCAAACTTTAAGCCCACTAATTGAACTCCCCCAAAATTATCCCTGACCCTTTAACCGTTTTTACCCATCATTCTATTGACCCAGATGTTGGCCTAGATTTAAACACACTCAACTCTAATTCCTCACCTTCGGTTAACTCATCTTCTCCCCCTTCTGTTCTCCTGTGTCCCGGATTCTTTTCTTCAAGCCTTGCTTCTTCTCCTCCCGTTTCCAGTCAGCCCTCACCTTGATGAAGAACTTTCGGCTATTCCCCTTGTTGTCGATTTACCTCCTATGTCTCCTCTCCCCTCCATTCCCCTTGAATCTCAACCGGTTATTGTCCTGGATGCATCTCAGGCTCATTCGCAAGACAGTGTTAAGGAGGCGAGTGGTTCTTCAAATTCTGATCTCATTGTAAGTAATGTTGCATCAGTTTGGGCTGATAAAAATTCATCCAAAGAGGAGAAGATTTGGGCTTTCGCAAAGAAGATAGGAGTTAATGTAACCTCAAGTGACGATGAGAAAGTGATGATTGAAAAGATTATGACTATGGAAGCAAGGGACAAGGCTGCAAAAAGAAAGTTGGTGAACCCTAAAGGTTCGATATGAAAATTATGTCCCTTAATATTCGAGGGATTGGCAGTAATGCCAAACAGAGACGTATAAGAAGCCTTATCACTAGAGAAAAATTCGATGTATGTTTTCTGCAAGAAACTAAGAGGTCGGAGATTGAAGTTGCAGTGGTTTCGAGATTGTGGGGTGGTGATGATGTAGAATGGTGTTTTCTTCCTTCTAGTGGCTTATCGGGAGGTGTTGTATCTTTGTGGCATAAGGGCTTGTTCACATTTCTTCATACCTTCTCTCAGTCCGGTTTTATTGGTGTTGCTGCTCTAATAGATAATAGGGTGTGCTACTTTGTTAATGTCTACTCTGGGTGCTCAGCTAGAAGCAAAAGGGATTTGTGGGCTAGGTTAATTAGGGAGAGGGAGAGACTGAGTGATGGTGAGTGGGTTATAGGAGGGGACTTCAATACAGTTTTGAGAAGATCAGAGAGAAGAGGGAGAAACACTAGGTTTAGTGAGAGGGAAAGTCAGGATTTCAAATTCTTTTTGGAGGAGATGAGGGTGGTGGATCCGCCTAGTTTGGGCAAAAAGTTCACTCGGTTCCAACCTAATGGATCGGCGGCAAGAAAAATAGATAGGATTCTTCTTTCACAAGGATTGGTGGATGAATGGGGTACTAGAACTCAGTGGATTGGAGATAGAAATATATCGGATCATTGCCCGGTATGGCTCTTATCTTCCAAGAAGAATTGGGGACCTAAACCTTTTAGGTTCTTCAACGGATGGCTTGAACATGAAGGTGGGAAGGAATTCATGGAGGAAAAATGGAAGGAGTTACAAGTACAAGGTTGGATGGCTCACATTGTGAGGGAGAAACTCAAGTATCTTAAAGATAGTTTGAAAGTGTGGAACAAAGAGGTGTTTGGGATAAAAGATCTTCGAATTGAGGAAGTAGTAAAGGAAATGAATGCAATGGAGCAAGAGGAAGTGCTTGAGGAGGATTGGGATGTAGAGAGATGGAAGGCTTTGAATACGGAATTTTGGAAGGAGTTGAACCATAAAGAATCTATATTAGCTCAAAAGGCAAGGGTGGATTGGATTAGACAAGGAGATGGCAACACAAAATTCTTTCACCAAGCTATAAAGACAAGAAGTAGGCGGAATCAAATTGAATTGTTGAAGGTTGGAGATGTGTGGTTACATGATGTGGGGGAAATCAAAGCGGAAGTCAAGCGGCACTTTAAACAACAATTTACCGAAGACTCATTTAGAAGACCGAACCTTGATGGGGTTGAATTTCAAAAAATCTCTTCGACCGAGGCTCAAAATGTGGTTTCACCGTTCACTTTGGAAGAGGTAGAGGATGCGGTTTGGAGTTGCGAAGGAAACAAGAGTCCGGGTCCGGATGGTTTTAATTTTAATTTCATCAAGTCTTGTTGGGAAAGTATAAAGGAGGAGATCATGGGGGTTATGCATCAATTCCATACTAATGGCAAGCTACCAAAGGCATTCACTTCATCATTCGTGGCTTTGATTGGAAAAAAGAAGGATCCACAAGAATTAGGAGACTTTAGGCCTATCTCCCTCATAGGTTTTATGTATAAGATCATATCCAAGGTTTTGGCAAAGAGGCTCAAAGATGTGCTTCCCGGTGTCATTTCGGAAACGCAAACGGCTTTCTTAAAAGGGAGACAAATCTTAGACGGTGTGGTAGTGACAAATGAGTTAATCAATTTTGCAAAGAAGAAGAAGAAATCAATGATAATATTTAAGGTAGACTTTGAGAAGGCATACGACTCGGTGGCTTGGGGTTTTTTGGACTACATGATGGTAAGATTGGGTTTTTGTGACACTTGGAGGAAATGGATGAAAGCGTGTGTCTTTACGGGTAATGTATCGATATTGGTTAATGGAAGCCCTACCGAAGAGTTTATTATGGAGCGGGGATTAAGGCAAGGAGATCCTTTAGCACCATTCCTTTTCTTAATGGTGGCAGAAGGATTAACGGGGTTGATAAAGAATTGTGTGGAACAAGGTCACCTGGAGGCATTCTCGGTTGGAGAAGGAATCTCTTTCCCGGTATTACAATTTGCGGATGATACCTTGTTTATGGTGTCAAAATCCAAGGAGAATTTTTGGTGTTTGAAGGCGGTCCTAAGGATCTTTGAGCTAGTCTCGGGGCTTCGTGTGAATTTTCACAAGAGTAGTTTGATTGGAGTTAGCTTGGATGAGGAAGAGTTAAATGTAGGAGCTAGGTTCTTGTATTGTAACACCGGAAGCATTCCATTCAAATTCCTAGGAGTCCCGGTCGGGGCAAATCCTAGAATGATCAAAACTTGGCAACCGGTGATTAGGAAGACGAAAAACAAGCTATCAACTTGGAGAAGTAGGCAATTATCTATGGGAGGGAGGGTGACTTTAATCAATTCGGCGTTAGCTAGCCTACCACTCTATTATTTCTCATTCTTTAAAGCTCCCAAGAAAGTAGTAAAGGAGTTGGTGTCTATCCAAAGAAATTTTCTTTGGGGAGGAAGTGGCGAGGAGAGGAAGATGGCGTGGGTGAGATGGAGTAGAATATGTTTGCCGAAGGAGAAGGGGGGTCTCGGCGTAAGGGATATGGAAGCTTTCAATAGAGCACTTTTTGGTAAGTGGAAATGGAGAATCTTAGTGGAACATGATACTTTATGGAAGGAGTTGATAGAAAAGTTGTACGGAAAGAAGGGGGGTAACGGGATTTTGAATCACACACATCATTCGGTTTGGTGGAAAGATCTTCAATTAATTGATAAAGGGTCGGTTGAAGGAACAAATTGGTTTGAAGATATGGTAAGAATAAAATTGGGAAGTGGTGACAAAGCAAAATTTTGGATAGACCGCTGGTGTAGTACGAGGACGTTCGCAGATATCTTTCCTTCATTGTATGCTGTTACGGTTTTAAAGGAAGGGAAAGTAGCAGAGTTCGGTTCATGGGAAGGGGATGGTTGGGTATGGAAGCTACAATGGAATGTTCGGCTGTCTGAAGAAACAAGTGCAGCAGCAGGAGAACTAGAAAGTATATTGAGAACAATCAGTTTGGTGAAAGATCAAGCAGATAGATGGGTCTGGAAAGCTTCGAAGACGCTGCAGTATTCGGTCAAGACTGCATACTGCAGTATAACCGATTCTGCAGAAGCAGAAATTCTAACTGTCACCGAGAGGAAGCAGTTAAATCAACTATGGGACACAGCAGCTCCTTCGAAGTTTCTGGTGCACGGGTGGAGAGTCTTAATCGATCGATTGCCAACAAGGAACAAGCTTGTCGAGAGAGGAATTTTGGGAAGCAATAACAGCAGCTGTGTTATGTGCTTCGGTCCAGCTGAGGACACTGCACATTTATTCTTTAACTGTGCAGTTTCTGGCAGGCTGTGGGAGCAAATTCGTGCGTGGATTGGGATCAGTGAATTGGACAGCAATGATGGTTGGGAGCATATGCGGAATCATAAAACAAAGGCAGGAGGAAAGAAACATAAAAGGGTACGGTTTTTGGTTTGGGTTGCAACTTTATGGGTCATATGGATAAACCGGAATAGAGTCATCTTTAAGGGGGGTGTACCAAGTGTCCCCCAAATGTTACAAAATGTGAAAGGACTTACTTGGGGATGGATAGCTTTTAGAATGGGACACAAATGTTTTTTAAATTTCGAAGATTGGATTAATAGTCCGATTAATTGTATAAACCGGTTACATTAATTGTAAACGGGTTGAGGCACCCCTAGTGCCCCCATTTTAATATTTCTTTTGACTTATCAAAAAAAAGTTGGTGTCCGTTGTTTTGAAGAATAGTTTGATGTTATTGGTCAATAAAACCCCGCCTCCAATAGCCGCGTTGTCAAGTATTGACATTTGTTTTTTTTTTGAAGAATACTGTGTAATAGTCAACCTACGAAAAGAATGCAGTACTTTTTAAAACTGCTAACGAGTCACTTTGGAATTGTTTGGTACCTAGCTGCGCTGCGGTAACTGCTGTTGGTAGGTCTCTTGCAATCCGAGCGAAGTGTTGAATGATTCTCGGAGGGGGCACCTGCGATGCCACTCTGACGCTCAAGTCAGTATAGGGAATAAGAGAGTAGTAATATCTAGGAATGAGAATGTCCCTAATTATGACAATGTGAGCAAGTATTTATAGGGAATCGTGCCCGTTGTGAGCCGTCAGATCGATAGGGTGGATCTGAGCCGTCCAAGTATGAGAGTCATAAGTGGGCTTGTATATTGTGGACATGGATCAACGTGATTGGGCCTATCCATGTCCAATTGCTGATTGGGCCTCTTGGTCCAGTCCAGAATAGTTGCCCCCCAAGCCGAGATTATTCCGAAGGATGGTCTTGGCTTGAAGAGTTTTTCCTGATGTCGTTCTTTCCGGCTTGTTTGCCTCAGCAAGTCTCTTTCAATCTTTGGTCGCGTCTGTTAGATATATTGTTGCTTTCTTCTTAGTGGTAACTTTCTTGGCTACTATAAATATGTGGACTGTTGTCAATTGAGCCTTTTGTAAATTTTCATTGATCCGTGACCTAAGAAAACTTGCGGAAAAATTTGCTCAGGGGATAAGTGCCTTATGTACGGGACCTCCACCTTCAGCTTCGTGACTTCAGCAATTTGAGAGGTGAGGCGAAGCAAGACGCACCCTTCCCCAGTTCAACGCAGGAGAGCAAAGAGAGGCGAGGCGCACCCTTCTCCAGCTCGATGCATGATAGGTGAGGCTAGGCGCACCCTTCTCCATCTCGACGCAGGCGAGGCGAGGTGCAGCCTTCTCCATCTCGACACGGGAGAGGCGAGGCGCACCCCAGCTTGACGCAATAGATCTTGACTTCGCAGAGCCTTAGATTTTCACTTCACAGGTATCGATTTTAACTTCAGATCTTTAAGCAAATGTATTTGAAAATTTGCTTCTTTGTTTGGATCTTGTGAGTAGAGTTCTTTTTATGTTCGCTTGCCACGCTTTCCTCGTAGCCCTGAAGGACCCTCAGGAGAGGGGCATGGCCGACAAGTTATCTTTCTATGTCAAAATGCTTGTTCTGACTTCCTGCCCCCTTTCCTGCAGGTGGTGTCCGATGCCTAGGACGAAGAAAACTGTTCGAGTTCATGGATCATATCGAGGACCCCTTGCTGCTTTGAGGGAGGCTGGATATTCGATAGTGTTACCAAGTGGCTTCAGTCTCAAGAGGGGGGTGAATTGGGATTTTAAATATTAAGTCCCCTTTAACGATTTGATTGATTTTTCGCGCAGGTTTATGGAACGAATTAACGAGAAACGAAAACTGGAAATAAAGCAGTAAAGAACACAGAGATTTTTATACTGGTTCGATCACCTCCAAGTGACCTATGTCCAGTCCTCACACCCTTGTGAGATTTTCCACTAAACACAACAAAGCTTACAGGTGCTTTGGAATCCTTTACAGACTCAGGCACTCTTCTCCTAGGATACCCCACATATGAAGAGCCCTCAAATCTACCACAACCCTAGAGAGATACCCCACTCCCTAGTACAAACAGAAACCCTAGAGAGATACCCCACTCTCTAGTACCAAATACAACGTAAAAACGAATTACAAATTAACAACCAAATACCCCTTAAGAAGGGAGATTACAACAACTTGAAGATCGCCAACCCAACCTAGCCCTTGAGAGAAATCTGCTCTGACAGATGAAAAATACTTGAAGAACAGAGGTGTGTGTGCTAGGGTTTTGTTTTGCATTTCAGCGTAAGCATAAGAATGGGTTGTGTTTTTCTGAGAAGCACTAAGTCCCTATTTATAGACTTAGGAGAAATATGACCGTTGAATGATTTTAGGAATCGATTAATTACTTGAAAAGCATAGGATAGTGAATCGATTCTTGTCTTGGAAAATAGGAATGAGTGATCGATTGTTTGCTTTTAAAGAGTAAGTATGAATCGATTAATAGCTTGAAAATATGACCGTTTAGGCTTTTAAAAAGAAGAAAATCGATTTAAGGCTTAGGTGCATGAGGTGATGAATCGATTCTTGGCTTAAAATAGTATAGTTGATGAATCGATTCATTGCTTGATTTAAGTGAGATGCAAATCGATTTATAGCTTTGGAAACAGGAAGGAAATCGATTCTGCACTTTAAAAATAGAGTAGGAAATCGATTTTGGGCTTATGAGAAATAATAGAAATCGATTCTTGGCTTTAGTAAATGAGTCATGAATCGATTGTTATCCTTTGCACAAGGTTGGAAATCGATTCTTGGCTTTAGGAAGGAAGTCATGAATCGATTTCTAACTTTCAAAAAATAGTTTTTATGTTACGTGCCTTACCTATGTGCATGCATGCATTTTGAAAAACTGTGAAGGCTTTGGAAACTGTGAGATGAGCCGACCCTTTGAAGCGGCTTACAATATATCCTAGGACACGACCCAAACCCTAGAGACTACCCTTACTTCTTGAGTCTTGTTTGTGCCTTGGATTTCCACTTGGTCATTTACCGCTTTGAACACATCATCAAAACCTAACCTGCTTGTCATTTTGACTTCGAACGCATCATCATCAAAACCTAACCTGCAAAAGCAATATAACCACATTCTTCCCCTTTTTGATGATGACAAAACTTTACTCATCTTTGGGTGGGATGTTAGTTCATCAAACAAAATACTGCATAAAATATGACTGGACTCCCCCTCACTTGATGCTCCCCCTATCTCAATCATTAGATGCAAAATGACAATTCTATATCAATCCTTTATGCATAAACGTCCAAGATACTTCTCCCCCTTTTTGTCATGATCAAAAGGGTGACGATGAGATATAGTTTGTGAATCAAAGAACAACTTTAGCATCAAATTTCCCTAGGTTATCTTTTCCATTGTTTAAAACAAAGCATTTGCATCCAAAAGTGTGTAAGTGTGCAATGTTTGGTTTTGTTATTTTTTTTGAAGAATAATGTGTAATAGTCAACCTAGGAAAAGAATGCAAAACTTTTTAAAACTGGATAATGCTAACGAGTCACTTTGGAATTGTTCGGTACCTAGCAACGCTACGGTGACTGCTGTTGGTAGGTCTCTTGCAATCCGAGCGGAGTGTTGAATGAATCTCGGAGGGGAAGCTGCGATGCCACTCTGACACCCAAGTCAGTATAGGGAATAAGAGAGTAGTATATCTAGGAATGAGAATGTCCCTAATTATGGCAATGTGGGCCAGTATTTATAGGGAATCGTGCCTGTTGTGAGTCGTCGGATCGATATAGTGGATCTGAGTCATCCAAGTATGAGAGCCATAAGTGGGCCTGTATATTGTGGATATGGATCAACATGATTGGGCCTATCCATGTCCAATTGCTGATTGGGCCTCTTGGTCCAGTCCAGAACACTTTCCCCCCAAGCCTTGATTATTCCGGAGGATGGTCTTGGCTTGAAGAGTTTTTTCTGATGTCGTTCTTGCTGGCTTGTCTGCCTCAGGAAGTCGCTTTCAATCTTTGGCCGCGTCTGTTAGATATATTGTTGCTTTCTTCTTAGTGGTAACTTACCTGACTACTATAAATATGTGGACTGTTGTCAATTGAGCCTTCTGTAAATTTTCATTGATCCGTGACTTAAGAAAACTTGCGGCAAAATTTGCTTGGGTGATAAGTGCCTTACGTACGGGACCTCCACCTTCAACTTCCTGACTTCAGCAATTTGAGAGGTTAGGCGAAGCAAGGCGCACCCTTCCCCAGTTCAACGCATGAGAGCAAAGAGAGGCGAGGCGCACCCTTCTCCAGCTCGACGCAGGAGAGGTGACGCGAGGCGCACCCTTCTCCATCTCGACGCATGCGAGGTGCGGCGCACCCTTTTCCATCTCGACACAGGAGAGGCGAGGCGCACCCCAGCTTGACGCAATAGATCTTGACTTCGCAGAGCCTTAGATTTTCACTTTGCAGGTATCGATTTTAAGTTCATATCTTTAGGCGAATGTATTTGAAATATTTGCTTCTTTGTTTGGATCTTGTGAGTAGAGTTGTTTTTATGTGCGCTTGCCACGCTTTCCTCGTAGCCCTCAAGAAACCTCAAGAGAGGGGAATGGTCGACAAGTTATCTTTCTATCTCAAAATGCTTGTTCTGACTTCCTGCCCCCTGTCTTGTAGGTGGTGTCCGATGCCTAGGACGAAGAAAACTGCTCGAGTCCATGGATCATATAGAGGACCCCTTGCTGCTTTGAGGGAGCCTAGATATTCGATAGGTGGTCCATCAGAAGGACCTGGTAAGTCGGAGTCCATGGAGTCTGAGGCGCCTCATATGGCTATCTCTTCCACGCCTGGGGACTCTGATCCCCCATCTGATCTTGAGGTTGTAGAGATAGATGGAAATGACTATGATTGGGTAGCACGATCTGTTTCGTGTACCAGGAGCATCTATGACCCTGGATGCAACATTCCCGGCTTGCAGAAGTTGATTGGAACTGATTGGAGGATGGAGGGAGTTGATGCGGACGACAGGGTTTGTCGTGCTCCCGATGGCCTGAAGTTCATGATGTATCACTGTCTCTTTTTCAAGGTGGGGATTTCGCCATTTCCTCCTTTGAGTCAGTGTGCTGTGGATAGTCTTGGAGAGTTTGATGGTGAGGGGACCTTGATTAGGGAGAAATTTCATCTTGGCTGGTCTAATTTGGATGCTACACGAGTTTGTGCCTCGTGCACCATTCCTTCTAGCCTACTATTGGAAGCGGAGCGTAGAACTTTGGACATGCTTAAATTCATAGTTGGAAATTTGTCCTCCGAGCCCAAACTTTTTCAGTGTAGTGTGTTAGTTAAAGCTAAGACCATGGAGGATGTTAAGAAGATGTTAGGTATCTTGCTTGTTTGTCTATGTCTTTTCTCTCCGATACTTTGTTTTCTGTTAACCCGTTTTGTGGCATTTTCTTTTCTCTTTTTGCAGACAACATGGTTGCTCCACTTTCCTTTGATGACTTGGTGTCGATGGCTGGGAGGGAGACGGCTCCTGGTGCAGAGTCGAGGGCGTCTAGACCCGTCCCTGCTTCTACAGCTACATCTACTCGCCCTCCATCAGGGGGTCGCGTCAACTCGGGGGTGCCCTCTAGGGCTCTTAAAGATTTTCCTCAAGTTGCATCGGTTTCTACAAAACGGCGGGGCAAAGAAATCCAGAAGCCATTGACGCTCCTCCTAAGTCTTCTGGAAAGCACAAACGTCGATATCGATGTTGGTGATGTGGTTAGAGATTTCTCTTCTGCTGATCGTGAGGAATTTTTTGAAGGACCCCTTTTCTCTTGCCACACATATGCTCAAGCTCGGGTCGGATTTGTATACCTCGTGGCAGGCCAAAGTCGGGGGTAGTGAGCTGGGTAATCCTCGTGGATCTACCATTTTATTGTCAAGTATTTTATGACTTGCTTTGACCATTGTGATTTCTTTTTAAGCAGGAATGCGAGAGGAACGAGATCGTCCCGTGTCGAGGGCCGGAAGCTGCAGAAGCATCTTAGTGAGGCTAAGGAGATCATTTCACGTCTTCGGAAGGATCGGGCTGATGCCTTTTCTTAGAGGGAAAAGGCCCTTACTGCGAGGGATGAGAATATGAGGAGAGTTCAAGAACTGCAAAGTCACCATGGAAAGGTGAGGTTGGATTTGGAGGGGGTAACGAAAAGAAGGGATGATGCGGAGGAGCAGGTGAAAACTGTGGCTTCTCTGACTTTGGACTATACTTATGGCGCTTATCAGAAGGCTTTAGCTCATGTTTGCTGCTTGTATCCTGACGCTGTGCTGGAGCTGAACGTCTTTCAATTCAAGCACGAGGTTCTTGATGGGAAGATTGTGAGCTATCATCCCAACAAGATTGACTTCGATGTCATTTCTCCGCTTCCTTGAACGCCTTATTGTTTCTCTTATGATTTGGCTATGTATTTTTCTATTCTCGTACTTGTTGGATTTTGGTGGAACTTCGACTTGTTTCGGATCCATCTTTCGTCGTTAGCGTGTAATTTGATGATCCAAATATTTCTCTCGTAACTTATCGCTTTTTCTGTGTTACTTTTATCACCGACGTTTATCTTACATAATCTTCTGCACTACCGTGCCTGAATTAACTATCCATCTTGTTTGATTGGGCCAACCGTTAGGTCTTGGCTAGCGTGATTCGAAGGGGTAACCGGGCTCAAAGTATGCCTCTTGTATTTTTCGAGAGTGTTAAGGTACGCCCTGGGGACAGTTTACCAGGTCCCATCCTGATTATAACTCGTCCTTCAGGGGTTGTGACACTTTCATAGTCGCTTCGACGTGGCGAGCCAACTAGCTCATGCCTCAGTTTATAGGGAAGCGCAAACAATCGTAGCATCGATCTCATGTCGCCCCTTTCTACCATCAGGCTTAGTCATGATGCCCCCTGCTATTACCTCGGGGTTTGATTTGTTTGGCTTGCCGCGCGTGAAACTTATGCGTTGTACGACTAGGGATTCTGCGTAGTGCTCCTTGCGTGGGACTACTATGCTGCTCTGTTGTGCATCTCATGACTCTGCGCATCTCGTGTGCCTGCGTTGCGTCTGGCTGCTGCATGTGTCGCGTCCTGTCTCCTGCCTGCAGCCTGTGTCGCGTCCTTCCTGCTGCCTGCGTCGCATCCCGCGACGCGTCCTGCCTGCAGCTTGTGTTGCGCCCTGCGACGCATCAAGCTGCTGCCTGTGTCGCATCCTGCCTGCAGCTTGCGTCGCGCCCTGCGATGCATCTATCTGCTTACTGCGTCGCGTCCTGCATCTGTCGCACATCTCTTGACTGTGCGCAGCGCTCCTAACAAGAGTGTTGAGCCGGAGCCTCGTGACCCTGTTGTTGCCCCTCGAATCTTGTCTTTGTAAATACGTTGTGTGCGGGGAATTCATCTCGCCCTGGGAAGTGACTTGTGGGGAGCACAACTCGAGTTGCTCCAAAGTCTCGAGTCAGTTGCAGATTGCTCGCATCGGTCTGATAGTCAGGACATGGCCTCTCTTCGCTTAGTTGTTTACTTACTCATCATTTGGAAGGTCCTTGTTGTCTTGTACTTACTTCAGGGTTGGGGTGGCGTCGGCTCTTGCGACCGAGTTGGCCAGGCTTTGAGTCGACCTTGATTGGTTCTGTTCAGGTTGGCTTCCATGCCTCGTTCTAGTGAAGTAAATGTCACAGAACTTCAATGTTCGGACTTCGACAGTGTATTTCGTTCGAGTTTGTTTAAACTGTTTTACTTCTAGAAACTTCTGTTTGTTGTTACTTGGATCCTTTGCTCCCGTGACCTCAAGATTTATTACAGGCATTTTATGACCATAATAGACTATGCTGCTTCTTCCAAGCCTGATATGCTCATAGAAAGGATTGTAAACGGTGAATGAACTTGCCATTGGCCATTTTTGCCTAAGTTATGGATGGGGAATGTAATTTCGAATTGTATCTTGTTAAGATTGATAAGAACAATGCGTACTCGCCATTTTCATTACTCTTAATCAAAGATTACAAAGCATTACATTGAATGGCCCGATGGTACACTTGATTCTACATAACTAGGTGGTCATCTACGGTCCTACCAGCATCTCTAGTCTCAGATGCGCTCTTCTTCAATGACTTGGGGGACTCCAGCTAGATGGTGAGTGTTCCCAGTGGCATGGTCATCATGTTTGCCGCAGGAAGGATGGAGAAGCCTACGCTGCTCCTTGGGCTGATCACAAGCTTCTCTATTATATCTTTGGGGAGATTCGCGGCTGTACTCACAGCGTCTTTGGCTTTCTGGCTAGGATGTCATTGCTTCCGTCTTCTTCACTGTCTGGGCCATACCGAGTGCCTAGGTCAGCCAAGTTCACCCCGCTTTCCTTGCCTATCTTCTTGCGTGGTTCTTTAACTCCCTCAGCCTCTGGTTGATTCTTCATGCTCAGGTAGTAGCATTTGCAGGCTGCTCCCAAATCAGCTTGCAGAAACAATCCTAGTGTCCAAGGAGTAAAACTTCATCTTCAGATGTACAGTTGAGGTTACTGCTCCCAGCCTGCCTAGTGTCGGCCTCCCAATTATGCACTGGTATATTGATTTGCATGGGAGGACTGGGAAGGGGGTCTTAACAGTTCGACACAACGGTTGTTCGCCATCTGAGTCTCCATACGTGACCATTAGTTCGACATGGCCAAGTGGCTCGGGTGTTGACCCATCGAAACCAGTAAGTGGAGTTCCATTGTAAGGAGTGATGTCATCCGCAGAGATGTGCAACACTTTCAGCAAATCCTCAAAGATAATGACCGCGGAGCTACCTTGATCGACCGGGATCCTTCCCACTTCAACATTGGCCATGAGAGCGGAGATCAGCAGTGGGACATATTTGTTGGGTTTTCCATCCAGCAGATCTTGGTACCCAAAGGTTATGGGTGGCTTGGAGGGTCCCTGTTGTGCAAAAAGGTGTGCAAGTGTACACAGTATTTAACAATTAATATAGTAGAAAGTAGAGATCGTACCCACAGGGATTTGATTAATTTCTAAAGTTTAAAATGGTAGTTTCACTAGTGAGAAACAAGTAATAAAATAACAAATAAAATAAGAGTATGTTTGAGATAACAGAAAACAAATAAGCTAAGTAAAGATAGAGTGTATTTAAGTGAGAAAGATAGTTGGAATGCTCTTCACTAAGTAAATAACTTTTGATAGCATTATGTTATATACGATGCTCCTGCAATAGATGCTGTAGCAATTGATGCTCCTGCAATGGATGTTGTAGCAATTGATGCGTGCTTTTCAGCGACTAACGTCAGAGTTTCATTACAAGTCTTATGTCTAAGCTCTAAATAAGTTCACCCCTGTATATGAAGTACCCACAGTATCACCCTATGGACTAATATGCTATCCTATGTCTAGGTTTTAGCATGGAAATAACAAAGTTTCCTTCATTGAACACTTATCCATATTAGTTCTTGAGTTATAATCATAAACCATGTCTGTATTTATGATTTGCATTCACTTTTAGTTGGCCTATTCTAAATATGAATATGAAAGAGTTATCATGCAAGAACTAATATGCAAACATCAATATATAACATAAAACTAGTTAAAAATTTCATTACAAAGTTAAAGCATCCCAACTAGTGAAGTTTAGCTCATGCTAGACATTACTGAGCACATACAAATGGAGATAACCATGTTCATATGTTTGATAACACAAAGGGAAGAAAATAAAGAAAGAATTACACGGTTGAAGTTCTCTTGCAAAAATCCGCCTAGTAATGCTCCAGCAATCAAACAGCAACACGAAATGGTGTAGAAGTAGAGAGAGAAGTTGTAAACTTCACCTCCCTCCTTCATACCTATGAAGTGTAAGTGATTCTAATTTTTTAACTTGGTAGATATTCAAATGAGGAGAAGGAGATGTATTTATAGGCTCCTTGAGAGATGTTTCCTTCATGGTAGGGTTTGCTTGGGGCCGAAGTGTGATTTGCTTTTTAAGTCCAATTGCAACAAAAGTTGATTTGAAGTTGATTTGATGTTGATTTGGACTAAAGAAGAGAGGTCCTATGATATGTGGACACGTGTACCTAAAAAGGTGCAAGTTGCAAGCTATTGTGGGCTACAAAGGTGATCCAAGTGATCCACTTGCATTACTTTCCGCAATCTTTGACTATGAGTTCATCATGACATCATCACCAGATTGCTGGGGGATTTTAGTCTGTCACGAATGCTGGAGCATTTGACTGCCCATGATGCTGGGGCAATGATTACTGGGGCATCTGACGCTGTAGCATTGAACAAACACATTAAAATACAACATGGGGCACCAAAGGTGCCAAATGATCACAAATCAGTTCCTAACCCTCTTTTACTCTAAACAACACATATTAACTACTTTCACAACAATATTACTTAGAACTTGTTAGACTTGAGAGTCTATAAAGTAACCTTAGAGGGGGGGTGAATAAGGTTATAGGTGATTAATGGATTCTTTTTCAATTTAAAAGACTTTTTCGATATTGGTTTGGATTAAATGCGGAATAATAATATTTGACCAATATAGAAGGAGAAGAGGAGTAGAATGAGATGATGGACAGATCAATATTGTATACAGCAATAAAATAGATAATGAGAAGAAGGATATAGAGAGATCTGGATAAGATTACAATATGATATACTTGCACAGTTATATTGAGAATATGATAATATTAGTATTATAAGCAGTTAAATCAAGAATATGATAATATCAATATTATAATCAAATAAAGTGCAAAATATAAAGAGATAGAGAAGAGAGAGAGACACAGCAATTTAGCGAGGTTCGGGATAAAACCCCTACGTCCTCGGCCTTAGGCTTTTCAACCCTTGGACTTAGTAACCACTATATTGAAGAGAGTTTGATACAAACAGTCGACCCCAATATAAGTGAATCTCAATTCCCCTGAATTGAGAACCCAAGCACTCTTGCTAAGGATTTCTAAACCGACTCAATAACCCTATTGAGAGACCCAAGTACACATCCCAGGATTTCAAAACACCAACTCAATCCCTTGATTGAGAGACCCAAGTACAAAGCCCAGGATTTCAAAAACACCTTAAAATAAATTACACAATAAAGTTCTATGATCCAATCACTTCAGAGAATGAGTCAGTTTAGAAACTGAGAGAGATGAGTGATCTTAGGATTTTATAGATGCTCTATAAGATGAGGGATGATCTTGCTTTTGCAACCACTTCAAAATTGATATAACAATAGAAGTTGTGGTTGCTTGAAAGCTTTTAAAAATATAGATATGATTTTGAAAAAAAAAACAAAGCTTTTTGAAAAACAAGATTCAAAACAGTTGGAGCACAAGATCTCAGATCTAGATCTATAAACAGCTTTTGAAAAAAGATATAACAATTTAAAATCAAAAGCTTATAAAAATAAAACAATGAAGAGCAATAGATCTATAGAGATTCGAATATGAGAGAGTAGAGAAGAAATTGTGAGAAAAGGGTTGGTTTCAAGGAGAAGCTCAACCAGGTATTTATAGGCTTAGGCACCGTTGAAATTTTTGAAAAGCATTTAATATAAGTGAAGAATCGATTCATTGATCAAGTTAAAATGTGAAGGAATCGATTCATTGCCTTTAAAAAAATAAAAGAATCGATTGTTTGTTTAGTTGAAATAAGAGAGGAATCGATTCATTGATGTTTGGAAAGTGAGGGAATCGATTTCAATGCTTATGTAGTAAGGCATGAATCGATTCTTATCCATGTGGAAATATTGAGAATCGATTCATTAAGCTAAGGAATGACTTGAGAATCGATTCCTAGGCTAAGGAAACCAAGAAGGAATCGATTCTTAGTATATGTAATGTAGTGAAATCGATTCTTTTGCTTCAAAAAATATTTCTTTAGTTTTGGTTGCCACCTTAAGCATGCATGCAATTTTGTGAAATATTTTTTCAAAACTATTTTTATGCATCATGCATGTTTTGAAAAGTCATCTCTCTCAATAGCTAAAGTGCCACACACTTTAGGTGATAGGACCTTTACAAAGTGTCCTAAAAGGCTTAGACACAATTTTGGGTTTTGAACTTCATATGTTGCTTCTTCTTCAAGCTTCTCTTCTTTTGTGTCTTCTTCTCTTTAAATTAAGTCCTGCACTTTGCTCATCTTGAAACATTAGTAGATATGATGTAATTTGTTATCATACAAAATAAAGGAGTGTTTACCCTTGGTTCAACAAACTCCCCCTTTTTGATGATAACAAATTACATTATGCATAGGGTTTGATAATAATGAAAATTCTTTTAAAAAAGCTGCCCCTAAGCATAAGCATATATTTTCTCCTATTTTCTCCCCACATATAATAGTAACTTGCATATTTTCTCCCCCTTTGTTTTCATCAAAAAGGAGGGGGGGGGGGGTGAAAAAACATTTTATAAACTAGCATAATCAAGCATCCCTAGCTCTCTACGGATTTTACAAAAAGGAGCTTCGGCTAGGGGTTTAGTGAAGATATCCGCTAGTTGGTCATCCGTGCCTACAAATTTTAGTGCAATGCTCCCCCTAGACACATGATCTCTAATAAAGTGATGTCGTATGTCAATGTGTTTAGTTCTAGAGTGTTGTATAGGGTTCTTAGCAATATTAATAGCACTTGTATTATCACACAAAACAGGCACACTTTCAAAAATTAGACCAAAGTCTTCCAAAGTTTGTTTCATCCACAGAACTTGTGCGACGCAGTTTCCAACAGCCACATATTTAGCTTCAGCTGTGGACAAAGCAACATTGTTCTGCTTCTTACTAGACCAGGAGGTCAAACAAGGACCAAGAAAATGACAAGTTCCACTAGTACTTTTTCTATCAAGAGTGCAACCTGCAAAATCAGCATCAGAAAAACCAACTAAATCAAACGTACTCGATTTCGGGTACCACAAACCAAAGTCTATGGTCCCTTTAACATACCTAAGAATCCGTTTTACAGCTTTTAAATGTGATTCTTTTGGGCATGCTTGAAATCGAGCACACAAGCATACAGCAAACATAATATCAGGTCGAGATGCAGTTAAGTATAAGAGACTACCTATCATACCTCGGTACATAGTTTCATTTACCGGTTTACCTTGCTCATCCTTATCTAGTTTAGTTGCTGTTGCCATAGGAGTGCTGATTTCTTTTGCGTCATTCGTGTTATATTTCTTCAGCAATTCCTTTGAGAACTTTGTTTGGGATATGAAGATTCCTTCATTTGATTGTTTCACTTGAAGTCCCAAGAAAAAGTTAAGTTCTCCCATCATACTCATTTCAAATTCACTAGTCATCATCTCAGAAAATTCCTTGCACAAATCATCATTAGTAGATCCAAAGATAATATCATCAACATAGATTTGAACTACTATGATATGTTTGCCCTTGGTTTTAAGGAATAAGGTAGAATCAATCTTACCCTTTTTGAAACCATTGGCAGTTAAATGTTTGCTTAATCTCTCATACCAAGCTCTAGGGGCTTGTTTCAATCCATAGAGGGCTTTGTCAAGTTTAAAGACGTGATCGGGATTTTTAAAATCTTCAAAACCAGGGGGTTGTTTTACATAAACTTCTTCTTCTAAGAAACCATTTAGGAAGGCACTTTTGACATCCATTTGATGTAGTTTGAAATCCATGTAGGAGGCAAATGCCAAAATTATCCTAATAGACTCCAATCTAGCCACAGGAGCAAAAGTTTCTTCAAAATCCACCCCTTCGATTTGATTAAAACCTTGAACTACTAGACGACTTTTGTTTAATAAAATTGTTCCATTTTCGTCAAGTTTGTTGCGAAAAACCCATTTAGTTCCTATGATGGTCCGATCGACCGGTTTTTCAACTAAGTGCCAAACTTTATTTCTTTCAAATTGTTCAAGTTCTTTTTGCATTGACAAAACCCACTCTGGATCATTTAAAGCTTCCTTGATATTATTTGGAACTATTTGAGAGACAAAAGCACTATGAAAGCATAAAAGATTAAGAGAAGAGCGAGTTGTTACCCCCTTTGATGGACTACCAATAATTTGCTCCATGGGATGATCTCGAATTGATTTCCATGTTTTGGGCAGATCATCGTGAGTTCTTCCATGGAGATGATCATCAATGTCTTGGGGCTCTCGTTCCACTATAACTTGAGGTTCAGCTTCCTCCTCGGCTTCTTCTACACTTTCACTGTTAGTTTCAGGTGATCTATTTTTGATCACTTCAATCACTTCATCCTCATCATCAGCAGCTTTCTTATCAAAAGGGTTAGTTTCATCAAAAGAAACATGAATAGATTCTTGCATAGTTTTATCAATTTTATTGTAAACGATATAAGCTCTACTATGATTTGAATAACCCATAAAAATACCTTCAGTTGATTTAGCATCAAACTTACCCAACTTGTCCTTTGTATTAAGAACGAAGCACTTACTTCCAAAGACTTTGAAGTATGAAATGTTTGGAGCTCTACCATTCCACAGCTCATATGGTGTTTTGTTGAGAGATGGCCTTAAGTATACACGATTTAGCACATGACACGCTGTATCCACTGCATGACCCCAGAAGTATTTGGGAAGGTTGTGCTCATTCAGCATTGTCCTGCTCATTTCTTGTATAGTTCTGTTCTTTCTTTCAACTACACCATTTTGTTGAGGAGTTCTTGGAGCTGAAAAGTTATGATGAATGCCATACTTTTCACACCACGTCTTGAATGATGAATTTTCGTACTCTCCTCCATGATCGCTTCTAATTTCTTTGATGGCTAAGTTTTTCTCATTTTGTAGCTTTCTGCACAACTTAGCAAACTCGTTAAAAGCATCACTTTTATTTGCAAGTAGGATAACCCAAGTATATCTAGAATAATCATCAACAATAACAAAAACATACTTAGACCCTCCTAGACTTGCGACATCAATTTCACCAAACAAATCAAGATGTAGCAGTTCAAGCACATTTTTGGTGGAAATAACAGGTTTTGATTTAAAAGAGGTTTTGTGCATTTTACCAAGTTGACATGCATCACATAATTTGCCTTTTTCATATTTCAATTTAGGTAGACCTCTAACATGCTCATTCTTACTTAACTTAGATAGCTGTTCTATACTAGCATGTCCTAAGCGTCTATGCCACAAATCCACATCATCAATCAAGGTAGGCATACATACTATCTCATCACTTACATTATCAAAATCAACATAGTATACATTGTTTTCTCGAAAGCCAGTAATGTAGAGTTTAGAAGTCATATGGGTGATAACACATTTATCAACAGAAAAGTGCACATCAAAATCATTATCGCATAATTGACTAACACTTAGTAAGTTAAATTTAACGCCATCAACTAATAAAGCATCTTTAATTATAATTGTGTTTTCCTTACCCACACAACCTTTACCTATTACTTGAGCAGATTCATTGTTGGCAAACTTTACAGATCCACTTGCTTTGTTGCTCAGTTTTAGAAACAGTGAAGCATCACCAGTCATATGCCTTGAGCAACCACTATCAACCATCCACACATTTTTCTTTTTAGCTGAGGGACCAACCTGCAAAAGAATTGTTTAACAGCTAGCACGAGGTACCCTTTTTGTTGGGTCCTTGGGAGTTAGTCATCAAGGGGTTTGCTTTCACAATCCACCTTGGTTTCTTCCAAACAGGTACAAGGGTTCCAAGCTCACATATTTTACGGATAGGGCATGAAGAAGAGCTATGGTTCCCTTTTTGACAATATGTGCATTTGAAGATAGTAGGTTTATGACTAGAAGTAGAAGCTACAAAGGTGATATTTTTGTTTGAGCTGGAGGTGGTGGAATTTCCTTGGTACCCAATACCTCTCCTATCAACATATTGATGTTGAGAGTGAAGCAACTGAGTCAAGGTCTTTTCACCAACCTCAAACTTTTTCAAAGATTCTTTCAAAAATTCATTTTCAACCTTGACTTTTTCAAAATTTTGTTTTAGTTCTCGAAATTCAAGGTTGGCTGATTTGTGTAGTTCATTCTTTAATCTAGTGACTTCACTTTCAAGAGTCTCGATTTGAGTGGATAGGCTTTTGTTGCTCTTTGTTAGTTTCTTGGATTTTAACAAAAGTTTTTCGTGTTCGAAATATAGAGCCTCAAAAGCTTCACTCAGATCGTGACTACTATAGTCATTATCAATCATATCATCATGCATAGAGGAGGTAGAGGGACTAGAAAAGTTAAGGCTTACCTTTGATGTATCATTTGCCATGCTGCAGACAGCATTGTCGGTCTGCTCATCTTCTTCTGATTCACTATCAGTGCTGAGATTGTCCCATGTTGCTTCAGGTGTGTTCTTTGCCATGAGGCAGACAGCATTTGCAACTTCTTCTTCTTCGGTCTCACTTTCAGTGTCTGTATTGTCCCATGTTGCTTTCATTGCTTTCTTTTGCTTAGATTTCAGCTTGTAACAGTTTTCTTTGATGTGACCGGGTTTGTTGCATTCGAAACATCTTGGTTGATCATTCTTTTTCTCATACCTGTCTTCTTTGTTGTACCCGGACTTCTTTGAAAAGTCACCCTTTCCAAACTTTTTGAATCTCATAAATTTTTTGAAATTTTTGGCAAGCATAGCCATATCTTCATCATCGGTTTCTTCTTCAGATTTAACCTCTTTCCTTGCTACTTTAGAAGTTTTAGCAGCAAGGGCAAGAGATTTCTTCTCTTTTACAGTTTCTTTTTCTTGATTCTTTTTGGCAGCCAGAACTACCTCAAATGCTAGCAATGATCCAATAAGGTCTTCTTGAGGTAAAGTGCCAATGTCTTTGGCTTCGGTTATAGCACAAGTCTTAGGGAAGAATTCACCAGTTAAGGATTCAAGGATCTTTCCATTCAAATCCTTGTTGGTGTATTTCTTTCCTAAGACCCTCAAGTTGTTTACAATTAAATTTAATCTCTGATGCATTGCTGCGACAGACTCACCTTCTTTCATTTTAAAACTTTCATATTCAGAGGTGAGAATTCTAATTTTAGTATCTTTTACCTGGCTTGTCCCGACATGAGTGGCTTGTAGGCAGTCCCAGATTTCCTTTGCACTTTGACACCCTTTTACTCTACCATATTCTTCTTCACAGAGTGATAGATGAAGGATATTCATGGCCTTTGCATTTAGGGATATCTTGTCAAGCTCAGATTTTCTTAACTCACTCAGGTCGATGGTGTAGATGTCTTCCACCGGTACTTCTTCAGCTTTGCCGGTGGCTTGAATTTTTGAAGTGTCACCATCAGTATTACCTGGTTTTGTGATCTTGATCTTCATCGGGATTAGAGGACCATCCACTATGATTCTCCATAGAGTGAAGTCAATTGCCTGCACATGACATTTCATACGACTACTCCAGTAATCATAGTTAGTACCATCAAATAGAGGAGGCCTATTAGAGGACATTCCTTCTTTCATGAAAGAACCCATAATTACAGATATGTAAAGGATAAATTTAGAATTGCGAGATGTAAAGCTCTAATATGCAATTCCTAGCTACTGATACCACTTGTTAGACTTGAGAGTCTATAAAGTAACCTTAGAGGGGGGGTGAATAAGGTTATAGGTGATTAATGGATTCTTTTTCAATTTAAAAGACTTTTTCGATATTGGTTTGGATTAAATGCGGAATAATAATATTTGACCAATATAGAAGGAGAAGAGGAGTAGAATGAGATGATGGACAGATCAATATTGTATACAGCAATAAAATAGATAATGAGAAGAAGGATATAGAGAGATCTGGATAAGATTACAATATGATATACTTGCACAGTTATATTGAGAATATGATAATATTAGTATTATAAGAAGTTAAATCAAGAATATGATAATATCAATATTATAATCAAATAAAGTGCAAAATATAAAGAGATAGAGAAGAGAGAGAGAGACACAGCAATTTAGCGAGGTTCGGGATAAAACCCCTACGTCCTCGGCCTTAGGCTTTTCAACCCTTGGACTTAGTAACCACTATATTGAAGAGAGTTTGATACAAACAGTCGACCCCAATATAAGTGAATCTCAATTCCCCTGAATTGAGAACCCAAGAACTCTTGCTAAGGATTTCTAAACCAACTCAATAACCCTATTGAGAGACCCAAGTACACAGCCCAGGATTTCAAAACACCAACTCAATCCCTTGATTGAGAGACCCAAGTACAAAGCCCAGGATTTCAAAAACACCTTAAAATAAATTACACAATAAAGTTCTATGATCCAATCACTTCAGAGAATGAGTCAGTTTAGAAACTGAGAGAGATGAGTGATCTTAGGATTTTATAGATGCTCTATAAGATGAGGGATGATCTTGCTTTTGCAACCACTTCAAAATTGATATAACAATAGAAGTTGAGGTTGCTTGAAAGCTTTTAAAAATATAGATATGATTTTGAAAAAAAAACAAAGCTTTTTGAAAAACAAGATTCAAAACAGTTGGAGCACAAGATCTCAGATCTAGATCTATAAACAGCTTTTGAAAAAAGATATAACAATTTAAAATCAAAAGCTTATAAAAATAAAACAATGAAGAGCAATAGATCTATAGAGATTCGAATATGAGAGAGTAGAGAAGAAATTGTGAGAAAAGGGTTGGTTTCAAGGAGAAGCTCAACCAGGTATTTATAGGCTTAGGCACCGTTGAAATTTTTGAAAAGCATTTAATATAAGTGAAGAATCGATTCATTGATCAAGTTAAAATGTGAAGGAATCGATTCATTGCCTTTAAAAAAATAAAAGAATCGATTGTTTGTTTAGTTGAAATAAGAGAGGAATCGATTCATTGATGTTTGGAAAGTGAGGGAATCGATTTCAATGCTTATGTAGTAAGGCATGAATCGATTTTCAGGCCATATGGAGGTCCTGAGAATCGATTCTTATCCATGTGGAAATATTGAGAATCGATTCATTAAGATAAGGAATGACTTGAGAATCGATTCCTAGGCTAAGGAAACCAAGAAGGAATCGATTCTTAGTATATGTAATGTAGTGAAATCGATTCTTTTGCTTCAAAAAATATTTCTTTAGTTTTGGTTGCCACCTTAAGCATGCATGCAATTTTGTGAAATATTTTTTCAAAACTATTTTTATGCATCATGCATGTTTTGAAAAGTCATCTCTCTCAATAGCTAAAGTGCCACACACTTTAGGTGATAGGACCTTTACAAAGTGTCATAAAAGGCTTAGACACAATTTTGGGTTTTGAACTTCATATGTTGCTTCTTCTTCAAGCTTCTCTTCTTTTGTGTCTTCTTCTCTTTAAATTAAGTCCTGCACTTTGCTCATCTTGAAACATTAGTAGATATGATGTAATTTGTTATCATACAAAATAAAGGAGTGTTTACCCTTGGTTCAACAGAACTCACGTTGATTTAAGTCTTAGAAGCATAAATAACTCTATATAAAATAGAGTTATCAGTCCCTCCATGGGCTTTGAGGTTGAGGCAACATTCATGATTTCCTTCCACCTTCTCTTCATTGATTTGTTTGTCAGACCACCTTCCAAAAATCCCCCTCTGAGCATGACCATAGCCACTGGTCTCCCCTTGGATTTTCGGGCGTCTGACTTTTCAGAAGCATCACTGTCATCCTACTCCGCGGCTTTGGCAGCCTCGCTTGCCGCATCTTTTCCCTTGCGGGGTGATCTGGATCTCTTTAGGGCAGACCGTGACTGCTTTAGGGTGCCACCAGTCTCTTCCTCCTCCTTGCCTTTCACATATTGCTGAAGTTTTCCTTTTTGGATCAGCTCTTCAATGTCATCTCTCAAAGCTCGGCAGCCATTGGTATCGTGTTCGTTGCTCTGGTGGTAGCGACAATAATTCCTTGAGGGGTTCTATCCCTCCTTCATTACAAAAGGTTCTGGCCTCTTGACATTTCTAAACTCTGTGCTTGCACACTCGGCCAGGGTCTTTGCCCGAGAAGTGTTCAAGAGGATGTGCTCGGTCAAGCGTCGCGGTCGACTTTCACGTCGCCCTCCTCCATCATCCCTCTTGGGTTTGGAATAGCGAGGTTCTTCATTTTCATTTCCCTCCTTTGCAGCTGCTTTGTGAACCATGTCATCTTCTTCATAGTCCATATACTTTTTTGATCTCCTGAGGAACTCGCCCAAGTTTTGGGGCTTGTTCACCCCAACATCAATCTGAAATAAGTTTCCTTACCTTAGACCGTCCTTCATCCAGAAGAGTCTCTGCTTATCTTTAAGGTTCCGGACACTTGCAGCTTCCTTGTTGAAACGTTCCACATACTCTGAGTGTTTCATCTTCACGTTGTCTGACCGCCCTGAGCACCTCCTCAGACTTTGGCTTCAGGCGGGAGGCGGTGAAGCGTTCCTGGAACATCATTGCCAACTTCCCCCTTGACGATATGGAATTGGGTTTCAGCTTCTGGAACCAGTTCAGGGCAGCTTTCTCCACGGTGAAGGGGAAGATCTTACAGTGGATGGGTTCCCTTGCCCCTCGGTAATGCATCATGAGGCAGAAGTAAGTCAAATGGCTATCAGGATCCCCGGTCCCATCATACATGTTGAGCATTGGGAGGTTCTCCAAAGCCTTTGGGATTGGACAATCATTGATCTTCCCGGTGAAAGGTCCGCCATGGGAGATCCAAGGGGCGTGACCAGGTGACCAGTCCCCGAGATCCATATCCTGGTGGTCACGTCGGGTAGGAGACCTCCTTGGCTTTGATCTATGACGCTGCCCTCTACAGGACTTGGCTCGGCTTCGGGATCTCTCTTGAGATTTTGAGGATGCGTGCGATGAGCTTTTGGATGGTGAATCCTCCAGCCAGTTGGAGGAGTGCTTGGGGGAAAGCCTGATCCCCTATTCCTACGCCGCTGAGGTGGGGAGCGACCAGCTCGCTTACGCCTCGGGAAGAGCGATGGTTGAGGCGCCTCCTTGGTGGGGATCTGGCAGGCCTTGAGTTCACCGCCCCAGGGCGAAGAGTTCTCCAACAGGGGCGAGGTTGCTCGGGCATCGATGCCACACGCCTCTCCATCTGCCTGAGGCGCAGCTCCTGCTGCGCCATGACGTGAGTGCAGTTATTGAGAAGGTCCAATAGTTGGCAGACAGTTGGAAGATCTTCTATTTGGACAAAATCCTGAGACTGCTCTGGCTGCGTGACTGGGGCTTGCCGATGAGTCGGGACTTGAGAAGCGCTGCCCGGCAAGGTTACCGCGAAGCCTTCAAAGGTGCCCTCGGGCTGAGGTTGAGATTGAGACACTGCGATGTTGCGAAGAAAAAGTTCTTAAGAGTAGAGATGAGGTGAAAGCTAGACAGCTCCCACTGTGGTCGCCAATGTTCAGTACCAAGCAGCGCTGCGGTGAGTGCTGTTGGTAGGTCTCTTGCAAATCTGAGCGGAGTGTGGAATAAATCCCGGATGGGGCACCTGCGATGCCACTCCGAATTCCAAGTCAGTATAGGGAATAAGAGAGTAGTAATATCTAGGAACGAGAATGTCCCTAATTATGGCAATGTGAGCCAGTATTTATAGGGAATCGTGCCCGTTGTGAGCCGTCGGATCGATAGAGTGGATCTGAGTCATAAGTGGGCTTGTATATTGTGGATATGGATCAACATGATTGGGCCTATCCATGTCCAATTGTTGATTGGGCCTCTTGGTCCCGTCCAGAACAGGAATATTGGTTAATGATCTGTCCTGGCTGCCCGTTTTGGTAAAGCTGAGAACCGAGATGCTCACCAAGCTGAAAAGCTTGCTCACTACGAGTTATTTCGAGATGGTGGTTGAGATCAATATTTGAGAGAAATTCGAGGTGAATCGACTCGCGTTGATCCAACGAGGAGGGTGGTACCTGGACACACTCTGATGCCTATGTAAGCATTGGAAATAGGTGATGTGAGGTAATAAATGTGTACCTGTAGCATTGATGAGACAGTGCTTTTATAAGAATTGGTGCCTACACGTGGCTTGTTGTGATTGGCATTTTTAGGAATCTACCTAAGCCATTTGATTAAGGGAACACATCCACACCGTTGGTCTTGCATCGATCACGGGCTTCGTTATTTTGGGCCCAAATGTTGGGCCAGACCGTAACAATTAATAAATCAAAAGAGAGGCGAGTTTGTATGAATATATTTATTACATTGAAAAGTATTATTTGCGTTCTGGACTGGGCCAGAACCCAATCCCCACCTTGAGCCGAAAGGCGACCCATTAAGCAAGGCAAAACTCCTAGAAAGAGAGTGCTTCATGAAGGAAGGCGTCGATCCGTGCCTAGCTGTTATCAACGGTCGACATCATTCCCCCAGATTTGACGGTAGACACACCACAGAGTAGTTACGCTCCTCTAAACACCGGCGCCTTCCATCTTCTCATACCCTGCTTTGACTTCTACTCCCTGACTTGGGTGTTGGAGTGTCTTTAGTAGGTACCACCCGACTTGGGCTCTGCACCCTGACTTCAGGAGCATCACACTACCGACTTTTCAACTCGGACAACCCGAGACTAATAAGATACAGATCATTAGCGACCACAGTGGGAGCCTTAGTACTCTCCCACCTCACAGCCTTAGAACCCCCAGACAACAAGAAACAAGCTTGTTCCCCCGCAAGGTAAAGGACGTGGTAAATAGAGTTACCAAGGCTACAAAATAAGTAGATAGCGACTGCGAGGAATAAATAGACACCTGGAAATCGAAGGGAAGACCAGTGGCGATGGTCATCTCAGGCGGTTGTCCAATAGAAGAGGGTGAAACAAACAAGTCCATGAAGCAGCGATGGAAGGAAATAATGAGTGTCGCCTCTACATCAACAACAAAGGCCGCCTCCTCTAGGCCTCCCCTATCTTTTGGAGATCAAGACTTGCTCGAAGAACAAGTACATTCCTTTGTTGATAACGGCTGCAATGTCAAAACTTTGAAGTAAGAAGAATTTGGTGGATCAAGGAACTTCAGTCGATATCATCTTTGTCGACTTGCTTGATGTGTTGAACATCTCCAAAGAAGACATTACCCCATACTTGCGAACCGACCTCTCAGGCTTCAATGGTTCGATCACGAAACCACTGCGGTACATTTCGTTGATGGTTACTTACGGTGATGCCGATACTGAAAAACCCCTTCCTGGTTCTCCTCCTGCAAATCGGTGTATCAATGCATCATCGGAAGACCGACGCTCAGGAGGCTCGGGGAGGTCACATCCACAGTTCATCTTAAAATGAAGTTTTACTCCACAACGGATGAAATCGTCACTTTGCATGCAGATCTTGAATCAGCTCGAAGGTGTCACTTTATGAGCCTTAACTCCGAGCACGAAGTCAAGAGAATAAAAGATAGCTTGAAGAAGTCGGCAAGGGGAATTGAGGTCAATGTGGCTGATCTAGATGCCCGATATGACCCCAATAATGAAGAAGAGGAAGGTGACCACACCTTGACAAAAGAGCTTATAAAGCGGATAAAGAGACTATAGCCTAATGGCAATTTTATCCTAACGACCCTTCGAAGATTGTCAGGATAAGGGCCAATTTGCATGATGACGTGAAAGAAGAACTTACCCGGTGCCTGAAAGAACATGCCGACCTGTTTGCCTGGAGTGGGGAAGATATGCCCGGGATCCCACCGGAAGTGGCTTGTCACCACCTTGCTGTAGACTCACATGCAAAGTGGGTCACCCGAAGAAGGCGTGTCCAAAAAGAAGACAAGGCCACAGCCGCCATCAGAGTAGTAGAAGATCTCATAGCGGCTGAGTTTGTGAAGGAGATCAAGTATACGACAAGGCTGTCCAATGTCGGCCTGATGAAGAAATCTAATGGGAAGTGGCGCATGTGCGTAGATTATACTGTCCTAAACCGGGCATGCCCAAAAGATGCTTTTCCAGTCCCAAGCGTGGATAAGTTAGTAGACAATGCCTCTAGCTTTCGACTATTGTCATTCATGGATGCTTACTCAGTGTATAATCAAATAGCCATGTATCGACTCGACCAGGAGAAAACGACTTTCATGATAAATAAGGGTAATTATTGCTACCATGTCATGCCATTCAGACTGAAAAACGTGGGAGCAACGTACCAGAGAATGATGAACAAGGTGTTTCATGCTCAGATCGGGCGTGTAGTAGAAGTCTACCTGGATGACATGATTGTGAAGAGTAAGGCGGACCCCGATCACTTCGCCGACCTCACTGAAGTCTTTGTACAGGCTCGGAAAAACCCTAAGACTAAATCCTGAAAAGTGTACATTTGGCGTACGAGCCGGAAAGTTCATTGGATTCTACTTAACCGAAAGGGGGATTGAGGCCAATCCAGATAAATGTAGAGTAACCGACATGCGACCCGTGTTGTGCTTGATATATATACACAAATGGATGTGCAAGTATACACAATCATAACAAGTAATAGAGTGAAAGTAGAGTATCGTTCCCACAGGGATTGGATTAATTTACAAAGTTCAAAATCAATAGCTTTAATGCAAAATACAAAATATCACAATTTAAAGAGGTTTGCAAGAAAGTAAGAAAAACAGAAAATAAACAAGCAACTAGAGTTGTGTTTGAAAATATATGATGAAGGAGTAGCTGGAATGTTTTCCCCAAGTAAGTTACTTCTGATGCCGTGGCATTGTGTTATACATGATGCTAGAGCATTGGATGCTGTAGCATTAGATGTGTACCTTTCGGTCACTATCGTCAGAGTTTCATTACAAGGGACAACATGTCTGCTCCCTTAAATAGGTCCACTCCTGTATATGAAGCACCCACAGTGTCACCCTATGGACTATGCTACCTATTTCTAGGTTGAGCATGGAATTACAAAGTTTCCTTTGTTAAAACACTTACCCACATTAGTTCTTGAGTTCCAATTATAAACCATGTTTGAATTTATAATTTGCATTCACTTTGAGTGATATTTTGAAGTGAATTCTGGCCTGTCTTGCAAATGAGGAGGAGGGGAGTATTTATAGCCTTCAAAAAGTAGTCCAGTGAACTTGAAAAAGTATGTTTTTTGAACTTGTTTCTACTTGCTTCAATTTGACTTGATTTGATTTGGAGATTGCCACCAAAGAGGTCCTTTGGTGTGTGGACAAGTGTCCCTAATAGATACAATTTGCAAGTGAAGTTATCAATAGGGTGGCATTGAAGTGGGAAACTTGGGCCACTTGCGCAACTTGCTATCTGGTGACGTCATCATGGTGATGTTGTCGCATCCAGTGCTTCTACATGTGATGTTGCAGCATTGTAACCTCTCTGGATGCTCTAACATTACTTGTTGTATTGACAATTTACTCATATGCTAATGCTTTGGCATTGTACTTTTCTTTGATGTTGCGGCAATCTTTCTCTTACAATGCTCTGGCATTACTCTTTCCATGATGCTTTGGCATTGTGTGTTTTGCAGGTTAGGTTTTGATGATGATGCGTTCGAAGTCAAAATGACAAGCGGGTTAGGTTTTGATGATGTGTTATAAGCGGAAAATGGCAAAGCGGAAATCCAAGGCAAACAAGACTCAAGAAATAAGGGTAGTCTCTAGGGTTTGGGTCGTGTCCTAGGATATATTGTAAGCCGCTTCTGAGGGTCAGCTCATCTCAAAGTTTCATAGTCTTCACTGTTTTTCAAAATGCATGCATGCACATAGGTAAGGCACGTAACATAAAAACTATTTTGTGGAAGTTAGAAATCGATTCATGACTTCTTTCCTAAAGCCAAGAATCGATTTCCAGCCTTGTGAAAAGGATAGAAATCGATTCATGACTCATTTCCCAAAGCAAAGAATCGATTCCCAAACTGTTTTAAAAGCTAAGAATCGATTCCTATTATTTCTCATAAGACCAAACTCGATTTCCTACTTTGTTTTTAAAGTGCAAAATCGATTTCCTTCCTGTTTCCAAAGCCATAAATCGATTTGCCTCTTACTTTAAATCAAGCAATGAATCGATTCATAAACTATGCTACTTCAAGCTAAGAATCGATTCTTCTCCTCATGCATCTAAGCATAAAATCGATTTACTTCCTTTTGAAAGCCATCAACGGTCATATTTTTATGCTGAGAATCGATTTCCACTCATCCTTTAGAAGTAATCAATCGAGCACACACTTATGAGCTATTCCTATTTTTAAGACAAGAATCGATTTTCACTCCTAAGCATTTCAAGTAATTAATTGATTCCTAAAATCAGTAGCTCCTGGCTTCATGTCTTGCTGATCGATTGACGAAGGGGGGCCGGGGAAAGCTACAGGCCCAAAACCTTCGAAGGTCTGAGCCAAATTGAGCAAAGGCGGCCATTCAACGGTCATATTTCTCCTAAGTCTATAAATAGGGACTTAGTGTTTCTCAGAAAAATACAACCCATTCTTACGCTTACGCTGAAACGCAAAACAAAACCCTAGCACACACACCTCTGTTCTTCAAGTATTTTTCATCTGCAGAGCTAATTTCTCTCAAGGGATAGAGTTGGGTTGGTGATCTTCAAGTTGTTGTAATCTGCCTTCATAAGAGGTATTTTCGTTGATTAATTTGTAATTTGTTTTACGATATTCACAGTACTAGGGAGTGGGGTATCTCTCTAGGGTTGCTGTTGGTACTAGGGAGTGGGGTATCTCTCTAGGGTTATTGGTTATAACAAGGGTGGGGTATCTTTTGTTGTTGCTATAGAGTTGAGGGCTCTTCATAGGTGGGGTATCCTAGGACACTACAAGAAAATTGACATATACCAACAGACGCCTATAGCGATGGTAAATAAAACTGTAGGTATAGGTATCCTACACCTACACCAAGTTAAAAAAACCGTGGGTATAGGTTTACAGGAAATACTGTGGAAAAATAACTGTGGAAGCCTATAGTGACGACTGCTTTAACCGTAGGTATATGTATCATTTACCCACAAACGTTTTCTAAAACCGTGGGTATAGGCTTTAGCGACGAAATCAACTCCATTGGTATAGGCTAAATCAACTCCGCGGGAGAAGTAAAATTTTCCCTCTCTCTTCTCGCGTTTTTATTTTATTCCAAAATAAAATTGTTTGGCTGAAGCTAATTAACTCTCTTTTCCATCGATCTATTTTTCTTTTCTCTTTCTCTATTCTATTTGCATCCCTCCCTCACTGCCGTCTCTGAACTGTCATCCACCATCGCCTCCCTGTTGCCGTCATCCACCATCGGATCCCTGTTGCCGTCATCCACCATCGCCTCCCTGTCGCCACCTCTCTCTTCGACGAAGAATCTCCTTCTCTAACTCTCGCTGAACCCTAACTCTCTCAGTTTCCTTCTCAAATCAATCCAATGGCAAAACCTAACTCTCGCAGAATCTCGCGCCTGACCTGAAGGAAAGACGGAAAAAGCGCTCACCTACGGAATACGAAAGTTCGCATCGGCCTCCGCCTCTGAAATCGTCACCTCCGCCTCTGAAATCGTCACCTCCGCCTCTGAAGGAAACAGCTCTCACCTTCGTCTATTCCATAGCCTCACCCACACACAGAAGGTGATTTTTCTTCTCCCTCACTGAAATCTCCAACTGAAATCATTCTATCTTCATTTTTTTAAAAAAATTCTGATGGGTTCTGGGATGATTCGTTATACATCTGTTTTAGTTCCTTATACCTCTGGTTTGATTTTTTTTTTTCAGCTACAGAAGGGAATTTAGGTACGATTGAGGTTTTGAAGCTGTTTGGATCTTGTGTTATCTTGTTTGTTCTGAGAGGTGAGTATCTCTTTGTTGATAATTTTTATTTTCCCCCTTGACAGTAATTTTAGGTATTTTTCTTGCTTGTAGGCTGTAGCGTGTAGGAAATTACTTGGGTCTAAACTAGTTTTTATATCGCAAATAAACTTATTGCAACTTATAAGCATCAATTTGGTAGTCACTTTTGATTTTACAATATGAAGTTGGGGCCAAATTAATCCTACTGTTTGTTTGTAACTGATGCTAGATTAATCCTACTACTTGTTTGTAATTGGTGTGCATTTGTGCAAGCATGTTTGATGTTTGTTTTTTGGTTAGGAGCACTTGTATTGTTTGTCTATGTGTGATTATGGTTGTAGGTGTTGTGTTCATAGTTTTAATGTGTTGGTATTGCTTTGTTTTCTATTTTCTTTATATTGGATTGCATACCCTTTCTCTCTTTGTTCATTAATTTAGTCACAACAAACCCTTTATTTATTTCAGTTTTACTTGTCGTATGGAGAATAGAGGATGGATGTGTGATCCATCAAAACAGAGTGAGGAATATATTCGGGGGGTTAATGGATTTCTTGAATTTGCTTTTAAAAATTCAGAAACGAATGGAAAAATATTTTTCCCTTGTATAATATGTGCCAATTGTAAGCAACGCTCTCGCACAAGTGTTTATGAACACTTGACTGATCCACGACGTGGGTTTCTTAGAGGTTATAAACAATGGATATTTCATGGTGAAAGACCTACCACTTCAAGTAGTACAAATGAGCTACATTCAGAAATGGAACATGACATGGATGGGTTAATACGTGATGTTTATGCCATGCATCCTACAGGAGAGCCAAGTTGTATTAATCCCGAAGCAAGAGAAAGTGTTAAGTTTTACCAATTGGTGAAAGAGAATGAGCAAATGCTCTACCCAAATTGTAAGAAATATAGCAAGCTATCCTTTATGGTCCATTTGTATCATATAAAGTGTCTCCACGGGTGGAGTGACAAATCGTTCTCTATGTTACTAGATTTATTAAGAGATGCTCTACCAGAAGGAAATGTTTTGCCAAGCTCATACTATGAAACAAAGAAGATGATCTCAGGGTTAGGTTTGGGGTATGAGAAGATCCATGCTTGTCCTAATGACTGCATATTGTATCGGGATATGTATATCGATGATCAAGTCTATCCAAAGTGTGGTATGTCAAGGTGGAAAACAACAAATGAAGATGTGCAGGCTAATGGATCGGAGACTTCAGGAAAGAGAAAGAACTTACCCGCAAAGGTCCTTCGATGGTTTCCTTTGAAACCGAGGGTGCAAAGGTTGTTCATGTCATCCAAAACTGTAGAATCAATGAGATGGCACCATGATGGTAGATTGAATGATGGTTCTCTTAGGCATCCAGCTGACTCACTTGCTTGGAAAGAATTTGATGCTCGATATCCAACATTTTCATCAGATCCTCGTAATGTTCGATTAGGAGTGGCTTCTGATGGCTTCAATCCTTTCAAGACTATGAGCATTACCCACAGCATTTGGCCAGTCATGCTAGTTCCTTATAATCTACCTCCTTGGATGTGCATGAAACAAACATTCTTTATGTTATCACTACTAATTCCAGGACCTAAAGGTCCCGGAAATAAGATTGATGTTTACCTACAGCCATTAGTACAAGAGCTGCAAGAGTTATGGGATGACGGAATTGAAACCTTTGATGCCTACAAGAAAGAGACATTCCAACTTCGTGTTGCTATAATGTGGACTATTAATGACTTTCCGGCATATGCAAACTTATCTGGATGGAGTACCAAAGGTCAATTTGCTTGTCCATGTTGTGGGATTGAAACTGCCTCGCGATGGCTGCGCCATGGTCGAAAATTTTGCTACATGTGCCATCGCCGCTGGTTAGCCCCTAACCACAAGTGGAGGTCGAATAGTAAGGATTTTGACGGAGCAAGGGAGTTAAGGAATCCTCCTAAAATAGTTGAAGGGAGTGAAATTTTAAGGCAATTAGATGAAATTGGAGAAGAGGGTCTAGAAGATGGGTCACAACCTTGGAAAAAAAAGAGCATTTTCTTCACTTTACCCTATTGGCAATATAATATATTGCGTCACAATCTTGATGTGATGCATATTGAAAAAAATGTATGTGACAACATCATTGGTACATTGTTAAACCAAGAGGGAAAATCTAAAGATAATTATAAGGCCCGTGCTGACCTTGTAGATATGGGCATAAGAAGTATGCTTCACCCCCAACCCAGTCCTAGAAGTAGTACAATGCTTTTGCCTAGAGCATGTTATCAAATGACTGTCAAAGAAAAGGATGCTTTTCTCAGCATCCTCAAGAATGTAAAAGTTCCAGATGAATGCTCATCGAACATCTCACGTTGTGTGCAAGTCAAGCAGTGCAAGATATTTGGCTTAAAAAGTTATGATTGTCATGTTTTGATGCAACAACTTCTCCCAGTGGCATTAAGGGGTTCATTGCCAGATAAAGTCACTTCAATTATTGTTGATTTCTGCAATTTCTTTAAGCAAATATGCTCTAAGGTACTTACTGTGGATTTTCTAGCACAATTGGAGTCTCAAATAGCTATAACACTTTGTCAATTGGAAACAATTTTTCCTCCATCATTTTTCACTGTTATGATGCATTTGGTAATTCACTTGGCATATGAAGCCAAGCTTGCTAGGCCAGTACAATTTCGGTGGATGTATCTTATTGAAAGGTATGAATTCTTTATTTTAACATATAACATCTTATTTAATACCGTTAAAGAAGCTATTAGGGTGCTAAGAGGTTAGATATCTAATACTAAATTTACTCTCAGGTTTCTTCTTACTCTCAAGTCATTTGTGCGCAATAGAGCACATCCAGAAGGGTCAATTGCAGAAGGTTTTTTGGCACATGAATGTTTGACCTTTTGTTCGCAATATCTATCTGGGTGGAAACTAGGTTCAATAGACCTAGCAGAAATGTTGATGGAACTGATTCTACATCAATAGATGATGTGACCTTTTTACATCCTATTGGAAGACCGCTAGGCAGGAAAAAACCACAGAAGTTACAGTTAGGGAAGCGCAAGAGAGTGAGCCGAACTAAGCTCGACAAGAAAGAGTTAATGCAAGCTCATAGATATGTTCTTTCTAACTGTGACGCGATCAGTCCATTTATAGAGAAAGACCAATACTATTTCCCTTTTATACTAGTTTAAGAGTATTTATAACTCCTTTAATTTTGATATCATTAATTTTAGGGAACACATTGTACTTCTTAAGAGACAGTCCCGACCGCGAAGATTGTCGCAACTTGAAATCGATAAGCAACACAGTCAAAAATTTAGTGTCTGGTTTCGAGATAGGGTGAGCACAAAAGAATTGAATTATTTGAATTTTAGTGGTTATTTTTAGTGAAACTAACTTTTGTTCTTGAAATATTTTAGATACATCGCTTGGATGAACAAAGGAGCCCACAAGTTACTCATGAACTTAGATGGTTATCTCGTGGGCCGTTTGAGGTAGTTAGGAGATACAGTGGTTATGCCAATAATGGTTTTAAGTTCCACACAAAGAAAAGAGAGAGATACTTGAAAACACAAAATAGTGGGGTAATTGTAAGGACTAAGACATCGAAAGATGAAACTAACTACTACGGGGCAATAACTGATATAATCCAATTGGATTATTCTGGCAAGTTCAAGGCTGTGCTATTCAAATGTGATTGGGTTGATATCAAGAAAGGTGTTAAGAAAGATAAGTTTGGGATGACACTTGTGAATTTCAACTTTTTGAAACACACGGGTAAAGATATTTGTGATGACCCGTTTATTTTTGCATCACAAGCTAAGAAGGTGTTTTATGTATATGATGAGAGAAACAAGGATTGGCCCGTTGTTTTGAATGCAAAAGTTAGGGATATTTATGATATGGGTGATGAGGAATCCAATGAAAATGAAGAAATCCGTGAGCAACCAATGCATGATTCAACCGAAGCTACTCAAAATGATAACGATTTGATTGGACTTTCAATCGAAGATGATCATGATTTCTTTGAAGTTTCCGTTGATAATCATATTGATGATGAGGATGTAGAGGATGAGGGCGAGGGCGAGGATATGTTTTAGTTGTGAAAGATTTTATACTTTTTCTATGCACGTAGACTTGACTATTTTTTGTTGATGTTTTGAATATGAAGTTGTTCCATGTTTGTTTATGTTTTTTACATCCTTTCTTTTCTTTTGTGTTTTATGGTAATCTTAATGCTACTTTGTTTACTAAAATATTTAGTTAATATAGTTAGACATTGTATTTCTATGAAACACTATTGTACGTTATAAGCTAGTTCAAACTTATGTTATGATTCAATATTTCAGTCGCTTATTGTAAAGTAATGCAGAAATGGGAAGAAAAAGAAAGTTAAATATTGGGCGTCGCATTCCAGAAGACTCAAACCAACACATACAAGCAAGTAACAATGAAGGAACACAATCTATTCCTACTGACACAATACCAACTCATGCCCAAGGAAGTAATTTTGATGCTGTCATACGCGAGTCTGTTGATTCCCACTCGGTTCCTTCGGATATAGAAGCAGAAGAAGCACAAAATGAGAAAGGTATAAATTATATTTAGTTTCTGTTGTTTATATTTCATTTTTGTAAACATAATATTTTATGTTTTTACGCCTTCTATATTACTTGTAGATGTAGAACCTAAGCGGTTGAGAGGCCCAACAAGAATGTTAGATGTATGGGAGATGGAAGATGGTGATTTCATAATTGTTAATTTAGATAAGTATGGTCGGCCTGTTGGTGAGGAAGGGACAACTCTTACTCGTTTCATAGGAAGTATAGTTCGAAGGCATCAATATGCTCCAATCAACTACAAATCCTGGAAAGAAATGCCAAAGAAGGATAAAGATGCAATGCTGGAACTAATAGAGGTATTATTGTTATATACTTAAATTTTGATGCATCAAAAGTTGCAATATAACTTAATTTATGTTGTATGTATCTAACATTTATCACTATTTAGTCCAAATTTCAGTTCATTCCTCCTATAAGTGACACAACAAGAGAATTGTTGAAATCTGAGTTGAATGAGAAGTGGAGGCAATGGAAGAGTGATTTAAAGTCAATGGCATATGATCCGAGTAAAACTGAAGAAGAGATTGCAGCTGCATTACCTGGTGGCAGGGTTGAACCTAATCAGTATCGTGAATTGGTTCATCATTGGTTTTCAGAAGAAGGACAAGTAAGTCATCTAGCAAATAGTTTTTTGCATATTATGAGTAGTGCTTCAACTTTGATTCTTTCTTCAACTAATATTTGGTTGTATAAATTGTAGAAACAAAGTAAAACTAATAAACGAAATCGTGCTAAGTATGAAGATGTCCATTGCATGGGTACAAAAAGTCTCCCAAAACTGATTGATGAAAAGGTTGGTTTATATTTCTACTTCTCAATGAGTAAAATGTATTTATAAAACAAAATACATCTAACTTATATGTTTGGTTTTAGAAAAAAAAAGCCAAAGGTGTATCACCTGAACTTAAAGAGATTTACATTGATACCCACACTCGTAAAGATGGATCAATCGTCAATGAAAAAGCTGCAGAAATGATTGTAAGATTTTCTTTCAAACTTAGCAACACACTCGTAAATTATTTTATGCAATGAATATATATTTCTTGCAAACTTAGCAACACAAACTTCAAACTTCCAACCAGATCATACCTGCATAGGCTTTACTTTACATACATTTTATTTGTCCATCTATTATTAGCCAAGCATGGTAAAAGTGAATATTCCACGGTTGAGGAAAGAAAAGATTATTTCTTATCCTTCCTATACACTTTATAGGGGAGCTTACAAATTTTCACATGTTCAATAAACAAATTAAGGAAACCCATCCCATTTATACATGTAAGTTTTGTTGTCCATAAATACAAATTGCCCGATCAGATGACCCAAAACCATGCTACAATAGACCCAGCAGCCAGACCAATAACCAAGAACAACACACTCACAATCCCTGCAGTCTCTACAAACAGAACCCGTTAAGTTGATCTCCAAACAGAACCAGCCAGAACACCATCTTTTTGATCTTCAGAGACTGCTTTAATCTTTACTAAACTGAATAGTGGGTGGTTAAAAATCAATAAGTATGGAGTTTGGTTTGCTAAATTGATATTTGAGCTGTGTTAGTGTATAGGAGTTTGGTTTGCTTTCCCTTATTTGAGCTGTGTGTGATGAATGTACTTGTGGCATTTAGGAGTAACTGTACACCGGAAATCAGTTTCTGATATTGTTTCTTTTCCTTTGAATGCATGCCTTATTTCAGCTTGTGCCTTCTCCATCACTTTTGGGTTTTTCATCATTTTTGACATTGCCCACTCTATTGTTGTTGCTGATGAATCTGCTCCAGCTCTAAACACATCCTAGTACATCAACAAGAAACTTTTGAAAATTAGGAAAAAGACAATTTTTTTAAAAGTAGACAAAATAATTAAGTCAATATATGCTCCAGCTGCCACTTTGTTGGATTCTCAAAAGAACATCTACAAGATCTTCTTGTTCAGCTTCAGTGTTGTTTCCTTCAAATCCTCCAGTAAGTGCTGTGTGTGATGAATGTACTTGTGGCATTTAGGAGTAACTGTACACCGGAAATCAGTTTCTGATATTGTTTCTTTTCCTTTGAATGCATGCCTTATTTCAGCTTGTGCCTTCTCCATCACTTTTGGGTTTTTCATCATTTCTGACATTGCCCACTCTATTGTTGTTGCTGATGAATCTGTTCCAGCTCCAAACACATCCTAGTACATCAACAAGAAACTTTTGAAAATTAGGAAAAAGATAATTTTTTTTTAAAAGTAGACAAAATAATTAAGTAAATATATGTTCCTGCTGCCACTTTGTTGGATTCTCAAAAGAACATCTACAATATATGTTTGACATGCCACTTATGCATAACTGCCCCTTCGATATTTAGCTTGTTGCTTCCTTTCCTTGTCATAAAATACTAACCTCATACTAGAAGCATTTCCAGCAGTAATAGTATGCATTCTGTATTCTGAATATGCATTCTGTATTCTGAATATGCATTCTGAATAATATGCATTCTGTATTCTGTATGCATTCTGTATTTCCAGCAGTAATAATATGCATTCTGTATTCTGTATGCATTCTGTATTCTGAATATGCATTCATATGCATTCTGTATTCTGTGTTCATATGCATTCTGTATTCTGTATTCCAGCAGTAATAGTACCTCCATACTTATGCACTTTTAATGTTTCAGGAAAAACTAGACAAATACAATAATGAAGCTGGAACATCTCAATCATCCCAAAAGTCACAAAATCACATGCATTGGAAGGATGACATATTTTCTAAAGTACAAGGACCAGACAAAAGAGAACGTGTGCGTTGTATGGGCAGGATTCCTAAGCCTAAAAAATCAAAGGTTGTTTTGTCTGAAAATCAAGAGTTACGCAATAGAGTTAGTCAAATGGAAAGCCTCTTGGGAAATGTTATGACATTGATTCAAAATCGATTTTCTGGAGAAGATGTAGATGATATTTTACAAGTGGCAAGACAGGTATAGTATATTATCTTCCTAGAGTTTTTATAAATGAGGTATGGAAAACTCAACCAAGTTGAGTTGTATATTTTTCTTTCAATAGGTTACAGACGCTTCTAGTGCTCCCGAGCAAATGAATTCTCCAAGTCCAGACACTAATGAAGATAATGGCGCCAATGAAAATTAGAAGAAAGACTAGTGGAACTGGTAGGATGAGGTACTGAAGCTGCACCCAGGAAGAAGGGAGCAGCTGCTTCAGCTTTAGGACTTTGAAGATTTTTTTTGGTTGGGGCATGGCTGACTCTGAGACATTATATCTATCATTTTCATTTCCTTTTTAGTATGTATTTGATTTGTAACTTTTGAGATTATGAGTTGATGTAGGAGTAATGTTAATTTCCACTATGTTATATGCTTTTGAGATTATCTTAAGAGTTGATGTAGAAGTAAATGTTAATTTGCAAAATGGTGACATGCTTGTAAGACATGTTTTGTGATTAATTTTCAATATGATTTTAGTTTTATTGTTTCATAAATGTATTTATTTTATATTTAGCTTTTATTTGATTATCATAAATATTGTTAATAAATTTTTTACCAACAAAAGGAAGTGGTGGGTATAGCAAAATTAAGAGTGATTTTAAAACCTATACCAACAGCAATTCGACTGTGGGTATAGCAAAATTAACAGTGATGCTAAAGCCAATACCAACAGCAACGCGACTGTGGGTATAGCTCTTAGGTTTTGTCCAACGGGAAGATCGTCTATCGGTATAGGCTATAGCGACGCTATTTTTGCCGTGGGTATAGCCAAATAAAGACCACGGGAAGATCATCCGTCGGTATAGGTTCTCGGTGCTATACCCACGGTATTTAACCCTTTACCCACGGATTTTTACTGTTGGTATAGGTCAAATTTGTTGTAGTGGGAGAAGAGTGCCTGAGTCTGTAAAGGTTTCCAAAACACCTGTAAGCTTTGTTGTGTTTAGTGGAAAATCTCACAAGGGTATGAGGACTGGACGTAGGTCACTTGGAGGTGACCGAACCAGTATAAAAATCTGTGTTCTTTACTGCTTTATTTTCAGTTTTCGTTTCTCGTTAATTCGTTCCGTAAACTTGCGCGAAAAATCAATCAAGTCGTTAAAGGGGATTTAAATTTTAAAATCTCAATTCACCACTTGGTAACAATATGCTAATGCTTTGGCATTGTACTTTTCTTCGATGCTACGGCATTCTTTCTCTTACAATGATCTGGCATTACTCTTTCCATGATGCTTCGGCATTGTGTGTTTTGCAATGTTACTGCATCAAGTGCTGTGGCACTGAATAATTTTGTGAACATACCATAATACGTTTAAAATGACCCAAGTTGATTGTCAAAACAGTTATTTCCTTTGTTTTACGTTTCTTTGCATATTAAGTTATTTACAATACATTGTTCTCAAGATTCAAGTAATAATTTGAGTTATAGAAGCATAAACGACTCTATATAAAATAGAGTCATCACACCCCCAAACTTAAACCATTACTTGTCCTCAAGTAATGACACTTGGAACAAGATAAAAATAGACCTTTTTGAAATTTAGAAGAACAGATCAGCTATTTCCTTTGTTCAAACAGATTTTTAAACTTGGGCTCAGAGGTTTTATTCTCAGATTTTTCATTACGCACACGTGATGCTGCAACATTGGTTGCTGGGGCATCATTTACAACATTCAGAATTATTATTGCTCATTTGTGAGTGTGTGCTACTGAACTCAAATAAATTCTTAGCTAGTTTTGAAAATTTTCCTTAGCCTTAAAAAGAGTAGTTTTCTTTCAATCAAGTCAAGAGATTTTTTAAAGGGTAGAATAGGCTAACAACTTCATCAGAAGTGTTGAGGGGCTTCAAAGCATGACAAAGGGCTTGGTGTAGGCTTTTCAGAACAGGTTTTGATCAGTGCAATTTTTATTTTCTTCTTTTTCTCTAATTTTCTTTCTAGGTTGATTACTTTTTGACTGAAACCATAATGGTGTCTCCAATAAATCGCCTCCCTATTCAATGACCAACCTTTGCTGCATTGCTATTGTTTTCTGATTTTCTTTCTAAGCAACTACAACATTATTCTATCTTTTTCTTAATGTTTTAGTGCACTAGCTTGTTCTTAATACCTTGGCCTTAATATAGCCGATGCACCCCCAAACTTAGTTTCATATGCTATTCTAAATTTTTAGTAGAAATTTGACCTAGATCTTGGCTTACTAACACTAGTCTTGGAATCAGATTATTTCTAGGTAACTAAGTTTCTTTCTAAGTTCAAAGTTTGTGTGGAAGCAACAATAAGACTAACACTACAAAAAACGGATCAAATAGCGGGGGTTTTATTGCGGGGGTTTTAAAAACCCCCTCAGTTTAACAATAAAAAAGGAACTCCTCGGCCAACAAGTTGAAAATGTTGTTTCATTTCACGGAGGTTTAAAAAACCCCCGCTGAGTGTCACGAAAAACCCCCGCTAAATGTAAAATAAAAAACAAAAAAAAACTTTCTAATTTCAGCTTCCCTCTTCTCACTTTCACTCTCCCTCGCGTAATTTCAGCTTCCCTCTTCTAAAAAAAAACCTAATTTCAGCTTCCCTCTCCTGTGTTTCTCTGTTTCAGCTTTCCTCTTCTCACTTTCACTATCCCTCTTCTCACCTTCTACCCACGAATCAGCTTCCCTCAGCTTCTCTCGCGTAAACCTCCTCTCGAAACCCAACTCTCGCGTAAACCTCCATACCCTCGCGTAAACCTCCATCGCGAAACCTCACTCCGCAGTCCGCCTCTCTCGCCTCCATCTCCTCACTTCGTTTCTCTCAACGCTTTCTCTTCTCTCTTCTCTCTTCAGTGACCGACTCTCTCTTCTTTCTTCTTCCTCCGCGGCTGCGCGGCGACCACAAACCACATTCAAAGGGAAGTTTTCTCTTCGGTAAGAACATCGCAAACCAAGTTCTTACATTTTGCCAAAATATAAACCGATTTCTTTTTCTAGGTTTTCCATTATCGCAAGAACGGTTTGTGAGATACCTTCTTCTGTTGATTTTAAGTTGATTGTTACATGTTTCCTTCTTAGGTTCAGATTTTAAGCATGTGGAAACTCATTATTCCCTTTGATTTTAGGTTAGGGATTCTCTGCAACTTCTCTACAACAAGCTCATCAACAGGTTAGGCATGAAATTTCTTTGATTTTGAATTGGAATTATTCTTTTCCATTTTTCTGTTTCCTGTAGTATTTAGTTTGATTGGATTTCAGTTTCCATCTACAATGTTGGTGTATTACATTTAAATTGGATGCTTTACATGGTATAGTAAAATAGTTTCTGTTCTTGTTGGATTTGATGCAGTCCTTTAGGTTACAGTAATATTATGAGGATAAGAGGAACAAAAAGAATGTGATGGAAGATTGTTTCATGCTTTCGTTGTAGTTGCATGGAGCCAGATTCAGATTGTTAGAGTAAGTGCTTATGTTATCACACATGTTTTAAATTTTGGCTTCCTGAATGGGTTATGTAATGTGTGTTTTAATTGTGGTTGACTTTTTGTGACATGGTGGGTAAGATTTGTAATTCATTTTGTTTATCTTTTAATATACTGTGTAACTTAATGTCGTTTAGGTCCAATACCCTCATCGTTTTCTAATTTGACTTCATTGCCAGAGTTGTGATGTGAGTGCTTTCACTAATTTCTTGTATGGTTGCTTTTGATTCATGAAAGCTAATATATCATCTGTGATATAAATGTAGGAGAATAAGTGGTATATCTACCGGGAGCTCCTCACTGGAAGTAGTACGGAATATGAAGTCTTTGACTATCTTGTAAGGATGCAACTATGCTAATAATTATGTCTCACAGTCTCCCAAGTAATGTAAATATTTACTTGTACTTTTTTCTTTGTTCTGATTCTGAGTTTAATATATGTATTTGTTTATGATTGTCCCAGAGAAAAGGTCAAGTGAGTTAAGTCCTGTGATTTCTGTGTATGCTTCAAAATTGATCATGAAATTCTCTCTTTTAAGCCATCATGGAAGTCTCACCTCCATGACAGGTAACTAAATTCTCCCTACTTTCCTTCTCCTTGATTATTCTTTCTTTAATCTATGGCAATTGATTTGGCTAATACACTCCACATGAACACACAAAAGAGTTGACAGCAAAATGCAATTTATTGGTGATTAACTAATACTACTCAGAATCTAGAAATAACCATATTATAATATTGTAGGTTCACTATGTTACTATGTCTTAAATTTTGCAGTTGAACACAAAAATTGACAGTAAAATAATTGCTTAAGTAGTTCAAATACTTAGATAATTACGTTCAGTAGATGATTAATGAGTTTCAACACCTGTTATATCCGTTAACCATCTTATTCTTAGCCATTTAATGCACGTATTTAAACTGCATTAACCAACTATTTTGTTGTCGATTTTTATCTTATGTACTTTTATTAGCTAACTCTTGAGTTGCTAAGCATTTACTTGGTTATTATGTGACTATGCAACAGGGATCATGGTGGTGGTAATGAGAAGATAAAGGAATTGGTACCTGGAATCAAGGTCTATGGTGGTTCAATAGATAATGTGAAAGGTTGCACTCATAAAGTTGAAAATGGTGATAAGTTGCATCTTGGAGCTGATATTAGTATTTTGGCACTGCACACACCTTGGTATGCTAACTCAACTTGTCTATTAAGATTCTTGTTGGCATCCTTCCCCCCTTCCCAAAAGTGGAGAGTTTTTAATTAGTGCACTGTATTATATATCGATCAAGGCTGTAATTTTTTAGGCCTTCAGTCTTTGCTTCATTTCAAATGAGATAAGAAAATAATCCAATCTCCAAAGTGAAACAAAGGAAATAAATGGTCTGGCTGACTTTTATGTATCAGAAGGTCATCAACTTGCTAAGTGCTAACTGCTAACTGATGTGCATAACATTTGAATGCCAGCAATTGTAAGTAATCAGGTCAGGATAAGTATTTGTAAGTCTATTTACAAGGGGAGCTATAACTATAATGTGTATCTCTTACCAGTAAGGCTCTATGCTGAAGAGTTATCATTTAATTACATACTGCTTGCTGAACTTGTGCCAATTGTCTCATCCTGTGTTTGAGGGTTTAGCCCTGGTTATGTGACAATAAAGTTTAAAAGCGATAAAATTACATACTTGATAAGATACACAGAATACATGTCTTGCTTCATCGGCCTTATCTGTTATTAATTCTTGTTAGGTGCATTATTAGTTGTTAATAATTATCAATCTTCTGGTAATCTTAATGCTTTTTTCTCTTTTCTCTAGTAGTTCAACCTCAGTTTCACTTTCACTTTTTCTCCAAACCCTTGTTTGTACCTCTCTTGTTTTTTTGACAAAAATGTACCTCTCTTGTTAACATAAGCCATTTCTCTGACTTTCTTAGCCACACTAAAGGTCACATCTGCTATTATGTTACTGACAAAGTGGATGAGAACCCAACTGTGTTTACTGGAGATACACCGGTAAGTTTATCAATAGTTTTCATTTTAATGACTTCTTGTGAAAACATGTCTGAAAAATGTAGTTTTTTGAAATGCATGTAATCTAACTCAAAGCAAAAAAAGAAGAGAAATCCTACTTTAAATCTTTAGATTTTTGGCTCTCATTGTCTTTGAAATTGTTAGAAAGTTGTCATGCATATGCGTTTCGAAGAGGTCCTACTTTAAATCTTTAGATTTATTGTGTTATTTATTATTCTTGTTGGTGTAAAAAAGAATGGTAATTCAATCAAATTAGATACTCATTGGTAACAACTGGAGAGGAGACAGAGGTACTTGTTGGTGTAAAAAAGAATGGTAATTCAATCAAATTAGATACTCATTGGTCTATATGATTTGCTGAATCTTGATTAGCTATATAGCTTCTATTTTGATCTTTTTAGTTGAGGGGTGGAGTGTGAGGCTTGATTTCATTCCCACCTCAACATTGCTGGTTATTTCTTATTGGTATCAGTTGCACCCCGAAAAATCCCATTTGGGTTTCTCAATGTACAACGTGGAAAAATTTTGAAGCCGCCACCAATATTTTACTTTTAAGACCAAAACATTGAAAAAAGGTCTTTTGAACAAGGCGGATGGTCTTTTGAAAACTAGAGATATCGGTTCGGGGGTCGATTACGTGCGAGGAAGGTGTTAGCACCGCGCACGTCCTTTCTACCGAAAGGGAACCTCTAATTAAATGTGTGGTTTTAACGTTTGATTTGGAAAATATCTAGATTTGCCTATTTATTTGAAGATGGATGGGAAATTAATGGAAAACTTATGTAAAGAGGGGGAAAAAGAGAGTTTTTTAGAAAAGAGCTCGACGGGGGTAACGACCCGCTCCTACGTATCTCCCGGTACAATGGAGAACTCAGAGCTACGTAGTTCTGCCTTGGTTTTTGTTTTTTAACTTTTTAGGTGAGTTTTCAAAATAGGACGAGTACTAGCGGGTGATTAAACTAGCTAAGGCTATGGGTAATCACCGCTAAGTACTCAAAAGGATTCGCTACCGCTAGTCAAACGAACTAAGGTTCTGGGTGACCGTTGGTAACAACTTGTTTTTATTCTCTTTTTGAAAGCTTTTTTTGAAAAGGATTGATTTGTTTGATGACCAAACTAGCAAAGGCTATGGGTGGTCATCGCTTATTGTTCTTTTTGGAGAAAAGACATCGATGTCAATAGCTAGACGAACTACGGTTCTGATTAGCTACTAACAACAATGGGTTTGAAAACATTTTCTTTGTTTGTTTTGAAAATGGAGGTTTTTTATTGTTGTGAAAGTGAAGATTTTTTTTTTTTGATGTGCTTGACGAGAACAAGTCTCGCTCCTACGTATCCCAAGTGGGAATCAAAGCAACGTAGTTCTTGGAGCGAGAAAAAGAAGCCTTGAAGAAAGTGTTTGAAAAAGGAAGGAACTTTCATGATCAAACTAGCTAAGGCTATGGGTGATCCTTACTAGTTCACATGGCTTTTGAAAAAGGGAGAGCCTTCATGATCAAACTAGCTAAGGCTATGGGTGATCATTACTTGCTCACATTGTTTTCATGAGTTTGAAATTGATTGAGTGCAAATGCAAAAACTGTTTTTAATTATTGATGCAAAAGGTTTTTGAAAATTGAAGTTGTTACTAATGAGTGACAAACTTGTTTTTGAACTTGAGTGCTAAAAGTTTTGAAATTGTGGATGTTACTAACGAGTAACGAATTGTCTTTCACATACAACATGGTTTTGAGGTTTGAAGTGTTACTATCGAGCAGCAATAAGTCTATGACTTTACAAAGTCTTTGCGAAAATCAAAACAACCAAGTTGTGAACACCAGTTCAACACTTTCAAGCACAATGAGCACACAAGTAATGAATGCAAAGCATGTAAGTAAATGATGCAAGTAGTTGAATCACTTTCAAGTAATCTTCAACATTTGGGGCATGCACTAGTCATTAGTGTTGAATCACATTACTAAATCATCAACAAGAGACAAGTAATTAACTATGCAAATGAAACATAAAGGGACTGATTCACTTTGGGTGATCTCCCCTACTTGGGATATGCACTGGGCATAAGTATTTGGATCACATCACCCAATCATCAACAAGAGGTAAGTGATTAAACATGATGTGATATGCAAATAGTGAAACAAGTGTGAAAGCGAGTGAAAATACTTTAATGAGAGGTGAAAGGTAAATGGTAGAAAGTGAATGGTAAAATCTTTTTGTATTTTTGAGTAAAGAGTTAATGAATGAGGTAAAAACTTGTGGTAAGAAGTGAAAAGTAAGAATGAAAATGTTTTTAACTTTTTGGTAATTTTTTAAGTAAATAGTAAAATACATTGGTAAATGGTTAAAAAAACATTTACACAAAATTATTTGCACACACCAAATCAACAAAGCAAATTGCAACAAAAGCTAGGTCATAAAGTGGCCTTGGCCGAATGCTTGCAAGTAGTATTCACCAACAAATTTCATGCCAAACATGACATAAATTGATGCATAAAAATGACATCAAACACAAACATAACATAGCACATGAGATTATAAGATAAAGATCAAGTATCACATACATTTATTCACACAAAAATTAAGGAAATGAAACAAACATCAAAACCTTAATTTCTACAAGTGGAACCCGAAGCTACACATGCTTGAAATCCAACCATTATTCACATTTTGGACATGAAATGAACTAGAAGAAACAAGGTCCCTAAGATCTAACATGAGGCCGAAACCAAATCAAGGAGAAAAGAGCATTTTATTCATGAAACAAAGATGCAAAGATGATGATATGCAAAGATCACATAACACAACTTATTCAAAAGGGGTGAGATACCAACTCTCCCCCAACAGCCCCTAATCTACATTTTGATGAACATGCAAAAGAGATAGGTCTTTTTGATGCAAAAAGTTTATGAATGCAAAGGGTTCTAAGAGTTTACCTTGAGCTTTCACTAATCTATGCGAAAATGGAGAGCTAGTGAACCAATCAACCAAATCTTCAAAAGAACACCAACCAAGCCCTTGAAAACCTTCAAAATCCTAAGCTCTTGAGGGTATGAATCTGAACTTGAAGATGGTAGGAAGAAGATATGCGAAATGGGAGTGGATTGGAAGTGATTTGGTGAAGAAAAATCAAAGGAACAATGGGTGGATGATGGTGAGTGTGCTCACGGTTTTGGAGGCTCTTTTGAGAGGGTGTGCTAGGGTTTTTTGAGGAGTGAATGATCAGCCAAAAGGTCCTTGTGAGCTGAGCACAAAATGGTATTTATAGAGGCCACTCAAAGTTGAGGGTAACTATGTCACTCCATCTCACTTGTGCTCTAGGATTAGAGTTTTATTTGGGATCAATGGTTAGGATCAATTGTCACAAGGATTGAGGGCAATTAGAAAGCACAAAGTGAGGAGAGAGAGGGCTGAGGGGTGTAGCTTAAGGAGGTGGGTGAAGGATAAGTTTAATTACAAAAATGTATTTTCTCATGAAGCATATTACAAGAGTGCCATTTTAATTCAAATGAAGGGTGAGGATTGCATTTAACACTTGAATGGAAGGCCATGATTTAAACACAATTTGCAATCAATAAAATAAATCAAAAATGGGGAGAAAAGGGCTGGAATTCGCAGCCAAGGAGAGAGAGTGAGTGGAATTGCAACTTGTACTATTGTACTACACTTGACCTTTCAAAAATTCAAAGGGATATTCCTTATTCCCTTCTAGATAATTCTTCTAAATTCTTGCCATTTTGAGCTATGTCCCATGATTCAATGATTGGGCTCTGAACTTTATGATCTCACCAATCCCAAAATTGATTTATTGACCCCACTCCAAAGGAAATGACCATTTTGCCCTTTTGTTCAAAAAACCGAATTTCATGCCAAAAATACTCCTATGATGCATAAAAAATGCACAAATCCACTCACTTGGACTCACATAAATTCCTCAAGAGATGCATAATGGTTTTTACCGAGAAATTATTTATTTTAGTGAAATGACCAAAATGCCCTTTTGGTCCCGAAAACCCTGATTTTGCTCTAAACTTCATTTCCACTCTAACAATGATCCTGAGACCTTTTGGATGACTCTAAGACCCTCTAAATGCATGCATGATGAGAAAATAATTCTTTTTGGTGAAATTACCAAAATACCCTTTGAACGAGGAAAAACCCTAGAAACCCTAAAAATGCTCTAAAGTGCTCTAAAATGCCATGCAATGCATTTCTAACCCTAAAATGCATTCTGAAACTTCTAAGATGCAAGCATGATGCTCTTCCTAACCTCTAGGATGAATGCTAAGGCTTGCTTTATTTATTTTTGGTTGAAAATTAGGGTTTTGCCCTAAGCCGGACAAAATTGGGGTATGACAGTATCTTGATTTCTTTTAGGTTCCTGCTGAGGTCAAAGAAGTCTTGGATACATTCCGAATTGCAGCTGAACTAGGGAGCGATTCACTTGGAGCCTATATATGTGATCTCCATGGCTTCAAATGTATGACTAGCTGCTACCATTCTGCAGTTGTGAAGACATAGTATTATGTTAAAGATTTGGTGTTGGCATTTACATTGCTAACAGTGTTCTTTTGCTTGATTATCAGGCAAGTGTGTCCTTGCAGTGGAGCTTTTACATAAGGATGCACGGCTTACTGCTATTGGGGAGTTGAAGATAAATATGCTGCTGCAAGGAACCTGGATCTGCTGCTGCTGCAAGGCATCTGCTAGCAACATTTAATAGTTTTAGGATCCTTTAGTATAGGATTTCTTGATGCTATTATCATTTTGATAGATATTTGAGCTACAATTGTTTCTTTTTATTATGTTTTTGAGTTGGATGACATTAACTATTTTAGATATTTGACATTACATTTATGTTATCACAGTTATATTTTTAATGAAATTTTCAGTTTTTTGATCAAGCTTAGTAAGTGTTATGTAAGATGTGTGTAAAGTTATTATTGATAAAAATATGGTAATGAGATAAGGAAAAAAAATTCTCAAATTGCAAAAGAAATATTGTCTCTATTATAGGAGGTTGTAATTAACCCGCACAAAAAAGTCCTATAAACTATATGGCAATCAAAAATCTCCACAAAAATAAAACTCCTACAAATCACTCGACTTAAGGAGGTTTATAACCCCCTCAAAAAAACCTCCACTAATTGTGGGGGTTAAAAACCCCCGCAGTAAAACCCCCGCTAAAAGACATGATACCAGCGTTTTCTAAAAACCCCCGCAAAACGATTGCGGCACTTGAAACTCCGGCGTTTTTTAAAACCCCCGCAGATTAGGTTGCGGGGGTTTAAAACCCCCGCTAAGCGACTTAAAAACCCCCGCAATCTGTGTTCTTTACTGCTTTATGTTCAGTTTTCGTTTCTCGTTAATTCGTTCCATAAACTTGCGCAAAAAATCAATCAAGTCGTTAAAGGGGATTTAAATTTTAAAATCTCAATTCACCACTTGGTAACAATATGCTAATGCTTTGGCATTGTACTTTTCTTCGATGCTACGGCATTCTTTCTCTTACAATGATCTGGCATTACTCTTTCCATGATGCTTCGGCATTGTGTGTTTTGCAATGTTACTGCATCAAGTGCTGTGGCACTGAATAATTTTGTGAACATACCATAATACGTTTAAAATGACCCAAGTTGATTGTCAAAACAGTTATTTCCTTTGTTTTACGTTTCTTTGCATATTAAGTTATTTACAATACATTGTTCTCAAGATTCAAGTAATAATTTGAGTTATAGAAGCATAAACGACTCTATATAAAATAGAGTCATCACACCCCCAAACTTAAACCATTACTTGTCCTCAAGTAATGACACTTGGAACAAGATAAAAATAGACCTTTTTGAAATTTAGAAGAACAGATCCGCTATTTCCTTTGTTCAAACAGATTTTTAAACTTGGGCTCAGAGGTTTTATTCTCAGATTTTTCATTACGCACACGTGATGCTGCAACATTGGTTGCTGGGGCATCATACACACACAATTGTTTACAACATTCAGAATTATTATTGCTCATTTGTGAGTGTGTGCTACTGAACTCAAATAAATTGTTAGCTAGTTTTGAAAATTTTCCTTAGCCTTAAAAAGAGTAGTTTGCTTTCAATCAAGTCAAGAGATTTTTTAAAGGGTAGAATAGGCTAACAACTTCATCAGAAGTGTTGAGGGGCTTCAAAGCATGACAAAGGGCTTGGTGTAGGCTTTTCAGAACAGGTTTTGATCAGTGCAATTTTTATTTTCTTCTTTTTCTCTAATTTTCTTTCTAGGTTGATTACTTTTTGACTGAAACCATAATGGTGTCTCCAATAAATCGCCTCCCTATTCAATGACCAACCTTTGCTGCATTGCTATTGTTTTCTGATTTTCTTTCTAAGCAACTACAACATTATTCTTTCTTTTTCTTAATGTTTTAGTGCACTAGCTTATTCTTAATACCTTGGCCTTAATATAGCCGATGCACCCCCAAACTTAGTTTCATATGCTATTCTAAATTTTTAGTAGAAATTTGACCTAGATCTTGGCTTACTAACACTAGTCTTGGAATCAGATTATTTCTAGGTAAGTAAGTTTCTTTCTAAGTTCAAAGTTTGTGTGGGAGCAACAATAAGACTAATCATTGTTTAGCAATGTTACTCTACACACACATATTTTTAGTCTTTATTAAATCAAACCTAAAAGCCACAGTTCCTATTCTTGCAAGATAAAGAATATATAGTTGATCATGATTCTAATTTTTTAGTCTCTAAAACAAACAAAAAGTTTTATAAGCACATACACTAAGCACACATATTAAACATGCAACACAAAATATTGTAAGTTTCACAAAATATTAAACTCGCCCCCCCCCCAACTTAAGAACATGCAGTGTCCTCATTGCACATGCATAACAGAGGGGAGAATAGTGTGCCAAAAGTGCTAGTACAGATGCTACAGCATCCAGCAGAGTTATTTAAAGTATTGATAAAGCAAAGTTAAATTACTGCTTTGTGGCTCAACTCCTGAGCCTGCTGCTTTCTCTGACTGGTGCATGTTTCACCTTCATTCGTGTCTCAAAATTTCCTTACACTTTGGAGTCTTTCATGTCTCAAAATTTCACCCAGTTGCAAACTTGTCCACATCGCTGATTTCGAACTCCTTACCCTTCAACTTCACCATGTGGAAAAAATTATTTAGACCTTATTGTGTTTTTTTACTATTTAAAGAGAAACAAATTGTCAAAAAAAAAACTATTTAAAGAGAAACAAGGTCAAGGTTTTTTAGTTCACCCTCATTTCTTTTCTTGTAAGTTTGGTGTGAGCCAATGTTTGTGTTGTCATTCAAACTCTTGTTCGTAGCCACAGGATCGGCTAGAGGTTTGAAAAAGTGATTCCTCTGTTCTTCAAGCAATTGCGTCGAGGACGGAACTCTTTTCCTCGACTATGGGGTTCCCTAACTCCTCCAAAGAGTATTACAATACGTGAGAGGGATGCATGGTTGGACTACCTACGGGGCGAAAACATAAAGAAATGCAGTAAAGATAAAAAGTGAAGACTTTGCGAAAAATAGTAGATTGATTTGATTGATGTGTGTTTTTTAACGTACAACCTACTATATATATACGCACAAGCTTCAAGCCTACAGCTGCTCACCGTTGGATCAATTATAATCTACGCCTCTAATTGTCCCTAATCCCTAGAAGTTCGGAGACACTCCTCCACGACCTTACTAGCACGGGTTAGTGGGGTAAAACGGTTTCTCTCCCATTTCCACGACGTTCTTTTGTTCGCTGACCCTAACATCTTCAACGATTGTCAACGTGCATTGAATAATTGCGCTCCAAGCAAGTTTCCTTGCGCCTTGACTAAAATCTTCCTCGCCCTTCGGCCGTTGGGTTTCTTAGCCGAGCCACCCTGTAGTCTAGGCACCCTCCAACTGAGCTTTTCCCTACCGCAGTATACTTTATCATTTCCTTGGGGACTAAGACATTTTGATATATCCCTTATGCTTCCATACTGAGCTCTCCACCGTTTTTATTCATCAGGCAAGCACCCATATTATTAGAACCTAATGCCTCCAAGACTCGCTATATTTGACATCGGCTTCCCTAGCCCCAGTTTCCTCTTTTTCGCTCAACCCACAACTTAGATTATTTTGGTTGTCAACAAATGCCCCCCTTTTTGCGTGTTGTCCAGTCGAGTGGATGGGATTGACGGTGCAAAATTAAAACAATGCACTATGGCGGTTACGGCGACTAGCCGTTATGTCAATGATTAGACGCGTGATGGCTTATATCCCACAAATCGATCCGCGAAGTGACAATTTCCTAGGCGATACTCATTACACCCTATAGCTATAAATAGCTATCTTCACTAATATCTCTGTTTACTCTCCCCTTACTTCCAAACCTCTTGCAAAATCTTCTGGAAACCATGTCTTCCAACTCAGATTCTCAAAACCAAGAACACGGTTATGGCGATAATGACGACTCAACGAGCTCATCTTCTGCCGATTCGACTCTGCCTAGTCCTATACCCCGCATAACACGAAAGGATATGCTAGTCGTCGTCTAATGGGGAATAGCCTCGAAACCAGTAATCCCCCAAGCTCACGAAGGTTTTGATTCTTTGAAGAAGATCTTTACTTCTTCTTCTCAACCAGGTTTGCCTATCACCAAAGATCGGCTAACTCTCTTCTTGTCATGCAGCCAATGAAGTTTCCCTCATCCACCTCAACGAGGATAACGATGATGAGGAGGATAACATTCCCATTGTGCAAAGTGCTCGTACAAGGAGCTCTGTTCAGATAGCACAAAGTCACAAACTCCTCCCCCAAATACAAACTCAAAACCTGCCTCAGCTGAAAAAGAAGAATCTCCCCCTTTCTAAAGACTAAGGGTAAGTCTACTTTCCTGAGGGTTTTTTGACAGAATTCATGCTCTTTCTTGTTTAGCTGAACAATTTTCCTTTATGCAGAAAACTAAGGACAAGTCTGGAAAAGGCACTGTTTCTCGGCCGGAAGCAAATCCCTCAGTAACAACCCTTTTTCGTTGCCTACAAGCCATGGTCGAAGAGAAACAACACTAAGATATTGGGCGAGCCCTGTTTGATGAAAAGGTTCTCATGCCTTCCTCTTCATTGCGTCAAGAAGTAGAGGCTGAACCAACTGTGACCGAAGAACAACTTGCCCAATACTACTTGAACCTTGATGTTCCTCCTGTAGCCTCTTCCCCTATTTCGGATCTTTTTAGACCACTGGATCAACAATTGCAAAAATTAAAGAAAGATTAATTTAACATACAAACCTGTAACATCTAGGAGGACTCCACGCCTAAAAAAGCGACTTGGGAGCATGAGCATGATATGTGAGACAACTTTCCCTACGTATTTCGATAGGTGTGTTGGTCTTAGTTTTGACGGAAAAAATCCAAAAAATGTTCGGACCAATGCAATTCTTGGACTAATTGTCAATTGAATGTTTACTATTAGCACTTATTAGATTTAAATGGCTTCTTTGATATTGTGTGATTTTAATGATAGTAATTAAATTGAAATGATGGTAATTAAATTGGGGACTATTTAAATGGCTTCTTAGATTTAAATGGCTTCTTTGATATAAGTTAAAATAAAATTTACGTTAGAATTTAAATTGTAAATGCCAAAACATTAGGGACTATTTTAGAATTAAAAATAAATGCAAAAGAGACCCTACTAGGATCCCATGGTATGCGTCCCACCCTTGAAGAGAATTAAAAAAAATTGTCACAACGAAACATAAATATTGTTAACACCCAAATTTAATTAAGTTGTTGATCGTGGGAAAATGAAGAATCTGAGGCTAGGATAAGGCTGAGACAGCTATGAAGGCACTAGGGCATGGATAATTCAGTACTTGCCAGATCACAGGGAAAGCTCGGTTTGGAGGCATGAAGAGGATTATCCAGAAAAACTGAGTCCTCAAGAGAATGATAAGGATCACCGAGGTACAGTGAGACTCGGTTGAAGGGTACATCGACCACAGGGTGACTCGGCTAAGGCACCAACAGCCATATGCCGAGAATGATACATGGCTTAGGAAGGTTGTGGTCGAGGCAAGGAATGCTTGCTTGGAGAGCAAGTATTCAATGCACATGGACGCACAACGTTGGAGCGGCCGTTAAGCTCAACGAACAAAAGACACCGTGGAAATAGGAGTGACTAAGGTTTATCCCACTAACCCGTGCTAGTGAGGTCGTGGAGACATGACTCAGAGTTTCTAGGGATTAGGATTAATTATAGCCATTGATCTTAGTTAATCCAACGGTAAGCAGATGTAGGCTCGGATAGTGGCCAATGAAGGCTCATATTTATATATATATAATAGCACTTTTACATTTCAAGAGACACATCAATCAATCAAACTACTATTTTCCTCGCACTTTACTTTATGTTTTCTTAGCTCATAGATAATCCAAGTCGCACGTCCCTCTCACCTAACCTAACATTCTTTGGAGGAGTTAGGGAACCCATAGTCGAGTAACAAAGTTCCTTCATCGACGCAATAGCTTGAAGAAACAGAGAAATCGAAATTGTTCAAACCTCGGGCCGATCCGACGACTAGAAATAAAGTGTTTGACAACAGTAAATATGAATCATCATACATTAAGAACTCAACTACACGTGCCGGCAAAGCTGGTACTCATGCCAGTCAGGTTCCCCAACGTAGATAGTAAAGCCGATGGATACTGCACCCCAATGACATGGTAAAGAAAAAATACAATAAGAACTCAAAATCCAAACTATTAATGTAAGAGATGAAATTCTTCTTGATTTTGAGACATGAATGAATTTTTATATATCTCAATACATGATGAATAAAGAATGAAATAAAATAATACCTTAGAAAAAAGCAATTATTAGCGACATTCGATGGTTTTCTGTTGCTTACATCACTCCCATTACTTTGAAGTTAGGGAAGAAATAAAAGAATTAATAATAAACCAAACAACGAACAAATGGTATGATTTACAAACTAGAAGTGAATGGCACGCGAGTGGAAGGTATCCATGAGTTTCCAGCCAGTAAACTTCCGACTGTGAATTTTGAGGCTTCAGAAGCACTTGTAATGACATGATATCCCGACCATTTAACTCGGTTTGTTGTTGAGGAACCTGGTCCCGTGTTCATGTACTCTCCATAGTACAATGTACTTAATGCAAAGTTTCCACTCCATTCCAACCAACCTGCTGAGTTGATCAAACTATCAAGAGAAGTTTTCATGAACACAGTTCGAGAATATTGTTTCCATGGCCTTCCAAGGTAAGTTTTGACAGTGCTTTGAACTGGTCTCAAGTCTGAGGCGGCTGTGACCCTAGAGTTGTGAATGGAAATTCCAGTATTTTGGTTTGGATCGGTTCTTCCTTGGGCGGTGATTGTGTTGACCTTGTTTGGAGGGTTTCTAGCAAAGATGTTACAGTTTTGAAACACCACAGCAGCATTGCCAAAGATGAAGTCGACCGTGCCATATATGTTACACTCCCTGTAGAACTGTCTATCGGAATGCACATACAACGTGTCTTGGTAGCCTTCGAAGCTACATTTGTAAAATACCGATAAATCAGATCCAGAACGCAATGCAACGGCCTGGTGATTTGCTGCGCCGGCAGTGTTCCTAAAAGTGATATCTTGAGCAATGAATCCATCCCCAACAGCAGCTGCACATAATCATTCAGTTATAAGTTTCTAATGTTTGAATGCTAAGTTGTATTGAAAACAAAAGTTTATGAAAGATTTGTTTCTCAACTTACCAACAGTTGCAGAACGAAAGGTAGTGGTTCCCCCTCCAACACTTTTGCTACCAGTGATGATAGTCTTTCCAATTCCATCTCCCACCAACATTATATTCTTTTTCATGATCTCAACTTGTTCATTATATAACCCTCCCTTGACGTATATCACATATCTTCCATTACCACTTTTGGGAGCAGCATTTATGGCTGCACTAACTGTTGTGAACTTTCCCGACCCATCTTTTGCCACCACTACATTTGCCCTAGATGCTGGAGAAGAAGACGTTGTTTGCAACAACTTTCTATCACCTGGCTTGACCCATGTTGGGAACCCATCTTCGTAGTTTCGTTCTTGATGATATTCAACTTTGTTAAGGGCTAAGGTGTTGCTTAGCAACTTCGTGACATTGTTGGACATGAGAGGAAGCACATAGTCTTGAACACCAAGCTCGTAGAATCCAGCTTTGCATGTCTCAAGGTTTGTTAGAGCAGTGCTGAGCCATGTTTGAGCATCAGCTTGAGAGCAATTGGTGCGAGAGTCTATGGTTTTGTTTAGTTTTTGAATGGTTTGCTCATAAAGCTCCACACAATCAGACCATGCAGCCATTTCACGAGGATTGCGGCACTTAGAACCAAGTGAAAGAGTGTTGGCATGGCCAATGAGTGCTCTCTCTTGGGCAAGTTGCAATGAGATCTTGAGGAAGTCGTCTTTATGGTTAATG